>OX579651.1:15402743-16011396 GCA_951230895.1 Carpatolechia fugitivella
CCACTCCTTGGCCGTGCGCATAATAAAAGATGATTGAAATCTAACTCCTTCTTCATGATAAATATATACTCATTACATCATGAAGAAGATAATCATCATGTTGTATCTGGATCAATAGCAAAATATTTATAAGATTTCCATGTTTTTGGGGTTCTGTAGTCAAAAAGGAACCCTTTATAGCTTCGCCATGTCCGTCTGTCTGTCCGTCCGCGACTAAGCTCAAAGACTCTTATTACTAGGATGCTGTAATTTGGCATGGATATACATATTAACCATGCTGACAAAGCTGTAGAATAAAATATTTAAGAATTTTTTGTTTAGTGTTCCTCTGGTGCACGTGAAGTGGGGGTTATTTTTTTATTCACGACTACCTTATAGTGTGAGGTATCTTTGGATAGGTTTTTTAAAAACAATGGGGGTTTGCTGAAGCCATTTTTCGATGCTAGTGTACGTTTAAGAAATATTTCGTTTTAAATTGCTTATTTTTGTAAGAATCAAGGCCCCTCCCACCAGGGTGACCGTTGTATTTGGAAATGTAAAAAAAAATCACGGTAGTAGTGTATTGAATTTAATTTAATTTAATTTACAGGTTATCGAATAATAGACTGACTTATAAAATGTACATTTAAAGTAAAAAAATTGGTACTACTAATATCATAGAATTTTTTTTTTATGAATGTTAACTGTCTTAAACAAGTAGTTACATAAGAAGTATTGGATAACTACGGAACCCTACACTTTACGTAGCCACGTCACGTGCTTGGCCGGTTATTTTAAACCGGATTCTATTTTATTATTATGAAACATTAAATGATAATGGTGTCGATTCGGAATACGCCCAACTAAACTAAACTTAAAATTAGTCCTGTCACTTTCTATAATTATTAATTGAAAAGGGACCGAAGATCATCGATTTTGTTTTTGTCTTTGACTTCACGACTAACTTCGGTCCCTTTTCAATTAATAATTATAGAAAGTGACAGGACTAATTTTAAGTTTAGTTTAGTTGGGCGTATGCCGAATCGACACCAATAACTTACTTTTTAAACGCAGAAAATGACCTAAGTCGGATATTTAAACTCATGAAAATATCATACATTACCTACTAAAACGTTCTGTAGTGTTAAAAATAAAAACCGAAAAGTACTACTCAATACGTATATAATTTAGATTTTTAAAAAGGGTAAAAAAACCAAGATTCGATAAAAAGTTACTTACCAAAAAAAGCAAAATATAGAACACAAACAAAAACAGAAAACAAAGAACGGTAACACGGCAATAATAAAAATAATTTAGAATTAAAGACTTTCCCAAAATTAGTGGAGGTTCAACAAGTGTAGGAGATTGAGGAGTAAATAATGCCCTACCTGTCCAGGGAATCGTTGCGCAACAAATCTATAGACTAAGTAAGGTGAAACGTTCTGTACCAAAAGTCTTTGCCAGGAGTGGTTAACGGCGGCGTGGAGAGCCGGTTTGAATTTAGGAAAAAACAAACCAAACTTGCGACGCACCAATTTAAGGGATGGTTCACAACTGGTTGGTGGTTTAACTGAGTTAAAAATGCTCGTTTTTTTTTAAAAAAGGTACACTTAAAGCTATAACTAAACTTCCAGTCCGCACGTGCAATCCCCGAGCTGCTGCAAGCTCAGGTTCCGAAGTAGCGGCGGGTCTGCAGCCGGGAACAGTCACTTGTGCGACCCCAGGTCACTGAAGCGACCCCAGGTCCAGTGCGCCAGACTCCGACGACTCGGCTAGGTCTATTCGCTCACGCGAGTACGCGTTCGAGCCTGATGCCCTGTCCACAAGGCTATCGGTTATCCTCAATCGGTTTGCTCCAAGGAGCGGCTTAAACTTTTTCACTCAATTTATTACAATATTTTATATTTATTATAATATAATACTTATTATAATATTTTATTGGATTTGCACAAAATTTAAAAAAAAATGTGCAGCACAAACACCACAGATAACGAGACAAAAAAATTACAGCCAAAAAAAACAAAACCAACCAAAAGCCTTTCAAAATCGAATTCAAAACTAGAAATTTGAAAAAGAAAAAAACTGAGAACAACACGAAAAAAGTTTCGAACACCGAAGCGTAACACAACGCTACAGTTCGTACTCTCTATATTAAACTAAAAAAATATGGTTGAGTCATGAAAAATAAAACATACATTCAATTTTCTCCACAAAAGCAACCTACCAAAGCAAACCGTACAAAACTAATAGGTGCATTCAATTCGGAAATAAATTGAAATCCAACATAATGAAGACGGCGCTGCAGACGGACTAATTTCGCGGCCGCCATCTTGCCGTCGCCATGGCAACGAGACTGCCCCCCCACCCCCCGTGCACTTGCATTTCCTAGAGGCTAGACTCGTAGTCTAGGCTAGCTATGTATGAGGAGGAGGTTCTGATTAGCCATTTTGGAGGTATTTTGACTGAATAATCGATAGTTAGATAGTCGTTCGTTGCCGCGTTTCGGAACGTAGTGGATGAATAAATAATTTTGAAATATTAAACTTAAGTGGTTGCGCTAACGGTGGGTTTAATTTTTGATTAACCTTCACGTCTACAACATGACATTTATAGCTATTGATAGATTTTCAATTTAAAACAAAAGAAATAAAACATTTTCAAAATTGATATTGTTGCCTACTGATATTCTAGTTATTGATAGAGAAATACTTACTACGACTTTATAGAGTTACTAGCTGTACGCCCGCGGTTACGCTCGCGTCGTGTAAGATTTTCCCGTGGGAATAAGACTTTTTCCCGTAAAAAGTATCCTATGTGAAAATCCAGGTTAAAAACAATCTCCATTCCAAATCTCACTCAAATCCGTTGAGTAAGCGTGACGGCGGAACAAACATCCAAACATCCAAATATATTTTCACATTTAATATTAGAGGGATAAGAGTTAAGAGAGACTAAAAAAAGTAGTGAAAGTTTACAATACCATAAGTATAATATTAAAACTAAGAGCCTTGTAAATACAGAAGTAATATGTCTCCTCACCTCACCACAATAAACAATAGGTAGGTAACATGTAAAAAAAACTTGTATAAATTCTACCAACATTTGACGTAAGAAGCAAACACATGAAACACGGAAAAGTTACATAATTTAGTTGTGAATTTATTACTTCCACATCCGTCTCGTTACTTCCTTCCATTTGCCTGTAAATAGGATTACTAAATAAAAAAAACAACCGACACATTAATCAAAAAGTCCGTAATTGATATTTATTTATCGAACACATCCAACTTCTTACAACAAAAACACGCGATATTTCGAAAATGCCGCAACTAACTTTAATTTATTTTCGTATAAATCCATCTCTTTCACACACACTGACTGCAACGGGAAAATAGACGCTACGAGCAGCCTCCGAATTATAAACTCGGGCGAAATTTGCACAGAACACTTTGTAATTGCAAATTTCCTTGGCGCATGCGCTCTGCCGCGATCAATACGGCAAGACTTTATTATTGTTTTTTCTCAATACAATGCCGTCCCGCCAAAACTTCAGTCGTACCAACATTGTTATAACCTTACTTTTCTGTAAACTTTTTAATTTGACGTTTATTTTAAAGATGGCTGCGTTTTTTTGTTTCTTAATTTGGGAAATGCAGCGGCCCTCCCCCTCCCGTCTAGAGGGGTGGGTCACCCACTGGTATTGGATAGTTACTATAAACTATTGCCTGAAACTTTCATTAATGCATTCTATTGCCACGTTTATGCATTTTCGGTTCGTTGGCTAAATTCAATTTAACATTATTTGCAACACAAGCTTGGTAGGTAATCAGTTTATTCTTATTTTTAATGCAGAGTGAAAAAGTTAATACAGTCTTTTTTAGTAAAAAGATAAAAATGAAGGAAATTTTGAGTTTACAGGGAAGCAACATATTGCTCGTAAACTTTTTAATTTATACTGGAGTCACATTACTTATTGTTTTATATTTAATTTTGTTTCAAGTCGTAATTTCCGGGCTTTATTCGAGGATTTCATAGCCTGGAGTCATTAAATATTTTATTCGGGCCTCTGCTGAAGATTGCTTCTTCCAGATTGTTCTTGCAAAAACTGAACACTGTTTAGGCGATTGGTTTTGTAAATCCTTTATATGATTGTGTTTCGAATGTTGCAGACTTTTATTTCGGGTTTTATTGAAGGAATATTGAATTTATGATAGGTATGATTTCGTAAATAATATGGGATCTTATTTAATAAGCGCGTTAGGGAAAAAAAGTACACATCTACAAAGCACGTAACGTCCAATTGAGAAACCTCTTTTTTTTTTAAGTCGGTTTAAAAATACAATAATATTATTCAAATTTTAATACTGAACAACAAAAAAATATTTGGATATTTATTTCAAAACGTCAAAATTGGCATACGCTCAAAAAAACTCCTTTCATATTGCCAACTTTAAAAAAATTCAGACAATGCCCCATTGTGCTCCTTGCACCGTCTGCACTCAAACATACACACTCATATACTCGTATGCACCTACTAGGAGTGCATATCCGTACTTCATTTAGCTATACATCGGTGCATATGTTCAAGTCTATATTCCCGACTCCAGTACTAATAAGCCAATATACGCTGCCGTTGAGTTTAGTAGCTTCGTTTGTGGGTTTATTCGCCTTAAAATTTATACTAGCTTAAGATTTATTTTATTGGTCTATTATAAAGTTTTGCTGAAGAATAGTTTGACTGCAGTATTTATTAATAGGTAATTTCAAAATTTATTTTTTGGTAAGTACTATACAATAAACGTAGTTAGTTATTTTTTGTAAGTTGTAATATCATATAGGTATTACACAAGGACCTAACAAGGCTTTTTTTTAACCTAACTAAACTGATCCTATAAGATCGGTGTAACTTTGTTCCCTTTGATGTGATACATTTATACATAATAATGTTGTTTCATATAAGTGATAGAGGCCAAGAAAAATATAAGGCTTCTAAGGTCTTAAAAATATACCTTTGATATTTAAGAATATAGTTTGTTCTGAAGATTATAAGAAAATATGGCGAATTTTCTTTGAAGAGCTGTCAAATAAAAGCTAATGAAATGAAATTAGATAAATGGAAGAGGAGAGGGTAACCGTGCGGAATATTGTGCCGCCAGGGACGCACTCAGGGCGACAATTAACGCAGAAAAACACTTTAAACTCACCAATAAATAACACACTAATTCACTCACCCACTAATTTCTGTGCACACTGTTGCAATAAAGAATATATATATATATATATAAAACATAAACGTTTTCTTTTATATTACGTTACGCAAATAAAAAAACGAGAAATAAAATCAATTCAATATAGGGTTTGTGAGGTCGGTTGTAGACCTTACATCCGACGATGAAGAAGAATTCAGTATAAAGTGACCTGAATAATATTTACTAAATGTATATCTATTTCTTTATATAACTCACGCGACTTCATCTATTTTATTATCTTTAATATGAACGCTATTAATCGTATCATTCTGTAGAAGATTACTACTGGACAAAGGTCTCTTTCAAGGATCTCCACAGCAACGGCTTGTTACGAAGCTTGAACTAAATGAAATATTTTATTTTTGTCATGTGTAATATACCTACATCGTGTTTTTTTTTTAGCCGTGTGGTGACGGCAGAATAGAATACATTTGTCACCAACCCCTCCTCTTCCCGTGGGTGTCGTAAGAGGCAACTTAGGGACTACACATTGAACAGGGAACGGGTTTAATCTGCGATCTCCAACCCGCCTGCCAAGCATGGAGATTATGGCAAAACCCTCCACTTAAGAGGAGGAGGCTCATAGTCCAGCAGTGGACTGTAACTGGCCGTTGATGTGTTTAGATTTTATATCGATTTGAGTTTCGTTAAAGGCAGTGTTCAAGGCCATTAAACAAAAAAACTTCTCCCAAGGACCATGGGCTGTAAAATGACAATTAAATTGTCCCGTTCATACAAAATCGCGCGGTCAGCTTTTTTTTTCTTTTGGCAGTCTTTTCCTCAGGGAAGGTTTTTCAATCTAATGGAGTCACGAAAATCAGCCAATTTAAATTTACGGTGTATATACAAATCACAAATTCGTCCCTGCCCCATATGTCTTTACGAGACGCTCATGTAATATGGAAATATGTAGGTATCTCGTTATAAATTTAATTTCCTAATGTCTGTCTGTGCTCGTTCTCCCAGAAATCCTCCTCCAAGATGGAAATTAATCTGAATCAAAAATAATATTTTAAGAGCGTCTTCCTCAGAAATAGAAACAAGTATTAGGTACTCAATGGTACAAACTTGGTTGTGAAGAATAAATATTTAAATGTTATTTTTACGTCAAAGTAAGATAAACATAAAACAGTGGCCTCGATTCGGGATGTCATGCTCTAATTCTAATTTTAAAATCCAGCTATCCTTTTCGTTTTTATGACTAATGAAAGAGAGGTGATGAACGAATGATATTGATTTGAACGAATGATAACTTAAAATAAAGGCATAGCTGTCAGTTTAAGAGATTTATAAGTCGCATGTTTTAAGTGCTCTCTAAAATTGAGCAATCGACACAGCCATAAGGTTCAAATTCGATGTTTGACAGCTCTAATATTAGAATGGTCATCTCCTGTCCCTTTTCAATCTTTAAAAGGTAAAAAGGACAGACTAGCTAAAATTAAGGATTAGAGCGTAACAGTGTGAATCGCTACCAGTAGCTTCTCGCTCGTTAGCGTTTTTTTTCGTGGGAATATAATTTTAACCTGGAATGAAAATAACCTATGTTCATCTTTGGATACCAAACTATCATCAACAGCTCATATACGTCCCCACCGAAGGGCTCGAGCCTACCCTGAATTAAGGCGATTAGGCCTTAGTCGACCACGCTGGCCCAGTGCGGGTTGGTCGACTTCACACACAACCTTTGAATTACTTCGCAGGAGTGTGCAGGTTTCATCACGATGTTAACCTTCACCGTAAGAGCGTCGAATAAACGTACATATGAATTCTAAATTCGAAAACACATTGGTACGTGGTGGGCATCGAACCCGCGTCTCCCGGACCAAATCAAACCAAATTTCTTCAAAATTGGTGCAGTAGATTAGTCGTGAAACCTTAACAGACTGACAGATTTTCTTATTGATAATTACAAAAAAGGGTTTTTGGGTTGGGTTCTTTTTTGACTCTATCAATCCAGAATAGGTTAATCAGGAATGTCCCAATAAAATTTATGTTCTGAATTGGAACCTAAAGCAAAGCAAAACACTGTAATTTAACTTACAGTGTATTGACCATAGACCTAGATATTTTTTTTGCTGCGCAAGAAGACCCCTATAGCGTGGAAAAGAGACGCCTATAATCCTTATGGATGGCCTGCAAGTCAGAAAGAGATGCACATCAAAGGCGTGACATTATTTTTTGAGTATCAACCCGCAGCAACCCGCTTGGCGCCATCAATACTCCCCAGACAGATGCATTAAAAACATTTCTTTTTTAAAAAGGTTATCCGTTCTTTTCTCAGAGTTTTAAAGACCTTAGGAAGTCACGTCTTCCAGGATCACCTGGGGGCAGGCAACAAGTGTTACCTTGTCCATCGCTAAATAATGAGGCTGAAGGGGACTTTAGGGAGACTCGGGGCAGATTAGATTGCGTCGCCTTTGGGGTGAGGAGGTCGTGGATTACCAGCTCTAAAGGCCGATTTACACTTCGACAAGTAGCAAGTGCGAGTTGCAAGTCAACTTAATCGGTCAACTTGCAAATAGAAATAGAAGTTCGGTAATTTTTTTGCAAATGCGTTTCCTTGGCAACAGGAAATAATATGCTTTTTGACAACAGGAGGTTTTTTTTTTTTTTCTTCGCCGTACATTACGTACTGGCAGCCAAAGATCTTACGACCATACAGCCTCGTCTGATTTAATTTCTTCCATAATCTTCAAGAAATAAGGCCAAAGCCAAGTCTTCAATCATAATAGTAAGGCCGAAGCCAAGTCTTCAATCATAGCAGTAAGGCCGAAGCCAAGTCTTCAATCATAGCAGTAAGGCCAAAGCCAAGTCTTCAATCATAGCATTAAGGCCAAAGCCAAGTCTTCAATCATAGCAGTAAGGCCAAAGCCTATTCAATATTATAGCATCAATTTCAATTTTTTTTTGACAAAGAACTGTACTTGCAACTTGCACTTGCAACTCGTACTTGTACTTGTCAAATTATAAACTGGCCTTTAGGGTATAGACTAAGAGCGGGCCGTATGCAACCCTACCTCATCGAGTAGCAAGATTCGACCTATCCAGGGTGATGCCTATTAAAAAAGATAGAGTCAACCGCGTTGGATGTAATATTATCCTGATCTTTAGGATATCATGCTAGTCAACAAAATTCATAATAAGAAAATGAAGCGAACAGGATACAAATTGATTGCCATCATATTGTATTTTTTACGATCGTTGAGAAACGTGAGTTTTAAGGTCTACCACCGACCTCACGAACCCTGGTGGAGTTATAGAGCCGCCTAAGGCCTCATGGGTCATATAGGAACAATTTTCTGCAGATAACAGCTGGAAGCAACGGCTTAACGTGCACAATTAGGTGATTCAGCCTGCATTCAGCCTGCATTCTGACGACCTTCCGAAACTGTGGATAGTTTTAGAACCCGCTAACTACCACGTTTATAGAAAAAGGATCAAAAATATTTTTTTCTGTTTTACTATAGTGTTCGAAATCCAAATCCGAATCCTCTGTAATGAGAACCTAACACTCGGCCATGGACGCTGTTGAATCCATTAAATACTGTAACGAAGGCGGAACATTTTTCACGTTTTCAAATGCTGCAAATATTCATTCCACTTCTTTTAAAAACAAACAATATACATAAGAGACATACTAGAACATAGCTTCATGAAAGCAGTACAATAAAATAATAGAGCCGGAATAAAACGCGGCCCCAATAGAAAGTAAAACCCGGTTGGAATGGAATCCTTGCATGTGACAACTATGTTCACACGACCAGGCACTACCCAATATATCACGTTTGCACAGGGACGTACTCAGGGTTCGGAAGTGGGGCCATATTCAAATTTAAAATATAAGATAAAGGTTCTTTGAAAGAAAGGGGAAGTTTTTCAGAGTTGAAAGTTTATTATTTTTTATCTAAATGTAACTTCAAATAATTTATACAATTGATATAATTACTCACAGATTATAACTTATTATTCTACATATATTCGTCAGTTTTTGTTCTCGTCAAAAACTTTTAATTCCCTTCTTCGTAATATCTATAAAAAAGGTCATCTAAAACAATAAACTCTTACCTCCTCCGGCTGCGGTAGCGACTCTCAAATAACAAACTTTAATGAAAATTTACAACGGTTTAGTGTGCCACTAATGAGCGCGCGTGACTTCCAGATCCAACTGTCATATGATGCGAATTGGAATGTTACTGCTTGGCAAATAGAGTTTATTTCCGCCATTAATAAACACAACAGACCGCAAGATTTGCCATGTCTAACTGCAGTCTTATTGGATACTAGACGATGGCTCCGGGTACTGTTTGTCGACATGTTCTAATGTCTATGAGTTGGGCCACACTTATCGACGACGATCGACGGTTTGCCTATACAAAACGCGCGCAAAGTATGGAAATCCTTTCGCATCGAACGCGGCGATTGATGCGTAAGGATTTCCGACGACCCTAAACCTTCAGATTGCTCCATTGTCAAAATGTGATGACCTCCCTACCTCCACCCCTGCAACCGCACGTCTGCAATGCCGTGTCGTAAAAGAAGCAGCAACAAGTGGGGGCGATAAATCGCTGCGACGACGTCTCCCGGTGGCCGCACTTGACAGCTTACGTGGTGCGGCCTTTGCAGCCGTGCAGTAGGTCGTGACGTCACAGCGTCGCCATCTTTGCCGTTTTATTTGAATACGTAAGGTTAGAGTCGTTGAGTCTACCAATGAGTCTACACACGTCAGCCGCCAGTGCTTATCTTGTGTTTTCCAAAGATTTCTGACGCGCGTTGCCTCCGCGATCGTCTTTTGTTCCTCTGAGGTGTTTTCGTAAAAAAAAATTCAAACATTTTTTTTTCTTCTGGCATTTACGGACAGGCTTACGTCTACGTCACAAAATAAAAAGGGTTCCACGCGCCGCGCCGCCGCCGCTTTACTTACTTTGTGCTTAAGTCCATAGACATGTCCGAAAGGTTTTCGAATGGCGACCACGGACCGGAAGGTGAGTGTTGGACGGCCTCCCACAAGGTGGACAGATGACTTGATGAAGATTGCTGAGCGCCGGTGGATGCAAGTAGCGCAAGATTCACGTTGGAAACTCATGAGACAGGCCTATGTTCACCATCATCCTGCTGATGTGATCATCAGATGATGAGAGAAGCTTTAAGTCAATCAACAAAATTGCTATAAGCTACGTAAGACCTAACGACACAGACTTAGTTTTCTACTCTTCTTTTTCTTTTTCTTTATCATGTGGGTTGTAAGGTCAACGGCCAACCCCACAAACCCTGTTGCTAGACCTATTGAGTTGCAAATGGCGTCGGACATTGACACTGACAGTAACGTGGCAGATATTTAAAACAGCTGATATATGAAGCATAATAGGTACAGAACAAAGTTAGTGGCATAATAAATATATACACAATGTTTTATGTATGGACCTTCATGAATTATTCAAAATGAATGTCAATGGAATAGACAGAATGGTCCTCGGATTAGCATATTATCTAGTTCGGGAAAAAACTAATGTTACATTAAAATGTAAAGGAAGGACGGGTCAGGCTGATTTCGTAATGAAATCATTTTCTGTGTTAAATCGTTGAGGTTTTTAAACCAAGTCGGAGATTGTGTTGTTGTTGTCCACAAAGACCGCACAGTTTGTAGTGAATTCAAAGAAAAACAATAACAACGAAACTATGAGATGTACCTAACATCCAAAAGTTAATAATAGGGGATCGGACTACTTTTTTTTATTTTACAAATCCAAACTTCTTAGTTTCTTTGTTCGATAGCACACTAAAAGAATTTTTGCTCTATCTTTAAAATTGACCGAGTTATAAAGGTTTGAAATTCAAGATTAGACAGAGAGGCATATACCCACTTGTGACGTCATTTTTTATAACCCCATATTGTAATCTCCATATAAAAATCGTTTTTGAAAGAGACAGACACATTGAAACTTTAAAAAATCACTGTAAATTCGTTTTTCAACCAATCCTTCTTTTTCTTCGTGAATCGTCTGCTACTAATCTATATTATGTATACTATTATGAATTAAAAATTCAAAAACACATTGGTGCGTGGTGGTGGTCGAACCCACGTTTCCCGAACGAATGACAGCAGCCCTAACCAGTACACCACCGTTTTTCCATAAAAAGGCTTTGAGCGACGACTTTTAATATACCCAGGCTTACGGCACAGCCCCCCGTTCGTTCAAAATTTGTTTTACGACCGGATCAGCCCGTCCGGTTTATAGCCAACCCTATGTTACGTTATGTATTATCAAATTATGTTTGTATTATTGTCTGTTCTTCTTACGATTTCGTTTTCGGAAATGCTGTCAATATTTTTTTTCGTTCAGTAATCTGATAGAATCTAATCTTATTTATGTAGATAAAATACTGCCCCGTTCCTTGTTTTTTGTTTCAACATCAATCAACGGCCCGTTACAGTCCACTGCTGGACTATGAGCCTCCTCCACTTAAGTGGAGGGTTTTGCCATAATCTCCACGCTTGGCAGGCGGGTTGGAGATCGCAGATTAAAAGGTTACTGTATCAGAAAGCGCTGCTGCCCGTTACCTGTTCAATGTGTAGTCCCTAAGTCGCCTCTTACGACACCCACGGGAAGAGTAGGGGATGGTGACAAATGTATTCTACTCTGCCGTCACCACACGGTGTTTTTTGTTTACTCGTGTCTTAATCAATCAATCAATCAATCAATCAATCAGCCTATTGCAATCCACTGCTGGACGTAAGCCTCCCCAAGCGCACGATCACCCGCTTTCCTCATCCAGCCACCAACAGTGACCTTCCTCAGGTCATCAGTCCACCTGGCGGGGGGGGGCGTCCCAATCTATGTATCCCGAGACGTGGTCTCCATTCGAGAACCCGTGTCTACCGGGAGCTCCACCCGCCACTTTTTTCATGATTGTTTCTTCTGCGTTAAAAAGTATGCTTTGTCCGTCCAAAGGTGTCAAATCATCTTTATATCTATTCTATTAAAAACGTTTCAGTAGATTATTCAAAAAATAAAAGCCAAACAGACAAACTATTAGACGTTTGCATTCAAAATATTAAGGGCTATCCTAACCTATTTTAACCTAATCTAACTATAGATTGTAATTGCATAAGGATTTATAAAAAAAAAAGTATAGGTACCAAGATTTTAAGAAGGCTATCTTTTAGCTATTCGTTCAGAAACGTTTAACTTGACGGGACGAGATGCAAACTGAGTTTCCCGCTAAATTGGAGCCCCAGGCCGAGAATCGAGTTTGCTTCATGATATTCGCGTAAAATAAGTATAGTATCTACAATTCATTTCTGAAACATTTATTATCTTGAAGATATTAATGAGATCTGTTGCAATTTCTTTTAAAAGTGAGAAAAAGATCTTACGTTTATTAATTTCATTCATTCATTTTATTCATTCAAAATCATAAAGGTAAATCTACTTCCGTGGGTTGTGGCTGACGGCCTTTGCGTGACCAAAGATGGCCGACAGGTCTTGTTTATACGAAAATGTATAAAACCCTTGGAACGAAGATGGAACCACTTCCGGTCTGAACTGTTTTTTTTGTCGTCATCGATCGTCAGTCATCTTTATCTGTCGTCAACCCTAACCAGAAATACTTAGCTCTTTTTGTTAGTTGTAGTATTTTACTAGGAGAGAAAAAACAACTTATTTATTATTATGACCTTTTTGCTAAAAAATAATCAAAACGAGTAGATAACACTTAAGAAACAATGTAACCGCAGCTTTGAATTTTCATTGTTCTACCCTATTGTTAAAGTATTAAAACGTCGTATATCAACAATATGAATTATCGAGTAAATAACCTCTCGATGAGACCTTGAGTCCACTATTATCGGCATATAAATCACTTGCTGATATTTTAATTAAACATCCTCAATATATCAGTAAGATAGCGCCCGGAAACTGGGGGATGGTACTTATATGTTTAGGGGTGGGCAAAGCGTCTTATCTTATGTAAGTTAAATTAACTTTAGTATGAAGCAATTGCAGGATTAGTCATTACGTTAGTGGTTTTAGGGTGTTTTTTGTACATTGAAAGTTACGTCAAGCGTTTAGATTTGGCTACTACTGCAAATAACAGTTATAAAGCCAAGCTAGAAGCCAAGTTGCGGCTCAAAACTCTAAACAAGATAACTTATCAGTGAACTAACAATGTTTTTTATAAAATAAAATTAATTGTAATTTCACGTTAAAAGAAAAGCTCATGTTCGATATTAATAATTGTTTCCATTACATTTTATTTCGTTTTTCATCATAAACATCATCATCTTTAAGACGTCCACTGCTAAACATAGGGCTCCCCCATAGGTTCCTAATGTGTACGCTCCTGCGCAACAAAACGAATATGTAAGATAAGATAAAAACGAATATGTAAAGAAAGACATTTTTCATAAACTTACATTTTATAAAAAAAATTGTTTGTAACACATAGTTTCCGTTTTAATAATTTAAATAATTTTCTTTGTGCAGTTACTACATACAACTAGAATTGTGGCCGCCCAAGTAGTTTTTCTCTTTTCGAATCGAAATGTAGTAGTTTTAGGTTTTTTAAAGGTCCTTTTCAAATGAAATAATACCTCAACCCTGAAGTGCAAGTATAGGTACATCCAGTTTACGTAAGGAGGGGGTGCTGAATTAATTGAATTTTAACTTGATAATATATCACGCGGCGCCTTGGCTAATAATGGAATTATGTTTGTACTTCAGAATATATTTGCATTGTTTAATTTGAATCGATCGACTGCGGTTCACTTGTTTTATGCTTACGTAGTGATTGCGGACGTTGATCGATTGTGGATTAGCTCTTAATTTTTTGAAATCATAATGAAAATGCTATTATTTGCACGTTATATTAAATCTTTTAGTTTTTTGCTTTCTGTAATTTTTCTAGTTTATGTTTATTTATGTAAGTCTTACTTATTTGACAATTTTTATTATAATAACGAAATACAATTAATTTTAGATTTTCTTTATAAACTGCCAAATTAAAACAAATTTGCATCATTTTCTTGATCATATTTTGTGAAGATAAAAATAAGAATTTACACATATAACTTTTCACGATTTAAGTATTTATAATAGAACATACTCTTTATTTTGCTTTATGTAAGTATGAGACGTATACTCACCGGCACATCTAACCGCCCACCCTTGTATTTAATTTAATTTTAAACTACGCTTATTGTTATACATCACAACTGATTTATTGATAATTTTACGATAAATTAAACACACTTAAATAAACGTTAAATTAACTACTTTTTAACTAACATCAGCTGTAACTAATAGAGTTATAAAGAATCACGAATATTCCCTGAAATGAATGGTGGGCGGTTGGATGTGCCGGTGAGTGTATTTGAAAAGTAATTTATTTATTTATTTACGGAAAACATACAGCTTACATGACACATAAGACAATAACATTTGAAACATTACATTAGCCAATTAAGTTTTCACTAATTATTGATACAAGACATTGGGTAAAAAACAATGGAGGATACAAATCTTTTAGATTAGGAATCTTTTAGGATACAAATTTTTTAGGATTTATCCATTTACAATTAAAAGTGCTGGTTTACACAATCACATCAAGATACTGTAACAATGCATTTACGTTCTTGTACGTATGCATAGCATATTCCATTATACCGTTTAGTAATTTAGCCAAGCCAGCCAGACATGCATTTCGGAGGGCTTCATCTGGTCCTAATGCGTTTTCGTAGGCTTGATGGGCAGCCCGCTACGCTAGATATTTCAGGCGCCGGCTAGGAGGTGCTAGCAAGGAATAATGTCGTAACTCGCAAAAATCTGTTCTTTCGGTAGTTCTTTTTATATGATTTTGATCTTGATTTAAAATTTGATGTAATATTGTGTTAATAAAGATTAAGTGATGTAGCAATACAATATGCTTCGGTTTGCATTTGCTATTGTAGGAACTTTTGTGAATATCAAACGAGATATAAAGAATGCATGAAGTTTTACCAATTACTTTTATCTAACTGGCGAAATAATTGATCTTTAAAGATAAAATACCTAAGATTTAGTAAAAATAAAAAAAACTTTTTATCCAATAAACTCTACACATTTTAAAACATGGTTATTTAGGATTATGATACCTATCCACAATGTTATAATTTTTGGGTTAGTACATTTAATACCTCCCAGACAGGCAGTCTCCCTAGATTGCTATTCTGACCCCCCCCCCCCCGGCCCCCTGCGAGGGGAGAGTCTGCCTGGAGCCCTGTGTCTGTACCTATGTTTAATTTCCGTATCGTATGGTCGGTCATTAAACTAAAATATCGTTTTTATGCCACGATGGTGCTCGTTATTAAACTTCGTTTTTAGTGTGTTGTTTTTACACTGTTACTGGCTGGTAGTTTTAGTTTTCATTTTAAAAGTAAAGCAAATTGTTCTCTTTTCAAATGAAAACTTTATACGTATCTAGTGATGTGACAAACACGTCGATGTATCGATAGTGTTATCAACGTGTGAAAATCAATAATCTATATAAAAAAAACTTTAGCTTTTGTAAAGGTCAGTAACACTTTTTGTAAACACAACAAACCCCATTTAAACTCTGCATTATGCTATTACCACTACAAAGTCGAGACAAAAAGGCGGGAAGTTGTTTATCAGTGCAAAGTTTGGTGCCTTTTTTGCTTGGCGCCCTCTAGCGGCGGATTATGGCGGATTGCCGCTGTCACCGGCGCGTTGCCGCCAACTTTTAATTACGACCATTGTGAGGAAAAACTTTAACTCGACGACAAAAGAACTTTTTCTAATGAAAGTTGTGCCGCTATTTCTTTAACAGGCGCTGGTCTAGATTATTTTTTCCTGCAAAGTGCTACGAAAGAATGCCATCTGCGATCCAAGATTATTGTTATTGTGATTAAACTTTGTCAACTAGTTTTAACTAAGTTTTATTTATTACATTATACTTAATTAAAAATTAAGAAGCCTGCCTGCTTGCAGCTTTGTTCTTCTGGTTTTTATATTTATTTCTAATATTGTTTTTAGAACTATTGAGCCGTAAAATTTCACTAATTGGAATTTGAACCCTGAACCTTCATAAGATCCGAATGATCTACCGCTCAACTACAGAGGCGCACACTAGAAAATCGTACAAAACCTTTCATTTTTCGTTCTTCTAGATCTAGATGCTTAAATCTCTTAATTAAATCAACCTCAGAAACTGCAAAGTCCCCTCCATCTCCTTGATAGTCTGACTGACTTAAGAACATTGTGATTTATGTACTTACCTAGTTAAATAAGACTTTTTATTTCTTTTTATTTGTGATGATCAAGAACCGAACCGAACCAAGAAGTT
Source organism: Carpatolechia fugitivella (assembly GCA_951230895.1). Lineage (NCBI taxonomy): Eukaryota > Metazoa > Arthropoda > Insecta > Lepidoptera > Gelechiidae > Carpatolechia > Carpatolechia fugitivella. Next base: position 15,419,312 of record OX579651.1, read on the forward strand.
TGAGAAATAGTTTATTGAAAAGACCGTGAAAGTCACAAAGCCAGTATTTTTTTTATATTGTTTTACGGCTCTGGGTGCGGAAAAATTACAATATTGCCAGAGGCATCAGTCACAAAAAACTGTTTTTTTCTAAAGTTTTACAATTCCATTTTTATTTGTATGTTTGTTTGTTATTGTAAATACACAAACACAATATTTATACAACCGCCAAAAATAAATTAGAGCACTGTTCTGTTTAGGGTTCGTGTATGTATGTGAGTTTTTTTATTCCACCACAGGTCCAAATGCCTGAAGAGATTTGGATGTATGGGATATCGTTAGAATCCTTACATCAGCCCAAGTAACACTGGGTATATTTTTTGTGGCAGGGCAGTCGTACATTTTTTATTTTAAGATGATAATAGTATCTTCTAGACCCCACAAGTACTTTTTATTATGCTATTACTTTAAATATCCATTATTCTTTTATCGACAAGCTCCTTCGTTTGTAGATAGTTTATTTGTGTCGTCACGTCATGATTAAGTTAGCGAACTAATTTCTCGTTAGCTGCATATTTCCGAACGCAAATTGAGCTTGCTCGCTCTGTTTACACTGAAAACTGAGACGCCGCTCTGCATAAATTGCACAGCTCCATATAATTAAAAATCAACATTGAACATTTACATTCAATTCAATCTCTCTACCATTATTCGCGCGGCCATTTATGTTTCTTATTTTCCTTCGCCCGTGTTCTCGCGAAATTTTATTACCGAAGTAATAATGTTAAGAAAATAAATTGAAGCGTAATTTCGGGTTTGTTATTTCGTTTAACTGGCTGGTGATAAGCTTTTTATTTTTTAAACGTAAAATGGAAAGCAAAAGAAAACAGTTATTTCAAATAAAATAAATACAAATCTTTATTTTTTTTTCTTCATGACACTAGATCAACTTTGTGCCATTGTCAAGTTTGGATTCAAATATTCAACTGTAGTCTTATTCCGCGCGCAAAACCAACCAATTTTTAACTTTTTTTATCTCTGACCACAGGCAAAGGTCAACCGATCCAACTTCGTTAGACTTTCATCCAAACCCTTGAGCTGCTCATACATTTTAATGTCGAATAGAAACAATAACGTGCATTATTCTTTGAACACCTGCATTTCCAAGAGCTCCCCCTCCCTGTTACGTCAATAGTTCTTTCAATATTGTCCTAGAAGGATAGTCAAAATTTCCTGTTAAAATACCTTTTTATGTAAGTACTCATTGCCAAGTAGATTTATTCTTAAACTAGCTGTCCGCTCGCGGCACCGCGCTTGCGTTATGTAAAATTTTCATATTTCATTTATTACATGTCACATTACAGAACAAAGGTGGTACATCGAATACTTTAAAAATAGGAAATGTGACGCCCTGCAAGGGCACAGCAACACAAGACGAGGCTAGTTACACAAAAGACGAAAAACTACACAAAACAAAATAATAGACAGGAACCACATCGTTCAGTTACACAACAAACACAACAAAGAGACGTTCATCAATTAAATTTGTCATCAAAGAATTCCTTTATTTTTATGAAGCTTTTTCAATTGTATGCAAAAAAAATATAATTAAATTGATGGTAAATAAATTTTATTTATGTTTTTTTACATAGTTTGGTATATGGTTATATATTTTCATGAAATTTTTCCCGTGGAAATAAGACTTTTTCCGTAAAAACTATCTATAGTAATCGGTTCGATTCGAGGTTCGATTTCGAAATCGAAAACAACATCTAATAAGACGCAAAACAAGCAATAAAAAGTTTTTCATGACCAATGGGAAGTGGCTTATACATCCTTCCTCTGAAACGTACATCTTAACACATCAGAACAAGTATTACTTCCAAACGATAAAGCAGAAAACTGCTAACTTTAACAAATCTATTTGAAGCAAAAGAAACTAAGAAAGCTATAAAAGCGATATTATAGTTATGGAAATGGTCTTTCATTTTCCACGAAAGAAAACTGCGCAAAACTACCGACAATATGAATGAAACTATAATATTAGAAAAGTTTCGCGCCGGGAAATGAGAAAACGTTGTACGAACTCGTTCGTCTAATACTCGTAGTTATAAACTTGTTCAATATAATATCGAGAGGCGGTGTTGCCGTCTCGCTCGCACTCGGGGGCTGAAACTGCCCTCAATTAATTGCATATTCAGCTGAATAATATAGCCCCAGCGCACGTTGCTATTATGTATTGTATTATAATGTACAATGTCTGTGGAAAATGGAAGTATGAGATGCCAACGAGCTTGGGAAACACTGTTAGTGCGTCGGAAAACACGTGAAGCCGTTTATAGTGGCTACTATGTCAAAGGCGTTTGATGACGCAATAAAATATAAATAATCTATAATAGACTGTTAGAATTATAATATTTTTTTTTTAAATTAACACTACTATTATTATTAGTCTGCGGCTCTGTCTGTGTTGTTTTTTATCAGTGAGAATAAGATTTTTTCCCGCCGTAAAAAGTAGCCCATATTAATCTTCGAGCATTGTTTTTTGTACACGTCGTGTCATTCGTTAATGAAGAACAAAAGCACAAACACACTTTGGCATATAATATGGTCCTGGAGAGCAAAATGTTCATGTTTGTATAATCCATTTTCCTTTGAACATGGTTCATAGACGAAACTCTCGATATTATAAATGCATTTCTGTGCATACACGAGTATAATGCATTTAGTTATGTGAACAACTTAGTACATAATGTAAGCGATTGTTATGATAAAAACGAGCATAACCCTGGCCTGTCTAGAGTTCTAGATTTAGACGATACAATTTCGTTTGCAAGATACAAGGAAAGTGTTTAGATTTTTCTGGAAAACATAAATATAATAATTTGCTAATAATGACGCTGTAAGAAACATTTTACTTTTTATTTCGAGTAACTTGACTTGTTTCTTGCTTTCTGAAGCACGAAATCATCTAGCTTTCCGGACAATAAAGTTATTCAGCCTGCAATATCCTAACTAAACTAAGGAAAATATTACAAAGCGATTCTTTATTTGACTTATAATGTCCTCATCGAGGTTCAAATCCGGTTCCTCCGCAATGAGAAGCCGTACAGAAACAATTTTTTTTACAGCAATGATGATGCGTGATGATGATGGTGAAAAAATCATCGTTTTGTAGACATGCCAGCGGAACTCGCATAATATGTTAATTCGGACTGCAATATAGACGGAGCTTAGATAAAATATCGCAGTACTTTGCATAAGTACCGCGTAGCAACCTTCGTAGCGGCCCGCTACGCCCTGCTACGACCCGCTACGGCGCGGCTACGGAACTACGAACGACTAATTGCCTTACAACGGAAATCATAAAGGAAAATAATTTGTCATTTAATTAACTTATTTGAATAGAGAGCATTTTTGGTGTAATTTGTAAAAATGTGGGCTTTTAAACGAAATATCCCGAGTTCGATACTCAACGCGTAGGTACCAATTTGTTTTAACTCTCGATGTAAGCTAACTTGCAAGTATGTGTTAAAATTTTATAAAATATGTTTTCATCATTATTGTTTAAAAATAATGTCATTATTTTGTCCTCATTATAAAATTGGCAGCAATTGTAAAACAAAATATCACTACGAACGAACTAGAATGCCGAGTACAGTAAACAACGAGATGACGTAGGTAGGTACCCAACAGATAAAAATAGCTTTGTTAAAAGCGTTGTTTCATCTTTACATTCAGATCATCATCATCATCATCATCAGCCCGCGTTAGCCCACTACGCCTGGACATTATTTTATTTATTTATTTATTTTACTTTCTTCGGAAAACTTACAGCTAATTATTTACAAAATAGTATAAATAAATAGTATATGAGTTACGAAATTCGATTAAATAAAAAGCCGCGTTTGCAAATTTTCGCTTTATTTTATTACATTATATTATGTAGGTTCTTTTACAAGTTTTTGTTTTATTATATTACATTATATTAAGTAGATTATCTCCTTTTTTCACGGTACACCACTGTAAACAGCGTATACGGCGGCATAATCGACATGAAGCCAGAGACAATTTGCTAACTGTATTTTTTAAAATAACAATAATCGGTTCGATAAAAAAAAAAACGCTTCTTTGGTCGTCCTTCTCCGCACATTTTATTCAGTAAACGTGCCAACTTCTGTCTATTTTAAAGTTTGAAAATCGAATTATTAAAACAAAACAAAAAATGGTATAAACGGCACTGCGTTGTTGACTGTACCTATATCTAAATCGATGTAGCACCGAGGTCAGGTCAATGACAAAAAAAAATCGCCATGACGTCAGAGATTCCGTAAGCCATCATTTTAATTTGAGTCACCTTGGCTGACGCTTCAACAAAATGATATTTTGTAACAAAATTATTTTATTATTTTTTTAACCGACTGAACGAAAAAATATGTTCTTTTTAAGTGTATGCGTGTTGTCTAATCTTGGTACCCAATAAGTTTGGAAATGATTGATTGATTGATGATTGGTGAATGTGACATTTTCTTTTCTTCAATTACTAGATTACGTAAGTACTTTTAATTCTGATGTGACTGAAATGACAATGTTAACTTATTTTTTCTTTTATTTTGTGAATTTTTACTTTAAACTAATATAACGTTAAGCTTGTTTACACAAAAAATTAAACTTGAACGATTAACTCAAAAACATTCCTCGTTCTATACTTAACTGATACGGTAATGTCAAGTTATCGTACGCCTCTAGACAAGGACGGCGAATCCAGGAAACCCAGCTATTTCTTGAGGAAAAGACAGAGACGAACATAGTTGCAAGTGCAACGCATACAATGAGTTCAGTCCCGTTTGGTTGGACGCAACGAAAATGTAGAGAATCGACTTGTTTTGACAAAATTTTAATTTAAAAATTTAAACTCAAATAGTATTAACGAAAATCAAAATAAAAATTAAACTTAACCAATTTTCACGATTATTACCTCGCGAATCACTTAATTTCTCCAAACACAATTAAATTTTCAGCAAACTCTTAATGAACGAGTTTGAGTAAAACAATTAAAAAGTTTCCTTCCATCTCAAACAATGTTGATAAAGAGCCCTTCGTGTACGCTTAGAAAACTCTATAACAACATATTAAAACTGGAGTTCTTCTTTTGTAATTTGTTTATCAAACGTCTGGTCTATGTATCTGTAGTATGTGTGAGGAGAGGGGGGAGCGCGCGGGGGCGGCGCGGCCCGTTCCGTCACACGGCCGGCAGTCACGTGCGACGACGCTGGCCTCACCACGCGCCTTACGTAACAATCGATTCACGCTGCAATCGATTCCGCCGGCCGATGCACATCACTATCAACCTTCCCGCGCGAATTCGATTTTCGATTTTTTTGTTTCGAACGCCGCGTGTGCTGTGTTTTCTTTTTTATTTTGTGCCAGACCTTGGATTTTGTGTGCGGTAACCTTGGAATATTAAGGTCGGTTGTTATTTTACTTTAAAATTTAACATGTTGTTTTAAAATGTAGCGTATTATTTGGTTGAGGAAAGAATATGGAACCGGTTGTATGGCGCTAAATCGGCTAAGCATAGAGGGGTCAATACTCTGGTAGGCACGCGAGTAAGACGCGCCGATGGACGGCCGTGCAGAGTCGATCACTAGATGACTGATGCACGTCACTATTTTTCTAAAAATGTAGGGTGAAAGATCCGGTTGGCTGACAATGAGTATTTTACTATCATTAATTATTTATTTCGTAGTCGACGTAGTCTAATTAATATATGGTATCATAACTTTAGGTAAGTTTTCACAATATCATAGAGCCTAAAATTTAATGTCATCAAAGTTACCTTTATTAAATTTTGCCTTATCTGCTTTTAGCCTGTGTGCTCTGCTTATCCCTTAAGGAGTATAAGCGTGACTATAAATATTTTAATTTTAGAACTTACACATGAAAAGGCTCGCTAAAAAAAATTGTCTTACTACAAACTAATAAGATAAACTTATAGTCGCCTAGTTCCATTGTGCATCTTGTCCAACTTTGAAAAACAAAAGTAATAATGTCAAAAGTTTGTGGATATAAGACGCCACCTTCCACACTAAATAGTTTGTTCCTAATCCCATCGTATCCAATAGAAAAACAACTTTAAAATGGCCTTTACATCCAAAAGCTCTTTTGTCCATATACGTAGTTTTAATTTTATATTGTATGTCAGTCACTGTCACTTGCTGTTCAAATTAGCATGTTTTTTGTCAATTTAGTTATTTTACCTAGTTAATTATGGAAAACGAATCAGAAAATTTAAGAAATTTTAAATTTTAGAAAGCTTGATTATTTCCAGATCCCTTATTTTTTTATAGTATGTCATGACATATTTCCAGAACCCTTCTTGTCAGAAACCAGAAAAATCAGAAACATTTATTCAAACTTTTATTTTAAATTTAAACTAATTATGACCAATGTAATCCATGTTATGATTAAAAATAAATCCATAAGGCACTAGTTGATTAAAACCACAGTTTTTCTTCTATGAGGAATCCTTATAGACGTTCCATTCTCATTATTTTACGTAATTTTATATTATGAAGACGTAGAAAGTTATCTTGAGTTGATCCTCATAATTTTAGAGGACTTTTGAACTTAATCTGATAAATGAGATTTTTGATTACAGAATGAGTTTTTGTTTTTAATATTCAAAACTAATTAAGGAGAATTATTAAATTAAAAGTAAAATTTATATTTTTTTAATCATGATTTAACAGAAGAGAAAATATAGTTTACTTTTTACTGCGGCAAAAATCTTATCACCATAGGAAAGTTCTAAAGAAGTTGCAGGTTAGATAAATCGGTCATCTTCATTAGTTTTCTTATTTTTATTTCAATGTTTAATTCAGATTCACGAAGGCCTGAAGAATAAATGATTCTTTAGTCTCCTTTGATTTTACAAACCCATTACAAAAAAAATCTTCTTCAAAAATTATATCACTCTTTTTTTTAAAACTATAGTATAATGGTTAATTAAATATAATAATCTATTGTAATTATATATACTCACCGGCATATCTACGCTTATAGTTATACATTACAACTGATTTATTGATAATTTTACGATAAATTAAACACACTTAAATAAACGTTAAATTAACTACTTTTTAACTAACATCAGCTGTAACTAATAGAGTTATAAAGAATCACGAATATTCCCTGAAATGAAGGGTGGGCGGTTAGATGTGCCGGTGAGCGTATATTTATGACTGTCAAATTAAGAATGCAGGTGTTCATTTAAGTCATATGTGTGTGTATACAGGTTTAGATCCAAAAAATGACAGATGATTTTTTCTTAAACACGAACAGCTGTATAGTTTTTTTAAACCTTTTAGAATAATGAAATACTCCCGGTTCATTTTAAGGGATGGACGAACGTTTGGAACCTTTTAAGTATAAGCTTGCATGTTGCAAAGACGGAAATTTACAGTTACCCTTTAATTTATGGAATATTCTATCATTATCTACTCCACCAGGGAAAATCTACACGTCACCAGCAATGGTACGGTCTTGGTATTCTCCTTTAAATTAATATACTTATTATAAACTCGTTATCACTACACATAATTTCCACCAAAAAAAGTATTTCGTGTTTCGTGCATATTTCTTATCTATTTTTATCGAGATGTTCAGTTTACATAGTAAACTGAGATAAATGCGCCTAGAGATATCTACAGTGTTATCTCATGGCCTCGTTTCCGATTTGTTCATTCAAAAAACCGCCAATCGATTGTTTAGAATACAATCCATATAGGATAAAACTAATGAAAAAGACCAAACTTGTTATTTTTTAAAGAACAACAAAATGTAGAGTCGGCAGCTGGCTGTTTTGGAATAAAAAAGAAAAATGCAATTTAAAAAGAACACTGATTGGGTTCTAATTTTAAAATTTGCTTTGCGTGGGGTGTACGTACGTCCCAGTTATAGGCACAAGCACACGTTGACCAACGTTGCCACATGGTGCGACGGCATGGCGGTATGGCAACGCGTGGCGAATAAAAATTTAGGTCGCTCTCGTATTGCCCTCGATTCATTCAGCTCGATCGTGCGTTGCGGGTCGATGTATGATAGTGTTGTAAATAAAAACACGTGGGTGCCTTAGTGATAACCTACTTTAAACCTGTTGCCAGTGCAACCACTTTATTTCTGATCGCTCTTTCTGCTCGCAGCCAAGTCTAACTATATGTCAAACTTCTCAAGCTAAATCAGACTCAACAAATTGCATAATATTTAGACTCAAAGAAGAAGCTTTATTTAACAAGTTTTTTTCAGTAAAAAGCAGCAAGCGGTCTTTAAATAAAACTGGCCATTTTTAAGGAAATAAACTGACTGGCATGTTTAAACGTTATCACGTTGAATGCAGCCAATGATGAGTGACATACAACCGGCCAGTATTTAAAAATAACAAAAGGCTGTCTGAAAAACCAGCCCGTGCCAGGTTGTCTCGAAAAACGCGAAAATCGATATCGTCTGCGCCGCCAGGAGCCAGTAATTGGGAAATGCATTTTAGGTGTTTATTTTTCACTTTTCCTGTGCTCTGTGCACTTTTGCACTTTGATGGATTAAATATAGCTATAGGTACAGCCTTTATTGGATGGATTTGTTGAAAATAACTTTTGCAGTTGCGAATTTTTTCGACGAAATTATTTATTAAGTGCGCGATACAATACCATTTAGAAACTATCAATTATATAATTCTTGGTCACATATTTTACAATATCAAACGTAAACTGAACACCTCGAATGAATAAATCACAAAACTTTAAAATGAAAATCGTGTCTATTTCCAAATAATCATGAATTATGATGCATTACACAGTAAAAAAAAAGTTTTACGACGTTAAAGTTGTATGTACATAAATGTCTGCATAGAGCTTTTACTGGCGACGTATATTTTAATTTACGGAGGTTTCACGAGCAGAGTAATTGACTTTACGACTCATATCAACTGCAATTAGCCGCGACCATGTGCTGTTTAAACCTGGCTGAAAATTAAGATTAACAAAGATAATACGAATTAAATATATACAGGTATATATAATATTTTAAGTAGAATCGCTTTACTCGTACTTAATTATGTGATATACTAAAGCTATCATTATTGGTAGCAGAATGGGTACCTAATTTAATAATGTGGTAGATTTGATAAGATATCCGATTTTTAAGGGGCACAAATGGTAGATGAAACAGTAAACAATAAATTATCTAAAATATAAAAAAAAAACTGAGACTTCCTATAATCTTATTGAATTAATAAAGACCTTGAAAATCTGTTGATAGCAGGTAAGTACCGCATTTTTCACCAGATTTCATCACATATTAAATTTCTTTTTAATTGCGTACGAGTAGTACTTGAATCATTAAAACCTTATTCAAGCGATTTCAGAATAAATTCCTTTATACAGAGAAGACAAGCTCTAGTAATTCTAATACACATTGTTTCTGTAACTATTAAAAACGCTTTTAAAACTTATCATGGAAAACTGTATTCATTCTTATGTAGATATAAATTATATACCTAAAGTCCCTTTCAATGGAGTCCGGCAATAATATAAACAACAAACACAGAACAGTCACAGTGAGTGAAGTAACAAACGTTTTTTTTAATATTTACCTTTATATATTTACTCTATTTCCTTTACAAAAATCACGCATTCCGCAACTTCGAGTTTAGCTATCATTATCAAAGTTAAAAACCTATTATTTTCAAAATGACTCACTCATTCAAGTTTAATTCTTTTTAAAACCAATTAGTGAGTAAAAACGATGAACAACACTAACTTTTCAAAGACAAACAAGACTTTAATGAGTAAAAAATTAATATGGCAGTTTTACAAATTATTGAAATTTTCGTCGTCCGAGTATTTTTCATTAAAATAACTATGATAAGAAGTTAATAGGGGGCGAAATTATTGTAAGAACAATGTATGGTTCCTTGAAATGTGAATATGATCAGGATCGATATTCAAATTACGGAGTAATTAAGGAGTGATCGTGAATAAATTGGTTTGTTTACATTATTGCGGGATTCCATTGAAAGGGACTTTAGACTTACCTACCCTATATTACGCATTTTGCAATTGCGTTGTAACGTCTATTAGTGTTACATCATGGTAACCATATTTAGATGGGTATTTAAAAAAAACTAATTATTAAATACTGCCCAAACAAGATGAAAACTTCTGTTGTAGGTATAAAGAAAGTAGGTACCATGTACTTTTGTATTATTTAAAGAAACTCTTACGTAATTAACGAGTGTTCGTTTGAAACCCATAACTTCAAAGGGCTGAGTTGTTGCATAATTCGGTAAGTACTTATTTTATATAGGTTTGGTGGTTATGTTGGTTACCGCACTTTCACTCAACGCTTTCTAAGGAATGAGGTTGTATTTGCATTTTGTGAAATCTGTCGGTTGGTACTTTACTGTTAAAATACTTATTGTTTAAAGGGTTTTTCATAAGTTCTTCATTACCTTATGTCAAGTATATTACTTGCTACAAGTTAGAGCATAACATAGCGTATTGTATTGTTACTAGAAGATAGGTACAACAAGTTGCAGGCATAGCGTTGTAGTGTATTGTACTCTTGGACGAATAAACAACTCCAAGATTGTACTAGAAGATACTCATCATACCTGTAGAGTTCGGACTGCTACAAACATTTCTATATTTAAACAGTCACTGTTAGAAGTTATGAATCACAGTGATTATTTTTCGTACATATTCGTTTTATACACAAGCTTATCTTATCCTTCGCTCGGTAAAACGTAGATATTTTTACTATGGTTAACGTAAATAAAACATGTACCTCAATGTCGAGGTACGAGGTGAATGCGTCATGATGTGGTCATGATTACACTGCTGAATTTTGTAATAAGTATAAATTGCTATTTCCTGAAGCTTCAAAGAACTGAGTTAAAACTGGCATTTACTGGACACACGTAGCAATTTGAGTAAACGCGAAAGTCAATGTTTCAGTAGTTAGGGTAAAACATAAAACAATACAATAATTGGTCCCCAATCAGGGGCTGGAACCCTTACGATTTTGATCAACGATATCTCGTACTCTTCTTATGCTATAATTATAACGTTTGCAAATCCAACATGGTAACCCTATCAAGGAATCTGATAAACATATATTAATTTTAATTACCATTCTGTAAATACTTAAAACTCTAACGACTGAAGGGGTTTTTCAACGGATAGCCCGGTGGTCCCTGCTGGCGAAATACTTAATGTGAAACGCCATTAATTAAAAATAAGATAAAACTTGTTTTCCATATTGGCCTGTTCGACTAGCCTTGTAGACAAAAATTTAAAGCTGTCAAATTACCTCTGACTAAAACCTCTGCTACATAGATAAACTACATAGACACTTTACAGATAATAATATACTATAATTAATAATACGATAATATCAGTTTTTTAAGTCAATTTCAATCCATTCATTAATAAAAATACAATCAAACATTTTTAATCCAAATACAATCTATTTAATATTTTACTATAAGATTATTTACTATCAGATACCACAAATTTTGTTGTAGATAATTTTGTTAGGTAAGTATCTAGGAACAAAATTTATTAATTAAGTATAAAAAAGTAGTGTCTCTCTCTTGTATTGCGTGCCTGACCAGGTCCTTAAAATAATCGTTAGCTTGATTTAATATAACATATAAAAACCTATGGAAAGCAATAAAAACTTTGAGTAGTAAGTATTGAAAAAATATTATTATCAACTAGCAGCCCGCCCGCGGCTACGCTCGCGTTATGTATGATTTTCCCGTGGGAATAAGACTTTTCCCCGTAAAAAAGTATCCTATGTGTTAATCCAGGTTACAAAATATCTCCATTCCAAATTTCAACCAAATCCGTTGAGACTTTAAGCATGAAGGTGGAACAAACATCCAAATAAATTTTCACATTTATAATATTTGCCGTGTGGTGACGGCAGAGTAGAATACATTTGTCACCAACCCCTACTCTTCCCGTGGGTGTCGTAAGAGGCGATTTAGGGACTACACATTGAACAGGGAACGGGCAGCAGCGCTCTCTGATACAGTAACCTTTTAATCTGCGATCTCCAACCCGCCTGCCAAGCGTGGATATTATGGCAAAACCCTCCGCTTAAGTGGAGGAGGCTCATAGTCCAGCAGTGGACTGTAACGGGCCGTTGATTTGATTTGATTTGAATATTAGTGTGATTTGACGATTGACGACATCGCCGTTTTATTTACGCATTTCGAATGGACGGACATTGTACACGTAACGGAGTCGTAGTAGAAACGCGAATCGAATGTCCTCGTCGGGCGGCAGACGGCTCGACGCTCACGGCTAGAATGTGTGACAACCATTTACTATTTCGCTTGCTCCATTGAAACACACTATCACGCCTCGTGGTGAAATGTTATATCGGATTTTATTCAGCTAAGCACCTGTTGTTGTAAAGTTTTTGAATTGCGAATGTTTATTGTTTTGTTTTTCTTTTTATTGTGATTTATGGCAGGTATACAGTTAGTGTTATGCACTACGTAGAGTTTTTATTTTGTTTTCTTAGGCCCAAATCGTGTTTCACACGGAGTACTAAGAAAAAAAATATGTAGGACTTTATAGTTTTTTCCATACTAAAGCGCTTTGCAAATCCATGCTCGCTATATTACCACCATTTTGATATACATTTGATCAGTTAGGGAAAAAAACTAAAGCGCTTACTTTTAGGGTATTTAGCCCTATTCCTGGAGCTCTCCATTAAAAAAAAACTTTACAATTTGAATTTTGATTACTGGCTGAAAACCGAAGTTGGCACATCCGACTCCATTCCGAATTCAAATCGGAGGGCACACCGAAAATTTTGTTTACAAACAAACCAAATCGGCTTCATTCACCGCTCCGCCGACGGCTCATATTTCGTGCGGCCCGCGGGACCGGATCGGCCAGACAGCCGTAAGCGTAAGATATCCGTCGTAGGGCTGCCGCACATAAGATGTCTAAGGCTGCTTTTCGACCAGAGATGTGCGAGGATGCGTTACGAGGGATGTGTTTTTCAAGAACCAATAGAATCGCTTCGCCAGAGCTGTGTTGAGCGAGGCAAGGTAAATGAAGCGTTTCTATTGGTTCTTGAAAAACACATCCCTCGCAACGCATCCTCGCACATCTCTGGTCGAAAAGCAGCCTTAAATTACATAAAGCTACGCGTCTTTCCCGGAGGGGTAGGCAGACCACATCCTTCCAATTGCTACGACATACTTCTTTTTCTTCATTTTTTTCTACTTTAATAAAAAAACATCCAAAATTAACGACAAAAATACTCTCAATAAAACTAGAACTAAAGTTGCAAATTCTGTGATAAGATTTGAAGTTATTTAACTTGCGCCATCGTACAGAATACAAAGCTATCGCTGTGTGCCTAAATACAGATAATATCAGTGTTGCTGTTTTGGCTAGACTTAACTTAGCTCAAATGAAAAAAAAAGATATTATTAATGAAAAAATCCTGCCGAAGAAACATAACAAAAATTACTAGTTTCAATTTCACTATCCATAATTAAATATTCCTGAGTGTATGTAACCAGGTGAATTTGCGCTCATATGGCAGCCAAACACATCACAAACGCTCTCGCGATCAGAAAGTCAAATAAATTACTCTGAATTGGATGTTAGGTTGTAATGGTCACAAAACTTTTTTGACAATCGCTCAGCTTAGCTCATAATCTTTTAACAATTAATTGTTTTTTTTTTTCAAAGTCATTTAACAAACATAAGAGGAACAACCATGCATACAAAAAGATTTTATTCTAAATGTACATTATTATAAGTACTCGGGCTGACACACCCTTTTGAACATTTTCTAAACTAGGGGGTAGGACATTGATAAAATCGTAACAAGTAATACCGCTCACTTTAAAATTAGACTTGTGCCTGTTTTGAAACAACGAATTAACTTGAAAAATTTAAATAAAATTAATTAGTTTTATTCTGTGATCGAAGGTTTTATTTTAATTTGATAGCTAGTTGTGTCAATCTAAAGTTTCACTGGCAGCCCTAAGCAAGATATCCGCAGGATCCCGCCCTTGAACTTGCGAGGCGACGCAGTTGACGCCGTCACGCGCCCGCATTGGGACGTTTACCTTATCACGGCGGGCGACGAGATTATCTCACACTTTACTCTGTGTTACTTTATAGACCAGATGGACTACTTTTTAGTTATATACTGGGAATTTTTCGTGCGGGATTTTGAGCTACGAGATAGTTTTCTTTCTATCTGGGTGGTTTTTTTTTCAAGGATTTAGGTTTTTTTATTTTTCATTTTTGACGGAAAATGCGTGGTGACCGAAATTATATCTCACTCAACGGCACAAACATAATGGTCTATAAAGACAACGTCCAATAAAGATCTTTAAATTAATCATGATCGAAAAGACAAATTGTCTTCAAAAAACAATAACTTCCATAAATTTTCCATATTATTTTTAGTCTGCAGACACAAGAAGAAATTAATCGTTTATTTTCATATTTCGAACGCAACTGCGAAACTAATATAACAATAATCTGAAACAGGTTATGCCCGGATGCCGACACCCGGGTGCTAGACACGCCTCAGACGGTCATGAACTTACCCGGTCATACCGCTGGGACGGCGATGTAAAACGTGCCAACTATTCGCCACATGTGCTGGTGTAAATAATCACGCCCGGCTACATCCGGCTCCCGGGGCTATTCTGCCATTAGATTAAACGGATGAACAATGTTTTAGCCATTCCGTGGTCGTGTGAAAAATTTGCGTGGTTATCCGTTCGGCCAAGGGCTATCCGTGAACTTTAGCTGGTTATATCCGGATCGTTTGCTGAACAGTTTTGTTTTTAATATAAAATTGGATCGCGTTTCTTACGTTATAAATAATTGAAAGTGACGATAGGTATTATTTCCAAATTTCTAATATATTATTGAGTTTCAGATATATTTATGGAATCTGTGAAAAAAACTGCTTGAATCTCTATATTTTATCCAAGGTACATGATATGCTAAATATAAGGTAAAAAAGGTTTTTACAGCCATAATTTCGAGTGATACGCTCTATAGTCTATTTTCCATAAGAACATTACGATAGCGCCTTATGGCGCTATAAACTCCAAATTGCTGTCATCAAAAACAAACCTCAGGTCGATAAAAGTCTTCAATGTTTTTTTTTAAAGAAAATGTAAGCATCTTCAACGCGTATTTCTGCTTGTGCAAGAAATATATTGAAAAAAAAAACTTTATTCCTTTTAAATATCAGCTTTCTTTTCGCCTTTTTGAACTAGCGCAGGTGAATTTCCAATCTTACTAGATAAAGAATGAGGTTTTAACTCGAACACATTTAGGAGCAATCTTCTCAAACATTGCGAAGAAAATGAGTCCTAAATCAAAGTGTCCGGTAAACATCCCTGACCTACCCCTAGGCGTTGTACCCGGTTTATCCGGAGTTTTCAGACCCGGGTCACTTTCCCGGTCGATAACCCGAGGGACTGCTCGACATCTCATCCGGAAATCCGACTTTTTCATTGAGTTAGCGATTTGTACGCTTGTTCGAGATTTATTCTCCGCCCCGCCGATTTTAGGGGTTAAATTTTGTTGTTCGGAAATTGAATTCGATTGCTTTTAATACTCGTAAGGATAGACAAACAAATTAATTGAATTGATTCTTCTTCAGCTAATATATTTCAGTTTGAATATACCTTAAGAAAAGGCAATAAAAAAAGCTTAAAATTAAATAAGGATTAAAATTAAGATCATGGTTTAAAAATGTTATGAAATGTAGGTATAGTAAGTTATATCCTTATACTTAGGGCATAATGAAAGTTTCTGGATTCTGATAAATAAGACTAGATATAAGACTTCATCAACGGCCCGTTACAGTCCACTGCTGGACTATGAGCCTCCTCCACTTGAGTGGAGGGTTTTGCCATAATCTCCACGCTTGGCAGGCGGGTTGGGGATCGCAGATTAAAAGGTTACTGTATCAGAGAGCGCTGCTGCCCGTTCTCTGTTCAATGTGTAGTCTCTAAGTCGCCTCTTACGACAACCACGGGAAGAGTACGGGTTGGTGACAAATGTATTCTACTCTGCCGTCACCACACGGCTTATATAAGACTTATTAAGATATAAGACTTACGATACATTTATTGGTTTTCAAAGTATATTTCCTCGCATTTTTGCATGAAAAAATAAATGACAGCCTCGCAAATTAAAAAGTAACATGTTCCCAAAGAGTTCCATTTTCGAATTCCATAATTTTTTCTTCATTCTTTTATTGTAAGTGGCCAGATCTTGAGACTTTCAGTACGCGCCACGTATCTATTAGTTTAACAATTTTATGTTGTATTCCCCAAGCCAACCAATATTGTCTCTCTGAACTACTTTGAAGTTCAAAGTACTTAGAATACAATAAATTTTTCTATAACTAACATATTTTCTTTGCAACATTTACAGAAATACCGTTCCTATTAACGAAACTACAACAGCGTTGCATTCATGCCTGACCTATTACAATAGCGACACAGTCACGTATCGCAGTAAGTGTAGCCGGGCAAAAAGCCGGACATACATCCGGGTGTTAGTTATCCGGGCCGTTATCTGAACCGAGATTGTCCGGCGACGACAGTCCCTTTCACCCTACCGTTTACTTATCTAACTGGGTAGTTGTTTTCAAAACAGATTACTGGATTGTCCTAAGTAAAAACAACTGCGAGTGATTTTGGACGTTGTAGAATTTGTAATTTATAAATCAGACTTGTTATTTCTTAGCATGACGTGACGTAACCATATAGTACTTACAAATATGATTTAGAAATCTTAGAAATAATTTAGAAATATCTATCTATCTATCATATCAACAGCTAATACAATGTTATTACAATGTACAATGTTATTATTTTGACTAAAAAGGAGCTGATTTGTTTTAGTTTTGTTTTTTATCAATCAATCAATCAATCGGCCTAATGCAGTTCACTGCTGGACGTAGGCCTCCTCAAGGGTACGCCAAAGCGCACGATCACCCGCTTTCCTCATCCAGCCACCACCAGCGACCTTCCTCAGGCCATCTGTCCACCTGGCATTAAAATTTACGAGACTCGTGTTATTGAGGATTGTAATTTTGGAAAAGGGATTTATTCTTTTGTTTCTATGGAGGTTTTTTTACATGTGTATGTTTTTAATGCCGTAGATTAAAAAAACTAATTTCGTAACACCTATGAATGGAAAGACATGTTTGGACGGATAGGCCTGCTAGTAGTGGACGTCTATTAGCTGATATAGTGATTATTATAATATAATGGCATTGATGTAAAAACTCCTTTCCAATTCTTTTTGTATAATGGTATTCAGTTTTAAACGAACTTGAACTATTTTAAGAACTTAGTTATATTTGAATAAAATATACTAATTTACTTCTATCTTTTCCCAGGTCTTACAAGACATCAAGGGTAAATATATCACTGTCTCTGTCTACGCATTTCGTGTCTCTTTCTTTTAGCTAGCACGTACTCACAGATTTTATCTCTGCACGTTTTTTTTCTTCATTTCAAATGACTGAACTTTAAACTTGATTAGGTTTTATTACTAGATTTTCATGTCTTCTTCACAAAAGCTTTTCTAGTTTCGTAGTAGAACTAATAACGGTAGAGTAAATAAGACAAGACTAACAAGACACTATATTTGTGTCCGTTTTAATACGTAGTTACCTATAGGAAGATACCTATATGTAGAAGTGTGTAGACTTAAACTAATTTTAGATAAAACCATACACATTTTCTTGTCGTTTTGTAACATTTAGTTTAGTTCTTGCATAATAATAGCATGTCTATAATACATTTTTTCATCTCCATCCCTTTTACCTTCTAGATACTTCGAAAAAAAAGAAGTAAAGCTTACCCGTGTGGTGGCGGCAGAGTAGAATACATTTGTCACCAACCCCTACTCTTCCCGTGGGTTTCGTAAGAGACGACTTAGGGACTACACATTAAACAGGGAACGGGCAGCAGCGCTCTCTGATACAGTAACCTTTTAATCTGCGATCTCCAACCCGCCTGCCAAGCGTGGAGATTATGGCAAAACCCTCCAGTTAAGTGGAGGAGGCTCGTAGTCCAGCAGTGGACTGTAACGGGCCGTTGATGAAAGCTAATCCTCTTAAATGAATTCAAAGATGAATGAAATAATGGACCTCCACTAAAATTATCCTTCAATTTATAAAACCCGGGAACCATTTTTAAAATTTTCGTATTAAAAGTACATGACGTCTGAAATACATAAAATGACTAAGACACATCGCATCCGTGAAGGTTCGATACGTAGCGACCCCCTTTGGGTTGGGGGCCCCCTCCCACTGGGGGGTGGGGCCCCCGGTCGATGGGTCACTGACCCCGGGAGGATTTCGAAGCCACCCTCCATCTACTTACTTATTTATTAAAATTTCGTACTTTGTTGCAACGCAATTTGTTGAGAAAGTTTAATTTTATAATTCGAGTTTCATCTTCAAGAAATATAAGGCCAATTGGGGAAATGACTTCGTAATTAGATTGTGGACTTGATGCGATTTTGATGGCAACTCGTCTGATTGCTGCAGTCTGCAGATGTTGCTTTTGAATTGTTTTTTTAATTAATTCATTAAAGTATTTAGTTTTTTCCGCGACGAGTGGTCGAGATTTTGACGCCCATTATGGAGGTTTCAGGTTCGATTCCCGGTGGGGACACTGTCAAGCAAAAATCTCTTTGTGAGGCTTTCCCAAGTTTGGTTAGGATATAGCAGGCTGAATCACTTGATTGTCCAAACAGAAAGATGATTCCGTGCTTCGGAAGGCACGGCCGTTGGTCCCGGCTACTATATAGTAGTTACACGAGCCAAGTCAGTAGCCTTTAGCGGCTCTATAACACTGACACCAGGGTTTGTGAGGTCGGTTGTAGACCTTACAACCCACACCGATGATGATGATGAGTATTTAGTTATAAATTTATAAAAAAAAAAATACAATCGTCTCTATATATAGAGTCACGTTCATATTCCTGAAAGGGTAATAAAAGTTTATGATGATAAAAAACTATAGTGTATGAACACACATCACACGGGTTATACCTATGTATTTTTTATCTAGGTATTAATCACAAGAAGATAGACTAGTGGCATCAGTTAACTAAGATGTAGTAGTAGACTATCCGCCCGTCTAAGACCATCATCATCATCAACGGCCCGTTACAGCTGCTGGACTATGAGCCTCCTCCACTTAAGTGGAGGGTTTTGCCATAATCTCCACGCTTGGCAGGCGGGTTGGAGATCGCAGATTAAAAGGTTACTGTATCAGAGAGCGCTGCTGCCCGTTCCCTGTTCAATGTGTAGTCCCTAAGTCGCCTCTTACGACACCCACGGGAAGAGTAGGGGTTGGTGACAAATGTATTCTACTCTGCCGTCACCACACGGCTTCGTCTCACGTCTAAGACCGATATCATAAAAATTTCTGGTGCTTTTCTTCATGATATTTGGAAAGAACACGCTCTCGTGATCTCATGAAGCTGAGTCTAAGAGGGCGCAATCCGCCGCAGCAGTTTTTATGGAGTGAAAATGGCCAAAAATACTCGTTAATTTATCATTTAAGTCTGGTGAACGATTTTGATATTAATGTATTGCCCTCGATGGACTGAGTATCGTGTATTTTTATTTGGGGACATTTTTTACATACAGCCATCTGACCCCAAACCATGGACCAAATTGGTCCATGCCCAAACTAAGCAGAGCTTGTACTATGGGTATCAGACAGCTGATATCATAACTTAAATAAATAAATACATACTTATATTGATAAACAACATCCAGACACAAGGCAAACACAAGTGCTCATCACACGAATGTTTGCCCTGGGCGGGATTCGAACCCGCGACCCTGTACTTCGTAGACAAGCGTACTACCAACTTGGCTAGGGGGCCGTGTATAAGTGTTAAGACGCAAAAAAGTTTCCGAGGAAATGACCACCTAAAGTTCGAAATTTCAATTTCTTTCATGAAGAAAAGTACCAGAAATTTTGATGATATCGGTCTTAGACGGGCGGATAGTCTAATGTAGTTGTTTAACTATCTTGCTGTGACATGTAAGATAAATGTCTGAATTATTTTAGTCATATTTTTCCGTTCATAGTAACCATTTTGATCCCATCGCCTGACTGCGACGTTTTTACGACGATGGTTTTTTACGACCAAGAAACGATCTCGTATCTAAAAGATAGAAAGATGATCTACAATTTGATTGATAATGATAAAATAGTGCATCAATCAATGTCAAAACGGGAATCGATTGAGAGTCGTAATATCAACGCTATTTGATACTTTTTTTATTAACATCGTATATTTAAAAATGGAAATACCGGCCAAAGAAATTAGTGGAGAAGATAAAATTTCTAGAAATAGAGAGCATTCATGAAATGCTTGTAAGTTAATGTTTTAAAAGAATTGTCATCATCATTAATATCTCCTATACGTCCCCACCGAGAGCTTTGAGCCTGCCCTAAGCTAGGGCAATCAGGCCTTAGTTAACAACGCTGGCCCCGTGCGGATTAGTATTTCTATACCGTCTTGCAAAAAGAAACGCTGCTCTACTATGCACTATGATACTACACTCACATAGTTTCTTTTGGATTCGCCCAAAATAACTAGCACCCTAAAAATGTCCACTCATAAAAATTATTATCATAAAAAGTGTTTTTTCATTTATCCCAAAGTTTTCTTTGCGGTGTAGCCGTTTTTTGGAAGCACATACATCACTGTTACATAGTAGTAATTTTATTATGATACGTCAATGTATTTCCGAGAGCGTCGGTGGTCTAGTGGCTATTAGGGCCGCTGCCTCCCGTCCGGGAGACGCGGGTTCTATCCCCACCACGTACCAATGTGTTTTTGAATTTTGAATTCACATGTACGTTAATTCGATCAGTGTTATAGAGGTGCCACAGGCCACTGATATAGCTCATGTAACGTCTACCTCCGTGCCTTCCGAAGCACAGAATCATCTTTTTTTTTCGAACCATCAGAAGGTCCTGACCAAACTGGGAAAATTCTCTACTTTTTCAATTCACTGCAATATCCTATTTTTTTAAATTAAGATATCTACCTAAGTTTGTTTGAGCTAAGTACAGTTATCGGCCGTTGAAGAAATAGTACGACAATGTAAAACAACTGCGCGTTGACGCCATTTTTCAATTTGCTATCACTTATACAATTTTCATCAATTTCACGGTTTCAAGAATTGAATTGATCAGAGCAGGCCAATGTTCAGATAAAACAGGTCCATGGCAACCGATAACTACCAAATGCGTACAAAAGCAGTTTATTCTCAACAAACTTATATGTAAAGATAGACTCATAATTCAAAGACGTAAAGTTCAAATTTATAACTGGATTCTCTGTTCCATTTTTTCATGTAACGTCGTCTCTTTCTTGCTACAATCGCCAACGGAGATTCTATTTACAAAACATTGGGAGCGACGTTGCCGGTGCGCTTGGGCAAGTGACGTCACGAGCGAGTACGTCGTCCTTGTCGCTGCGTCCCTTTCTAAATATTGGTCTTGAATTTGAAGGTCGGCTCAAAAACAAAGTTAACGCAAAATAGTGCCTCAGTCTTGATGATGACTAATTCAAAGAATGACATAAATATTGTGAAAACTGTTTCAAATACTGATAAAAGGGTATTTACGGTACTTATTCAATTATTGGTAGCGTCGGTGGTCTAGTGGCTAGGGCCGCTGCCTCCCGTCCGAGAGACGCGGGTTCGATACCCACCACGTACCAATGTGCTTTCGAATTTCGAATTCGTATGTACGTTTCTTTGACGCTCTTACGGTGATGAAACCTGCACACTCCTGCGAAGAAATTCAAAGTATGTGAAGTCGACCAACCCACACTAGGCCAGCGTGGTCGACTAAGGCCTAATCGCCCTAATTCAGGATAGGCTGGAGCCCCTCGGTGGGGACGTATATGAGCTGTTGATGACTCAATTATTAATCCCATTGCTATCCCTATAAAATTATTTCACCCAGTAGCGTGTCCTAGCACTCGACAATGTCACGGACGCTGCCATGTCTCAGGCTTCTGGGTCAGGGTCTTCTACCATATAGGTAGTCATCGAATCCACTCGATAAGAAAGAAGAAGATTGCTAAAGAAAAATATAGTACGAGTTCGTACTCTATATATAGTAAAGTCGATATTTTTAAGGTAATTGATAACTTTTCATAGGTAAATGTGAACTACAGTCTTTTTGAGAACTAAACTAAGTCATGTTTAGATAACATCAACAGCTCATAAGCCGTGTGGTGACGGCACAGTAGAATACATTTGTCACCAACCCCTCCTCTTCCCGTGGGTGTCGTAAGAGGCGACTTAGGGACTACATATTGAACAGGGAACGGGCAGCAGCGCTCTCTGATACAGTAACCTTTTAATCTGCTATCTCCAACCCACCTGCCAAGCGTGGAGATTATGGCAAAACCCTCCAAAAGTCAAAAATTTTTAATTTGTATTAAGATTTTTATTAAAATTTTTCGACATCAAAGTTAACATGGATGGCACGTCCACTACCAGTGTACGCCCTCTGTGGAGAAGAACTAATTAAGTGGAGGAGGCTCATAGTCCAGCAGTGGACTGTAACGGGCCGTTGATGAACAGCTCATATACGATTCCACCGAGGGGCTCGAGCCCACCCTTAATCAGGGCGATCAAGCCTTAGTCGACCACGCTGGCCCAGTGCGGGATGGTCGACTTCACACACAACCTTTGATTTTCTTCGCAGGAGTGTGCAGGTTTCATCACGATGTTTTCCTTCACCGTAAGAGCGTCGAATAAACGTACTTATGAATTCGAAATCCGAAAACACATTGGTACGTGGTGGGGATCGAACCCGCGTCTCCCGGACGGGTGGCCCTAACCACTAGACCACCGACTCTCTCATGTTTACCGATGTTTAGATAAATAACCTCAAAATAACAGGCACAAAATAGAATGGATTCTTTACGGCAGCACGCGTAGAGTCTACGCGAGGCCCCACGCGGCATGCGCTGCATGTCATCAAGTATTTGATGCAGGCCATCAATTGTTTGATGGCATAGATCATTTTTTTTATCTTAAAGAAAAAATATTTTTGTTAACTAATCGTCTGGAATAAACCTACTGCTGGCTGGAGAGTGAACGTTACATCATCAACAGCTCATATACATCCCCACCGAAGGGCTCGAGCCTACCCTGAATTAGGGTGATCAGGCTCAGTGCAAGCAAGTTCAAATTCATTGAAAGCCTTTAATTTTTTTCGGAGAAGTGTGTACATAATGAATTCGAAATTCAAAACCACACTGATGTGTCGTGGAGACCGATCTCCCGGGTTACATACGTCATGTCAATCCTATCCTATCCTACTAATATTATAAATGCGAAAGTTTGGATGTTTGGATGTTTGTTGCCGAATCACGCTTGAATCACTAGACGGATCGGGATAAAACTTGGCACACATATAGGTTAGGTCCTGAAATAGGATGTAGGTTACTTTTTACCGCGGGAAAACACTTGATTCCTTCAGGAAAACTCATTAAACGCGGGTGAAACCGCGGGCGGAAAGCTAGTTTATAATAAAACGATAAAAAATAGATTTAAAATAACTTCAAGCTGCCAATAGTCAAGGCATTAAATGCTGACGTTGAAAAGATCCCGAAGCGTCAAAACTACGATATTTTTTTTGTTGAAAAGGAAAGTCTATGTAGAATCAAATTTCTATTACAGCCATAGTTTCAATCAATCAGTCTATTGCAGTCCACTGCTGGACGTAGGCTTCCCCAATGGCATGCCAAAGCGCACGATCACCCGCTTTCCTCATCCAGCCACCACCAGCGACCTTCCTCAGGTCATCAGTCCACCTGGCAGGGGGGCGTCCTACACTACGTTTCCCGAGACGTGGTCTCCATTCGAGAACCCGTCTGCTCCAACGCTCGTCGGTTCTGCGACAGACGTGGCCAGCCCACTGCCACTTCAGCTTGCTACACTTCTGGACGATATCAACTACCTTAGTCTTCTGCCGGATGATTTCGTTTCGGATTTTATCCCGTAGCGAAATACCAAGCATAGATTTTTCCATGGCTCGCTGAGTGACATGTGACATGTGACAGCCAAAGCTTACAGTATATATAATAATGACATCGATGACGTAGGTATCATCAGTAACGTTACTTCTATATGTTTGGATATCAACCGCGGATGTTTCAATAAACACGAGGGCAATTATTACCCGCTGTTGCTACAATCATTGAGCTATTTAATAAACATTAGCTAATGTTATCGCTTGTACCATAACAATGGAGAGAGCTTATTAAATAACGTCTATGAGGTTCAATGGATGGCTGGTCGAAATTTGAAACTTAGGCTCGTATTAATAAACCAATCTCAAGTTTAAGATCGATCTTATTATTGAGATGCAGTTGTAAGAAATAAGTCTAAATAATCTTACTTTTCAGTAAATATAGATGGCAATAAAATTTTTTTTAATCTCTAGCCAATGAAAAAAAAAACACAAATTATATTTTATTTTTATTTTCCATTTAATTTAGGGGGTATAACAAATTCTAAGTTTCATCTAAATATGTCTACTAAGTAGTATAAATAGTTTTCGCCGTCTCTGAAAAAGTTGATGAAAAAATAAACACAAATTACATTTTATTTTTATTTTCCATTTAATTTAGGGGGTATAACAAACACTAAGTTTCATCTAAATATGTCTATCCAGTAGTATAAATAGTTTTCGCAGTCTCTGAAAAAGTCCGTGAAAAAATAAACACAAATTAAATTTTATTTTTATTTTCCATTTAATTTAGGGGGTATAAAAACACTAAGTTTTATCTAAATATGCCTACCGGGTAGTACAAGTATATAGGTAATAGTTTTCGCAGTCTCAAGGCAAGTCGTTAGTTATGTCTGCTTTATGGCCTATAGAATGGCTAGACAGTATTGTTTCCTTTTGCCTCCATTACAACAACGCTAGTAATGATATTTCATTTAGAACATTAAATAGTCTACATATATGTTAGCGGTATCTTAGAGTTTAGATTCTTACAATGCGATGATGGTTACAAAATCTATAGGTTTTATATTTGTTGCCAGACTAGAAAGTGCCAAATCAAAGTCGTGGAACCATGCTTATCGATAAAAAGCGACCTGTGATCAGCTTTTTCCAAGCTGAAAACAATTTTTCTGTAACCAATAAAGTTAGCAGAAACATACCTTTTTAATATTCAGGAACCACTCCAAAAACAAAGATAAGGAAAACTGTGCCAATACTCGTAGAAGGTAAAAAACACACACAAATAGTACAGACGGAAGCAATCAATTCTGGAGGTAATGGATTCAGAGCGGGAAGGTTAAGGATCAATCGGTCGACAATGGGAGACCTTCGCGTTTATTTAGCCGGTAAACCGACTACCGACAGTCCATTACGTTCTTCATACACGCGTGAGTTGGTATTGAAAAGTTGGTAAATTGAGACTTAAGATAGAATGCCTGAAGTATGAACTGTTGCATTAACGTTAATTTAATAGGTACATAAAAAATAAACATAATTTTATGTGACGTTTGTCACTCAATCGAAGAATTAGGCAAACCTATCTTTATTTGACGAGAAAATTACTTCTCAGAGATGCTGGAAGAGATGAAGTACTGCCAACGCCATCTAGTATCGAGTAGCAAAACAATAGGCAAAAGAACAGGAGAATTTTAGAACATTTCTTTTGAAAAAAATTTGTGTTATGTCCTTATTTTTTTTTATCATCTAGGCTAGAGCTTACCTGAATTCTCTTTTTTTAACTAATATTTTCCGCATTACTTTTTATTTAATCAAGCGCGGGTATTGTTTCTAAAGTTTATCCCATATACAATAATTGTTTTAATCTTGAAGTTTTAGTTGACTAAACACGTAAATCTAATGTGACATTAACAGTTTTACAGTTTATGCTTTGTTTGTTTAGTTGAGTTGGCACGACCCCAAGTTTACCCCCAACGATGAAACTTGACTGTTGTTGATTTGTTTCGTATTTTATTGTTTTTTTTGTTTAGTTTCGTGTCTTTTTTATTTAATAATTATTCAGTATCTATGCGATCAAAATGAAATTAGGTCAGCAAACAACAGCGCGATATTCATCGATATTATCGTAGACATGTATTTTATTCTGTAGACCTCTGCTACGCCGTAGCGAGCGTAGCAGTGCTACGTCTTTCCGTTTTCACTGCTTTGACTGTGTATCTAACTACATAGATAGGTACAAAAGCACAAATAACATTCATAAATTTGTAAAATAAATAAAAATAATTTTTATATTTTTTTATGGTTAAAAAAAAGCATAATAGGCAGGCATTAATTTCATTCAAATTCAGCGTTTTCCTGAACAACTGAATAATATTTTTGTAATGAGAGTTCTTATTGTTAGAGCGGCAGTTTTTGTTGAAATATAGCCTCCACTAGTCACTGAAGGGCTGAAGATTCATCTAAACTTACTTTGTTTTATTTTTGCATATTTATTTATGTATATTTTTTTCTTATTGCTTTAGCAAGTAAATGTTATTTTAACTCAAACGTTCATCAACTATAAGTTCACACTTTCAGAAATACTTAGATTGTAAGAATTACGATCCCTAAGCCCCATAAATTCAGGTCGCGTATTTACAAATAATACGTCTTTGCAGTATGTCTGCCATAAATCGGTGATATCCGCTTTTGGTCGTAAAACACGCTCCATTTCAGAGCATTCCGGTTTTACAGCGAGTTGGTAATGAAAATTAATGGGAGACTGCTTTTTTTTTAATTATTATGGAAGTTAGAGTTATAAATTAGATGTTTTATGCTTGAGGATATAAGCACTTAATTAACTTGCTGTTATTATTATAATGAAGATGGTATTAAATAATGACTTTTTGGTAAGTATCGAAAAATTCACTAGCACCAGCACTTGTTATTTCTTTTCTTTTTAGCCACTACTGTCCTTAAATTTAACCATAGAATTTTAGGCTGACTTTGAAATTATTCTGTTGGTAATATTTGTAAAACATTATTTAATATTGCAATTATTTGACTCGTTAAACTATTATAGTGATTGCGAAAGTTTAAAATCATATTCTATTTTGGTAATGCTGTATTGTATACACTACTTTTCGTTATATATACAAAACAGTGTGTATTTTGCCTTTACCTACAAAACGGTGTGATAAATTTCGTATTTTTTTCCCAAATTAATTTTATTTTTATCTTAAAATATTTTTTACAACAAATTATAAAAATCGCTCACTAACAATCTGAATACAGAACAGCGGATACCTAACTGCTTTTCATCAGAAATACCTAAAATGATAGAAGATACAAGAAGCACGTGCGTGCACAGTTTAATTACTAGGAAGGCAGAGTCTGGCCATCTGATAACACTGTCTTTATCAAACTGGGTCAGTCACCTCCCTTCCACAAGCTTGGTTGTCGGCAGATTGATCGATATGGTGGAGTAGCGCAAAATGTTGTTCTAATCTGTTAGATAGATCGGATTGCGAAGATTTTTAACTTCAAAAATAACACAAACTGATTTGTTTCTTACACTAGCTGTCCGCCCGCGGCTACGTTTACGTTATGTAAGATATTCCGTAAGAATAAGACTTTAAAGGTCTATCCACAAAACTCAGTGCCGTGTCAGGGACGGGGCCGGAACGTGGCAAATGTCATAAAAAATGTATGTACCGATATTTTTTTAGACTTGTGACGATGACGATTTTCTATGACATTTGCCACGTTCCGGCCCCGTCCCTGACACGGCACTGAGCTGTGTGGATAGACCTTTACCCGTAAAGAGTATCTTATACCCAGAGTACAAACTATCTCCCTTCCAAATTGTATCCAAATCCGTTCGTAGTTAAGGCGTGAAAGCGGAACAAACATCTAAACATATTTTCATATTTATAATATTTTTCTTATTCTTACATGAACAGATCTTTAACATTTACCCGATCATCTTTCCCTTAGTTTAACTCATAATGAATACATCATCAGATTTTTTTACTGCTAAATATAAAACAGTTTTTTAACCAACCACGGATTTCACTACCCTTTTTATCTAGTAGGTATTTAAACACATGAAACAAATTAACAAAAATGCAAGTACTATTGAGAAAAAAAACATCAGCTCTTAGTTTAGTTAGCTTTCACGATAAACCCAGCAATTGTGTAGCGTTCTTATTAAAATTCCTTTGTGAAATAGTGGTTTGAGGCCGTTTGAGTCGGTGCCAGCAGATCAAAGGTGTCGCGTCCTTGGCCGAATGGCGGCTGCCAATATTAGTGAACAGGAGAAATATATCATGCATGCATCTATACTTAGCTTTAGATGATTTATAGTTTTTTGTTTGATTGATATAATTTAAGAAACGCGATTGAAAATTGGTTCGCTAAAATATTTTTGAACTCCTGTCATACAAACGTCTCGTTATTGTGATTGATTTATTTTTAAAATTACTAGTCATAAAGGTATTTACTCCTTACTAGCGGTCCGCCCGCGGCTGCGCTCGCGTTATGTAAGATTTTCACGTGGGAATAAAACTTTTTCCGGTAAAAAGTATCCTATGTGTTAATCCAGGGTACAATCTATCTCTATTCCAAATTTCATCCAAATCCGTTCCGTAGTTTACGCGTGAAAGAGGAACAAACATCCAAACATCCAAATATATTTTCACATTTATAATATTAGCTGATGTGATGCCATCCAAAAAGCATCTTGTGGAAAGACGTGGTCTTTGCCTACCCCTCTGGGAAAGAGGCGTGATTTTATGTATGTATGTATGTATGTATGTATGTAAAAGCATCCTTTCATCTAATTTTTCCAGCTATTTTACTTTTTTAAAGATTGAGCTATATATAGCGACTATACATACATCTTCATATTTTTATTTTATTTCCTCTGGAATAAGGTTGTTCCCTGGTAGAAGTAGTCTAATTTCAATTCAGAACATAATAATATTATAATATTACCAATTACTTAAAAATTTCTAAACTTCGGCATTATACTATACTTACTTATTTCTTTAGAAATTTTGAAATAAATCGATACACCTTGCAAGTTTATGTTTTGTAAGGAATAACAGAAAAATGTGTATATACATTGTAATTGTTGAAAACTGTGTATATTGTGTGTGTATTCCTAAATATACACATTTTTCTGTTATCCCTTACAAAACATAAACTTGAAACGTGTTTCGTTTTTTTTTTTAATGAGAAGTATCATCATTCTCCTGCCCTGTTCCCTTTATTTGGGGTCGGTGCAATATCTTTTCTTCTTCCATTCATCCCTGTCAGACGTCACATCACTATTCACTCCCTTCTTACACATATCATCTTTCACGCAATCCATCCATACTTTCCTGCTTTTCCATTCACTCTCATATCTAGATACGTGATGAGAAGTATATTATTATAAATAGGTACTTCCTTTGAACTGTTTCCGTTTAAGAGTAAACCCCTAGTCAGAAAACTCCAGCAATCAGGTCAATAGCGGATTCTGGACGAAGGATTAATTTGCTATTTCATGGAATTTCTGTTTGGAGATTCGAAATTCGAATGCAATTTCGTAGCAAAGTGCAACAGGGCTCAGCCGATAGCACAGCTTCGCCTATAAAGTGATTTTCCTTGCAAAGAGGATACCCTTAGTACTCCATACAAGACCAGATTGGATGG
Organism: Carpatolechia fugitivella; assembly: GCA_951230895.1. NCBI lineage: Eukaryota > Metazoa > Arthropoda > Insecta > Lepidoptera > Gelechiidae > Carpatolechia > Carpatolechia fugitivella. Next base: position 15,449,073 of record OX579651.1, read on the forward strand.
CAGGGTTGACAACCACAGACTTCACTGATGTAATAGATTTTCTCAATCTCACTACTAACGTGAAGGGCGGAGTATGAAGTGTATAGTGGCCATCCTCTTTGAAAGTACATTCTGTAACAATAGGTAGCTTAACATTTTTTTTTACAATAATTAAGTACCACCTTAAAATACTTTATAAGCTAGCATTTCAGCCAGTTAAATATACATAAAACTAAAATTTCTAAGTGTCAATATCAATCGATCAATCAATCTGCCACTGCTGGACGTAGGCCTCCTCAAGGGCACGCCAAAGCCCACGATCACCCGCTTTCCTCATCCAGCCACCACCAGCGACCTTCCTCAGGTCATCAGTCTACCTGGGCGTCCCACAGTACGTTTCCCGAGACGTGGTCTCCATTCGAGAACCTTTCTGCTCCAACGCTCGTTGGTTCTGCGACAGACGTGGCCAACCCACTGACACTTCAGCATGCTAGTGTCAATATACATTTATATAATTTAATAACTTTTGCAAACGCTCAAGATAATGTAATAAACATAAAAGTAAAAGCAACTCCAAAATGTCTAAGTGTCTATATACATTTATGTAAAATAATAACATTTACTAACGCTCAAGATAATGTAATAATCTTGTCTTTAGAATAAACTCATATTTCTTCCTTTTCCAAGCCCCAAACAAGATTTAACTAAATGTAAAACTAAGGCGATTTAAACACAACATAAAGGCGGTTACACAAGTTAGACAAAAGCCGAGTTTGGCTGAGCTGGACAGACAAAAGCTTTTGTTTACTCCTAATGGACACCGGCTTTGTGCTTGAGTTCTGACTTATTGTCCGAGAGTGTACACGGTTCTTAAGGAGTGGTTCTAGATTTTGAGTTAAGTATTTATTGATTGCCGCCGTGTGGTGACGGCAGAGTAGAATACATTTGTCACCAACCCCTACTCTTCCCGTGGGTGTCGTAAGAGGCGACTTAGGGACTACACATTGAACAGGGAACGGGCAGCGGTGCTCTCTGATACAGTAACCTTTTAATCTGCGATCTCCAACCCGCTTGCCAAGCGTGGGGATTATGGCAAAACCCTCCACTTAAGTGGAGGAGGCTCATAGTCCAGCAGTGGACTGTAACGGGCCGTTGATTTGAATTTATTTATTGATTAGAAACCATCTTAGCAAAAGTCCGTCGAAAGCTCCGATACTATAATTGAAATAAATTTTATCGCATCTTCTATCTTATTAAAATTTAGTCTTTTCTATCTTTTTTAGTCTTTTTTTTAAACACAAAATAAATACATAATTTGATCTGATTCAAACATAATCTAACATCATGTTTTTTTAAAGATCACATATAACAATTTTTTTCCTGAAATTGTTAAATTAAGGCTTTAAAGGCAGTGATTAATAATTCTTTTTTTAACAAAACTATAGAAGACTAGCTGCCCGGCCGCGGCTACGCTCGCATTATGTAAGATTTACCCGTGGGAATAAGATTTTCCCCCGTTAAAAGTATCTTACGTCTTAATCCAGGGTACAAACTATCTCCATTCCAAATTTCATCCAAATCCGTATAGTAGTTAAGGCGTGAAAGCGGAACAAACACCCAAACATCTAAACATCCAAATAAATTTTCAGTGTGATATGGCGATGATGTCTGAACCACAAAATCACGCAGATACCTGTAGTAAAAATAAAACAGTCTTCTCTACCCCCAAGGACTACCAGATCCAGACAAATTACAATTTAATCCACATGAGATCGGAAATGATTTTTCCAAATCACACATTGCAGTGTGCAATTGAAATGAAACTAAAATGCATGTGGTGCAGTGTGCAGCGTACCATGGGCGCCATTATCTGGAGATTCAGTTCGTTGGGTTCACACATTGTACAGTTGCGAAGATGAGTCTTCTGGGTATATTTTTTTTAGAATCGGTATTTATTCATCTTTCATTACTTTTAGTCAGTCAAATGACAATCTAAAAGTTAACGTAAATAAAAATATAAAGGTCTTTGGCAGCTCTATAAAATTAACACCAAGGTTTGTGGAGTTGGTGGTTTAAAGTATAGTATCAAACGCCGATTTTGCGACACAGGTATAAGGTTTTTTTTTAATCGGTTGGTTTTCTACTTCACCTTACAATTAGCATGATAAACAGATAAAATTATTATTCCATTGCTATTAACGTTAGTATTTAAATCATTATTGCTAACTAGTTATTGTATAAATTTCAACCTAATTGGATTTTTTTCATTTAATTTATAATTTAAATCCCTTACTATAAGTCCCATAGTAAAGAAAAACTAAAAATATGAATTCACAATCATTTGTTCCTTTAGCGTTTCCATAAAATACAAAACTGTTTACTCTCTGCAAATAACATAGTTTACATTTGTAAGCGCTTTTGTACACAGTTGTACAAAAGATAAAATCAGCCCTCATCCTTCTTTAACAAGATATTTGCTTTCCATTTCTTTACAATTCACTAATCCCAAACAACGTTAGATTTGTATTCATAAATCATAATTGCATACAATGCAATATATCCCGCTTCACCAAATCTATAGAATTATAGAAATTGCATAATAAGATGTTTAAAATGTGGGTTTATTTTTTCATTGTAATATAGTTTTTCGCTGGAATGAGCTTCTAAACTTTAGCTTATAAAGCTCTCTTTAGAAGTATTCGATTTCATTAGTTTAGTTTGTAGTCAAGATAAAAAAATCTTTAAAAAGCATTCTGCGGACTACGGGGTTCATTTCTTTTTATTTTCTTTACCTATTGGATTTTTCTATTGTATAAGTTACAGACTGGTTATTATAATAGAGAATAGCCAATACCTAATTTAAGATTACTATTTATCGTAACATTCAATTTTACTATAAAATATTACCTTGTTGGTAAGATATATTTCAATTCGTGTTTCGTTTTGAAAAAAGGTACAGAAAGCAGTAATTGCAAAAAAAAAAATGCTTACCGGAAATCAACTCCCAATAACTAACAATTACCTGTAAATACGAACAATCAACGAAATACGTCTCATTACGCTTCATCATCATAAGTACCTTTAACTGCCAGTAACTAAATAATAAGACCAATAACGACCGGTAATTCTGAAATCTCTATTTCCAATTTCAAATTGCTATCGTGCACGGTCCCACGCGCGCTGGTTGGTCGACACCGTCCAATCAGAGCGAACGATTCATAAAAGGAAGAGGCCATTGAGATTGATGGGCCATATTACCGTTGATACGTTATTGATACAGAGATGGTACATTTTATCTGAATTATCTGATGGCTCTATATTTATGATAGTTTCAACAATTGCTTCGATCTTAAACTGCTTTCGTGTAAAATGTAAATTTCGAACGATCATCGTTTTAGCCTTTACTTCTTTATATTTTAAGAACCGATTTTATTTGCGTTTTATCTATCTCGTGAAACATATTTGTCAATTGCATAGTTAACTTCAAATATACGTATTGTTGGCTGAGATGATTATTTTGATAAAAATACGATACGATATTTTGATTCAAATGTGATTTCAGTCTAGTCTTCTTTCTAACAGATCCATCTCATTAACATTTGCGATGTTTTCATGAGTTTGACTTCATCAACAGCTCATTATATAAGGGGCACGAGCCTTCTGCTCCCCCGGAAGTCCGCGCCCGCTATATTACCACTCTGGTAGAAATAGCGATTAGTCCGTAGAAAAAAAAAGAGAAAAAAACTCACTATATCTACCTAATTAACAAAAAAATACTTACTCTGTTATTTTATGAAAAGCTTTCGTTTCGTTTCGTGTTGATGATCTTCCGTATTCTTTTCTTCTTTATTTAAATCTTTGTCTATCCCACGACGGCACAGCTATATCCTACCTCTCCTTTCTTCCAGAGCTACCGTGGCCGCAAGCCGCTAAGCGGAGCCGCAGGCGTTGTCCCAGGAGTGGGCCTCAGCCCTGGTATACCAGCTGCAGGATCACCGTCCCCCGCCACTCCTTCCACCGCCACTGTGCCGTCGCCAGCGCCTGCCACCACACCCAACATGAAGCAGGAACATCCTTCGCAACCCATGGTGAGTCTTTTTCTGCAGCATTTAGCCAGGGTATTTCTTACTGCAACATCACCCTCCCCCGCCACTCCTTCCACCGCCGCTGTGCCGTCGCCAGCGCCTGCCACCACACCCAACATGAAGCAGGAACATCCTTCGCAACCCATGGTGAGTCTTTTTCTGCAGCATTTAGCCAGGGTATTTCTTACTGCAACATCACCCTCCCCCGCCACTCCTTCCACCGCCGCTGTGCCGTCGCCAGCGCCTGCCACCACACCCAACATGAAGCAGGAACATCCTTCGCAACCCATGGTGAGTCTTTTTCTGCAGCATTTAGCCAGGGTATTTCTTACTGCAGCATCACCCTCCCCCGCCACTCCTTCCACAGCCGCTGTGCCGGCGCCAGCGCCTGCCACCACACCCAACATGAATCAGGACAATCCTTCGCAACCCATGGTGAGTCTTTTTCTGCAGCATTTGGCCAGGGTATTTCTTACTGCAGCATCACCCTCCCCCGCCACTCCTTCCACAGCCACTGTGCCGTCGCCAGCGCCTGCCACCACACCCAACATGAAGCAGGAACATCCTTCGCAACCCATGGTGAGTCTTTTTCTGCAGCATTTAGCCAGGGTATTTCTTACTGCAGCATCACCCTCCTCCGCCACTCCTTCCACAGCCGCTGTGCCGGCGCCAGCGCCTGCCACCACACCCAACATGAAGCAGGAGCATCCTTCGCAACCCATGGTGAGTCTTTTTTACAAGCTTTTATTTAGTTTCACCTGTCCCGTTGTTTGTAATCAAATCTTGTTTCTGCTGCATTTAGCCAGCGTATTTCTTACTACAGCATCACCATCCCCCGCCACCGCCGCTTTGCCATTTCCAGCGCCTGCCACCACACCCATTATGAAGCAGGAGCATCCTTCGCAACCCATGGTACGGTCCTACACTGTAAAATACCTACTTACGATACGGTACGACACTTATATAAGTTTAAAAAAAGCTATACGTAACCACTCTAAAACTCATATTGATATGACTGTGAAAAAAAAAGTTTGTTTTAAATTTCAACTGTGCGGACTATTCAAGTGATTTTTCGGCTTCATGTTTCCAACTAATAAGCAAAGAAAAGTTGATATAACAGGCATTTTGCAGGTTTCTTTTCAAAAGCACAAACTACACTGTCGTGTTAGCAGAGGCGTGAAACATTCAGTTTACAATCCCTGCTTCAATTCACTGCCTTGTTAATTGTACGACAACTACACTATTAAGGTAATACACGGTGGTCGTGTCGGCTAATGACCGTAGTTGAGTAACCACTGTACAATTTGATTATAGAAGCAATTACTTGACATGTTAATTTGCTTGTTTAGGTTCCTGGATAGTTTGTTGCTAGCGATTTACGGGATGTAGTTTGCAGGTTACGGTGTTTAGTTCTGATTTTAGTAACTACCTAGTTATCTATCGGTAACTGTTAGTATTTAATAACTACTTGAACTATACATACGTTACGGCTACGCGATTTCCCGTGAATTTGAAACTTCTTCCCGTAAAACTATCTCCATTCCAAATTATATCCAAATCCGTTCAGTATTTAAGGCGTGAAAGCGGAACAAACATCCAAACTTCCAAATACATATATTTTCATAATATTAATGTGATATTATTCGCATTCAATCTAAAATTTTTGCTGTATGAAAATGACTGATCATGCTCATTTAGAACTTAGAAGAAGCTCTAGAAGCTTAGGGAGTACTTCTGCCTTTTCAAGATAAATTAAGGTATTTATAGTTTTATTTTTCCTCAATAACTATTTGGTTTTATAAAAATGAGATAATTGCATATGTATTTCATTTCAAACGTGCAATACCGGATAATGCCAGCGGCGCGCAAGACGGCGGGTAGTTGGAAATTTTTAATTTGCGCCGCGCGACGCCCAACTTCGGCAATTTCTGCGCGCTACAGCGGCCGGCGAAATTTATCGCTTTTCCGAATACTTTCACATGTGCTTACTCTACATGCTTTGCTGTAATGAAAGAAATACTTAATATAAATTGTGTTAAAATAAACAAAAAAGCTAATTTAATGTTTAAATTCAGAATAGAAACGAAGAGGAATGCCACGTTGACTAAAATGACTTAAGCCAAAAATATTGCGTGAGTGGGCTCCTTGGGCATATATCCTTTTTCTTTTTTTTATTAGACACACCAACAGCATACATATTTTATCATTACAACTAATTACACTAAAATGTACTGTATCTGATACATAATGCCAATTACAAGTGCGTACAGCATTCACAAAAAATAGGTAGTCTTATACTAAATAAATAATATTGAAAATGTCAAGATAAGAGTTATTCTTTACTACTATGACACTTATATCTAAAATGAGTAAAGAATCCTGTTCACCCTTTTGGGTATAAAAGCGTAACATTTACACACATATATGTATTAACATCACGCTCAGTATAAAACAATTTTGTATAGGTATAAAAGGAGAGTTTTGTAGAGTTCAGCAAAATCGAGAAAGCGTAGTTACCGACTATATAGCTGCTGATAATAATAGTTATACGGAATCATGGATCTTTAAAGAGAAAGCTTTAGCTCATAAATACCTATTTTATCAAACCGAAGACATAACCATACCAAACAATAATATTTCAATAGATAGTTCAATTCACGGCATTTAATTTATAGTTTATAGACAAAGTAATACAAATGAATTATTGCTTCCGACAATGGAAGGAAAACAATGTGAGTTAGCTATTATGAACTTGTAAGTTATTATTATATAACTTCGGTATAGTCTACCTCGCTAGAAGTTATTGTGAACAATCCAGAATGTTTGGCAAACAATGTCTATGTTTTAATTATTAAAATGTATGCAAATAGTCAAGGTAGAATCAACAATCTACAATCTACGTAATATAAGCTACTAGCTTAGAAGTTTTCTATTTCACACGCTCCAGGGCGCTGCAGAGCGACACCTGCCTCATCTAAGTATAGCATTATGCTAAGTCGTGTCTTTGGGCTGAAGTGCCTATCCTACCCTTACATAACCTTCTGATATTTTTTTATTAATATTATATTATCGGATTTCGGATTTCAGAAGTCCGAAACCGTACCAAGGTAGAGGACGTAGGTTAACGAATCACTAAACTTAAGTGGGCGTGGGCGGGGCACATAGCGCGGCGGGATGACGGAAGGTGGACCAAAGCAGTGACAGAGTGGCGGCCCAGACTTGGAAAACGCTCGGTAGGCAGACCACCAGCCCGATGGTTAGATTGACGGCTCCGTAGCCCAGGTGGTAGTGTATCTGCCTGCGATGCACAGGGTCGCGGGTTCGAATCCCGCCCAGGGCAAACATTCGTGTGATGAGCACTTGTGTTTGCCTTGTGTCTGGTTGTTGTTTATCTATATAAGTATGTATTTATCTATTTGTGTAATGTATATCAGCTGTCTGGTACCCATAGTACAAGCTCTGCTTAGTTTGGGATCAGATGGCCGTGTGTGAAGATGTCCCCACATATTTATTATTTATTTATTATTATTATATAGTGACAGTGGAAGGGAAGTACTGGACGAGAACTGCACAGGACCGTGAAAAATGGCGCAATAAAGAAGAGGCCTATAATACTCAGCAGTGGGTGGATGTGGAATAGATAGATTATATTATGCTAGGTGAAATTGAAATTGCTTGAATCCATTCAAGAGTCTTCTGCTCTGTTCATAAACCTGATCAACTTTCTTACGAAATAATAGACAATACAAGCTAATTAAAATATTTGGCTCTTTTGGCTTTGAGTCCGCACATCAAAGGGGGCTCTTAGATCAAGTGGTCAGCTGATCGATTTATCATGGGGAATGTGAAATGATTCAATATTTGTTCCTTTTGGAGAGTTAAATTAGTTCAATATCATGGACACTTAAATATGAAGCTGTATTTATTTATTTTTATCGACTTTTATGGAAAAAATGCTGACTATTAAAATGTCTAATTATTGAAATGATAAATCATCATCTACTGTATTGACGTAAGAAATAATCAAGTTTATAAAAAAAGCGGTTGATCCGAACCTTAACTCCGGTTAAGGTTCCTTTTTTAATAGTTTAAAAATATAAAATCTTTACCGTTCAGTATGTAACAACAACAACATCACGAGTTATTCTACCAGGGTGGTCTAAAGTTAATTCGTTTATAAAACTGCGTAATATAATTTAAAATTCAGCGAATTACAGCGCCGCGCCGCCCCGGTGATTACAATTGTAATTTCGCATAATAAACAAGAGTAAATTCGTTATTGAATCTCATTACGCAGACAAAGTTGTAATTGCCAAGACGAACACACATCTTAATAATATTTCAGACTTTGTTGACTGTCTTTGATGTAAGCATGGAATGGAATATTGTTAAGAAGTTCGAGCGTAATTTTATCATTTTCTAATGCGTGTAAGCACGTTTTTAAAGCCATTATTGTTAGAAACCCCACTAATAATAAAATAATATTTTATAGAATATTCGTTAGTGATATTGAATCCAAAAACGGTAATAATGAAAATAGGTACGATTACTTTGGCACATTGTTGTTGTTAGTAAATAGGTAGGTTTTATTCCCTTTTTTTTAATTCTTTTATTCATGTAAGGAAAAATACAAAAAAGTTGGCTATGTACTCCACTAAAGAAACTTAATGTAAGCTTATGCTAAGCGGAGCATCGCTCAAATACACATATTACAAATACTTATAGCTAATGAATATTACAGCTTGATTATAATCCAATGAAGTGACGTTTTAATATTTTTTTATACAAATTAGGTTTACGATTTTGGACTAACTTATTTAGGACTTCTGTAGGCAACTCATTCAGGAATTCCGGCAGTAAATACTCGTCGTCCTACGCCATAACTGCCTTTATAAAATTACTGCACACCTATATGAGTTTAGAAGTATCGTATAATTTGTTCTCTAACATGTTTGTGCCCCGTTTGAAGTACTCTTACAAAACTTTACTAATTTAAGACGTGTAATAATAACCTTTTGCCTTTGCGCTTATTAAAAATATTCTCTTTCCTACCTGGGCTTTGTGAAGCTTCTAGTGCAGCTGCGTATTACCAGGAAATTTAATATTCTTCGCTCACTGGCTTATCTATTGCAAAGATGTTATAAAAAGTCTGGTATTAGCATTTCGTGCTCCTGAGGATTAGATAAACTATAATTCACTTATAAATGTGCACTTTTAAAGAAAGAAAGAAAGAAAGAAAAAAAAAGAAGCTTAAAAATTAAGAAGCTTTAGAAGTTGCATATCTAGATAAAACTTTTTTTTGTGTCTAGCCTCATGTTCAAAGCTGGACACAGACTAAAAACCTTTCGCTTACAAAATAAGCCAGAGGGAATATGCACTTTTTTTTTTAATTTGTTAAACGAAAAATTGTAAGTTCCAGATAAACACATAAAAAATATTATTTCAAGTATCTTGCTCAGAAACAAAGCTAAAAGGCTTTAAAGTTGATGGTTAGACAGAGAGGTCCGACATGACCATTGACGTCATTGGTCACGCGACGCGGGCCATACATCCACCGCCATAGAAAATTTTGTTTTCGTTGATGATGAAAAGAGGAACAGATATATTTGTATAATAATGTTGTATCTAGTTCGTTTTTCGATCAATTTTGATTCTGTTTTGACTGTCAGTATTCATTATTTTTGTATACTTTCAGATGAACTATGAAAAAAACCAATATTTTTTTATGCATATTCCCTTCATTGAGACGACTAAGTGAAAAAAACACGTAGATTGCAAAATGAAACACTAATAGCCTGAAAAACTGAGGAAAACATTTTGAACAAAATTAAACATCACTTAGGGGACATCCTAACGTTTCTACTGCGTAAAAAAAGTTCTTTTTATGAACTTATGAGAATCTCGGTGTACAAATACGCAATTCTTCAGTAAAAGCTTTCGCCTGAGAATGATGGAAATGAAAAAGGTTTATTTAAAGGTTTAAAGATTATTTTAAGGGAAATAAATTGAGACGGTGATGTTAAAATTAAAACTCAAAACAAAAACTCAAACTCAATTTTACATTAAACTAGACCAGTTCAGACTACAATAAAATACAAAATATACTAGGTCAATGTAAGAAACCATTCACCGTCGTAACTTTTTTTTAAGATAGCGTAACCGTAAGATCTATCAATATATTGAAATCACACTAGATAGTTTGGATGTTTTGATGTTTGATCCGCCTAAACTACGGACAGATTTGGGTGAAATTTGGAGAGATATTTTATACCCTGGATTAACACATAGGATACTTTCTATCGGGAAAAGTCGTATTCCCACGGGAAAATCTTACATAACGCGAGCGTAGCCGCGGGCGGACCGCTGCTTGTATAAATTAAAATAATAGGCCCGGACAGGTTTGAATTTACGAAATAAATTCAACAAAAATCCAAACTCAAGTATCCAATGTCAAATTTGTCAATACTTTCATTGTTAGATTAAAACATTTCTGTAATTTATGATGGAAAATATTATAGGTATTTGATTTAACTTTATATAATACATAATTCAGATGTTAAAATCACTACCGTCTGCCAATGACACTGGTAATGGCGGTAATAAGTGCGCACACAAAACAATGGCCCTGATTACTGCGGATACTCATTCTCTAAATCTAAATGTGTCTAAATGTAAGAAGATCCGTCCTTGTCGTCGCCAAATAATAAAGAAACAGGATAATTATTGAGATAGCCGTGTGTGAAACGAGCGCAAATTATGTTTTTTTTTTTATATATTTATGTATTACTTTTTTTTAATATATATAGACTTAGAGATTTTTAAAACTCGTGCATCCATTTTTAGTTTACCTTCAATAACAATAATATTTGTGATACTTACAAAATGGAAGTCTGTAATTGGCTAATGTTTTGTTTACTTCTTGTATTGTTATGTAATTAGATTTTAAAGCTGTAGACTTCAGTATCACAATAAAAAAGAAACTTAGTATAGATATATGGTCGATATTTCGCCACTCATCACGGAGGTTATCCCGGTGGGAACACAAAAAAATCAAAAATCACTTTGTGATACGTTCTCCAGTTTTTAAGTGGCCTGCCGGTTCTATAACACTGGCAACAGGGGTTATGAGGTCTGTTGTCGACCTTACAGCCCACACAATGAAGAAGAAGAAGAAGTGTAGCGCAGACCTAACAATCACTGGTTGCGTTAGTTTAAGCTTGACTGGACGTACACTAAACATTTCTTAAATTCTCCTATTTCTTTTATTACTTACCTATATTACTATATAGCCTGTTGCATTTGTAGCCTGTACCTTATGTCTATAGAGTTTAACTCTAAGTAACCATCTTGATTATTTATTTAGTTACTGTTTTTGGGTGCGCTCAGCTTCATCATAAAAACAAAAATGGTAGATGCATTATTAGGTTTAGAGCATTATTGCTCGTATCAAAGTCAAAGTCAAAATTTTTTATTCGAATTAAGATTTTTACAAATCATTTTTCGACGTCAAAGCTATCATGGATGGCACGTTCACTACCAGTGTACGCCCTCTGTCATCGGAGCCAATATGTACATTGTAATAAAGTAAATTACTACAAATGTCAGCACGCTTGTAAACAGTGTTTCGACCTCGGTCAACCTGTGATTACTTTAGGGCAGTTTCACACGAGCGTAGGGTAAATAATACACGAGGTCCACTAACCTCGACACCATTGATGGTGTGTGGACAGTACAAACTAGTAATAATTATATAGAGTAAAACAGTGGACGGACACGCAATATATCCAGTAGAGCTAAGAAAGAAAGCTAAGATACGAATAAACGATGGGTGGCTTCTTTTCAAATGTATCCAGCTTATATTGAAAATAGTAGTTAATTAATTTCAATAATTAATTCCAATAGCTAAGCTAGTGGGGTTAGCCACTATATAGAATAGACATTATAGACTGATGTTAGTGCTCATTCGCAATATCCATCCATTCATCATCACCATCTCATCCTGTAGACGTTCACTGCTGGACAAAGGCCTACCCACCAACTCAACAATAACCGGTCCTGCGCTGTCAGCATCCAGCAGCTTCCGGCAACTTTCACCGGATACATCCACATGGTATATCTATCCATCCAAAGAAAAATGGTTCCAGTTCTAAGCAACTTTGCCGCAAAAGAACTTAATTTTAAACGCAAAACAGTCCTAACTGACAACCTTGAGTAATAAACACTCTGCACTTTATGTTGGTTATGCTAATGACCATGTCCTCATTCATTTGTTTCAATAATAGCTCGTATTTATATATTTTTAGCCGTATTACTAAATAGTTGTTCTTTCATTGTTACAGGCACCAATGCCATTCTACGCTGGAGACCCGAACAGATTTCCAACAACGTGGCAGTCTGATCCATCACAAGGTATATTAAATTTCTTTTAATAATTAATGCACATAACTTTTAAATTATTTAAGAAATCCTCTACTAACTTGACTAACTCTCTCACATCTTTCTACAGGTTGGCAAAACCAGTTCATCCAGCAACTTCCTGCACAAACTGGGCAGACCACGTTAGACTACCAAGGCAACCACACAGCGTACGCGACATCACCCCACTACCAGGCCAATACCACATACACCGTCCAAAATGTCGCCACCACATTTGACGTCACAAATAACACTTACTACCAAACACCAGTCCAGTCAATTCCCGCCCAAAGACCGTCTTCAAACCGTGGAGCTTATACACCTGTACCAAGTCCTAGAGCTCCTCATTATACAGCTGAGTATCAACAGCAATACGCACAACAAGCCCCAACTCCTGGAACTACATCTGGAAGTGATTCCAGACCAGCCTCAGCTGCATCCTATCCTAATTCGGTACCTACATCATCAGCCCCAGTTTATACCGTAAGCCAACAGAATTACGATAGAACAGAATATACAACAGAACACTCAGAGGAATTCAACAGTTTGAATAGTGGCGAAAATGGAACAGGAGATGCGAGTAATGATGGCGAAAAACAAGAACAAAATACCATGAATGTTCAGCATTCGGGAAACGCCGAGCCTGGATACCTGCAGGGGAGCAACGGTCCGCGAGCTTCACTCGATTGTAGCGGGTATTCGGGCGCTTACAACAGCGGACAACAGTATAGGGAGAACGGTCAATCCAATCAGAACGAATGGCAGCAACGCCAATGGCAACATAACCAAAGATTACAGAATCAACAGATGCAAAACCAACAAATTCAGAACCAGCAACAACAGCAGCTTCAAAATCAACAACAAATGCAAACTCAACAACAACAATTACAGAACCAACAGCAGCAGCAACTACAAAATCAGCAACAACAACAATTACAAAATCAACAACAGCAAATGCAAAGTCAGCAACAACAAATACAGACTCAACAACAAATGCAAAACCAAATTCAAAATCACCAAAATCAAATGCAACAACAAAATCAGCAAATGCAACAACAGAATCAGGAGTCTGAACAGCAAATGTTCTCCCAATCAGACAGGGTTAATTTGAACTCGAGACTGAAAACAATGATATTAAACAAGCAGAACCACACACGGGATGGCACTAACACGCCGCCAGACAAAGGTGACCCTGGAGAAGGGCCGCCACGAGTGATAGATGATAGAAAAGGCGGAACTTCTTCCGTCAACAATGACAACAATACTACCGGTCATTTTTTATCGTATAGCCACCATCTCCGAGATAATTACCGTTTAGGCGAGCAGGGATACCCTATCGCTGGTAATTATACACAAAACGCTCACGCTTTCAGCGCGAGTGAATTCGGAGGTGGTGGCCACCACGTATGGGAAGGGGGGACGCAAGTCTCGAGAGGTTTCGATAAACACGCTACTAAGAACGTGTCCAAAACTCCTCAGAAGTTACCGTCTTATGCGGACATGAGAGGCCAGTACGGTACCTACTCAAATATTTCGTATGAAGCGCAAAAGTATGCAGAAATTTACGGTAGCGATAGTTTAAGTTATAATCAAGATAATAAAGATTTTCAATCGAAAATGCTTATTGGACCAGTATCTGAAATGAATCAACAAAATTGCGCACCAGTGACGCGAGATACTAACGCACAAACTGGAACCTATGAAAGAGAAACGTATGATGCTAAATTCAGACATCCTTCGGCACTATTAGTTCCTAAATTAGAAATGCCCGATAATTACCCGAAACAAGACCAGCAAAGAGTGATGGGTCAACAAAATCCATATCCAAAACAATCGGAAATGTCGAATGCGTATAGGGACTACCCTAATGGAGCTGTTCCTCGTTCACAACCAGGAACGTTGCCTCCTATTTCTACAATAAAACAAGAAAACTTTGGTCAAAAGCAACACAATAATTATCAAAGTTTTCATCAATATCCTTTCGAGCAGAGGCGTGAACCTCCGAATGCATTTACACAAACGCCAAAATTACAGGAGAATATGGGTTTCCAAAAATATAATAGACAATTTAATGAACAACAGCAATCCAAAGAGCCGGAAAATCGAGGACATTCTGAAAAATCTGTTGTTCAACCGAAACAACCTTATTACATTGAACAAATAAAATCAGAACATTCTCCACCTGGCACCAAAATTTACAAAAACGTAAATTATGGTCCACCAAGAAATGAGCCTTATTTATATCCTGGTGATGGAGGACCAGTTCTAATTAGGAATGAAGTTGGATATGCATGTTGCCGTCAAGGTTCTACAAAGAAACCACCACCAGAGCATTTAAGGGATGGAGCTTGCCCAGGACTGCAAACCAAAGACGAAGTTATTGAAGATGAAGCTGAGAACGAAAAAGATTCTAAACCTTTGAAAACTGCAACTCCAAGTCCAGACTTATCGAAAATGCAAAAAGAGAACCATTTCAATTACTCAAAAGAATATTTAGAAAATTTGGAAAGGTTAAGAAATAACTCAAGAACAGAAGTGCCCGATTGCAATTGTTTTCCAGCTGATAAAAATCCTCCCGAGCCTGGCAGTTATTACACACATTTAGGTACGTTCTGGTTCATAAAAATGAAAATACTAATTTATCGCATGCCTGTCACAAAACCTTTTAAACCATAACTCTTATTTTCAGGGGCTGCAGCAACTCTAGCAGAACTGAGAAAAGAACTTGAAGCCAGGACCGGCTTATCAGGCAAAGAACTACGGATAGAGAAGGTCTGCTATACCGGGAAGGAAGGCAAGACTGCACAAGGTTGCCCGATGGCTAAGTGGGTGAGTGTATGGATCAACATTTTATTACTTGTTGTTAGTAGTATCATCAGTTTACCTTGTCATTTAAACAATGCAGTAAGCAACCAAAATAATTCAAACTCAATTATAAGTTTTGTCGTGCCTCTTGATCGCTAACATAAATTATTTTATTTTTCAGGTTATAAGACGATCCAATTATTCAGAAAAGGTTCTGGTAGTTGTTAAATTTAGGAATGGTCACAAATGTGCAACATCTTGGATAGTGGTTTGTTTGGTGGCTTGGGAAGGCATCCCGCAATCA
The DNA here is from genome assembly GCA_951230895.1 of Carpatolechia fugitivella. NCBI lineage: Eukaryota > Metazoa > Arthropoda > Insecta > Lepidoptera > Gelechiidae > Carpatolechia > Carpatolechia fugitivella. The sequence goes on from OX579651.1 coordinate 15,464,661, forward strand.
GAAGCTGATTTAGATTATACTCTTTTATCCCATAAGCTGAATAGATACGGGTTACCCACAACTAGACGATGTGCAACTAATGAGAACAGGACATGTGCTTGTCAAGGTAAGTTTTCAAGAAGATTTGGAAATACATGGAGATTTACAACAGACAGCAAAAAGTAGCTGGACATACACACCATGATAAGGAATGAGGTTAAAGATTTTATGTATTATCATTAGTATTAAAATCAACACTCCATTTATAAATAAGTAATGTTTAAATCACCCTTTCATATTTTCATCTTCCAGGGCTAGATCCGGAATCATGCGGCGCTTCTTACAGTTTCGGATGCTCCTGGTCCATGTATTACAATGGATGCAAATACGCCCGTTCAAAAACTGTCCGGAAGTTCCGACTTTCGGTCAAAACTGAGGAGAGTGAGATTGAAGAGCGTATGCACGTGTTGGCGACTCTGCTGAGCCCGTTGTACATGAATTTGGCACCGAAATCATTCGAAAATCAGTGTCAGTTTGAAAAGGAGGCTTCAGATTGTCGGCTTGGTTTTAAACCCGGACGACCTTTTTCTGGTGAGTGAATGACACTTGTTTTTTTTTTTGTCAAATGATGATTTTTAGTTTAGGTTCATAAGTGGATCCATATCACGTGTGTCTCTCTATACTTTGAAATAACAATTTTTCTAGAAGTATTTTCTTTTCGCTCTTTGCTTTTAAAGATGAAGTGTACGGGACTGTATTTACAAGGATTATAAAAATACGAAAAGGGTTATAATGATTAAATAGATATTTCAAATATAGATGACACACGTAATATGCCTACTTATGAATCCGACTGAACATAAATACAAAAAAAAAATACAAAATACAAAAAACTTTATTGATCCCATAATTTCTTATAAACAAGTCATTGGGAGCCTTCTTTTAAGCACTTTAATATAGTGCCTGAGACAGAAGAACTCCGCTCTTCACTTCCGTGACACTATAGGTACACATTGTTGTTAACAATAGATTAAAGAATAAAAGGAAATAAAAAATATTAATATATTATAATGTATATATATTAAGGGAGTGATTTGGATGGATACATACAAGGAGGATGGTTGGATGGGATGGATACATAAACTAATCGATCGAAAAAGTAATGAAATTATTCTGCTTATTTCCAGGAGTAACAGCGTGTATTGACTTTTGTGCACACGCCCATCGTGATCTGCATAATATGAACAATGGCTGCACAGCAGTAGTCACCCTAGCCAAGCACAGAGGTATATCAAAACCCAATGAAGAACAGCTACATGTATTACCCCTTTATGTATTGGATTCGACGGATGAGTTTGGATCTAAAGAAGGCCAAGAAGAGAAAATGAAGAATGGTGCTTTAGAAATCTTGGACAAGTGAGTGGTGATGTACAACTTTTTATTTTACTTGTTATTGTATTTAGAATTGAACACATAATAATAATAATAATAATAATATTTATTTCAGGCTTATTAGCCCACATTTGCACAAATAATACAATACAATAATTATTTATTTACAATAAAATTATTATTACAATTTATTTTTTATGCATTTATTTATTTTATTTATTTTTATTTTATTTATAATTTCATTGAAATGGCTACGTATTCATCAAGCATTTTTATACTTTTCAGGTATCCAATGGAAGTACGAGTTCGTTCAGTCCCGTTACAACCTTGTCGACGACATGGCAAGAAACGGAAAGAGGAAGAAAACTCTGAAACCAACTCTTCCAACAACTCCCAGCAACAAAGCCCTAACAGCCAAAAGAAACCTCAGCAATGTTCTACACCAGGCCCACCACGAACTCCTCAACCTACGGATTCTAGAAATAATGCTAGTCCTCGAAGTCAGAATAGTGCGTCTCCTAGAGCGCTCACTCCAGCTCTAAACCAATCTAATCCTTCAGCATTTCAGTCTAATAATCCACATTATAATTCGGCATTTGTAAACCCTAATATGCATAATCAAACAGGCATAATGAATCCGAATTTGAGTAATCCAGCTTTATTAGACATGGCTTCTATGATAGACAATTTTACAGATGCTCAATTACAAAGCAACCAAATTTCTAGTACAGTATTAGACTCACCATATAATCCTTATGACCAAAGTTACAATCTACACCATCAAAATAGTCTATACAATCCCAATCACGTGTCACCCATAGGTATTGAAGGAAATTGTCAAAATCCAAATCCAAATCAATTGCCTAGTTTTGCTGCCGGCTTACAAAAAAGAGATCAGCAGTTTACACAAAATCCTGGACAAATTAATAACACTATACAAAATCCACATTGGCCTGATTTTGGTAACACTGAAATGTTTAGTAATGTAGTAAAAGAAGACCCTGATTCCACTACAGCCCATTTGAATATACCACCTAATAATTATAGTCCTGATTCCAGGAGTGAGACGAGTACGGATCAGACTCCTCCAAAAATTGCAAATGATGCAGTGAAACAAAATGCTGTTATCGGAGACATAAACAAATTACCTGATTTTGATATGCCAAGTTCTCCAAGACTAACAGAAATATCTCAAAATTCCCAAAGCACCCCTCCATCTCCTGCTTCGTCCCAAATACCAGAACTAAAATCTCCAAGTAATGATACTTCTCCAGATGTTCGAAAAAGCGTTTGGAAATCACCAGAATCAAAGAATTGGGACGCTAAAACTAAAGATCCTACTGCACTAGAAAATGAAAATTCACTGTTTAGAGTTCCGAAAGCAAGACCACCATCGCGATCACAACCGATAAATCCTCCCGAAAGTCCAGAAAATTCAACGTTTTTAAAACCTTACCCGCCTTCTGATAGGCCTCATTTAAGTCAAGGATATGAACATCGTAGTCCATCTTATGGACAAAATAATATGACCGTGCCTACTTCTGCTCCTCAAACTAATTTTACTATCAGCCATGATGACCAAAACATGCCGTTGGCAAACAAACCTGTTCATGAGTTCACAGGAAACAATTTTCAACCTGTGAATCAAAATCCCTATGGAAATCAAACCCAAATTCAAAGTTACGGTAACTATCCTCAAATGCCTAATGCATATTCGTTTACACCAAATCCATATGGCCACTTTAATCCTTATGAAAATTCTTACAATGACTATAACAGCTTGGCTTATTACAATGCCGAAAAATATAAAAGAGAAGAGCTTCTTAGAAACTCTCATTGCTATAATTCGTATGGGTACCAATATAACCCTAATTTTCCTCCAAATTTCTATCAGAATCCAAGTCCTAACTGGTGTCAGTCATCGCCTAATTGGTGTTTATATCCTCCACCATTTTCTATTCCGTATCCTCCTGAACCACCTAAAGCAGAACCTATAGGTGAAGTTACAGAGTTTACTGATAATTTAGAATGTTTCAAAGACCCTCAAATGGGTGGTGTAGCGATAGCTCTTGGACATGGTAGCGTATTATTTGAATGTGCTAAACATGAAATGCATTCAACAACTGCAGTCAAAACTCCTAACAGAATGAATCCAACTAGAATATCATTGGTATTCTACCAACACAGGAATTTAAATAGACCGAAACATGGTCTGGAGGAGTGGGAAGAAAAGATGAGATTAAAAAAGCTGGGTCTCACTCCGACAACTCCGACGACGCCAGGAGCTAATTCTAATTCGATTTCGCCGGCGACAACTCCCGGTCCAGAACAAAAACCGATGACAATGGCTGAAAAGTGGAAGAATAGCGAGGAGATAATACCTGGAGGGTACAGCTCTCTGGCTGCTTTGGTGGAAGCAACAAAAGTTGCTCGAAAGAGTCGGCAGATAATGATGAGAACTGAAACGCAAACTACAATGTCTTGGACGACCCTCTTCCCAATGCATCCGTGCACTGTGACGGGGCCGTACCAGGAGTCGGGCACTTGACACAAGCCCGCCCCCCTGGGGCAATGTTCTTCCAACGTCAAACGACGGAGTGACGTCCCTTTCTTAGCCATTTAAGATCTAAGTTGCCTTTCCATTTGTAGGATTATAGTTAGAGCGACGATGTACTTTCTAAAAATGTTTTGTAGTTCCTGGATTAAAGGATAAGATTTCATTAGCACAGACTGGTCCGATGTGCTGTTTTCTCACAATTCTTTGGAATTGAATTTTACAAATAAATAATTTTAAAGTATACCGACCGAGTGAGTTTTTAATCAAAGATGTAATTTTAAGTTCTATTTTATGATAGTGTTTTATCGCATTTCAGCTAGTCTTACGTTACGTTAGTGTCGATCATGTATGTCCAAGTGACCGTATTGTTCGTGTAGATTTTTTTGTATATTCTTGTCGTATTTTAGTTATACCGTTGACTTGACCATGGAAGTTAGTTTTATTTTGCAAGCTCCTGTATAAAATAGTGTCGTTAATTTTGTCTGCATATTTTGTCGATGTTTTCTAATTAAGCGCGTGGAATTCGCTCCACGCGGCTCGATGATCTCATAAAACTACTAACCCTACATTAATGTAGCATCAGAACAAAAGTACAAAACATCACAAAAGGTTGTAGAGCCCTGAGAAGAGGCGGACACATTTGGCAATCGTGTTTATTGATATTTTTGTACCTTTGTCTGCATAAGTTGTTTTATTTCTATTGTAATTTTAATTTACCATTCCTGTCTGGTTTGTTTTGGCATAAGTTTAAGTTTGGATCATTGATCACGGCTGTACCGCCGCATGTATTTTACAACAAAGATGCGAGTGCTTTTCTACTAGGTTAAGACGTGTGTATTTTTAACTTTTTAGAATATTTAACTTATTTATATAATTGTATTACGTGAACGATTTTTCAAATCATTTTCTTTGTAATAATTTTAGTGTTACGGTAGACGTTAATATTTAATATATTTGCTTTACGACTACATTAAATTATTGCGGATGTTTCGTGCATGTTCAAGCCTTCTTTACTTTCGAATCGAGTGCCTGTGACTTGACTAGATACGCTAACTACTTCAAGTTTCAAAATGATTTTGATACTTTTAAGATTATTGTTTGAATCAATTAAAAGTTAAAAGCATTTTTCTAACGTAGCGACGATAAAAATCTATAAAATTAGATACAATAAAAAGAAGAATAATAAAATACATATAAGTATAGAATATTGGCGAAAAGAAAAGGATTTTTCAGGCGCTTGGAAAGATTATAAAGTAGGCATATTATTGAAAATCAAGGAAAGCATAACTGAGTGAATAGTTATTAATATATAATTAGATTTAAGAAAAAGTTTGTTTTAAAGATTAAAACTATTGATATAGTTTATATTTTTTACGTGTACGTATTTATTGAATGGTAAATTTATTGGGACGAACGTGAAATTATTTATAAGTAAAAAGTTTTGTGAGCAAAACTTATAAAAACTAAGCAATAATAGTAGACGCGAGGGTCTTGTACATTGTAGGAGTGAAAATATTAAAATTAACTAATGGTGCGATATTTCGTCGATCTTATGGTAAAATTTGATGTTTGAATCTACCAAAATTTGCCTAAAAACTCTGATATTATTTGTGTACCTATAGCATTGGTAAAATGCCCTATAATTCTTGCCACTTTTAAAATATTCAGTCGATGCGTTAAATCAAGACATATCAAAAGCAATCACAGTTATAAAATTAAGGCAAATAAAATAAAATTGAAGATTTTTTCTCTATCAAGATCTAAATAAATTAATAGTAATAAAGTTAATGTCTTCAATGGTTGTAACTAGAGTTTCCAACTGTCCCAATTTAGATTTGATGTCTCGAATTTATAGTTGGTCTAAAAAGTCGTGAAATTAATAGGGGCGCCACCTCTTTTTGCGGTGTTGCCATTTTATATGATGCTATCCTGCTCTGACTTATGAATATTTCCGAAAGGTAAGATTAGTTCCAATTCAAGACTTTTTAGACAAACTGTACAGCTCGTGTCCGATCTCCTAACGATAGTACAGCAGGGGGCCGTTTCACGAAGCTACAAGTTACAAATTACAAGTACAATACATTACAGTACATTGCGTAGACGATTAGATAAAACGATAACGGCTTACAGTTTAGGCGAATTAGCTACGCAATGAATATCAAAGTGTAACTTGTTACTAGTAACTTGTTGCTTCGTGAAACGGACCCCAGGTGGATAACACCGGAATAGAATAAATAAAATCTGGATTTTGCTTTGCCCATCATCTTTTTCATCAAATCCGGGAAAAATCTGAGTTGGCCAGTCTAGTTGTAACCTATCTGTTAACAAAGACTCAACATTCTTCTTTAAGTTGGCGAAATCTTCCTATACCAGATATGTAGTTAGTACTTCCAGCGAGAAACTTGTAGACTTTCAGCCTGTAATGTCTTTTGTATGGTAAAAGTAAAAAAAAAATGTATCATTTAGGCAACACTAGAACCTGTGATATATCCATTAACTCACTGAGTGCTTGACTGCTTGTTTGTATGTCTCCTTCGAGTGGCTGGATATTCGATGATTGATGCAGTATTCGTATGTAAAAACCTCAAATAAATAAAATAGGTCGTAGTTCAGTTGTAATGTGTACCTATTGTGCACACTTTTATTATTACTGGATTAACCAAAAAGTGTTTTTTTTTTAGTTGTTTCTAAAATGTATTTAACGAGTAAAATTATGCTAACTTATTAGAACCATTTGTACCATCAGGGGGAATAATGGGATAAAATAGTCCCGCTTACAATGATATTATATACATACAAGGGGTAGATACGCCACCAACGCACCAAACGCGTGCCGTGAATTGGTCCTAATTGTGACCATTGCAGTCAGTCGAGCTGTGATCGCTGTCTCTTTCACTCTTACGCTTTGCCTATTTCCTGTCGCACTTATAGCGTGTCTGTGTCGCGGAACAATTTATGTTGCGCGTGCAGTATGAACGTGACGTATCTTTCTTAAAATATCATTGCCCGCTTATACCATCAATGCTAGCCAATGGTACATCTGGTCCAGCGACAATTTGGGGTCTAAGAAATTAATGCATTTTTTAAACCAAAAAGACCAGTATTGTCAAGTATGTAACCAAAAATTACATTTTTATTCTTGTGTGGTGAATATGGGTTATTACCAATGTGCATCCTTAGGTTACGATGTGAAACCCGCCGTATATTCAGCGGTATTTTAAGTAACGATATTTTTTATTGTCTTCTGCCAAAACAAGAGAGTAATCGAATGTGTCATGTAAATAGAACTACCATTATTTATTAATACAATAATTTAAAAAAGAAATTTTGTTTGATTTTAGAAAATGGCCCTGTAGGCACTGTGTAGCATTGGACGCTCAATGTCGCAGTTAGCACAAGCTGGTGATATTTGCATAAGGCTGTACGATTTTTATGTCTTTGCCAGCTGTTAAATAAAAGAAGTAACAAAAATGTTTAGATTCCTTATTTTATTTAATATAGGTATAAAATTACAAAAATATGTACCCTTAAAACTAATTACAACTACCTACAAAAATATCACTAACAAAAATAAGTTTCTCGAAAAGTTTACAATAATACACACATTTTTTTTTATTGTACGGTTTACCAGTGGAGTGTTTACAATTTATTAAGTCTGTTCGAAAAATATATATATTGAGCATTAAGTTCACACTATAATTTCATATTCCTTTTTACATTATTTTTAATTCTAAATCTCACGACTAATACAATTGGTAACTTTCCTGCTTTAGTTCTTCAATGTAACACCACGGTATTTAAACACACAAGGTCAGATTCGAATGGAGAGTCAGTTAAGTAGTTGTAATGACTTGAGTACTTTATTGGTCATTCTAAAGGAAGATACTACTTTAATGATGTAGAAAGTTCTATATTTTTGGACACGAGGTCACTTTTGGAAGGAGAATAATTCTAAAAACCTGAATGTCTAATGGTCGTTGTTCGTAGTGACGACAAGCAGGACAATGGTTACTTGAAAAATTTACAAGTCACTGGATGGAAGATCACTTTTGGACGGAGAATGTCTCGCTGTCGAGGACTACACAAGCAGTCTTGCGGAATCGTAAGGAGAAATCACAAGTTCTCGTGGAATATTTGAAAACTGTGAGTAAATTTTTGATATATCATGATGACGTCAAATCCTATTATTTCTGAAGCCTTTGCTGGTCGCATAGCACGGTGATGTTGATCATCTGAATATTTGAAAGCCTTTGAAAACCTCTCCTCTCTTTGCCTCTTTTGGTTTTCGAACCTCGTTTTTTATGGTATCTAAAAAAAATATTTTGGACGGAAGGACACTTTTAGACGGAGAATGGCTAAATATCGAAGGTCATTTTTAGATGGAAGGAAGGTAATATTAAATAGAGGGTTACCACCAGGGACCTTCACTGGTCGCGGTGATGTTGAGCAGGGCGGTGCGCGCGTCGTAGTTGGGGAAGCTGTCTAGAACTTCGCACACAATCATAGTACAATAATTCAAATGCTGAATATTTGAAAACAGAAGGACCTTTTTGGACGGAAGGTTAGGTACTTTTAGACGGAGAATGACTTAAAATTTAAAGCTTCTACTGTTCGTTCTGCATAGCAACGATGATGTTGAGCAGCGCGGTGCGCGCGTCGCAGTTGGGGAAGCTGTCGAGAACCTCGCAAGCAGCCGCGATGTGTTCTCGCTGAAGCTGCTTCGTCTGCTCGATGCCTCCGCCTTCGACGACAGCTTTGTAGAGCTGAGGATTCAAAAATACCGTGCTGTAGAACATTGTCAGCATCGTCTTGTGTTGGCTCCAAGGTCAAAAACGGAACACTGGTGTCAGAGTTCCGAAAGCCTTTTATATGATTTAGGTAACTAGTCTCTGTAAATAACAAATAGAAAATAATAAAAGAAATCAATCGTCATCATACTTTTGTCCACAATACATTTAGATCGGTCAGTATGGGAACGTCTGAAACTATAAGACATACGAAGATCTGTTGTTAGGAACCATGTCATCGATTTTAGTAACAAGAAAAACTGCATGCACAGAATTAAAAAAAAACTATTTTTTGTTCGGGAATCGAACCCGGTGGTATTGAAGAAATAAAATAACATGATTTCTATTTCGACATCGATTGTAAGTAAGTAAAAACACTTTATTACACACAAAATGAACATAAAAACAACAGATAACAAACACAATTATAGATCATAATCGATCATCATTGATCATTATCGATCGTGTAGGTCATAAGTTTTTCTTGTTACTAAAACCGATGGCATGGTTCCTAAGAACAGATCTTCGTATGTATTATAGTTTCAGAATTTCCCATACTGACCGATCTAAGTGTAATACCATGTATATGATTCATACTACTTGCTAATTGATCTTGTAATCCACATTATAAAAAAAGACTTCTGTAGCTTGAAGATAACAGCCACATTTGACTATAAGCTATGTACAAGGCTGGTTTTGATGAGTGAAACACCAATGGATCGTCAACCAGAGAGAATATAGCTTGGGTGCGAACTCGTAGTTAGGTATAGGTAATAATTAACACGGTAAATAAAGACCCCTTGAATGCTCTCATCTGTCACTCAATTACTCTGCGCGAGGCGAAATATGCCCCTGTATTTTAGTCGCGCGGACAATAGTCCAATGACACAGGATACTGCGAGCTTGTTGGTATACTTAAGATGGCTCAAGGACCTAGAAAAGTTCAAGTTTCAGAACTAAAAGAGGTTGAAAGACTTACAGCATGGTAGTCGACGTCGTGCACGGACCGGCGTCCGGGCTCTATGAGCGAGTACAGGTCCGGGCGGGCCTCCAGGGTGAAGGCTAGCGGAGCACCAACTAAGGAGAAGCTGTGCGGCTCCGGACCGGTGAAGGCTTCGAGGTCCAGGAACGCCTGCCACGCGAGGGCTAAGTGGCAGCCGAAGAGGTAACCCTGGAAATGGTGGCGGTATTTCGTGAGCATATTTTGGAGGTGTTCCAAACAGTTAGAACGGCAATGAACAAAAAACTCGTTTTATCAATGGAACTAGTGGAAAAAGATCTTACTTTATTTATCAAAAGTTGATAAGTAATAAAATTATTGGACCACCCTTGGAAGAAAGTCAGCAAATATTTTACCGTCACGAAGAAATTAAAATATAATATACCTACCTATAAGTATCAGCTTTTTAGCTCGAAGGCTGCATCAAAGACATAAAAGATAAGACATTTCTAAATGTAACTATCCTATCCAAAATTTTACATCAATCTGACACTAAGAAAGAGAAAATTACTTAAAAATAAAAAATATGCTTTCATTTCCTCTTTCTAAGGAATATTATAAGCCTACCTGGCTCTGTAAGGCAGCATCGTGGCCAGCTAGTTTGAGGGTTCCGGAGCAGCTTTTGCCGAGCAGAGCACCAGCTGCTAACACGTGTCTCGCTGCCCACTCTCTTCTAGCACTTCCAAGTACGCCAGTCATCGGTAGAGGTTCTAAGACGCAGTCCCATTCTGTTGACAATGAAACCAATGAGTAACCAATCAAGGCAAAATCTTCAGGTCATTAAAAATTGTCTGAACACAAAGCATACTTTACCAAATGCTAACTTTTTTGTATCGTATATTTTTCATAGACATTTTTCAAAGTTCTTATGTACTAGTTCAAGCAAAGATCATCTATCCCCAGTCCTCACCAAAGCGCTCGAGCCTACCTTGAATTAGGGCGATTAGGCCTTAGTCGACCACGCTGGCCCAGTGCAAAGATGCAATAGCTTAATTTGCTGGCACAGAATTAATAAGTATTGGCTTAAGCTTTAGTAGCCATTCTTTTGTTAGTTTATTACTTTGAAGTTCTAGTTATAAGGTCCGCTTTACAGCCTCATAAATGTAGATTTTTACTGTAAAGTTTTTTTTTATGTTGATAAAACAGCTTTTTCCGAAAGCTTACTTCCTGTTAATGATCATAACAGTCTTTGGGCGTATTCCGATTCAGACTTTCAGCGCTGTCAGTGATCAGAAAAGCAAAAAAAAGTATGAGTTTTGACAGCTGACAGTAATTCGGAACGCGATTACGGGTGCTTTAATCGATTTCAGCGCGTTTCGGAACGCAGGGCAAGTCAAGATAAAAGCTAACGTCTGTGAACTACTGTTAAACAAATTCAAACGAAGCCCTTTACGAGTTTTGAATAGAAACCTTAACATGGAATGATGCTCCATTGACTGCAATGCTTACCAACTAAACAACACAACAAAAGGCAAGTTTAACTATGGCAAATCCGCTTTCGAGTCAACACGAAGTTGAAGTGACAAAGCAAACTTCGTCAAGCTTTCTTTACATATTACTATTCTAACAGTTTTCTCTATCAATAGAAAGTTCTATTGTTCATCGAACATCTTTGTCAATTAAGATCCAAACAGCATCGTTAAAGCCACAATAGGTTAAAGCTTTTATTGTTAATTGGAGAGTTTAATCGTTATCTTAAGAAAGTATTAAAGTTAGTAGGAATTAACTGAATACTTGACAATCGCTTTTGTTCCTAGTTTTCTCAAAACGTATTCTTTTCTTTCTAAAACTACTTCACACAATAGGGGATCGGACTACTTTTTTTTTATTTTATAAATCCAAGCTTCATAGTTTCTGCTATCGAACACTTAAACAATTTTTACTCTATCTTTAAAATTGACCGAGTTATAAAGGTTTGAAATTCAAGATAAGACACATACCCACTTGTGACGTCATTTGTTAGTAACGCCATATAATCTCCATACAAAAAATCGTTTTTGAAAGAGACAGACATATTGAAACTTTAAAAAATCACTGTAAATTCGTTTTTCAACCGATTCTGTTTTTTTCTTCGCGAATCGTTTGCTACTAATCTATATTTTAAAAATAATTCATAAAATATGGTAAATTCATATAATGTGGTGAACAGTCCGATCCCCTATTGATCATTATTTAACAAATTCATAGGAGAATTTCCTAGTGCATAAATAAGTATGTCAGTCTTGGTAATGTTCGGCTGGTTGAGCAAGCAAACAAAGATGACACGTTCGTTGAGTTGAAATGACGGGTCACAGCCACAGTCAACCTTTTGTCTGAGGATTTCTAAAATATCGTGTTTGTAGTAAATGCATCATGTTGTAATATAATGTGAACATGTTAAACAGTTCATAGAGTCGTAAAGAAAGGATAATAAGAATAAGAAAAAAAACAAAACACACATAGTTACAAACAAAAAATAATAATAAAATGAATATAAATCAGATGCTACCACAATAGTGGCGATCTGATGCGTAGGAGTACGTACACACCACTTAGCGAATTCATATTAGGTGCTTTATCTTTCTTTATTAGATAGGTACTTCCAACATTTAACATATGATTACAAGAAAATTGTTACAATGGACTGAAGCAGTCAGGTAAACCCACCTAGCATTTCGTTTGACGTCATTAGTTCATTACCATTTGCCGACCAATCATTTGTACGACACAGTATTTTCTAAAGTATTTAAAAAGTGTTTCTTTGCTTATTTAAATTGAAGAATCTTCAAGCTTTTCTTCTACTTTGAGATCCTGTTCTCTGAACAAAGATGTCACTTTAAGAATTCAATTCGTGCTGATACTATCGTACATGAGAAGAGTTCCTTATTGCAGACGTGCTTATTGTAATGCATTGCACTGCGCATCACAAATTTAATACGGTTTCATATTATGACAATAGGTAACATACAACTATTTTTTCTACAACCAGTCCTTTCGGTAAAACATTTCTTGCGAAATTCTTAGTAGGAGATTTATTTTTTTCCATTTGATCATTAGTCTCACTCGATGGTGGGAAGTGACGACGACGAAGCCGAAGGGGAGACACAGTTACTCAAATGCCTATCACTCGAAATGAACAGGACAATAAAACCCTTCTTTATAATAAGTAATATGATGTACGTAAAGTAAGTAAGTGATGTACCTGAGAGACTATGGTGATCTCATCACTTACCATCTACCGGCTATGTCATGGACTTGTTTATCTATTCCATATCTTACCTCTCATTCATATACTTAACAACAAACATACCTGTCTCTCTAACTTTTTTATTAAATATAATAATATTTTATAGTGCAATATTGCTTTCACTACAATCACTCATAAATTTAATTGTATTGGAACTCATGTGAAAGGGCTTGATGATCGAGTCCGATTCGGGACACTTTCGAATTCACACGCTTTTGCGAACCCTGTCCCGTTATTTAAAGGAAATTTGTAGTGTAGATGAAACTCTTTATTTTTTTAATTTAAAGAATTGTATCTAAACCTATGAATTTAATAACTGAGAGAACTACGATATAACCGAGACAACAGATGAAGCTAGGAATTTAAAAAACGATAGACCAATTTTAGAAAAGAAAGAATATAAAGAGTAAAACCTACTTACTACAATGAAACCTAGCTGTAACTGTAATGTGATAAGTAGTATAATTCTGTAAGCAGGATGAATTCACATTTACAGCGCTAACTTGTGTTAGAGAAGGAACTTCAAATAAAACAAACTAGGTGTATACTATATGTTTTAAGATTTTCGTGGTTGTTCACTACACTAACAAACAAACCCGTAATATTACCGTGGTAACAAACCCGCGAATTGTGAGAATGTTAGGTGTATACTATTTCGTGAACTAGTTATTTTAAACATCTGTATTCTTGAATAACGAACTTGAGGTTCGTGTCGGTAATTACGTTCAAACTAATAATCACATACGCTCATATTGTGTTACATCGATAGAGGAAGGACGCAAAAGCAGTAGTACTTTATTATAACGCGCTACATGTTTTTGCGTCAAAGCGATGCAAACGTTACACGCATGGCATATCACTTTAACAAGGTTTCTTTTTATGACAGTTTGTTAGATATAAATATCATCTTTTTAATCATTACACATTATAAAATTTGATTGAAAAATAAAATTTATTCAATTGGCGTGGCGCATGGCGTGAGCGTGGTTCAACCCAGTTAATCGTTTATGAATTTTATAAGTTTTTTTTTAATAAACAAACTGAAAGTCAATCATTACAATTAGTTTTTAGAAATAACGCAATGTTAACTATATCACCCACCAACATGAAGTTTAAAAATTTGTCTGCTTGGTAGAATTTTGTGACAAAATCCAGGTCAATATGACAGACGAACAAATAATTTCGAAGTATCCTTATAATTAGTTATAATTTGCAAATTTTACATTCAACTCACATAGTACTAGAAGACCCAGCGCGCACGCATTCCAACCACGAGTGACTCCTTTCCGACATATACAATGATGAATTTTAATAGTGCCACCTATAAAACAGTGCGGGTATGCACGGAATGTAATCTTTATTGTATTGAAGAAACTGCCGTAAAATTGACTGTGGTATTCTTGGTCAATTGGCGAATTCTTGGAGAATTTGCGGTGTTTAAAAATGAAGATTTACAATGAATTGTGTTACATTGTTCTCGGTTATTCCGCCATCTTTTATGTGTTTAGAAATGGCTATACTATCTTGTTTACTTTGCTTTTCTATTTCATCACTTTTACCAATTTCGTCTAACTTTTACTGGTAGTGTGCTGCAACTATACCAACTCTACATTTAACTACAGCTTTCTTTAAAAAAAACCTTCTTGCACTCCTTTTGTAAGTTTATGTACGAAATAACCTAATTAATCTGCAACTTTACTAATCCTTTTTATAACGAGCTCAATCTTAAATCTTGCAACATAAAACACAAAGAGCTAATTTAAATAACAGAAATCACCGGTACATGCCTTAATATCAAGTTCCCCATACAAATTATTGACTAAACGCCAAGTTGGGCCATTATTTGCTCGTCCATGGCCATTATGCATTGTAAATTAGTTCCTCGGTTGTTGGTTGGTCAAGAAACTATTAAATTATTGGATTGAGGCTTTTGTGGTAACATTGACACAGATGTTATGTAAACTTGTAATCTGATATCAAGCACCAATACGATATAAGTATCAGTTTTAGATTCTTCTAACTTCAAACTAAAAGGAGGATAGTCGTCAAGCAAGCGGCACTTATCCAAAACGTTACAATCAAGGGTTACAAGAAGTTACAACATGCCCATGTTGGGTTTAAAAAAAAGAAGTTATTGTGACGAGACCCTACGTAACTTGGAACAAGTGCAGAATTAAGAAGAGTACCTATTTCCTGAAACATCTGTAGCAAGGTTTCTTTAAACACTTGAAACTGATCCCCGTTTTTTTAATGCTAGCAGCCTGATGAAGTATCTGATCTAGTATCTTTCTACCTCTATGAAACTAAACTCTTCTTGGATTTGTGCACTATTTAACATAATCAATGCGAATACTTCCATAAACAACCACTTGCAAGTAGTTCCTATCCTTTGTACTGATGAAGGTAGTTCTGATTTAAAAGTCCCAGTTCCAAACTTCGCTTACTCTCAACACTTAATGACGACATTTCAAAATCAGCATGTTCAAGGTCATTACCTGAAGCAACTCCTCTTTCTTCAACTGGTAGAGGTCTGGAGGGCAGAGGGTTGTTCTGAAGGTCTCTCTCCCCGAGGAACTCTGCCTCCGCCAAGTCTCGGACTGCAGATGACATCAATTCTACTAGCTCTTGATTCCTAAAAGGAAGGTAATTAGTTGATTTGTTTAGTTTTCAGTACTGGTAATTTTAAATAGCTAGTAGTTTTATGCAATATGGCTAATTAGATGAATAAATAGTAAGTAAGCCATAGAGATATTTCTTTTTGTTGCGAACGATTACGTCACATGGGAGAATAAGTTTTAAATAGGTACATAAACTTACATGTTCCATAATTTTGAAAAAACAAACATGTCTCCACATCTTAAACGTAAATACTTTACTTGGGTAACAATAAGAACAATGAGAGGCATTTAAAAAGAAAATATGTAGAGCATGCAAGATTGTCCTAATTCATGACATAATAATATCATTTTGAAGAATATTTAAGAATATTTTTTTTTGTTTTATTTCATTTTCATTCTTAACTGCATTGTTAATAAACAGTACTTTTATACAAGTATATAAGTAGGTAATAAAGAAGACATTAAAATTTCTCTGCTAGTGCAAAAAGTTAGCAAAACCAACCAGTTTCGAGACAAGCCGGTAGAGCCCCGGACTCGGGCGTCAAGGATAACGGACCTAAGGAGTAATTGCTACAAGCGCGTTGACAAACTTTCTCCTTTAGTATTCTTTGCTTTCGCTGCCTTGCTTTCACGGACAGAATTGCATGTGGCACGGCTTATTCTGGGCGATCACGGAAGTTAAGCAAGTGACAAGGTCTGTCCAGGTCACTCGAAAAAGTTTGATTGTTGATACTGTTGATAAAGCAGGTAAGCAGGTGCACTCAACACAATATGTGAGACGCACGAAACGGGTCAAACATAAAAGCATAATGATACTGGTTGTCTGGATGAAATCATTAAAATCGATAAGGTTGTAAGTTACTGGCTCTATTTTACGTTATAATATATGATTAAGTAAAATTTAAACAAAAAAGAAACATTCAAACACGTAGCCGAATATTCAGTTGACAAGATTCGGCATCAGTAGGTCAACTACATCAAACCCATTCATCTAGTATTACATAATAGACCGTAGTTTGAATATTACCGAACAAAACTCCGCGACCAGTTCCGAAGTTGCGAATATTATGCTTGATGATATGAATTATGCATTCGCATAATATTTGAGGTGTTTAGGAGTGATCTAGTGGGTTTATTATTATTATAACAAGATGATTGGTGTTCCAGTTTATTATACAAATAACCTGTGTCCGAGAGAACGAGTTGGATCAATAGAAACGTAGAGTAGAGGTGAATTTGTTATAGTCTGACTGGTTTGATGTCTTTTTAAATTTAGTTTTTATTGTATGAATAATCATAAGCTTGATTAATAGCAGCATAAATGTGGTTTTGAACACAATCCCGATATTTATGATCTAAGAAATTAATCTGGCCCTCAATAATGTTGAATCTATTTATCCTTTTCAAAAACATGCTTTGTTTCCGTGAAGAAGAAAAAAACAAAAAGTCAACTCACGCCTCAAACTAAAGAAAAAGGCGACGCGCTTCTAAAATCACGCCTCACTTCAGAAATCATAGCTCACGCTTATAATCAAAAGGATTGCAGTCGACAGAGCCAAGACCCTTGAATTTCATGTAGAACACCACAGGTTGCAACACACCATAATAAAACCTAGTAAACTATAAAAAACCTTACCTCAAATTTGCCAATTCAGAGCAAGAATTGGCCAGCAAATAGTCCCCGCTGAGCAAAGCGATCTTGTTCCCAAAGAGCATGTCGTTAGAGTCCACATCCAGAGCCCGTTGACGCACATTCATGTTGACTAGACCTTTGTGGACTAGGTGTGAGGTCCTGATCATCTCTGTCACTTCAGCGAGGGCGCGTTGACTGTGGAAGATGGGAAATGTTAGAAGATAATATAAAACTAAAATGTAGAGAAGACTTCAGAGTGGTGGTGGAGAACCAACCAAAAAGTGATATGGATAGAGAGATATCGCAGGAATTCTCTATTAGCACAGCCCTTCTATTGATCATGTGAGAGGAAAGAAAATTAAATGAAAACAGACTTGTTAAAAAATATAGAGAAAACATTACATTGAATAAAGATATATATTCCATCAATCAATCAATCAGCCTATTGCAGTCCACTGCTGGACGTAGGCCTCCCCAAGGGTACGCCAAAGCGCACGATCGACCGCTTTCCTCATCCAGCCACCACCAGCGACCTTCTTCAGGTCATCAGTCCACCTGGCAGGGGGGCGTCCCACACTACGAAAGATATATATTACCATATTTGGTCCATGATATTACGTAGTAGAAAACATGTAGTAGAAGAAGAAGTTTTATCGATAGAAAACAGCAATGCGTCGATGCGTACTGCAATTTCCACTTTTATTACAACTTTTATCGATACGCCATCAATGATCATCTCCATAGCAACAATAGTGAAGGAATTGCAGCAATTTTAATTAAATGGCAGATTGCCTTCAACTTCTACGGAGATTTTACCGGTATACAGTAATTACTCATTATACTCGTATTGTGGTCGCGAGTTTATTTACCTTTGCACGGAGCCTTGCTTGACCTCGTTCACAAAACGGGTTACGTACCGACATAGGTACCCACTTATTTTCATAAACTGTCCAGTGTCCATATTTGTAAGTTGTATGTACTCAAGTCATACTTTCCGAGTTCAGATTTTTCTCAGAACTATGTGAGGCGTTATCATCGCATTTTGTGGAAAGATGATTAATTATATTTTTAACTATTTGAGAAGGATGTTTTGAGCCCTGAGGCTATATGGCATTCTGCCTTAGAGATAAAACAAAATAAACAGAGCAGCACAACGCATGTAGTTCTGCTGCCTTGGAGATGAGCAGCACGATGAGGCCTCACGCTTGTATGTTGTTCTCTTAGTAGATGATGAGGTATTAAAATATCTTACCTATGTAGAACCCCAGCAGCCTTGTCTTGCTCCATGTCAGGGATCTCAGGGCTGTGTCCTGCTGCCTCGGAGATGAGCAGCACGATGAGGCCCCACGCTTGTATGTTGTTCTCTTAGTAGATGATGAGGTATTAATATATCATACCTATGTAGAACCCCAGCAGCTTTGTCCTGCTCCATGTCAGGGATCTCAGGACTATGTCCTGCTGCCTTCAAGATGAGCAGCACGATGAGGCCTCACGCTTGTATGTTCTCTTAGTAGATGATGAGGTATTAATATATCTTACCTATGTAGAACTCCAGCAGCTTTGTCCTGCTCCATGTCAGGGATCTCAGGACTGTGTCCTGCTGCCTTGGAGATGAGCAGCACGATGAGGCCTCACGCTTGTATGTTGTTCTCTTAGTAGATGATGAGGTATTAATATATCTTACCTATGTAGAACCCCAGCAGCTTTGTCCTGCTCCATGTCAGGGATCTCAGGGCTGTGTCCTGCTGCCTTGGAGATGAGCAGCACGATGAGGCCCCACGCTTGCATGTTGTTCTTCCCATTGTAGATCAGGTTTCTATTCGACAAATTGTTACTCCAGTTAGTTTTTATGTTGGGTGAAATGAATTTATCTAAAAAATAACAGAAGCATTGTCTGTTGTGCAGCCGTGTGGTGACGGCAGAGTAGAATACATTTGTCACCAACCCCTACTCTTCCCGTGGGTGTCGTAAGAGGCGACTTAGGGACTAGGTACACATTGAACAGGGAACGGGCAGCAGCGCTCTCTGATACAGTAACCTTTTAATCTGCAATCTCCAACCCACCTGCCAAGCGTGGAGATTATGGCAAAACCCTCCACTTAAATAGGCTTGTGTCAACTAACAATGAAATCAATGGATGAATGTTTCTAGACGTAAATTGTAATATTTAAACAGGGAAAACCGAAATAATTCCACATAAAAATTAATGATTATTGTTATTTTTACAAATTAAAATCAAATAAATACCCCCCCTGGCCCCTCCGCTGTGAACGTCAATCAGAACGTATTACGTCACATAGTGGTATGCCGCCATTGTTGTTTTGACGTTTGGTTAACTTTTTCATACAACAGCATAAGTGAACACAATCGTTTGCCACTATGTGACGTCTTTCACGACGCCATGACACTTTCTTGTGTTTTTACGCCAGATTAAAAATATTTTCTTAAAACTTAAAATATGTGTTTTAAATATAATTTTTATCATGAAATATTATTTTTTTGGGGTAATACAGGTACTAAACTAACGAAATAAGCCATTTTTGAAATTTACGACACAGGCCTATTGTAGGAGGCTCATAGTCCGGCAGTGGACTGTAACGGGCCGTTGATGTTGATGTTGTCTGTTGTGTGTGTTTGTTTTATATTGGGATGGATATGGAAAAGGCGTAGGGAGGATCATATAAGATATGAATGGCCATTTCTTAAGATAGACCCTGACTGGGCTATTGAACATTACAATCCCATTATAGATGCATTTTTCTAAACCAACTATATATGTCATTGTTATTTTTATCATCGTAATTGCGACCTAAACACAGCAGTAATTCGAATTACTCACTAGTTATTAATCGCCCTAATTCATGGGTAGGCTCGAGCCCCTCGCTGGGGATGTATATGAGCTGAGAATGAATGTGTCAGTCATTACAATGAAAAATATTTTTTTTTACGTTTTCTAATATTATTAATATCTTAAAAAAAAACAACTTATTTATAAATAACACTGTAAAAACAATCTTAGCACAAGCCATAATTATCAGAGATCCTTCAATGCGTCCCCACGAGACATGGTACCCAGCGTACTGGCGGCGGCGGCGGCGGCCGCGGCATTCCTTCTCTGATCTGAATTTGTGACAGCAGCGTAACAGGTATTTTCATTTTAACCAAATGATCCTATGAGATCTATTGAGATCTGGTAGCAGAGCGTGGCGCGAAGGACTTTATATTAAAAAAGTCCTAAAGATTATAAAATCAAAAATAAATTGAGCTGATCACTTAATTAGGTATTAAGTTAACGATCGTGTTTAACTAATTGGTTAAAGTAAAAGTTTCGATTGACATTGTAATTTGTAATGTAACATACCGCACCTCATCGTTATCCAAGTTAATTATTTACTAAGTATTTGATCTAATTACATTTTAAGTATTTTTTCGAGTCAATGCTATTAAGTAAACGTCGAATTTCTTTACGAAAGTTGCATGTTTGTTTTTTAAATAGCCTACCTTATTTATAGCATATTTGAAAGTTTGCTTTAAAAAACATTATGTTCTCTTAATTATTAATAAAGAAAAGCTGATTCTCCTTTACTTTCACAACAAAAAAAAATACAGTAACTTATATATGGTGGGTCCTGGAGACCTGTAATACAGGTTCGTCCTAGCTCAGGCTCCAGTCTCCCACTACATAATTATAAGGTGTTCTAAATTAAGTACGTACCCATGTAAAAACCATGTAATGAGGAGAAATAAATATTTATTATTATTATTATTTATTATATATATATACAAAATTCTAGTGACGCTAGCGTGGTTAACCAAGGCCTAGTGTCGCCCTAATAGGGAATATGCACATTTTTTTTTCTTAATCGAAATATTTCAAGTTCCAAATAAACACATAAAAAATATTTTATCAAATATCTTGCTCAGAAACAAAGTTATAGTAGTTAGTTAAGGAGTGTTATGGCTTTAAACAGAGACGTCCGACGTGACATGTGACGTCATATTATGTCACGCGGGCCATACATCCGCCATAGAAAATTTGTGGAAAATTTTAATTTCGTGAGAGGGAAAGATATATTTATTTAATAATGTTTTTTAATAATGTTGTTGTTTTGTTTTTCGATCAATTTCGATTCTATTTTGACTGTCAGTATATTCATTCATTCATTCATTCATTCAGTATTCTATTTTTGTATACTTTCAGATGAACTATGAAAAAAAAACGAATAGTTTTTTATGCATTCCTATTCAGGGTAGGTTCGAACTCCTCGATGGAGTGGAGACGTATAATATGAGCTATTGATGATGATACAATACAACATTGTTTGAAGTACCTTCGGTAGATGAGCTGGTGCGTTAGTAATTATGTGGCTCAGTGCTGGTATATGATCTAGCTAGGTAACTTAAGTACCTATATATATCAATGTTTAATAAGTAGGTAACACTTGAATGATCACCTACGCATTGAACTATGCGTGTTGCGACTCGCAATTTTATTATGCAACGGCGATGATGGCGTGTTTGTCGCTTTGGAAGCATTCCTTCAAATGGCAATTTGTGCAAATTATGTACCTCTGTGTAAACTTGAGAGAGTTTCGTGTGATAGGTACTAACTACTATTATCTATTCTGTGGTGATACTAATTTATGTTAAAGACAATACTCTCTCCCCGGTTGTGGCTGAACCAAAGATTCATCGTCTTTTGTTCCTCTGAAGGCCCCCCCCCTCCCCTCCCCTACTGTTATGTGATAGACAAAACAAGAACTGACAAAATTATTAGTAATACATAATCTGTGGTTTTTTTTTCGCGTCGAAACTAGGTTTCTTTTTTGCAATAAATTTTCTGCGCAACTTAAAATATGTTTGTGCAAAAACTTAAATTATCGTAATTTAAGTTACTGAAATAACTAGACATAATCAACACTCAGTCCCTCGCAAAAAGAATCCTGGATCCACCATGGACATTACACAGAAACTAACGCAAATAAAACCTAAACCTGAAACCCAGAACAAACCTTTTTTATTGTTCAAACATCTACCCACCCGGGGATAGAACCCGGAACCCTCAACGTAGAAATCAGTCTCTACCAAATAGGCTGTTGAGCTGTTTAATACTTACTTCGCAGTTTTGAGCACGGGATGATTACTTCCGACCAGCTTCCTCAAATGAAGGGCAACGTTAGCGATTTCGTCACTCAGCACCCAGCGGAGACTGAGGAACGAGGTTGGGTACCCAACGATCTTCTCCGCCTCACTCACTGCCCGATTCCAGTCGGTCTTTGGATGTTGGGCAACTCCATATTGCGTACAACCAGTGCTAATGTCCCGAGACCAAGGCAATGGTTTCGACACTGCTTGACTTGAACACACTTTCACCAAATCGCACCGCAAAACACTTCTTAATCGGCTCAAACTCATATTTGATTTTTATTGATTTTTTTAACACAGTTCAGGCAGATCAATCGGAAGCGCACTTCAGTAAATTGTGCAATCACAAATAAAAAAAAATAACACAGACAAAAGTTTAAACAAAAGAAAAAAACTTAGTGTGTTTTGTATAAATTATAAATTATTAGTGTGTTTTCTTGAAGAACAATGTCGTTTATACAACACTCACACAATAGTTACGGATTTTCGAAAACTTTAATTCAAAAGCTTAAAACTTTACATAACAACTGCACATTTCGCGCTAAAATGACAGACTGATAAAAAATGAACGAGCAAAAGTCTTACATCAAGGTGGTGAACGAATGATAAGAACAGTTTAAAATAATGTTGCCACAATTGATGAAAATGTGCTAATGCTATGGAAATAATAGTGATTGCCATTAAATCTGGCGGAAATGTCTAAAACTAAATTTTAAATTCGTCTTGTAACAGGTAATGATAAGTGATAGATTGGGGCCAGGACTTTTTTCCGACTTTTTTCCAGAGCTTTTTTTCAAAGATAAAAGTATAAAAATAAATAGATAAATTTTCCTGAAATTTACTGTTAATTTTCGTGATATACTAAAAACTAAATATACTAAAAACAAAATATTTATAATTAATAATTATTAAAATAAGGCTCCTAGTAAAGACTGCGCCAGCTATAGAATTCATACAAATTATACTGCGCGGCTGAAAAGATAAGAAAAAGTAGTAAAATAAGGTAAACAATGTTCTTATCAAGAATTCTGTCTTTGAGAAAAATCTTTATTTTATTTACAAAAAGTTGGAAAGGTAATGTTCAACGGTCCACCAACTTCGCATCGAGTGGATATAAAAACGGTTTCTTAGACATTTTCCTATTCCTGTTAATTACTAAAACAACTCCCATCCAGATAAACTTTGTCACTAAAGATGCATAATCCGATAACATAGTACCTGCATTCGAAATTTTAAAATTCAATAAAGTGAAATTGACTGCCTATCATTACTTCAGTCCTGCTAATACGTGTCCTAAGCCGACACTATCGCGTCAGCCACTTGGACTTCTAGCTCCCTCTCCAAACAGAACCAATCTTAAGTAATAATTCCCAAATAAATTATAACTTACTATGTCATTAAATGGATATTTATAACTCAATTATTATAATTTCTTGAAAAAGCTTAGGTAGACATGTATTTAAAATAGATCTCATTTACTTCTCAATTTTAAGTGTAACATTGGTTTTATTTCTTTATTAAAGCTAGAGCATTTGTATGTACCATATTTCTTTGTTATTAAATTTAGTGCAAGATTTAAATGTAACTACTACTGGAGGCCGTTTCACGAAGCTACAAGTTACAAATTACAAGTACAATTTGATCTCTGTGAATTTGATGTACATTGCGTAGACAATGAAATAAAACCACATAGAGATAAAACGATAAGGGTTTACAGTTAAGGCGAATTGGCTACGCAATGAATATCAAATTGTAACTTGTTACTAGTAAATTGTTGCTTCGTGAAACGGGGCCCTGGTTATCCTTGGTAAATAAATAAAATAGCAAAACTAAGTTATTAAAATGTAAAATAAAAACTTATGCAATTTATAATATTGTGCTAAGCTTATTAATACTACAAAAGAAAAATAAATTAATTTCTATTCAATTTATTTTGCTTATATAGCAACACTTTATTTTCCATTGACCAATCAGAGCTACGGAAGCGTAATTCAATCGTTCATTTGGCTGTCAAACCTCGTGCAACTCGTTCATTTTTCCAGTCATTCGCGCATCGCCGGCCGTCGTAGTCGACTGCAGGAGCGTCACTACGCATTGCCGGAGTGTTTTCAGTGCTCGAAGACATTTTTAAATCATTATTGCTTACCGTTCTGTTTTATTAACAATTGTCTGTGAAAGTGCGGACAGTTGATAGTGCTGTCACCGGACACAGTTTCGTGATTCTTTTGAACTTACTCTGAGGTGAGGTATAGAATTTTCATTTATTTTTACAGTCGGCCTTCGATTCTCCATAGATTGTCGACCACGGCTCCGTCACAGCGTGCATACGTGGTGTGTAATTGGGACAGCCGGTATTTCTCTCATAAAACATGAGTAGGGTTCGTTTGGAGGGCACTTTGCCACTGAATCAAGACTCGACTGTCATTCATGGAATGAAACAGATGCCGGCCGACCGCTCTGGCTAAATTGGTGTGATTGAGTCCAATTTAACTCACGTCCAACGAATTAATTCTGTTTTATGATCAAATCACAGCTCACAATGAAATCTTACAACTGTTTCTGTAACTTGAAATAAATTGTTTACAGTTTTTCGACCTTCATTCATTAAACTATCTATAGGTACTTAATTATTATACTTGTTATCACAAATGGTGCATAAATACTTACCTACCCGGCATGGTGTTATCAAACACAAGCTGCAAAGTCTAGAAAGAAACTTATCTGAAATTCCCATGGCTCATTTGTCAAATTAAATTGTAAATTCTTTTGTTTACTTAGGAGCTGCTATTTACACTTGCTTAAGTAGTGGCTTAAACTTGTTGTTGTAGCAAAATAGAAGCTACATTAAGTAGTAAGTAAGGTTCTTACCAGATACTGTGAGTTTAGTTGACAGATTAAGTTACCTCACTATTGCACTTTTTAAATAGGCAATGTAGTAGGTGCCTCTTTTCCTGGAAAATCCAACCGAGGAAAAGCATTGTTTAATTTCCCTTGCTCGCTTAAAAGCAACTACAAAAAATGGCAAATTCATGTAAAAAAAACTGCCCTTAACAGCAACTTGCGTGCAGGCATAAACAAAAATAGAAAACCATCATCATATCATTGAGCTGCTAGACCTAGCCATTAAAGAAAAAATAAAAACAATTATTTAGTGCAACATGAGACAAACAAGTGGATTTTACTGTATCCATCCAGACATTATACTGACCTTTAATTCGCTGGGCAACACAAAAAACCCACTCATATAAACATAGTGGTTCGTTTGTAGGGCATAGACTATAGTCACAGAAAAATATTATTTTACTCCGTCTACCCTCAATCAGCTGAATATTCATTTTTCGAAAATTGACAGTTCTTTGCTTATAACTGCTCATTACACAGTTGATTGCGCATCATACTGCTATAAATCGTAGAGACTCTTCATAGATTCATCCAAAGCCAGTCTTAATTAAGGCTGTACTACTTCACAACGGAAATAAATATCCCTCGGTTCCTGTCGCACACAGTACTATTTTAAAATAAAATTACAATGTAATGAAACTTGTTCTGGATAAAATAAAGTACAGCAAACATAAATGGGTCGTTTGCGCCGATTTGAAAGTAATATCTTTAATTCTAGGTCTACAATTGGGATGTATTATTAATGTTTACCTAAAAATTTTATATTTTTTATAAATAAAAAATGTGACGTGATAGAGATTTTTTTATTCATGGTTAATAACTACCCCTACTCCAAAGTTCACGAATATATTACATTTATTCGAGTGGGAGAAAAAAATATTTTTTTTAATTCATAATTCATTTATTTGCTTAAAACATGGTTAAGATAGGTAGTAACAGACATAATTAAAGTGCTTACATGTTTTGCTAACGTTAGAGTCAGCATGCAAATGTTTAAGTACAAGTGTATTAAATCTAAATATGTAAATCTAAACAAAAATATAAAATAAACATTGCAATTGTGGTATATAACTACCCCTACCCCATTTTGTTGATCAGTGATTATTTAACAAAATCTATAGAAAGCTGTATAGTATTATATTACTTGTAATTGAGTTAAACCTGAGCCTTAAATCTATAAGTACACCATTAGCCATCATATCACAAGCAACTCCACACTTTGACCTTGAGAGTGCCTTTATCCCTTAGCAATAGGGGAAGTATTCATAATGCAAGTGCCTAGCTGCATACATGCTGCCTACTGTACATTATACCTATTATGAAAAATTCTAAAACTAAATAGAAAATGATTGACAGCTCTCTATTACCAAGTTTTTACATTTTAGGTGATTTAATTTAGGTTAGTTCAGCGGGAAATATTGAATGTTAGAATAAAACATTTTGTCTTACGTTAGTCTTCAAGCATGTTTTTTATGAATATTAAAATACTTCTTGGCACAGAAATATTACAACTAAGCCCTATCCTGCAAATCCCGTTATTATTTTCTTGAAATCTAGAAGATAACAATTAGTTATATAATTTAAATGTTGCACAACTTACTGAGAGATTAATTTTATTATGTACAGTCAATAACACTGACATTACAGTGTCTAACTGTTACACTTAATGTGTGGTTGATAATATTAGTAAGTACTTATATACAGTAGAAGATAACATTACTCTGTATTTGTAGGGCAAGGTCGCAAGGTTTATTTAACTCTAATGACAAAATGAATGAACAGACCACAATGTCACTAAGTATATATAAAATAAAATTTATTGAATGTTAAATAAATAGATAATACCATACCATGTGCCATACATGAATGAATAACATAATTTTAGTGAGCAAGGCTTGGGAGCCCACTGAAGCTCTGCTAACCGCTCTGGGATAGTAGTGTGATCTTATGACCTTGATGATCCCAATTCTTAATAATCAGCTGTTATTTTATTACCAGTAATTCAGCTGAGTATGCAGTTTAACTGTCTTAAGTGTGAAAGGCATAACCAACATTTGTGCGTTTTAGTATCACCGCTGCCAGCTTGCACATCGCAGCAAATTTTATCAGGTGCATCATATGAAGCTAGTTTTCTGTCGGTGGAAATTCTCAACGTGTAGCAGTCTAGCAGTACTGCTATCCTACCTTCTTCTGCTATTTTGTTTCTGGAAATTCAGTACTTTCAGTCTCATCATTCATTTTCAATTTATTTTCAAACGAATCCATCCGTTTTGGTTTTGTCATTTACATCAAAATTTCCTCTATCCACCTCAAGTCGTCAGACTATGATCATCTTATTAACCATATTTTATTGATTTTATTTGAAACTAAGCTTTTTAAGTGTTACATTAATTTCTTATACAAATAAACCGTGTATGCAACTATCTGGACTAAACCCTGTTTTCTTCTGCCACGCTACCTCTCTACAACTACATCTACCTCATCTTCACCACCTTCAAACTACTATCTATCATCGTGTGGTCAGCAGTCCTGTCATGGCAGCTGCTGGGCTACGTACGATTATTTGCTTCACGAGCATCTGGTTTAGATTAGAGCCAGTAGTAACAGATGTGTGTTTCCAGGTATGGAGTGGGAAGGGCCGCCCAAGCAAGGCTTGTACGACCCCCAGAACGAGCACGAGGCTTGCGGCGTTGGTTTTGTTGTTGCTATCGACGGGAAGCGCACTCATAAAGTAAGTACTTATATTACGTTTCTCTCCCTGTCTAAGCAATGATATTAAGTAAAAAGGCGTAGATAGGTTACGAGACTTCAGAATCAGAGGCAAGATAATTTTATATATCAGGGCGTCATTCATAATAGGAATAGAGCGTCAAATTCTAAAAGCGATTTCGCACTACGTCCGATCCGAATCCGTGAAAATCGGTTCGGAGTATTCGTAGAACTATTTGTATGGTAGTACGGATGACGGAAATCGGATCTAGTGCGTAAACTACCATACAAATATGTCTACGACTACTCCGGACCGTATTTTCACGGATTAAATAATAATAATAAATATGTGGAAACATCTTCACACACGGCCATCTGGTCCCAAACTTGCAGAGCTTGTACTATGGGTACCATACAGCTGATATACATTACATAAATATATAAATATACATATATAGATAAACAACATCCAGGCACAAGGCAAACACAAGTGCTCATCACACGAATGTTTGCCCTGGGCGGGATTCGAACCCGCGACTCTGTGCGTCAGACTTAGCCGTTAGGATCGTACGCACTTCGAAACTGCTCTAACTTAGCGACATAGGGTTCGAATTATCTGCCGACGACGACGTCTCTATCTTTATCTTTGAATGACGTCAAATCTTCAATATATCATCGTCGCCGTTAGAGTTAGACCAAACATTGAATACCATTACACATGTACTTATGTGCTCGGTTTACACAGCATTTGAGTTCTACGAACTTGGGTTGTTTCTGTAGTAACATGGGTGAAGTGAGTCACTATACCTATAGTAATATCTATTCTGTGTCGTGTCTATAGTTAGTTCTGAATGAATTCACAATTTTTCGCTGTTGTGGATTATGATTGTCGCTAAGCAAACAGAATAAATTGTCATTGGTTGTTACAATCGTGACTGCTAGTTTAGTATGGAAGCTCAAATTGACAACTGGTGGAAAGGTCTCCAAAAATTGAAGTTTAAACTTGATCTGGAATTATCTGGTTTATGGCAAACCAAACTAGCTAATAACAGCTCAGGTCATCCATTTACAGACTGTAATGTCAACGTGATAAGATAAGATATATGATTACCGAATGTTGTTTACTATGCGGCTATAAAAAGCCGTGTGACAAACCATTTATCATGTTGCACACAACACACTATCGTATTGATTGGGATAAACAAATAAAGTATTTATCAATGAGGAAGTTTGTGTCCGAAGATCTCTCAAAATTAACGAGCTTAACAAACAATATTATTGCATCACATTATTAAAGTCCCGGCCCACGGCCCGTTATTATGTGCATGCCAAGTGCGACTACGTAAACCTGATACCAACTTGACTGTCTTATTTGGTAAACAAACCACAAGTTTACGTGCTAATCACACTATAGAACTAGTTCGAAATACAAATACTTATTAAACATTCACTCACAAATTCTATTAGAATTAGTCATCGAAAACCTAAGTTTTTCGCAAAATTATCAATAAATCGCTCTAACCTCAAACCATATTTCGATCGGGTATCTCTACATTGTCTTTGGATTTTAGAGATGAGGTATATCACGCACTCATACAAAATTCAATTATTTAATCGGAATAGACTAGTTGAATCTTTAGAAATTGATAAGACAAATAAGTGGTTAGACGTCTATCCATTGCCATTAATAATGTTTGTTATAATGAATGAATCACGGCCGCGTTCCGATACGCGCTTAAATCACTTTCGACTCAAACTGTCAGCGCCGTCAGCGATCAGATTGTATGGGTTTCGCCTGCTGACAGTAATTCGGTACGCGCTTTGAGTGCGCTAAAATCGATTTCAGCGCGTCTCGAAACGCAAGGCACATCGATTCCTTTATTTGCGTGACCCCTTACATCAGGGCTGCCAGGACCCCGTTTCACGAAGCAACAAGTTACTAGTAACAAGTTACAATTTGATATACATTGTGTAGACAGCGATATAAAACGATAAGGGCTTACAGTTTAGGCGAATTGGCTACGCAATGAATATCAAATTGTAACTTGTAAATTTTTGCTTTGTGAAACGGGGCCCAGGTGAAAAGAAATTTTAAATAATATAATCGTCTTTTTATTACCAATTTATGTTTTGATTAATTTACCTAGTTTATATTCATTCATTGGCCGTGTGGTGACGGCAGAGTAGAATACATTTGTCACCAACCCCTACTCTTCCCGTGGGTGTCGTAAGAGGCGACTTAAGGACTACACATTGAACAGGGAACGGGCAGCAGCGCTCTCTGATAATCCTTAATCACCACCTTTAAATCACCACCACCACCTTTTAATCTGCGATCTCCAACCCGCCTGCCAAGCGTAGAGATTATGGCAAAACACTTAATTGGAGGAGGCTCATAGTCCAGCAGTGGACTGTAACGGGCCGTTGATATTGATGTTGATATTCATTCATACTCACTCATATTTATTTTCAGGTCATTCATAGGTCAATCAATCAATCGTTCAATCTGTGTTGCCATTTCTACAGCAATTGACGTGTTTTACGGAAATCAGACATAATTTAAGGGAAACCTACGGCAATAAATAGTTTTATTAATTATTTATTTTATTTGCCATGGCAGCAATTTTCCCCACCAAACACGGCAGTAAAAAAATTGTCGCTGGCAACATTGCGTTCAATGGTCAAATGGTCATTCGTTTTTTTTTCGCTTCGGTTTGGATGTCGTATATTGCGTTTCTGTGATAGTATTTTCTTTTATTTATTGGGTAGTTTTTAATATGCATGGCCTTTGTTATCGTGCTTTTGATGCACAATAAATACGCCAATGACAAATAAAAGTTAGAGATATACGAAGTAGGATTTCCGAAATGCTTGTAATCACCAAATACAAATAATCACAAATTCAATTACATTCAATTAAATCAATGAAATCTATTATTTGGAAGCACTATTTTGTGTCTATGGTCACCTTATCGCCATGTTTGTTTACCAAATAAGACACCCAAGGTGGTATTAACTTAAACACTTATTTTCAATCGTGTGCTGCTGATGCTGCACGCACTGCATCCTGTGGGTTACAACCGATTGTCTGCTGTCAGCAGCGTTAGTTTTATGCAGGATCTATCTGTATGGTTCATTGAAGAAACTAATATAGGGCTTGTCTTTTATTTGTCATAAAATAATACACCCACACTTTTTTTTAATAATATCCCCTTGGATTACAATGGAACCGAGTTTGTGCCCCAGAACAAGCCGTTGCGTAAATAAGCTATGCCAAGACTTGCCCAGTAAGTTGAACCATTTGGCCGGATTTCAAACTTAAATGCAGTAAGGTTAACTAAGGTTACGTTTATTCCGTCATTTTATCAAAAGAAATCACTAAATGAAAGTTAACTATTTTTATTATAAAATAACCTTTACTAAAGATGAAAGGCCGCCTACGGAGTGCTAAATATAATTAAAGGAAGGAGCTGGAAGTCCCTATTCAAAGAGGGAAATATGAACATTGCTCTTTTGAAATGGAACATACCAAGGCTTCTCGTAGAAATTCACGCGAATTGAATTTATGTGAACACATACGACTACTCACATTTTGAAATTGTTTTCATTGGGTACGTAACGTACATATAAAAGCAATGAAGAAGAGTGGGCCATATATCGTTCTTAGTTTATGTCTCATCATCATTCATAATCTTCATTTCAGCCGAAAGATAGATAGATAATGTATTTACGAGTACTGCTGGACAAAAACCTCCCATAAGGATCTCCATAATGACCGGTACTGCGCTGTCCGCACCCAGCGTCTTCCCGCGACCTTCACCAGATCGTCGGTCCACCTTGTGACGTCACCTGCCGCCGTTACGTCTTCCAGTACTTAGTCGCTGGCACTCTAGAACTTTTATGCGAAATCGGCCGTTAGCTTTCCGTGAAATCTGCCCCTCTGCGGATCTGAACACTTCCTTCGCTACCTAGACTCAACAAATCCCAGATTTGTGAATACCTAAAAAAGTTATGCAATAAATTAACAATCTCTTACAGATCGTGCGCGATGCAGAGACGCTGGCAAAGCGCATGGAGCACCGCGGCGCGTGCGCCTGTGACAATGACACCGGCGACGGCGCGGGCGTGCTCACTGCCATCCCGCACCACTTCTACTGCGCGCAGTTGAGGTTAGTGCAACCAACACATGCAGCTAGATATATCCTCGTATTACCTAAACCGACCCTGCTACGAGATAACGCCGCTCTCAAGGTCAAAGTGTCCAGCTGCATTATGCTGGCGGTTTCACGTCGTTGAGCACGTAGCTGTCTTTCCTGTCGTTCAGTTAATATCACCGATATCAGTATACATAGGATTATTATCGAGTTATTTCCTCAATCGATTAGAGTTCTTTCCTTCTTCAATACTCTCCTTGGCAATACCATACCTCGAAATCCAAGAACCTTGCAATACAAACTCTTTGTGCCTGATAATGGCCCCGATTCACACTGTCACGCTCTAATCCTTAATTTAAGTTAGTCTGTCTTTTTTACCTTTTAAAGATTGAAAAGGGACAGGAGATGGCCATTCTAATATTAGAGCTGTCAAACATCAAATTTGAAACTTATGGCCGTTTCGATTGCACAATTTTAGAGAGCACTTAAAACATGAGACTTAAAAATCTCTTAAACTGACAGTTATGTCCTAATTTTAGGTTATAATTCGTTCAAATGAATATCATTCGTTCATCACCTCTCTTTCATTGGACATAAAAACGAAAAGGACAGTTGGATTTTAAAATTAGAATTAGAGCATGACATCCCGAATCGAGGCCAATATCTATCAATCATTTAGGCATATTTCCGATCTCTTTAGGCGGCCATTACATGCTCAATCCAGATCAAGATCAGTGATGTAAATCCAGATTGAATGTGTAACGTGTGTAGTAGTTTTGCAGTGCCTTTATGAAACATAATATTCGTAACCGAATTTGGAAAAGATTTGATAGAGCCGCCTCGCTCTCTAGTACTCTACCACTAGCTAGAATTGTATTTGTGAAAAGCCCCAATAACTATTCGAAGTTAACTATAAATTCCGTTGTAGCATTCCTCGTAGAGACGGCTCTGCCATCGTCACAATAGCACCTCCATTATAAAATACCGAACATTCTTAAGAGCAAACTTGTTTTATGTTTTCGTTAAATATAAACTATGAACTTATCTGGGTCTGGACCTAGCCTAAACTTAATAAAACTTAGCGGCAGACTTAATAAAAATGCAATTTTATTTACGATTTATTGTACACAAGTAAATTACAAAACATAAAACATGAAGAAAGACGACACAACAGGTACTACTTATTTATAAAGAAATATCTTCCAGCAGACCTAACGGAAGAGACAAGATATATAAAGATATGCAGATAAGACGTGCACAATAACTTTATATAAATCTACTTAAATGATAGCAAAACAATTTACAAAACAATATATAATAATTAAATATATAGAATACCTCTAACCTATGCCTACCTATAAAAACATACTTATAATATATAAATACATACATCTACTTATATAAATATAAACAAATAAATAAATAAATAACCTACATTTAATTAGAGAGGGACAGGAATACTCCTTGACTCGTTTCTTAAACACAGTTTCTTTTTTATGAATCCAGACTGAAATTAATAACTAATAGAGAGATCATCTGGCCTATTCTAAATTAAACGACCTTAGTGACGTTTTGAGATATAAAAACATGTGTAGTTTCTGTATTCCTTGAAATCTGAAAATCTACACGTCATGTTATCGTATTGTATCGGCTCTTTGAAGTATTTTCGTTTAGCTTCTTGGAAACCTTCCCGTTGGTACATAATTAGTAATTTTGATTTTACTGTACGGACGATAGAAAAACATATTATTATTTATTATAGTAGTGTATTTTGCTTCTGTTTCTTCCAGATGCATCTTTGCTTATAGCAATACCAGCTTATTTAATTCGCAAAGTTATTAACACCTTTATATAATAAATCAAGGATTAAGTGTTCTAATTGTAACTGTAATTACTATGTAAAAGTAACGAGCTGTGCTATACCAAAACAGTTTATTTACTTCGTCTACAAATCGCGTGACGGTTTTCCGTGATCTCAGCATAGCGTGATTACAATAAGCTGAAATAAAATTCCGGTAAACATGCTGCATGCAACGTCAGGACATTGCCTCCGTCTAGTCTGTGACCTACAAGGGCTGCTATTTATGTATCCGGAACTGGCCACTTACATAAACAATATTTAAAAAGAAATTATAACATTTAAAAATAGAACTCTTTGGCTGTAAAATAAAGTTTGTTTCATTCATCTGTCAATTGTTTTTACATTGTGGCGCCATTTTTAAAATTCATTGTCTATCATCACCATGGATTTGACTCGTGAAAATTTTCGTGCTATGATTTATTACGACTTTCGTTGTGGATTAACTCAAAAACAGTGCGTGGATCAACTTTTGTCGACTTTTGGGGAGGAAGCCCCATCGAAAACCACTGTGTATCACTGGTTCAGTGAGTTTAATCGTGGTCGTCGTATGCTTGCGGACGATTTTAAAGGTGTTCCTAAATCGGCTGTTGTACCACAAAATATTGATGCTGTGCGCGAACTAATAATGCAAGACCGTCATGTTACATATCGCGAGATAGAGGCATTTCTGGGCATTAGTATGACGAGTATTTATAAAATATTACACGAACATTTGACTGTAAAAAAAAATTGTTCTCGTTGGATCCCGCACAACTTAACAGTTGAACAAAAACAAGCTCGTGTTGATTGGTGCAAAAAAATGATAGAAAAATACAAATGTGGTACATCAAAAGCTGTTCATAATATCTACACAGGAGACGAATCTTGGATATATGCGTATGATCCCGAAACTAAACAGCAGTCAACGGTTTTGGTGTTCCAAAATGAGCCAAACCCAACTAAAGTTGTTCGTGCAAAAAGCACTTTGAAGCAAATGGTTGCCTGCTTTTTGGTATTGGTGGACATGTGGCTACAGTACCACTAGATAATCGTAAAACGGTTAATTCTGAATGGTACACCACCATTTGCTTGCCAGAAGTCTTTGGAGAAATACGCAAGAACAATCGACAACGAAGAATAATCCTTCACCAGGATAACGCCAGCTGTCACACCTCGGCCGCAACAACGGAGTATTTAAATAGTCAAATGATCGAATTGACGGGTCATCCGCCGTACAGTCCCGACTTGGCACCCAACGACTTTTATTTATTCCCAAGCGTGAAGAACAAATTACGTGGACACCGATTTTCGACCCGGGAAGAAGCCGTTGATGCTTTCAAAATGCACGTTTTGGAGATACCCGATACAGAATGGAAAAAATGCTACGAAAGTTGGTTTCAACGTATAAAAAAAATCATCGATCATCACGGGGAATATTTTGAAAAGCAATAAAAGTATATTTGGTTGTAGATGTTTGTTATTTTTTGTTATTCCGGATACATAAATAGCAGCCCTCGTACAATACTTACAGGTCGTACAAATACATAATTCAAGAATTATTGCTACAGAAAGTTATGCTAATATCTACAAGCCTAATATTAACAAAGGTTTTCGTCGGACTCAAGTATTTTCTCGAAATAATCCCATAATAAAATTATAATATTAAAAAATTGGTTTTGTACATTATCGAAATCAATGAGTTAAACTAACGGTCTCAAAATTATCGACATGTAAGATCGCTTATTTATCTATTTTATTTCGTGTGATGTTACAAAAGAAGAAAGTCCAGTTCTTCGTAAAACTAATTGATTGATAATTGATTGATTTAGTCTACTCACGATAACTTTGTCGCTTGTTTCTTCTTCGTAAATCTCAACGGTAAACTCACAAATATGCTGAAATTCAATCGCTATACTGTAGTATTTTTCTCGACGTTATGCATATTCCACCATACATATCTGTTTACACGAAGTCGACAATAACCTTTTAATTAAAAACTTGTACACATTAAAGTCTACGAACTTGAGTAAACCTGATAAACAGCTATCGGTGTTACAAAACTTTATGACTTGTTAGCTTTTTTCTGGCATGGCATCTCGCCAATTTTGGACAATGGTGTACTCTAGCTACCTTACATTTGGCTCGGTGCCAGTAGCTTTTACTGAAAATCGATTGAAACTGGAACGCACTGGAAGGGCAAGGCTGAAATATATCAATTATGTAACGGATTGGTAGCGACACTAATATGAAATAATAGATGAAATTTGGCCAGGTAGTTCGATATTTCTTTAAAGTTTCTTGTTATTTTGCTAAAGGCCTTGCGAAGTTCCCCAGGGTCCTGCGGCCTGGAATAGACAATAGACGTTAGACACGTCTACCGCATTGCACTAAGGGCTAATAGCTGGGTTGCTGTTGGCTCCACTTATATTTTATTTACACTATCTAGTTCACTCTAGAGCTATGTTTTCAAGAATGTTTATTAAATGGATGATTATGTAGGTAAACTATGTGAATAATTTGTCAAGATTTTTGTTTGGCAACACACACTAATAACTTTGAATAGATATTTGATGAAACAGAGTCTCCTATACCTTCTTCTGCCCCTCTCCGATTTGGAATTCTGAAAAAGCAAAAGCTATTTAAGAATTAAGTCTAGTAATAATAGCTAAATACTAAGGCTAAATTGTAAATAAAGTTGATTTCACACCACCGGGGCACATAGCGCGGCGGGATGACGGAAGGTGGACCAAAGCCTAGGAAGCAAGGAAAACGCTCGGTAGGCAGACCACCAGCCCGATGGTCAGATGATATAGTGACAGTGGAACTGGATGAGAACTGCACAGGACCGTGAAAAATGGCGCAATAAAGAAGAGACCTATACTCAGCAGTGGGTGGATGTGGGCTAGATTGATAGATTTCACACCGAAAGACGATACTTTTTAGTTTTCGAGATAAATATTTGATCAGTCCTAGATCTATTTGTTGGAAGTAAATAGAAAGAAACTTGATTTGTTGGAACTAAATAGAAAGGACCTTGCTGAATATTTAATAGCAAGGCGCGCAAAACATGTAACTCAGACGTGCGTGTGTCGCATTCGCATTACTTAGGGTATTAGTAGACTAGCTATTCGCCCACGGGTTTGTCTACGTATTTTACTCATTCTTGATCGGGTAAAAGAACATTAGATGCTCATATTTTAAAAGAAGTTTTTCTTTTGCATGCAAGTACATTATTCATCATCAACAGCTGATATACTGTCTCCACTAAGGGGTTCGAGCCTACCCTAAATTATAGCAATTTTAGAATTTTCCATGGGATTTTTCTATTTAAATGACAATGTTACTGGAGATAATAATAAAATAGATGTTATTATGAATGAAAGAGACTGTACCTATACTTATTGACAATTCAATTAAATGGAAGTTCAAAAAGTGCGATTTCGAAAATGTACTCCTAAATCTTAGGGCGAGGGAAGTACATTATTAGCTAGGATATATATAGGTATATGATCCGAACCGATTCGATATTATTATAATGTAGATCTAAACATATTTTCAAATTCTTAGTCAGCATTTCAAATCCAGATTTTCTCTCTATTTGTATTCCGTTTACCGTACGTTTCGACTTGGCTACTATTGAATAACACGCATTATTTACCCTGTCTGAGAAACGCTACAAGATAAAAGATTATAATATGTTTACTTACTATATACTTAGGGTAGGCTCGAGCCTCTCGGTGGGGACGTATATGAGCTGTTGATGATGATGATGATGATATACTTACTTCCATTGGCTCTACAAGAGCATCGGTGGTGTATTGGCTGGGGCCGCTGCCTCCCGTTCGGGAGACACCAGTTCGATTCCCACCACGTACCAACGTGTTTTCGAATTTCGAATTTATTTGTACGTTTATTCGACGCTCTTACGGTTAAAGAAAACAACCAATCCGCACTGGGTCAACGTGGTCGACTATGGCCTAGTCGCCCTACTCCATGGTAGGCTCGAGCCCCTCGGTCGGGACGTATATGCGCTGTTGATGATGATTGGCACTACAGCTCTTTGATGTTCTTAGCCTTCTCCGTAAATATTACAGAAACGTATAAAATGTGCTGGTACAAGAAATAGTAGATGAGCCTTCAGGAGAATCAAAATAAGTTATGTAAGCTACCAGTACATCTGCATTGCGGAGTTGTAAACCCGAAACTTGCGGTTGTCTAGGAAACCTAAAAGTAAACGGCTGTATCAGATAAAATTATTGATTAATATTAACATCTACACGCAAGCGATAATTGCTCGTGGAATTGACGACTGCTGGAGCTGAAGGTTCTGGAGAGGCCACGTACCGGAAGACGCAGCGAAGACAGGCTCTCTACAAGGTGGAACGACGACGATCTGGTGAAGGTCGCGGAAAGCCGCTGAATGCAGGCAGCGCAGGACCACGAGCTATCAAGATCGTTGGGGAAGGCTTTGGTCCTGCAGCGGAGGTCTTTCTGCTGAGATGATGATGATGAATCAGAAAATAACCTGCAAAGCATGTAGCGCCTTTTCACCAAAACAACACAAATCTCAAAAACATGTATTGAGTCAAATCATGATTTTTAGCCGTGTGGTGACGTGTGTGGACACACGCACGTCAGAGTAGAATACATTTGTCACCAACCCCTACTCTTCCCGTGGGTATCGTAAGAGGCGACTTAGGGACTACACATTGAACAGGGAACGGGCAGCAGCGCTCTCTGATACAGTAACCTTTTAATCTGCGATCTCCAACCCGCCTGCCAAGCATGGAAATTATGGCAAAACCCTCCACTTAAGTGGAGGAGGCTCATAGTCCAGCAGTGGACTGTAACGGGCCGTTGATGTTGATGATTTTTAAACTTGGATGCTGAATAACAATTTACTAAGAATTCATACAGCCACCATGATTTTTTTCTTACTAACCTAGCCCAACTTTGCACTACAAATACTAGGCGCCTTATCTGCTAATCAGATGAATGCCACACTGAGAAAAAAAATATTGTCGTAATTAAAAACAACATTTCTAAAAGGCGGAAATATCAAATTTTATCAATACCTATGTGTTTTTATTAAAAATTACAAAATAATTTAATTTCAAGTACATTTTATTAATTTCGTAATGTAATACCTACAAAAGGGTTTTATTAAATTTCGGAATTATTATTCTGTACTTGGGATTGCAGAATTTTATATGTATTATAAAACTTTCCTTGATTTTTTATGTGGTGTCCTAATTTCAAGTGGTAAAGTTTAGTAAAGATTACAAATAAGTTTTACTTAATTGAGGAAATACCATGGACTATAATTTTTAATAAGGCATTTCTTATTTCTATAATTCGTGAACTTGTTATTACGTGGAGTTTTGTTTTTCCACACAAGAGTAAATTATTATTTCTCATTACAGTTACGGCTATTAGTGTTTACAATCACTTTTCCATAAATTAGTAAAGTTTACTAGTAACAAGACATGTGCCTACTTTGATGTTGGCGGCTGCCGCTGCTTGCACTCATTTGCGTTTTTGGTCAGTGAGTGAGCGTGACGTGCGACGTGAGTGCGATGTGATCGAAAAATATAAATTGGTGCAGTGCAAAATAAAAAACAATTTTGATGTGATGGATTACTTAACCTGTGATATTTTTGTTGAATCGTGTTATTTGTTAACTATTTTCAGCTATGTTCTTACTTACGTCTAATGAACAAAAATTATGTTCTTTGTCTAAAAATAATTAACTAGAAAAAAATAAAG
The DNA here is from genome assembly GCA_951230895.1 of Carpatolechia fugitivella. Taxonomy (NCBI): domain Eukaryota; kingdom Metazoa; phylum Arthropoda; class Insecta; order Lepidoptera; family Gelechiidae; genus Carpatolechia; species Carpatolechia fugitivella. Next base: position 15,504,368 of record OX579651.1, read on the forward strand.
TTACTTTAGAAAAGTATTCCATATTTTATTTATAATAATTTGCACCTATCCATAAATTAAGATTTCGAACAATTTCCTTTGTACATGCCTAATTAATTGTAAAAAGATACAAAATAAATAAAATACAAAATAACCATCATTTTTATAGACCTTATTAAAATTGTGACTTGAAATTACATATCAATTAATTAAATGCATTAAGCTGTGATTGCATTAAGATGTGAATTTAGCGGTATATAAGTAAATAATGTACTAATTATTATTAAACAGAACACTAGAAATTATATCACAGGTTACTTGCATTTAATTAATAGATATGTAATGTCAAGTCACAATTTTAATAGGGCCTATGAAAAATACTGGATATTACAATACGATTTTATTATTTACACACCTAAAATTGTGAATCCTAGTCACACGATTCGTAAAACCAAAAAATAAAACACTAGATACAACAGCAGTTTCATAATTTTAACGACTCGTTTTTGTAATTCCTATTAAAAGTAAGCATGTTACATTATTTGGATTCAAATAAATTTTACTCATTGTTAGTAAACTAAAATTGTTATTCCAATTGAACTTAGTCTTTTGCCGTTAGTAAATGCAATAAGTAAAACTCGTTTATAACCGTTACAGTAATTTAATTGTCCTGGGAATCACAAAAATTTTAATAATTATTAATATTATTTCCTTGTCGCTAATGAAGTTTTTTCTCCGTGCATGCACATGCTACCTGACCATTGTTGATTAATATCAAACAGTGTTGAGTCAACACGGGGCATATTCTCTACGTCACACTAAGCCTTTATTTATCTTTGTCCGTTCTTTTCGCCTTTTAAAGATGAAACAGATGTCCCTATTTCAGAGCATTCGTTCATCTGAATTCATCTTTCACTGGTCCTAACTAAAAATAAAAGGCGCTGGATTTTATCGAGGATTAATCCCATTGTATGATATTTTTGTACAAAATAAATTCTTTCCCTCAGAGACGTTCACGGAACTCCAAGGGAACGTAGCGTGAATCATTAAAATATCAGAATCTCTTGTCTAGACTTTTCCTCTTTACACTTTCTTATTTGTAGCTTATTAAAAATTGCTCACATTTTCTATTTGCAAGTCGTATAAAAACATGTTAGGTACTGACTGCTCGGGAAAAACTAACAAGTTGTTATTGTATCTCGTCTACTGCGTAGTTGAGTCAGATTTATTCGTTTTCTAGCGTGTTACTGTTATTATGTCTAGAAAATCCTGCAGGATGTGGAATAAGGTCTCCCCTGAGGTGTTTCCTTTGCGCTTTGATATGGGGTTCTTCAAGGGGCGAGTATACAGGGCTCTCAAAGGCTGGCAACGCGTTGGCAACTCCCCTGGTGTTGCGAATGTCCATGGACGACGATGACCACTTACCACCACTGTGGCTCGTCCGCTCGTTTGTCTGCTTAATTAATATAAAAAAAAATGTTCTTAAATTCTTATATTGTCGATTAATGATTGTTCCTGTCCTTGATTCCTTGATAGTTGCTATAGGATCTTCAAGAACAAATCTATTGTGTCTTGGCAACTACACAGTTGACAGTTAGGCACTGATTTATCTGTTTGCTTACTGATTGACATCACGTGTTTGAATGGGGGACCTGACGCGCGTCGCCAGGGAGCGAAGCGATTGTCTTTTGATCTCCTGAGGGGGGGCCCCGAAATTGTAGGTCATAGACTCATGGTCATGTAGACAGGATAGGATATTTGAACTATGTGCTTGGAATCGTCTATTTTCACAAGAAATTATCTCGAGCTGACGCCCATGAGACAGTTGTCGTAATTATTTGGAGTTTCCATGGTAACAGATCGATGATCGCCAAGATGGTCGTGAAACAAAACACCTTTAATTAACCTTCGCTTATTCTATCTTCAAGTATCTGCCCTTGTGCGAAAAATCAATTAGTGTATAACCTAAGCTATTTAACATCGTTAATTAACAACAAACAATCAATCGTCAGCATAATTATTAAAACAATAACCATTTGGAACAGTAACTTTCGATGCAAATCTTTGCGTTGTCACCAAAACAAACGCAAGTTATGATTTCTTAACATAAAAAGCTAGCAATTTTGTTTGATTTGACATTTTGCCATATTTCCAAGAATTTAGTATCCAATGGTTCCAAACGTAAAAGGTAGCAACTCGTCTAAATTGCCAGCAGTGGTCTAAAATATTATTTTGACTATTTTGAAGCCAGTCTAAAGATCATATTGTAATGTCTAATTTGCTTTTTGCAGGCCGATGTGACGACGACGACTTTCCTATTTAGTAGATTGCACTCACGATGTTTTTCAGTTAGGACTTTGAATTGTTTTTTGTTGATGCACACTTCACGTTTTATTTATAGATATTTTTTATTTTTGGATGATGTTTCAGTCTAATATAATGTGTTGTTGTTGATACACCTATTAATCTCAGTTGTCTTTCGACTGAAATGGTGTGATCTCTTGCGTAGTGTCTTTATTGGGCGCCAAAATACTTTTATATAGATATATATTTCGTTCTTTTTTTAGGTCAAAGCAATGCGGTAATGCCATATTAAGTGCCTACTCCATTTTAACTAACTATAAATACCAGTATATAGTCTATGTCTATAATATACTTCTTGCTTCTTGTATGCTTTACGTGTTAGAGGTTCTGCAGTTCAATAAGCATTTGCTCCATTTTTTTTTTCCATAGGATGTTATTACACCACTTAGATCCGTCATTACATTTTTTTGGGTGAGTTCACTAATACAATGTTCCATTGTATACGGCGACATTGGTGTTCGGATCGGCCCAAACCCTCGATATTCTTTGTTTCGGATCTTATGCCAATTTGGGACAGGACAGCTTGCTGCCTAGAATATGTCGCGAACATAACGAGCTTTTCCACTCCACATCCATTGACATTTTTAATTTATCACTCTATAAATTTAACTCTATAACACACTCAGTTATCTTCTTTTAAATTATTGTTACTAGATCTCACCCGAGAAAGTTAATTTGTTATAGAATAAACAAGCTGTGTTTGCCTGTAATTGGGTCTACATCTCGTAAATTTTAAGAGCACGCATATGTATACTACTCAGGATGTGCACCTGTTGGCAAACCTATTAAATAAACAAATAAATAAATAAATTATCACAACTTTACTATTCGAGCAACTTAGAGCTGTGAATAAAACTTGTTAGTATCCACGATTGCAAGCGTATGTCATCGCCGGGAGCACACATGGAGCGATAGTTATACAGCAGCTATTGAACCAATGTAATGAGATGTATATTGAACATAGAAATAGAATCACGACGCCACTCTACATTGATTATCGCAGTTCATTGGCGAAGGACATATTATTTAACAGACAGTCTGCTTGACTGACAAGTTACGATTACGGCATACTTCGACATTTTTTTTTATTTCATAACTATTCTATACAACGCTAATAGACGTGCAATTCGTTCAAGCCATGTATGTGACTTAGCCGTGTGGTGACGGCAGAGTAGAATACATTTGTCACCAACCCCTACTCTTCCCGTGGGTGTCGTAAGAGGCGACTTAGGGACTACACATTGAACAGGGAACGGGCAGCAGCGCTCTCTGAGATCTCCAATCCGCCTGCCAAGCGTGGACATTATGGCAAAACCCTCCACTTAAGTGGAGGAGGCTCATAGTCCAGCAGTGGACTGTAACGGGCCGTTTATGTATGTGACTACCGTTTTTATCATCCTTGAAAATCTTAACCATAAAAATATCTATATCACGTTGTATAGAAATCATACTAATATTATAAATGTGAAAATATATTTGGATGTTTAGGGGTATGGCCAGGGGTACGGTGGGTCCGTCATGAGATGTTTGTTCCGCTTTCACGCCTAAACAACTGGACGGATTTGGATGAAATTTGGAATAGAGATTGCCGTGGAGTTTGTACCCTGGATTAACACATAGGATACTTTTTACCGCGTAAAGTCTTATTCCCACGGGAAAATCTTACATAACGCGAGCGTAGCCGCGGGCGGACCGCTAATATTTTCATAACAGAAACATGAATCCACACGTGGAATCCTTCTTGCATCCAGAAATACCTGTCCCGGCCCAAGGTTTCTGTTGGAATGGGAATAATAGGACTGTGTGGTTAAATAGGAACACAACTATAAATCTCCTTTGCGACACGTGCAAATAATAAACAAGCAATTTACGTGTATGTATAGATATACGAAACTTAGGTATATAAGCCTAATTCAGAGCATAAACAAAAACAAGGTCACCACAAGTAAACTGTCACCTGTTACGTTCAAAAAACGTATAATATTGTTGTTTGTGACGTTCTTGTCCGTCTCTGATAGAATCTTTGGCTCTTTACACCTCAGAGGAAATAAAAGACGATCGCTTCGCTCCCTACGCGCGTCGAAATTTTTGCTTTACACTGTCGACCAAAACAATCTCGCATCAAATAATTCATAAGTGTCATAACCTCTTAGATCAGTGAACCGAGAACGACGAGACGGCTGTTCGCGTCTTCAAGAAATGTAAGAAACCTTTTCATTTCAGTGCACAATTGAATTCACAATGCTAGGTTAGGTAATTCATTGATTTTCAATTATTTTCAAATATCATGTTTGATAGAGAGTAGAAAGGTTCAAATTTATTTTGTTGCAAGTTTGAAGTATTGTCCTTGCCGTTATAAATCTTTATAATGTCCTATATTTTGTTGAAATATGTTAACCAGTATGATTTCATAAAATTATAGTTATTTTTTTGTAGTATAAATTTGCTAAGACAACCCTGAATCCGTGGTCCATCATTTGACTGACGACGAAATACCGTTCCAGTACAATCTGTGCTAGTCCATCTAGTTCTGGTAGTTGTTCACATAAAACACTAATATTTCTGAACTTAATGTAGCGTGTAATGGCGCGTAGTGACGACCGTGCATAATTCCTGTATGAAACTGTTCGTGAGGAACTCGTTACGACCTAGCTAGAACTAGATTAGAAGCTAATTAGTGTCGGTGCGAAAACAACTCGTTTTCTCGAAGGTAGGTTTCATAAATTTATCGGTAGTTTTAAAACGAATATTTAAAATTCTGATGTCGAATCGCGACGGAAACATCCGAAGGGAAAATTCAATGAAAAGTCTCTCGTGGGCATTTATTGATTCGTCACAACCGTTAGCTAGGAAATAAATAAAATAATAATAAGAAAAATAATAAAAAATATTAATAAAAAAATAAAAAATAAAACATTTTTTTTTGTTTTTTTTTTTATCCTTACATGTGTTAGTATGACCTTAAATGCAAATTTTCGTAAATAAATAAAACTATACTGGAGGACATGTGTGGAGACTTGACCAGTGACGCAGCAATGGAGAGTCCCACCGGGTCTAGAAATAGTTATCCCTAGTCAGTGTCCCTCGTGGTCCCATCAATGGGACAGTGGAACCATGATAAAACAGCAGCGGTCCCACCGGCCCGCGAACACCTTAAAAAGGTCTTTGCTATGTTTAACTTTAGAATGTTACCCTATTGTACGGCAAAAGTAAGGTTCCACCGATTTTCTTTCACTATGTGAAAATAACAACAAGATACTGTAATAACATTGAACCATTACAATATGAAGAGCTGATTTATTTTTACAATACACCTTGCTCGAAAATTTAGCTTACGAAGGCAGTAAACGTAATGTACTATTAACACCTTGTTTCCAGCATTATTATTGTAAAAGTACCTTTACCCTACTGCGTAGTTATTGCAAGGTCGAGCAAAACGGTGCCTTGGAGCACTTTATGTAATACTTAATTGCTTCAATAATAATAACTATCGATACTTAATGCTAATATACAATCAATATGTCACCTTTATGTATCTTATTAACTTGAAATGAATTCCACTCATCCGTCAAAAATTTATCATTTCTGTTCATATTTTTCTTAATGTACATAAGTTATTTTATAATTTAGTGCCGTAGCAATTACGAGTATGTTTAAAACAAATAATAGTTTACTTTGTGTTGCGAATTCATCATGTTGTTGTTCTAGAAAAAAAAACCATAATATTATTTCTATCTCCTCCTTTTCTTCCTCTACCTTGGTCTCAACGGAAGTCGATGACAAAGGCAAGGGTGGCATATGCTTATACGGAAGATATATATGTACTCTTGCCCTGAATACAAACGACTACGAAGTCAAGGGTGGTACATGTTTATCCAAAAGATGAAGAAAAGTCTCCTTGAATACACTATGGTTGTAACTTTCCATCAACGGCCCGTTACAGTCCACTGTGGACTATGAGCCTCCTCCATTTAAGTGGAGGGTTTTGCCATAATCTACACGCTTGGCAGGCGGGTTGGGGATCGCAGATTAAAAGGTTACTGTATCAGAGAGCGCTGCTGCCCATTCCCTGTTCAATGTGTAGTCCCTAAGTCGCCTCTTACGACACCCAGGGGAAGAGTAAGGGTTGGTGACAAATGTATTCTACTCTGCCGTCACCACACGGCACGGTTGTAACTTTATCCCACTGAATTTCACGGTTCCCTAATATGTATTCTATGCCCTTCAAACAACTTACTTTATCTTACATTGACCAGAAGGTATCGAGTTAGTACCACACCTTGATAAAGATCGCAAGGCGCGTGTTCGGCACATGGTCGCGCATGCTATCTGTTTACATTTGTCTCCTATAAACGTCACGGTTTTATACGGCTTAAGCTATCTAGGCCATTGGCCTTTGAGATATTTCTGATCAGGTTTTTTTTACTCGCAAGTCGATACCAGTTGCTATACTTAGACGCTTACGGAGCGTTTTTGTCGCAAGTACTGTTACGTGTTTTGGTGACGTAGCTATAAAAAATTAAAACTATATTTCTACCGCAGTAAATTTAGCTTACATTATACAATAAATGACGTCAGTCCGTTGATACGTAGCTGTGTAAAATAAGCACATACCATGGACATGTTTTGGAATTTAATAACAATAATAAATATGACTACTCTGCTGTTACCAACCCCTGCTCTTCCCGTGGGTGTCGTAAGAGGCGACTTAGGGACTACACATTGAACAGGGAACGGGCAGCAGCGCTCTCTGATACAGTAACCTTTTAATCTGCGATCCCCAACCCGCCTGCCAAGTGTGGAGATTATGGCAAAACCCTCCACTTAAGTGGAGGAGGCTCATAGTCCAGCAGTGGACTGTAACGGGCCGTTGATTTGATTTGAATAATTATGACTAAAGATCCTCACTAAGCTCGTTTAGCAAATGTTCCCATGAAAGTTCCCTAAGTATTACCTGCAAGAATAAAGCATTTTCTATTATTTATATAGTGACAATAAAATTAAAAAAGATGATAGATACATAAACAAATATTTCGGATCAGATGTAATCTGTAAGTAGGATAAACTATATCATTTTCAGCTCCGTTTTTCACACTTCTGAAGATTATTGATTGACAGATTTTCAAACAGTGTTACACGGTAGAATTGATGAGTTAACTGACTGTAATAATGCCTTAATAGTAATCATAATATGTTATTTACATGTGTAATAGATATTTATAATAGTATTAATAATCTGATAAGCTAAATGATGATGTGCTTGAAGGAATTTTCCTTACTTATTTTTTATCATACCTCTTGAGTTGCCTCCCTGGTAGGCCCTCGGATAAATAAACAAAAGAAACAATAACTTCTCGGAAAAGTCACAAAACATCTATTACAAATCTCTGAATATATAGACTGTTTGTTAGCTGTCATTGCTGTTGCAGGTCTAATGTGGGTCTAATTTACCGTCTCAAGTGCTATCCAAACACAGCAATGTAATTGGGAAAGAGTAGTAACTTCACTACTGTGTGCCACATTTTTCCAGATCTTCGAGCACTGATTCGTCAGTGACGTCAAACCGTGACCCAAATAAATGTCACCTGCCCAGTTCGAAAGGATATAAATACTCACTTTCTAATTTGGGCTTGTGTCTTTGGTTACCGCAGCAAAATCCGTTTTTCACGTGTTTCTCCGAAAGTAGGCGTGTCTCCTGCCATGTTTTGGTCTACACAGTACACAGAAAACATCTACACAAAAAAAAAAAATGCATGTGTGTCTATGGTTCCTCTACACATATTGTCTATGAAATGTTTTACATTTGCCATGGAAAACATTCGTTCAGAAATCTTGCTTGCAGAGATTTCCTCCTCCTCTTCGGAGTCTCTCTATGTGCGCATTCCGAATCAGACTTTCAGCGCTATCAGCGATCAGAAAAGCAAAAAAACGTATCAGTTTTGCCTGCTGACAATAATTCAGAACGCGATTACGAGTGTTGTAATCGATTTCAGCGCGTCTCGGAACCGAAACATTTCTGAGCAGGAGACGTCGTTTGAAACACTTGATTTTATGTATGTGTAGACTGATTTGTGTAGTGTGTAGACCAAAACATTCGCAGGAGTCACGGCTTCACGGTGCACGAATTTGGCTTTTGGCGCACAATTACTTCTCATGGAGAATTATTTGCCTATCATACTATCATCCTTCTAAAGCGCAACATTTTGTTGGGGTTACGCACACATGATTGGCCAGATAAATGAAAGTTTTGATCCTCGGTGGTGGAGACGTGTTGATGGCTGCTGAGACCAGCAGTGGAAAGACTGGTGCTTTCTGTTTACCTATTCTTCAGATCGTCTGATTGACCCTCAAAGATATTCAAGTAGTAATTCTGTATAATCGATTTTGCGTCGATCGATCTCCAGTTACAACGTATTAATGCTCGATCATAATATAACCTGTTCTTGCAGAGTTTATCTTATTTTACCTGTTATAAAGGCGAGTAAATATATGTTATTTTACCTGTTATATTTTTTGGCAATAAAATTTTTTCTATTCTATTCTAAACAAGTACTATGTGTAGGACACTTCGACCTCTAGGGCTGTAATCTGCTTCTTATCTACTCTACCTACTGTTTTATCATCTATCTGGAGTTGATGACGATGAACGCTTTCACCGGTGATAGCCGGAAGTAACTCGCGTGTTTGTCTGATGTTAGCCACGATTCTGGCAGACGGGCCAAAGACGAAATGAATTAAGTTTGTTATGTTTCGTTCTGATAAAGAAAAAGAAATGACGTAGGTAGATTTAAAGCTATTTCATTTGTCATATAGAAAATACAAATGATGTATCAATGATTACAAATTAAAAACAAGTTGAGTTTCCTTCCTAAAAGTTCTTTACATGACCGTTATTTTGTATACTCTCCAAGCCCTTTCAATACTATTTCGGCTCTTATATCCTGTAACAATAAAAATTAGATGCCTCTTTTCCTTATCTTTTTTTTCCTTTTCAGAATTATATTTACTGCCTATTTACTAAGCAATGAGCTCGGATAAAAGTTTTTTTCATTAAGAATTCCATGTTTTCCAGAATCAAGCTCATTACCTAACTTATCTTGTATCAAGTAAGCTATAATAGCAGCAATTGAGAGTAGATAAGATAACTTCAATTGCATGATTATTGTTTCGCATTTACTTATTGCATAAAATTATCATGTAATGCAGTATATAGTAAAGACGTAGCGAATTAGGTATATAATCATTGTAAATAAATCTGCTATCTGGGCCCCGTTTCACGAAGCAACAAGTTACTAGTAACAAGTTACAATTTGATATACATTGCGTAGCTAATTCACCTAAACGGTAAGCGCTTATCGTTTTATCTAATCGTCTACGCAATGTACGTCGAATTGTACTTGTAATTTGTAACTTGTAGCTTCGTGAAACGGCCCCATGATAGATGACAGAAAATGTAAACATAATAAACAGAATAGCATGTGTTTAATAAAGCTCCTGCTCCAGATTATTTCAAAAACATAACAGAACCAGAAACACACACAAACAGAACTACAGACAAACACAACAACAGACAGACAAACACACACACACACACAGATATTTTAAATTAAATATATAAATTATGGACAAAAACGTCCCACAAAAGTTGTAGAATAGAATTTAAAATCAGCATATCCTTATCAAATAATTATACCTAAGTATGCATTTCTAAATTATGATACGAATATTACTGTAAAAGATGATTTACAACATCCTCCTCCATCACTATATAATATAGCTATATAGGTAAGTAGTCGTGAATGAAAAAAATAACCCCCACTTCACGTGTACCAGAGGGAATTTTTTTTTAAAGATTTTATTCTTCGGCTTTATCGGCATGCATAATATGTATATCCATGCCAAATTACAACCTTCTAGTACTAAGAGTCTCTGAGCTAAGCCGCGGACGGACAGACAGACAGAAGGACATGGCGAAACTGGGTTCCTTTTTGACTACGGAATCCTAAAAAATTAGCAATACTTACACCATCTCTATTAAATGATTCCCTGCCCCTGGGATTAAATAAAACAACTTATCACAGGTCAAATGTTTCAAGTAACAAAAGATAAACATTTTTATACTAATCAAATTATATACTCGATTGTTGTAAAATATAATTATAAGCATTACAGGTCAATAGCATCTGTGGAATTTTTTACTCCTGGCCTTCAGAATATTATGAAAGACACTGAACTGAAGTAACATAATATTTCGGGATAACAGTTTCATCATAAAAAATACTGGTGACCAACCCACAACCCACTTGATGTGGTATTAACTATGGCTAAAATTAAACTTTTCTAACCCAAGTCAGATATGCGAATTCACTGCAGTCATTGTAGTGCATGATCAATAATTATTATTATCTTTTGTTACATTTTGAATTTGTTGATATCTTCTTTGCTTGCTCTATTTTTGAGGTCGGTAGTATTTAGTACCAGAATGAATAAAATAGTCTTTCGAATTGGGTCGCCAGGTCATTCACAAACAGATATCCGTATCGCGTTTGTATCGATCCTATTCAATCTACCTATATACTACCTAAATGAGCTCCTTTGTCTCTATCAAAAATATTATAAAACATTTCTTTTTGACGTTATGGGAACCCGAAAGTGAACTACAAGAGTAACTTCTAAAAGGGTCCTGGAATAGCAATCGCGAGTTGGAAAACTTAGTTGAAGAAAAGCCCAAAAGTATGTTATTTGTATCTTTACGTTGGTTAGGATTAATGATGTGCCGTTCCCGGTAAATTACTTTTGTGTGGGAATATTCCGGGGAATATTCCCTTGAGAACTTAAACAATGGGAAAGTTGTCGAAATCTTCTATTTTTTTATATATTTATATGTCACAATATTAAGTTTTAGGAGACAAATCACAAGTAATATTTGAATACTTACTAACCTAAAAGATTTCGTATATTCCCAATGTTACCGGGAACAATCACCGGAAATTTCCCACATGCCTGGGAATATTCCCAAAACTCCCAAAAAATGGGAATATTCCGAGGAATATTCCCAGTGTTTTTAGGAATATTCCCAATGTTTCCGGGAATATTCCCGGGCAGATTCTGAAAGTTTTAACTATATTTTAATAAGAGAAAAAGAAACACAGACGTTAAATTTTGATAGTTTTTATTCATGTGTGTACAAATATGCGTTATCAATATAATCAACAATTAAACATCAATAAAATTGTAGTATTAACAATTTTAAGTATACTAAAATAATTAACAAATCACAGAACGATCAACATGTTTTTCATAAGTCATAGGTATAAAACAAAGCAACTTTTTTAAAATCCGACCACAAAGATCCAGATTTGTTTTTAAATATCAATAAAATTTAAGTATTAACAATTTAAATTATACTAAAATAATTAACAAATCACAGAACGATCAACATGTTTTTCATAAGTTATAGGTATAGGCAAAGCAACTTTTAAAATCCGACCACAAAGATTCAGATTTATTTTTAACAACAAGGTTTGTATGTTTAAATACGTGCACCAAGTTACAAATTAAATAACAGGTAACTAAAAAAGGACGCTTTCATTGTTTGATGACCTTGTTGCCACTCAAATAAAGAGATTCTCAAATAAAGTGTTTTTTAAAGAGGAAGCGAGACAGTTGATCCACATCTTACAGTCAGCAATGAACAGGCAAACATCTACTTAAAATTACAGTTTTCTATAGTACCAAGCTAAGGTGCGAAAAGAAAAAAAGGCAGACATCAAGGGTCATTTCTGTGTCTGGGTATTGAATATTTGTCTATCTTTGACACCCATACTCGTAGTACAGGCCTTGCCTAGTTTTGGATCAGATGACCGTGAGTGAAATCTCTCACTTAAATAAAATAAAATTGTCTATATTAAAAATAATCAATTTTGCAAATTAAATCATACTAACCAAACCAGCCAACCAACCAACCAAACTAAATTAAAACACTAGGTAAAGAAAGAATTCAATATATGAAATGTTTCATGTGTAGGGGAATATTCCCGGGAACATTGGAAACTTTTGGTAACTTACCGGGAATATTCACATAGGGAAAATACTGGGAATGGGAACATTCCCCACGGCACATCTCTAGTTAGGATTGACGCAAGCTAAAGATGGTCATAATCTCATTTTTTTAGAAAAATAAACAACAATACCACACCTTTCGAGATGTAAGGTCAGCGCATAAAACAAAAAAGAATTTTCAAAAGTCGTACGAGTACATAGTCTTTCTATTTTCTCGGCCTATTATAGCCGGTCAGTAACACCAGCAGGTTGGATTTGCTTTATTTACCTTGAAGTACTTTTTAGAAAGAAATCTAATCAACAAGACATTTCAGAGAATGTATCATTAACATTATCTCTCAATCTTAAAAACAATTCCATGACATTATGTTACTGCACTTGAACAAATATTTTCGTGACGTAATGTTTATTTGCAACTGTCTTTGAGACAAGACCAGCTGTGACTCCTGATCTAGTGATGGTTAATGTCTGATATGAATTATGATAATTTACGATCGGCAAATGATTTGGCAGAATTGTAGTAGACATGAATAATTTCATGCAGCAGTTGCTCGGTGATTAAAAATGTCTTCCTACTTTACTACCTGGTTTATAATTTTTGCCCTAACAAATGCCTTAGTATAGAAAGTAAGTAAGTAACACTTTATTGCATAACACATATGGGACATACAAAGAAAACATTGTTATAGAATGTGCGCAAAGGCGGCCTTATCGCTAATAGCGATCTCTTCCAGACAACCTTTCTTTTTCATAGAGAAACAGTGAACGGAAACGGAGTAGTGAGTGCGTGAAGGAAATGTAAAGTTACTTTAACCTATAACTATAATATATAGACAAATATAGTAAATATATAAATACAATATGCAATACATAGCATAATACATACACATATTATATACATACACACACTAAGTATAAAAACCGAGTGTTGGTTTGTGTAAAGGATGATAATTTAGAAAAGAATGTGGCAGAGGTCTGTCACGTGCAACTGCCCATGTCTTTTAAAATGCGTGTTCGTTCGCGTGCTATAAACTTACGAAATTTTCTATCGACCCCTCGGGACAAGTGTGGGTTGGTAGACGTGATACACAACTTTCAGGTCTTTTCACAAAGTTTTTCTTTAAGTTTCTTCCAAATTCCAAATTTCGTAAACAACCTAAAACTTGCAATTAGGTTAGTTAGGAAAGCTTTTCGCTGTTCACAAACATTAAAAACGTGTATTCTCTACAGTCTGCAGTAAGTTTGAAAAGCTCGAGATGAAATTATATTTCATTGGTGAGTTCACAAAAGTTGACAAGAACATTCATTATTATCATTCTCAACCCACAACCACTCACTGCCAAGGGAATCCATTCTTTAATAGACAGGAGAAAAAAAATATAAAGCTATAAACTTCTCTACAACACGCCCAACTTAAATTGTCCAGAACAACGCGGAATTGCGTCCCGCACTCTTAAGTTCAGCGCCCCAGTTGACATCTATTGTAAATCTCCCGATTTGGCCGCGACTCTGGCACATTGCCAAAGCCGGCATTCCGGTTTTCCTGCGGCATTTGATGCCATGTGCGTTCTCTGACATGTTAGATCACTGTAGGCTGTAGGTAGCGAATTGATGTGATGTTTCTGCTATGGAAGACAGAGATGGTGTAGTCAGATTCTAAATTAAGGAACAGACTGTTGCACTAACCAACTCTTTAAATTAATCGGTCGCCCAGCGATCTCCAGACACGAGACAACAAATTTTGATTTGATGCGTAGGTAATCAATGTTCCTATTCCAATTAATTCAAATGTGAATAATACTTATGTTTTATCGTATGTTTTAGTTCTTATCATCTTTTAGATTGCGCCACTTTAGTCCCACTATAACTATACATTATTATTTCTAAATATTTCTGGGCAAGTAAGATTTAGCCCGTGTTCTTGCCGACACGAAAGAAGAAGATTTTTTCTATGACAATACGTAAATTAAACAACACACTGTGTAACTTTTCAGATCTTATTTCAGAGTCAGACAGTATTTACTTTCTAAGTTTTATTTTATGTGAATGACAAAAATAGAGCTTTAGATATCAAGTTAAATTACTTGAGAATTGCATCATTTATTTCATGTCATGCCAAACACTACGCTTTATATATAAAGTTTGTTTATATTTTCCTCAACTTTTGTTTTATAGGAAAATTTATCTTGTGTGATTCACGTATAACGTTATAATATAAATCTACGTATCAATCTACTTTATGTAATCAAATTCAAAAATGTCACACTTACGTTTCCAAGCGGTTTCGAAAATTATTTAGGAGCTATATCCTGAATCCTGATAAACCTCTTCTTTTTTACATATTTTTTTTACATATTATATTTTTTATAAAATATAAGCAACGATAAGGGTTTCACTGCGATATGACCGGATGTTTGTTTGTTTGATAAGCCATTCTAATGTGCTAGCAAACTTATCTTATCTTATTTAGCCTAGACTGTCCCACTGCTGGGCAAAGGGGGAGGCCTCTTCTTCTTCCATCCTTCCCTATCTTGGGCTTCCTCATCCCAACTCCTTAAAAAAGTGTCAAGCTCATCCCGCCATCTCCTACGAGGCTGTCCACGTCTCCGCCTATCTCTTTGTGGGCTCCAGGTGGTCGTTTGTTTTGCCCATAGGTCTAGTGGCATGCGGCATACACGTGCTAGCAAACACATCGGTTTATTTCTGAGTAATTGAAGTCTAAACAAACGTGATGTTTGCAATGCCGTTCTCGAAATCAAACCAAACAAAATATTATACTCTGAAAATTATTCCATTTTATAAGGTACGGGACACGACATTAGGATTTTTTCATAGTTCGTCTGAAAGTATACAAAAATAGAACACTGGCAGTCAAAACAGAATCGAAATTGATATAAAAACAAATACAAAATATAAAAACATACAAACACACTATCATATGACGACACGTTACTTCAATCGTATGTTGTGCGTCGTTGCAGCATTGCAAAGCAAATTATCTTGTTAGCAAATCCTACTCTACAATTAAATTCTATCTCCGACTTATTAAATAGTGATATGCATTCAAGCAAGCTTTGGCTCTTCGTGTCTAACAGCATTAGCAAACTCACCTTTATCCTCTCGGGAAATTGCGTGACTTAATTATGACCCACTGAGCTCTCTTTCTACGTTATACTGATTAGGTTACTTAGTTTGCACCTACTCTTAAGTCTACTAATTAGCTAGTCTAGCTTTGCGTGACTAATATTATAAGTTATGCCTGGGGCGATTTAAGGAAATTTTGAATACTCTCTTTGGATTTAATGGCTATTTCCAAGGTTTTCATCGCACTTTTTATCTATCTATCTATCAATATGAAATAGACCCAATGAAACAGAATTTTACGGTGTATACTGCGTCTGCTAGTCAAAGCTAGATCTTGCATTTTATTTTGTTTTTATTGCAACGAAAAGTACCTACTTTTGGACATCCAAAATTGACTGATTATTAGTCAAAGTCAAAGTCAAAATTATTTATTTCCATAGGATGTTATTACATCACTTAGATCCGTCATTACATTTTTTTTGGGTTCATTGATTGATTGATTGATTTTTTTTTAGATTTTCGTCTTTTTACCATTTATATGAAGAGGGAACCATGTACTTTTGGTTGTAATAAAAACAAAATAAAATGCAAGATCTGTTGGGATAAAATCCGACGGGGCGGACAGTCGGTGCGAGTGTGGCGCGACTCCGCAGACAATGGCCCACCTTTTATCGTGTCCTGCTTGTCCTGACTCGTGCTCCTTGGAGAAGCTCATGGAGGCCTCAGATGGAGCAATCAGGGTGGTGGCATACTGGGCAAATAAAATATAAAATCTTTGACGAGCCATCGACTCGAAAGAAGAAGAATTTTTAAAAAGCTTGTAGATACTTCGGGGAAAGTTTTGTGGAATCCTACACTATTATGGCTTACAAAGTGGGTAAATATTTGCTCTTGCAATGTCATCTTATCTGTTGACGTCACATCGTTCAAATATTTATTTGGTACGAAGGCGGCACTGAAAGTATCGGGAATCAAGGAAGTGATACAACATTATTAGTGGAAAACATGTTTATTGTTTTTCGAAGTATTCTCCTTGAAACTTGTCACATTTTTCCATACGATGGAACCAACTGTGTGTGGGTTGTAAGGTCGACAACCGACCTCACGAACCCTGGTGTCAACGTTATAGAGCCGCCAAAGGCCACTGACGCTCATGTAACGACTAGATAGTAGCCAGGACCAACGGCTTAACGTGCCTTCCGAAGCACGGATTCATCTTTCTTTTCGGACAATCAGGTGATTCAGCCTGCAATATCCTAACCAAACTGGGAAAGTCTCACAAAGATATTTTTGCTTGACAGTGTCCCCACCGGGAATTGAACCCGGAACCTCCGTAATGGGCGTTGATATCTCGACCACTCGGCCACGGAGGCTGTTCGATATTTTGAAGTTGGGGTACTGGGGGATACTTCGAAAGTCATAATAAATCATTGCTCTTGAATTTCCATTTTTACACTGACTTTACAAGTTAGCCAAGACGTCGTGACAAAAGCACGTTCTTTTTTTTTAAATAAATAAATGGTATTCGATAAATAAAACCAAAGTGTTTTCGATTATAAAGACGTTATTATGCCAGGAAGAGCGGAAATATTCCAGTCAGTGCTGCCCTCGTAGGCATGGCTCTTCAAAGCAAACACCTTGAATAATGCACCTTATATTTTTATTATATTTATATCCGTTACGGTCAAGGATCAAAAGATAACATTGATTGATTAGGTTAATCTACCTAATCTAATGCACACTTTCTAAACCGGCGGCGTGGAATATTACACGATATCGGAACAAGATCATAATATTTACAAAATTATTGTCGTTCGACTCCCATAAAGCCATATGGTACTTATAATAAAATATATACACGGTATTACAAAAAGACGAGTAAATTTTGTATGGAGACCATCTACATTTTGTATGGGAATGCGATTTTTTTAAATCGTTTTTCGACCTATGTTCTTTGGGGAAAGTTGTTCAGTTTTACGAGCAGATTCTAACCCTTTCGGCTTTATTTGTAGTTTTGTAACACCTGGTATATGTTTTGGATCTCGAAGACTAGAACAGGAAAATAGCTTTTATTTGACAGTCTGAGCACATCTAGACGATCTTGTCCAAATTCAGAGACACTATTACTCGTATTGGACAAAGTAGGCGAATACAGAATCTACATTTAACACGTTCTAACTGATATGGACGCAACTAGCAGGAAACAAATATCTGAGAATGAATGAAGTTCTTTTATATCCAAAACCAGCAGCCAACGCAAACACGCTACTTCAGGCGATTACGTTTTTTTATGACGGACATTATCATTTCTAACTTGCTACTTACTATTACGATATTTGGGACTATAAAACAGTAACTAAAATATATTTATTACCCTTCTATTGTCGTTAAACACATAATAATTTCGATCGAAGTCACTGACAATAAGTAAATTATTTATTTCAATTGGTGGCGCTACTGCAGCTGATATTTAACTTTAAACAAAAAAATTGTTAGTTTGCGGCATGTAATGACGTCGCTCGCATTGGTCAATATCTGCCTGTTTCCGTGACGTCACGAGTGCGCGCGCACAATCCCTCGCCCCCTTCACCGCTCATCTTCCCCCTGTGTCTGCTCTTCTGACCTTTAAGATAAGTGTTCATAACAGATGGCGTTGATAAGTTGATAGGCGGCGAGTAACTTGATGGGTTTATAGCCCTTGAAAATAGATGATTAATAAAGCGAATTATCCTCAGAAGCTTCTTGGCTTTACAATTTTTGATTTGTTAAGTCATTGATAAACAGTATCTTTGAAATATTTTTGAAATTGCTTTATTATTCATTATTTTACCTGTAGAAATAAAATTATAGCTTTTTTTTTAAATAACTGGAATTTCTCACAAAACAAAAGTTTCGCTGAAAATGAGCTTTTATATAAAAGTCCTTGATATTTCGGGAATCAAATAAGTATGTTTGAAGAGGCGTAATCTTATATCTTAGTCTTATATATAGGTATAATGTTTTTGCTGTCTAAAATATTCGAGTTAATTTCTAGAAAAATATATTTGTGTTTTATGTTATAAAAAATTAAGAAACAGTTGGGTAAAGATGATTACGAAAAGGTCACATGCATGGGTAGATATTCTCGGAATAGTTTTAACCTTTTGATATTAGCGACTAAAGTCCCTTTTGCCTTGTTGGAAAATATGTTCTCTTCTGTGGAAACAAGCAGGGTCTATCTTTTAATAATCCTTTAAAATAGATAAGTTCATTTTCACAACACCATTGCTGCTATGTTGTAACGATTAATTATAAAAATGTCCGTACAGCGTCCAAATTACTTAAATACTCATTCAATTCGTATTTTTTACAGAGACTTGCACCAAATAGACCTGCCTCCTTTCGGGCACTACGCGACCGGCATCTTCTTCCTTGACAAGCTTCACCACCAGGACATCGAGACCAGGTTCGGAACCCTTGCCGACAGCCTCGGCCTTAAAATCATCTGCTGGAGGACCGTGCCGACCAACAACGCTTCCATAGGTAAGTTCCATGTTTTACCGAAGCACATACCTAGTTTAAAAGAAAAACATAATATTTGGTCAATAATGGTGTCAATTCGGCATACGCCCAACTATATTAAACTAAAATTAGTCCTGTCACTTTTTATCATTTTTAATTGAAAAGGGACCGAAGATCATCGGTTTTGGTTTTGTCTATGACTTCACGACTCTTCTTCTTCGTCCTAGCGTTTCCCCGGCCTAGTGCTGGGGTCCGCTTTCCTACTTAATCTTCTCCACTTTGCCCGGTCTTCGGCATCCTTAGGTGTGAGATTGTTCTCTTCCATATCCGCTTTCACGCTTTCTATGACTTCACGACTAGCTGTCAAATTTAGTCTTGTTTTAGTGCCTACCTAACACCATGACGAATAAAAAGCCACTAAAATTGACAGTTAGTCGTGAAGTCAAAGACAAAAACGAAACCGATGATCTTCGGTCCCTTTTCAATTAAAAATGTTAGAAGGACTAATTTTAGTTTAGTTTAGTTCAGCTGTTTCGTAAACTTGATCGGAGTTCATAAAGTAAAAGTCAAGTAATTTTGTATAAACGTCAGAGTTTACTAACCAGATTAAATTAAAGACTATTGTACCCGTTTAAACCGATATTATTCAGATCTGGTACGAGTATAGATAGGAATCTTAAAATTATTGTTTTATAACCGCTTATTTTAAATAATTAGCAATTAAAATACACGTAGATAGAAAAGTGTAACTAAATGCTGCTAAACTAAAAAGTATATATACTTAACCACCATTATCTCAATTTAATGTGTTCACCTTTATTTGTTAATTTCTCTTATCTCGATATTGCTTTTTTGTGTTCCTTCATCCACAGTAGTCGTTTCGTAACATTAACAAAATAAGAAAATTACCATGCAGATTTGTCGTCTTTTGTTCTAAGTTATTATATTTGAATTCTATCCCATTTGATGTCTGCATAATGTGGATCAGATAAACAAATTATTTATGTTTCTATCAAAAACTTTGAATAATTAAAACTAACATTAAATTGGCTTTGTTAAAAGTGCTCTCCACGTTATTTTTTTTAAAAGTCGCTTGGATATTTTTCGCGGGAATGTAAATAAAAGAATGACAATTTAATAAAACAAACATTTACCTAAAAAAAAACCTAATGTTGTTGTTTACGACTAGCAAACGTTTTCGTGGAAGGCAGTTTTAAGCAACATTTTTTGGTTAAGTCACTAAAACTGAAAAAAAAAGCAAATTTGTTCGTTGCTTTCCCAAATGACGATGTCGCGATTGTTGTGAATGTCATTTACAGGTCAAGGCATTAGTGTCAGTCCGGGTAACCGGCACGGCCAGGTCAGCCTGGTCGGTGGTCATGGTCATGGTCACCAAGCTTGACCACATGATTATTGGTTTGTTCAGTTTTTTCGATAGAGGCAGCTTTTCGGTGTGTCTAAAACTAGAAACTTGAAAATTGGATTTATATTTCAAATTTATAATCTGACTGTTTCCTAATATTATTTTTATTTATTTTATCCAGTTACTTTATAAAAATTAAGCTAGTTCGGCCTCTTTCAAAACTCAAATTAATTAAAACGATCCTAGACACTGTTGAAATATAATTTTGTATTTCAAAGACAGATTGTTCGTTAAACATTGTTTATTCCGTTTGCGTTTAATCTTTGCAAAGACAATTTCCAAATAAATTCTTTGCCTGCTTCTTTTTTCTAAGTATTTTCAAAGTTAGAGTGAACAGGCACCGTCTGGGCAAACTCGTTCCATCATCGACCACATCTCGTCCCTCGCGGACCTGATTGTGGTCAAGAGTAAGCCCATCAACTAATAAAAAAAAACCTGGCTTAGAAAATATTCATTAAAGACGACGAAGTCTCCTTTTACCTCAACGGCTCCGTAGCCCAGGTGGTAGTGTATCTGCCTCCGACGCACAGGGTTGCGGGTTCGAATCCCGCCCAGGGCAAACATTTGTGTGATGAGCACTTGTGTTTGTCTTGTGTCTGGTTGTTGTGTATCTATATAAGTATGTATTTATCTATTTGTGTAATGTATATCAGCTGTCTGGTATCCATAGTACAAGCTCTGCTTAGTTTGGGATCAGATGGCCGTGTGTGACGATGTTCCCACATATTTATTAATTAATTAATATATTTTCGTATTATTGAAAAAAAATTATAGTTAAAACTATGACTTGTTTGATATTTATTTATAGACACCGGCACGAAACTAATTCAGACATGAGACATACCGAAAAGTTTCTTCCAAGTCATGCTTTCGGCGCTATGTGCAACAAACTCAGATTTCATAACACTGAATTGGTTTTTTAGCAATATAAAATTAAAATTGGTAAAGACGATTTTATTATGAGTTTGTTTCACATAGTACTGCACAGATATTTGCGCATATAATTTATTCACCGTTCATAAGCAGGAAAATCTCGCCCTTTTTTTTCATAAGTAATGTAAGTAGTATAAATAAGAATATTTCCAACTTTAACCTGTTTGTCGTATACACTGAATAATGTATTTGAGCCAGTATTGATAGAAATAACACAGATTTCAAAATATTCTCCTTGTTATTTTTAATGTAGGAATCTGGCTCTTCGTAAAAATATCCCTTTATTTTATCTTTTCTCATCAACACTTCGATGGTGAATAATTTTGAGGAGCTACGGTAGAATTTTGTCTTGTAATTTGTACTTGTAGAATTTAAACTCGGTAATTATAGATCGGCAAAAGTTGTTAAAGAAACGCCAGGATCGTCTCATTAGCAACAGTTTATGGATGATCTAAATTCTTTCGTAGACCCAATAAGGTAGTATAGTGTTACTAGACTCTCAATGAACGTGGAAGACCGATCACCAACAGTTATTCGTGATTGGCGAGAAAAATAAAACGATCCTTGTGGTGAATAATCTAAGTTCCGCCACATTCATTTTAGAGGCTGTCCCACTATAGTACAGTCAACAACATTGTGAAGCGCCTAGACTATATCACTGAAATAAGATCATCTAGCTAAAAAGGTACAATTCGATAGTTGTTGACCGTACATAATTCCATTCTCGACCGTCATAAATGCTGTACATAACTTTACATGTTTTGATATTCTAAGTATTCGCATCATAGTCGTGTACTTTCTCCATTATGCATTTATGGCGTCTCTTGAAACTGCATATTGTTTGTAAACCAACCAGAGAATACCATCAAAGTGTTCATTCCATTTGATACAGAAATTCATTGTGCTTTCTTTCGAGTTAGGTGCGTCACGATTCACATTATTACGCTATTGTCACCTGTAATTGTGGGAAATATAAACGCCATTTTGTAAAATAATGATGTTCTCAAGATAAGCTTAAATAAGGTTATTAATATACCCACTTCTTTAAACACAGGCTACAGTTTTAGAGATAAGTTTGATAGATTAGATCACATTGGTTAAACAGTAGATGCTAATAAAGAACGGAACCAAGGTATACATATAGAGAGTAATGGCCCATTTTGACTGGCTTTCAGGTCAAGTGGCCCGTAACTCGGAGCCATTTATGCGTCAGGTGTTTGTAACCGGCGATGCCAGCGATGAGGAGCATCTAGCCCGCCAGGTAAGACCGAAGACCACACGACCAAACACAATAGCCACCATCTACGAACGTCACAAACCAAGAGTATGAATTTGCAATTTAGAAGCGTTATTGCAAATTCAAACTCGTATCATTCAAACAAAAGGCTATTATAAGGCTTTTTTCAGATCGCGAGGCTGTCGGGCGCCGGGGCTGGATCACAAACGTAATTCTCATCCTCCCTTAGTTTTCTTTGACCCCTGTTCTTCCAGTATATCGAATCTGGGTGTGTGTTCGCAGATCTTCCTTCTGCGCAAGCGCGCGTCCCATGAGTTGGTCGTGCCTGGAGCCAGATTCTACATTTGCAGTCTGTCGCTGAAGACCATTGTTTACAAAGGATTGCTCACTTCCAACCAGCTTTGGGTAAATATATCTCCTTATCTTTTTTCAGGCATCATTACAAGGTGTAGGCTCCTTCGGAGTCAACTTAGCCCACAACCCAGTTGACTTGACACTGAATTTATACCTTTTT
This sequence comes from Carpatolechia fugitivella, assembly GCA_951230895.1. Taxonomy (NCBI): domain Eukaryota; kingdom Metazoa; phylum Arthropoda; class Insecta; order Lepidoptera; family Gelechiidae; genus Carpatolechia; species Carpatolechia fugitivella. The sequence continues at coordinate 15,527,465 of OX579651.1, forward strand.
TCAGGAGTACTTCAAAGACCTGGGCAACCCAGCGTTCACCACTTACCTTGCACTGGTGCACACTCGATTCTCCACCAACACGTTCCCCAGTTGGGAAAGAGCACACCCTTTGAGGTCAGTCGATAAAATATTTTAAATCTACGAAATAATTTCTTGTCAAACAAAAAAAAAAGTACTCTCCTCACATACATACGAATGACCTAAAACTAAATGGTGGTCATTCTTCTTTAGCAGAATTACTTCAGTTAATGCTTTTGTTACAGAGTGCTTGCCCACAATGGCGAAATAAATACATTACGAGGTAACGTTAACCTCATGAAAGCTCGCGAGGGTGTCATGAAGAGCGAGCTTTTTGATGATGCTGGTAAGTCAATTTATCAATCAAATTCATCAATAAATTCAGTCTTCAGTCTATATGAAGATTTAAACAAACGTTTTGTGTCACCTTGCGAAACTTTCCAAAAGTTATCAGTGGTCTGAAAGAAAGAAAGAAAAAACATTAATTCGTAAACATAGCGGGATCTGCAGGGTCATAACGGATATCATCTTGATTTACTATGATGTGAAGTATTTGATATGATGTTTCAATGTGTGAAGTTCAAGAAGTGCCAACCGCCAAATTCCTTTCAGAATTGAAGAAACTCTACCCAGTAGTAGAGCCCAATCTATCTGACTCTGGTTCCGCTGACTGCGTTCTGGAGTTCCTCCTCCATTGCGGCCAGAGGACGTTGCCCGAAGCCGTCATGACCATGGTGCCCGAAGCCTGGCACAATGACCCCACCATGCCCAAGGAGAAGAGGGATTACTATCAGTGGGCGTCCTGTGCTATGGAACCCTGGGACGGACCAGCTCTGGTGACGTTTACTGATGGGCGGTACATTGGTAAGTCGTGGATAATTATGTATTGGAGAAATAATTGTTATGCCAGTCAGTCCTTGACACATCATCATCATCATCATCGTGGGGGTTGTAAGGTCGACAACCGACCTCACAAACCCCGGTGTCAGTGCTATAGAGCCGCCAAAGGCCACTGACTTGGCTCATTTAACGACTAGATAGTAGCCAGGACCAACGGCTTAACGTGCCTCCCGAAGCACAGAATCATTTTTCTTTTCAGACAATCAGGTGATTCAGCCTGCAATGTCCTAACCAAACTGGGGAAAGTCTCACAAAGAGATTTTTGCTTGACAGTGTCCCCTCCGAGAATCGAACCCGGAACCTCCGGAATGGGCGTCGTAATCTCGACCACTCGGCCACGGAGGCTGTTTAATGTTGATGAACTGACCATTCAAAAATTGTAGATCGTCCATGTAAAAAAAATCTCTCGGTTTAATACAGTAAAATGCTGACTGATTATATATTTACACTAGCGGTCCGCCCGCTGCTACGCTCGCGTTATTTAAGATTTTCCCGTGGGAATAATATTTTTTCTCGGAAAAAGAATTCTATGTGTTAATTCAGGTTAGAAACTATCTCCATTCCAAATTTTATCCAAATCCCCATGATGGCGGAACAAACTTCTAAACATCCAAATATATTTATTTTCACATTGATAATATTACTGTGAGTGTGATGTGATTCCGAAGATTTTGACCTCATTGAAAATATTTGAAAGCTTATTTGATTTTTGTTACTTTCAGGTGCCATTTTGGACAGGAACGGTCTCCGACCTTCAAGATTCTATGTGACCAACGAGAACATTCTAGTCATGGCTTCTGAAGTCGGTGTCTATGATGTTGAACCCGAGAAAGTCATTTTGAAGGTAAGTAACATTATTCTATTGACTGTAAAAAAATATATGTAATATATGTATGATGGAGCTAAGAGATGTAAGAACAATCCATGGAAGATAAAATGGAATGGAAGATAAATGTTTATAATAATAAAGATTGAAAAAGTTGTGCATAGCTTATAACCTATTCCGTGTAAATCCGTGTTATATAATCTGGCTAGCTATAAGACTGACAAAGCCTTCGCATATCTATCCATCCCTGGTTTGGGGAGATCCATAAAAAATCCTATGTCATTTCCAAGATAATTTGAGCTAAACTCAGCCTTTGCTGAACAGAGTCGTCTGAAACCCGGTCGTATGTTGCTGGTGGACACCCAGGACAAGAACATCATCCAGGATGTGGAGCTGAAGCTGAAGATATCGCGCAGCCGCCCGCACGGACAGTGGCTGAAAGAACAGGTGATAGTATTATCTTGTAACCTTTATATTAATTCTGTGCCTTTATCCCAGGTAGGTGATGGCTCCGTAGCCCAGTTGGTAGTTTATTTTATTTCTTATTTATTCCATAACAATTACATTGCCTCTGACGCACAGGGTCGCGGGTTCGAATCCCGCCCAGGGCAAACATTCGTGTGATGAGCATTTGTGTTTGCCTTGTGTCTGGTTGTTGTTTATCTATATATGTATTTATCTATTTATGTAATGTATATCAGCTGTCTGGTACCCATAGTACAAGCTCTGCTTAGTTTGGGATCAGATGGCCGTGTGTGAAGATGTCCCCACATATTTATTTATTATCATTTATTTATTATATCCAACTTTTATGTGGCCAGTGTGAGAGAACGACCTGTGCGTGATATTTCCGTACGTTTTGTATTGTTATATCAGAAAGTGTATGAATGTGACTGTTGTTCCTATTACCCACGGGATAACGAATGTATTGGATATTTGGATCTTTCTTTCATGTGACATATTGTATGTGAAGTCTTTCGTTTTTCTTCGCTATAGAATAATCAAGACGTGCCTGACTCATTTATCAGGTAAAATCCTTGAGCAAAAAGAAATATGAAAAGACGCAACGAATGTATGATACAGTTAAATGTTTTGGAAAGTGCACTCACTTGTTTGCCCTAAATTTGGATGAGAAAACCCAAGAAGTGACTTTCGCTGAATCAAGTTAACCTTGAACAGTAACAACGTTTTTCTAGAAGCCGTCACAACAAAGGTGCTACAATACTACTAAGTCATAAAATATCTGATATCGATAGACAATCTACGATGTTATGTCTAAATTCCATGGATACTTGTGTAACTGCACATTGCACTATTTGCGTTACAATAATGGAGCATAAAAGCATGGTTTATCTTTCTGTATAATAACTTTGGACGTAACTATATATAAGTTAAGTTTCCTTTTGTTTGTTGTAATATGGAAAGGAAATGTCTCCTTTTGTCACATTGTTTAAATTGTGTTGCACTTCATTCGTCAAGGTATAAAATAAATATGTATTTGCAGAAGGTACACTTAATACAACGCGTGAATGCTTTTGCACTCTACATAGATGTTTGCAGACGGCAACCTCAAAAAAATCGGCTTCGTCGTCTATTTGCGTTTTGACTTAATTAAGCCTTTTTTCTATCAAAAAAAATATTCTCTTGAATCTTATCTTGAATAAAAATATTATTATTTTCTTCTCTTCTCAAGCAAACGCCTTCAGAATTTGTTCATGCGTCAATGTATTAAGTTTACTTTCTGTACCAATCTATTCCGTGGTCATCATGGTTTACTCACACAATAATAATTACCTTTGTACACGTTCCTACTAAAACTCTATCCATTTATTTACGATGTGAATGTACCGATCGATAACAAGGGCATACTACTTTCTCTGTTTATATGCTGCAAATGGGAATGCGGTTGGAAAATAAATATATCAATATTTTGGCAGATGGTGAGTGACAAAAAAAGCATGAGGAGTGGTGAAAAAGCTGATTTGGTCAATTAATTTTAACCCTAAATTAACTAACAATGGAGTTGAAGATTGTTTTTTATTAAAAGTAGTTGTTGTCTTGCTTCTAAATAAGGCTGATTACATAGTCACGCTTATCGACAGCGCAGGTGGTTGCTGGCGAATTGATTGTATAAATTAGACAGCAGAAAACGTTCAATCGATTCTGTAATTCCGAACTTCAAACGTATTGACGTACGATACGATTCTGGCGTCTAACTTGGATAAGACGCACTAAGAATCAAGTTCTTAAATAGTGACGCCATACTGTAGTAGCTCCGACCTCTACGCAGGTGTAAACGATGCATCAGATGACAACACAGCTCTTTGATTTGAGTCCAAGCTTTTAGGTTACTGAATCTCCTCATGACGAGACAACCGTTTTCAGCGTTTTATTGATGCTTTATAGATAAGCCAATGCTGCACAAAAAATTAATCTGAACTAAAAAAAAACTGGCAGAATAATTGCGTCATAACCTTGTAGATTCTAATCTGTGTGAAGAGAAGACGAACCCCTTATATGCGGCTGTCATGACGTATTGACGGCAAAAAATATCCCCTTGTATGCGGCTGTCAAGACGTATTGACGTAGCGGCGCAGGCAACACTAAGCGCCGCAGACAAAGGAATGTTACAATATCGCGCGCGCCGCATATAAAATATGGAGCTTATTAAACCAAGAAGTATATACTAAAAAACCACAATAAAGCAACCTAAGAATGTTTATATGTTTATATATATGCTCTAATTTCCAGATAACCATGGCGGACATCCACCAATCTGTGGCAGCAGAGAATGGCACGGATGATCATTTTAACGGTGGGCAAGAGAATTCTATCTCTGGTCTTGGCGACAAGAGGCTTGGCCTGTTCGGATACACTATAGAGCAGATTCACATGCTGCTGCTGCCTATGATTCAGCACAAGTAAGTCTTAGGAGTTATATAAAAAAAAAGGCTTAAGGGCGACGGATGAAATATCTCAATTTCTCATATTTTAAGAGATTTTTTCATAATTGACGAATTTAACATAATAATGAATAAACAAATAAGGTCGCTGTACGTACGAAACTAATTAAAAAGAACGAAAATATGTTCATAATGAACATGGGGTTCTTCAAAAGGCGAGTATGCAGAGCTCTTAAAGACTGGCGACGCGTTGGCAACTTCCCTGGTGTTGCGAATGTCCATGGGCGACGATGACCACTTACCACCACTGTGGCTCGTCCGCTCGTTTGCCTGCTTAATTAATATAAATAAAATAAAATAAAAAACATCAAAATAATCAAATGTTAATCAGAATAAAAAAAACTATTGGTTACTTTGCAACACTGTACAGTTTTCAACCAATCACTGTATCTTCCTATAAACTCACGGTTTATCGGGTTAACGCATTATTCTTTGTTTAACATGTTATTTTTACCGAAGAACTGTTCGTATTCCAGGAAGGAAGCGTTGGGCAGTATGGGTAACGACGCGCCGCTCGCGTGTCTGTCGCAGTTCCAGCCGCTGCCCTACGAGTACTTCAAACAGCTGTTCGCGCAGGTCACCAACCCGCCCATTGACCCGTTCAGGTCAGTACTATACTAATAACTATGTCTATTATATTTTGATCTCTCGTTTTAGCTGGTAAAATAACAACGTAATTACAACGTGATTTTGGCCATTAAATTTTAATCTTCATTACTGTAGACAAGAAATATGGATGAACAATGCATTCATATGGGGCAAATAATTGAACTAATATGGATCTGTCATTTCGGTCTATTTTTATCAACCTTTGAGCGCTTGTTTTCTAATATAGGCCTCCTTGCACTAAGCTGTGTCCTCAGTCAGCATCTAAAGCTGACTTTACGATCAGACAGAAAACTAAAGAATAAAAAACATAAAAATTCAAATCAATAAAAACATTATCTAAAACTTTTATCATTGGTTTCAGAGAGAAAGTGGTGATGTCGCTGCTGTGCCCGATAGGCCCTTGTGCAAACATCTTGAGTCCGAGCGCCGAATTTGTGCACCGACTGTTCTTAAACCAACCGATCCTGTCGTTGCCGGACCTTCGGGCTTTGATCCGGACTAAACATCGGGGGTGGAAGGTAATTAGCTTGCCTTCTATATTTCTGTTATAACTTTTTTTTTTTTTTTTCGTTGGCAGGGGGAAATCCTCATGGATACCATAGGCCCGGGCGTAATGGCATGCCCGACTCCGCTTTTACAGCGACCTACGGACTAAAACCCCCTTCCTGTCAGCAACTACTGCTATGCTTGCAGTACCCTTTCTTCTAATATAGTAATTGTTTAAACTAATATTTTTACCACTTTTCTTTTTTTTTTTTTTCCTAAAACGTTATCGCGTAAGCACTTAAATTAATTTACATGAGTCCACCTGCTGATCAAATATAATTGTAGTCTCTTCTATTTACACTAGTCGTCGACATGTCGACTTGCCATTGACTTTCTCAGTCTAATGTCGTCGACATATCGACGACTCGCCACAGACTCCGGCACTGGTTATCAAGTATTGACACTTATAACTATTGAACTATAAAAATTAACTTATGAACTAAAATATATATATATATATATATATATATTATTTTTTTTAAGACTACCCAACCACCTTATTAAACTAAATATAAATTTCTACTTAACCGCTATCTAATGTACATAATTATTCGGAGGGGGAGGCTGAATCTTCAGAGTCTTCCGAGTCTTCCGAGTACAGATCCCGTACAGGAACTTAATTTTTTTTTTTATTTATCCCCTCCACCTTCTTCAATAGATGTTTGGGTCTTTTGGACAGGAGTTCCTGGCCGCGAAGGTCCTAAAATAAAACCTTCGCGGGTAATCGCTGCTGTCCCTGATCGCCCCCCCGCAGTAGCTCGGGTGTTTTAATTTATAATGCCTTACAATGTTGCAACTGGTGTAGAAGGCACCACACATTATGCATTGGGTCCCTCCTTTTCCAAGGCCGCGGTCCAAGTTTCTGGTGCCTGATGTAGAGGGGGCTCCTAGGTTGGGGGGCGAAACCACCAGCAGGCTTGATTCCGGTGAGGACTCCGGCCCCGACGCGCCCGCAGGGGTTCCAGTTGCTACGGCGGCTGCGAGCAGGCTCGGTCCGCAGGGGGCCACCCCAGCCGATGCCCTCTCCGGGGCCGCAATCGCCTCCGCCGACAGATCCGCTGAGAGCGCCCCGAAGGCCGGCGGCGGAGTTAGTGGGGCAGTGAGGAAGCCGATGTCTCCAGCCAGCTCAGGCTGAGGCTCGGGCAGCAGAAGCGCCTCCGGGACGCCCTGCGGTGACGGAGTTGCCAAATCTATTGGAGCCGGTTCGGTGGATACCACTTGGCTTCCACTCGGCTCCCCCTGCATACTCGTGCCTCTCATGGCGTAGTTGGTGGTGACCGGCGTGTGTACCCTGTACGGAGAGGGCAGCCTTGTTGGCGCGTCATGGAGGTCCTCCAAGTCTCTTCGCCTTATTGGGGCCAGCATTACCTCCGACATATTATATATGGTGGCCGTCAACTTTTTGTTCTCTTCCAGAGCATGCTCCAGCCTTCTCTCCAAAATTTTGCATCTCCTGCACTGCCCCTCATCCATTGTCGCCGTGGTTCACTTATGCCACTCGTTGAACTTGTCAACTGTCGTCGACCTGTAGACTACCCGTCGTCGACCCGTAGACCACCCGTCGTCGACTTTGGCACTCGGTTCTTGGAGCTTCGAACGCTGACAATGAAGTCTGTTATGACTTATACGTGTCTATTACAGGGTTAAACCTTCACTTGCTTACTTTCTATGATCCTGGACCTGATCAATCCGTTTCATTCGTTTAGGCTAGGTTATTTCCGATATTGTGCCGTTTTTTCGTGCCCGTTACCATTCCTCGTCAATTTTGACAATATCATCACGCCACGTCATTTTAGATCATTTTATGATTTATTTCATTTAGAGATCTACATTATTTGTCTTAAACAACCTCATTTCTTCCCCAGACAAAAGTCCTGAACTGCACATTCGACTACTCCGACGGCCCGCTCGGCCTCGAGCCAGCACTAACCCGCCTCGCCAACGAAGCAGCAGAAGCGGCGCTGCAGGGCTACCAGCTGATCGTGCTCTCGGACCGCTCGGCCGGCCCGCGCGCCGTGCCAGTCAGCACGCTACTGGCTCTGGGTGAGACTCTACAGGAGCTATAGGGTCCGACGAGGCTGTGCAAGCGGCGCTGCAGGGCTACCAGCTGATCGTGCTCTCGGACCGCTCGGCCGGCCCGCGCGCCGTGCCAGTCAGCACGCTACTGGCTCTGGGTGAGACTCTACAGGAGCTATAGGGTCCGACGAGGCTGTGCAAGCGGCGCTGCAAGGCTACCAGCTGATCGTGCTCTCGGACCGCTCGGCCGGCCCGCGCGCCGTGCCAGTCAGCACGCTACTGGCTCTGGGTGAGACTCTACAGGAGCTATAGGGTCCGACGAGGCTGTGCAAGCGGCGCTGCAAGGCTACCAGTTGATCGTGCTCTCGGACCGCTCGGCCTCGGAGAATTAAGCAGTAAAAAAATGTCCATACGCACTTAATTGTCGTCCATACTCGTCGAGCTGTACTAAAAGTGGCTTATAAAAAATCTTTTAGATATCCTACTAGGCTGCTCTATACTGACTGTCAGATGCTCACGGTGCGGCAACTGTTTATCCTAGCTGTGACTCTAAAATTTCATAAAATAGCCCTACAAAGTGCAATTACCTCTAACAGATCATTGCGAGACCTAAAATGGAAACATAAAAACTCAAAAACAGTGTTTGCAAATAAGTCGTATGAATTTACTGGACCATATATATATCAAAAAATTAATAAAAAACTAAAAATAGCACACCTGACCAAATCAATCTGCAAGAAACAAATAAAAAAAATATTACTTAGCTTAAACTATGACGAAACAGAAATGTTGTTGGAAATAATAAAGTAATCACCACACTGAATCACACATACACACACCCTCCCTCATACACCCACACCCCTACATACATACATACATACATACATACATACATACATACATACATACCTATATACACACACACACACACACACACACACACACACACACACACACACACACACCATCATGCATCACACACATATCATCATCGTTTATGTTATTAATTTAGTTTTATTGCTTTTAGATTTTAATTGTTCAGTGTAAACAATCTGTCCCAATTTGTCCCAAGGAAGGGGTTGATTACTCACAACACAGGGTATCCTAGTGTGAGAATCAGTGTGCATTGTACTGAATTGAAGATGTTTATATCGAAGATGTCCATATGCACTTAAATGTCTTCCACACACACTTAAATATCGTCCATACGCATTTAAATGTCGTCCACACGCACTTAAATGTCGTCCATATGCACTTAAATGTCGTCCACACACACTTAAATGTCGTCCATATGCACTTAAATGTCGTCCACACACACTTAAATGTCGTCCATATGCACATAAATGTCGTCCACACACACTTAAATGTCGTCCATACGCACTTAAATGTCGTCCACACACACTTAAATGTCGTCCATATGCACTTAAATGTCGTCCACACACACTTAAATGTCGTCCATACGCATTTAAATGTCGTCCATACGCACTTAAATGTCGTCCATACGCACTTAAATGACAATTTATAGCAGTAAGAGTTAGCTACGAAAACCTTGTGTTATATTCGTTCATTTTGAAAGTACAGAAAATGAGAATATTAAAAATCTGACGAGAAGACTTCCACCGCCATAATTATTTATTTATTTATTTATTTATTTTAATGGTACAAAAACAGATAACAGAATAAGGAAGTATAGCACATAACATTTCACAGTAACAATATAAAACTGCTATCCTATTATAATTGTACACAGCATTCACCAAATCATGTTAACAATGCAAATAATACATAAACCAAAATACACAAACTAAACAGAACCAGAGTAGAATCGGTATATAGGAAAAAGAAAAGGAAACCAGTAATTATGTTCTATTTACCAGATAAAATTTTGTATAATACATTTCTCAAAATGTTGATGCCACAATCAAAAATGTCCAAATGAACACAAACTTCGTTGTAACTTGTGCACAATCTCAGTAATGGACTGTTTCGGGACACATTATTATTAGTAGGAGGAACAACAAAAAGTTGTGGATTTCGCACAGATCTGTTTGGAACCTTAATCTGCAACCTTTCGAGCAGCTGACCGTCGGAATATCCATTGGCAATTTTGTGCAAGTTGCACAAGTCAGAAACCCACCTTCGGTCTTCAAGAGTACTCATTTTAAATCTACTTAAACGTTGGGTATACTCAGGAATTTTGCGTCTAATGCCCAACCTTGCACACAAAGTCCTGACAAACCGACGCTGGATAGACTCAACTCTGTCCTTATGCACGTTGTAGATTGGTGACCAAACTGTAGAGCAGTATTCCAGAATGCTACGGACCAGTGCACAATAGAGAACAATCCAAGAAGTTTCCTTTTTAAATGGTCTTGCAGTTCGTATGACAAAATTTAACATTCTATTGGCTTGAGTACAAATATGATCATAGTGTGACCTGAAAGATAAGGCAGTATCAAATATGACACCTAAATCTCTTACAGTACTTACACGGCCTAGGGTATTTCCATCTATTTTATAATCAAACAGTAAAGGACCCTTGCTTCGAGTGAAAGTAATGACTTGGCACTTCTTTGTGTTGAGCGCCATATGATTATCAACACACCACTTGCTCAGGATCTCAATGTCATTCTGAAGTAATAGGCAGTCACTGGGGTCGCATATTTGACGGAAAATTTTTATGTCATCTGCGTATGCAAGACAATTGCTCCTAAATGTGCCCAGTAAGTCGTTAATGAAGACTAAAAACAACAGCGGACCAAGATTTGAGCCCTGAGGCACTCCAGATGTCGCAAGGAAAGGAACAGACTCGAAACCGCTCAATGCCACAAGTTGGGAGCGATCAGACAGATACGATGTGAACCAACGATGTAGGTTGCCATGGATACCCAGGTGATGAAGCTTTGTTAGAAGAACAGAATGACTTACACGATCGAAAGCCTTAGAAAAATCTGTGTATATGGAGTCTGTTTGATATTTACTGTTAAAGCTCTCACAAAGGTAGGTGGTATATACTAATAAATTAGAAGTAGTGGATCGCCCGGTAACAAACCCGTGCTGGTAAGGACTAAGAATATGCCTAAAGTGAGCATAGACCTGTGTATACACGAGACCCTCAAAAATTTTAGCAAACCAAACCAACAAACTTATAGGGCGATAGTTGGTTATGTCATATTTTAGACCACTTTTAAAAATAGGTGTAATATAGGCTATTTTCCATAACGATGGAAATACGCCACACTCCAGAGATTTGTTATAAATAATAAATAGTGGTATCGCTAGTTCATCAGCGCAGAAACGCAGAAAAATTGGTGGAATGCCATCAGGACCAGCGCTTTTAGACAGGTCCACATTTTTTAGTGAGGACACTATGTTACATAATGACACTGATAATCTAGATAGAGTGAAGTTAGCAGACGGAAAACTCGGAACGTAACCAGAAGCAGAATGTGCACTGTATACCGAAGAGAAATATTCAGCAAACAGATTGACGATGTCTTGGCCATTATTCACAGTGCGGTCATCATATCGCATTTGACTGGGATAGTCGTTTGTAATTCTTTTGCTTTTTGTATATCGCCAGAAGGCCTTAATGTTTATTGAAAGATCACATTCCACTCGCGAAATATAAGAAGAGAAGCATTCCTCAAGAAGGATTTTTACTCTTGACCTTAGCATTGAAAAAGTGTCATAATCCCTAGGGTTACCGTGAACTTTGTAACGTTGGTGATATTTAAATTTAATTTTGAGGGTTTTAACAAGACTCTTCGAGAACCAAACAGGATATTTATTGCTACGCAATTTAGTTTTAGGGGTGAATTTGACAATTATGTCCCAAAGACGATTGTAGAAATATTGGACAAACTCGTCACAATCCATGGAAGATGCACTAAACTCCCAATCTGCTGCAAACTCCAAATTATTGCTGATATTTCATCAAATTTCAATAAGGCCGTAGTAACGTACATAAATGTATTTCATATGCATTTTAAGGGCACATTTTGACCTTATGTTCTGTATTGCAGGAGCCGTGCACCACCACCTGATCGAGACGCGCCTGCGCATGAAGGTCGGCATCATCGTGGAGACGGCCGAGGCTAGGGAAGTGCACCACATGTGCGTACTATTGGGTAAGTTTACAATCGAAGCGGAAATAACAATAACCGTACATCTTGTCATCGTCATCATCTCAGCCGGAAGACGTCCACTGCTCATCATTATCATCGTGTGGCTAGTAAGGTCAAGAATCGACCTCACAAACCCTGGTGTCAGTGTTATAGGGCCGCCAAAGGCCACTGACATGGCTTATGTAACGACTAGATAGTAGCCGGGACCAACTGCCTTCCGAAGCACGGAATCATCTTTCTTTCCGGACAATCAGGTGATTCAGCCTGCAATGTCCTAACCAAACGGGAAAAGTCTCACAAGGAGATTTTTGCTTGACAGTGTCCCCACCGGGAATCGAACCCTCCGTAATGGCGTCGACATCTCGACTACTCGGCCACGGAGGCTGTTTCTCGTTTTATGGCCTGAGCCACACTCGAGATGTCTTTCATATGCATACGAGTAAACTTTAATACTTTGAATTAATTTTCTTTCTTTTTCCAGGTTACGGCGCCGACGCGATCTGCCCGTACCTGGCCTTCGAGCTGGCCTTTGCCCTGCGCAATGACAACATTCTCGACCCGAACCTCACAGACGATGACGTGTACGCCTCCTACCAAAAGGCCATCGAGACTGGCATAGGCAAGGTCATGGCTAAGATGGGCATCAGCATGCTGCAGTCTTACAAGAGTGCTCAGATATTCGAAGCTGTCGGGCTGAATGAGGAAGTTATCGATAAATGCTTCAAGGGAACGCAGTCTAGGATTGGTGAGTCGATATTGTTTAATTTGTATCGTTTTATGCATTTTTACCAGACAACAAATCAATGTTTTAACAAAAGACTCTTGAAAGAAAATATTTAATGAAATCAACGTGGATCTTTTGGAAGTGGCTGACCAAAGTAATGCACGCTTCTTAGATCACACACACTATAGAAAGGAAATTGCCCACGGGTGGTATCGCTAAAATCTAAAAATCCAAGTTGTGTCACAAGTTCATAAAATATATAATTCTTAATTTTTTATAATATGATGTTATATCTATTAAATAAAAAAGAGCAGAAATCATACCCTTATATTATACTAGCAGTCCGCCCGCGGCTGCGCTCGCGCTATGTAAGATTTTCCCGTGGGATTAAGACTTTCCCGTAAAAAGTATCCTGTGTTAATCCAGGTTACTATCTCAATTCCAAATTTCATCCATATCCGTTGAGTAGTTTTTTGCGTGAAAGAGTAACAAACATCCATCCATACATCCAAACTTATGCGTTTGTAATATTAGTAAGAAAGGATTATCAACAACGTCTTATAAAAATAAACTAACCAATCTATAATACTGATCAAGTACTAATAAGTAATTAAAATTTTCAGGCGGTGTGAACTTCGAGATATTATCAGGGGAGATATTTGACAGACACGCGCTGACTTACGGCGATTGCAAAGATGCTTTGGTGTTAAGGTATAAGAACATTCCTTACCATGCTATTTCCACGTAATACAATACTAAATATTTCCTATTCACTTATCCTCGTTTCTGACTATAATACTACCCTTAAATTAGGGTTATCTTGATATTTTTGTGGCAATAAATCTAGGCCGTGTGGTGACGGTAGAGTAGAATATATTTGTGACCAACCCCTACTCTTCCCGTGGGTGTCGTAAGAGGCGACTTAGGGACTATACATTGAACAGGGAACGGGCAGCAGCGCTCTCTGATACAGTAACCTTTTAATCTGCGATCTCCAACCCGCCTGCCAAGCGTGGAGATTATGGCAAAACCCTTCACTTAAGTGGAGGAGGCTCATAGTCCAGCAGTGGACTGTAACGGGCCGTTGATGAATAAAACTACTGCATTAACTAAAAAGAAGCACGTTTTATCCGCTTTCTTGTACCAGATTTCTCTCTTCCTAGGTCTGCTGGAAGACATTTTGTTAGAAATAAGCAGTGCCTGTTGTGTCGTTTTTCTTTATGTTCGTATTTTCTTTTGTAATGTTCTTGTGTACAATAAAAAATAAAATAAATAAAAATAAGAAGCTCATTTTATTGTCAGAAATATACCTTACTTTTCAAAATCTGCAAATCAGTCTGTCTCTGAGAAACAATAGCTCTCCACTTGTAGTGAACGGGCCATCTTGCTTTGACGTCGAAAAATGACTTTTCTCCGACACATTGCGACGAAACATTGCCCCATACAAAACAGCGGCCGGCAATGTGCCCTCAAACGGCCTAGGCCGGCAAAGTAACTTTCGTTCAGAAATTTCAATGTTTTTGAGTCTTTTATATAGCATACTCTTCATAAGTTTTAATGTTCTAAATTTAGATGTCTACTTGTATCGCACTAAACTTATAATTTCTAATCTTTATCACTTTCTACTTTGATTTCTTGAACCATTCATTGTTATAATATTTCCCCAATTCAATGATCCATCATGAAAAATAAGTAACAAAATAAATACATAGTACGATAAAAATAAAAGCGGCGAAAATTACAAACCGCCATATTGTGCACTTTTCTTTTCTTTTTGTTTTGTGCCAGTGTCATACAGAGCATACAGCCAACTCCAATCACTACGAATTGTGCACGATTCATATAAAATTTGAATTTAGAGCTGTAAAAAGACTCAAAAACATTGAAATTTCTAGACGAAGGCACATTGCCGGCCGCTGTTTTGTATGGGGCAATGTTTCGTCCAAAAATGAGTCACTTCGCGTACTGTTTTTTGGCAGTAATGATCACATTTTCGAGCGTGTCGGAGAAAAGACATTTTTATCTTTTATCTTTATCTTTTTATCTTTATGGTGTCCGTTTTACAGGAACCCGGGCAACTACCACTGGCGTGCGGGAGGTGAGAAGCACATCAACGACCCCATGTCCATCGCCAACCTTCAGGAAGCCGCGCTCAGCAATAGCCACAACGCTTACGACAAGTTCAGGTATGTCGACCTCATTACAACATCCACTTTCTTACAACCATCGTTTCATGTAACAGCCTCCGTGGCCGAGTGGTCGAAGTTTTGACGCCCATTACGGAGGTTCCGGCTTCGATTCCCGGTGGGGAGACTGTCAAGCAAAAATCTCTTTGTGAGACTTTCCCGAGTTTGGTTAGGACATTGCAGGCTGAATCACCTGATTGTCCGAATAGTGAGGTGATTCCTTGCTTCGTAAGGCACGTTAAAACGTTGGTCCCGGCTACGAGCCAAGTCAGTGGCCTTTGGCGGCTTGAGAAACGCGACCTGTAGAGTGAAAACAGACAGATAGACACACAAAATCAATTTTGGTTTAGCTGAAACAGAGACGCTTCGCGCTCGCGCGGTCGGTACAAGTGACTGAATCTTCTCCCTTGACATTTATTTAAATATAGTTATTTTATTTAAATATTGTTGACGGCTCCGTAGCCCAGGTGGTAGTGTATCTGCCTCCGACGCACAGGGTCGCGGGTTCGAATCCCGCCCAGGGCAAACATTTGTGTGATGAGCACTTGTATTTCTTTGTGTCTGGTTGTTTTTTTTTTCTATATATGTATGTATTTATCTATTTAGGTAATGTATATCAGCTGTCTGGTACCCATAGTACAAGCTCTGCTTAGTTTGGGATCAGAGGGCCGTGTGTGAAGATGTCCCCACATATTTATTTATTATTTATTTACCAGGGAGAGTTCCTTGGAGTCTATTCGCGCGTGCACTCTGCGCGGTCAACTCGAGCTGGTGAAGCTGGACGAGCCCATCCCGCTGAGCGAAGTGGAGCCCGCTGCGGAGATCGTCAAGAGATTTGTCACCGGTAAGCTTCAAGGGTCTATTCACTGTCGTATTATAAGGTTCACTAGCGGTCCGCCTGCGGCTACGCTCGCGTTGTGTAAGATTTTCCCGTGGGAATAAGACTTTTTCCCGTAAAAAGTATCCTATGTGTTAATCCTATTTTGGAGATTTTCGGTCACATAGCCAGGAAAGAAGAGCATAACCTCTAACAGCTCATTGTCACTGGCAAAGTTGACGGCAAACGGCCAAGAGGCCGCAGCTCTACAAGATGGACGCATCAGGTCTGCTATACTCTGGACACCCAACTGCATGTTGCGCTACACGATGCCAAGAACAGAAACAGATGGCGGAACATCGTTAGTAAGAAGCTGATCCAACGGAGACCTCACGACCCTCAGTAATGAGGAAGGCGACGCGAGGAGGTGTTAATCCAGGGTACAATCTATCTCTATTCCAAATTGCATCCCAATCCGTTCAGTAGTGTTTTTGCGTGAAAGAGTAGGTAACAAACATCCGTCCATACATACAAACTTTCGCGTTTATTATATAACTAGCGGCTACGCCCGCTTTATTTTTGATTTTTTCCGTGGGAAGAACATATTTCCCGTAGTAAAAAGTAGCCTATGTTACTCAGGGATAATTTAGCTTTCTAATGGTGGAAGAAATTTTATAATCGGTTCAGTAGTTTTTGAGTTTATTCGTTACAAACATACAAAAATACAAAGGTTTCCTCTTTATTCTATTAGTATAGATAAATAAGGATAATAATCATAATACAATAGTAAATTTTGTAAGTATTACATAGGCGGATACTCCCCGGAAAGTAATCCAGAGGATACTAGAGGTGGGAATGCCTCGAATAAATCATAAAAATAACCTTTGATCGCTGTAACTCATCAAACACCTCTAAATGTAAATTAACTAAAGTTTCTGTGCAACAAAGCACAATCCTTTTGAACGGCGTTGTTCGTTGCCAGTAGTTTAGAAGATTTTACATATTAGATTATCGGTTCGTCGTTGATGAGAATAGGTAGTCAGATAATCCGGAGGGTTCAGCACGAACCGTACTTTTAATTTTTATCATAATATTTATGTTCATAAAATTATTGTGTTCTGTGTTGATAGGCGCCATGTCGTTTGGGTCGATCTCTTTGGAAGCGCACACGACGCTGGCGGTGGCCATGAACCGCGTCGGTGGCAAGTCCAACACGGGCGAAGGTGGCGAGGATGCAGACCGGTATTTGAACCAGGTAATCGAACATTAAACATCCTATTCTTGCACTAACATTGACTTAAGAAACGGACATTTCAGTAAAAATACCTTGTGAACCTTGAAGAAAGTCCGTTGAAAAACTTCGAGGCGATCGGCAGAACCTGATTGTCAGATTATTTGTCACGTTATATTGGTTCGAATGAACTTGTTCAAAGTTAAGTTGCGAGTAACCCCAACTCACTTAGGAACTCGTGATTTTTTAGAATATCGATAATAGTAAAATAATTTCAGATTTAGAAAACACTTATAAAAAACAAACACTGGTGTCATCATTATTCGCTTGCCCTTATCCCACCATTTGGAGTCGGCGCAGTTTGTTTTCTTCCTCCATACATCCCTATCAGCCGTCATTTCAACACTCACATCCTTCCTGCACATATCATCTTTACAATCATCCATCAATCTTTTTTTGGTCGTCCTCTCCCAACATATCCATCCACACACGATACCAGGTTAGGCGATTTTCCTCTCATTTTATCTGGTGTATTTGAGCTAATAACGATGTAAGTTTAGTTCTGACAACGAATATTGAATTTATTTCAGGATCCTGATTACAACAAGCGATCAGCTATCAAGCAAGTAGCTTCGGGTCGGTTCGGAGTGACGGCGTCTTACTTAGCGCATGCTGACGATCTGCAGATCAAGATGGCCCAGGGCGCCAAACCAGGCGAAGGTGGCGAGCTGCCAGGTAAGAAAACATTGAAAATTGTGACTTCATCATCATCATCAACGGCCCATTACAGTCCACTGCTAAACTATGAGCCTCCTCCACTTAAGTGTTTGGTTTTGCCATAATCTCCACGCTTGGCAGGCGGGTTGGAGATCGCAGACTAAAAGGTTACTGTATCAGAGAGCGCTGCTGCCCGTTCCCTGTTCAATGTGTAGTCCCTAAGTCGCCTCTTACGACACCCACGGGAAGAGTAGGAGTTGGTGACAAATGTATTCTACTCTGCCGTCACCACACGGCATAGATTATTATTGTTACAGATTACGTCTGTTAAAGGAAAATCTATTTTTTCATTTTTATATTTATAATTAATGTGAAGTCTATCAGAATGGGCAAATTCACAGCTACTCGAGGTCTCAGCCATATGGCGTCTACTGTTTATCGTTCTTGATTCGATATCGCATGAGTCGAGCATAGCCTCTTGCCCTTCAAAAGACTTTGAGCTGTCTTTCAACACCTATTATCATATACCAGATCCGTACACACACTGGCTACACACACACTTAGTCAATTACTTTCAGTTTGGCGAATAGAAAAAGCATAATTTATGTCGAGTCACTAATTTAATTTCAACCTCAATAGCTATTTTTTTCTTTCCTAAGGTTACAAAGTGACGGAAGACATAGCGAAGACGCGTTGTTCAGTACCCGGCGTGGGTCTGATCTCGCCTCCTCCCCACCACGATATCTACTCCATCGAGGATCTGGCCGAGCTGATCTACGACTTGAAGTGCGCCAACCCTCGAGCCAGGATCTCTGTCAAACTGGTGTCTGAAGTCGGAGTGGGAGTCGTCGCTTCTGGCGTCGCTAAAGTGAGTTCATAGTACAGGCCTTATAGGTAGGTCAGGTCTGGTCAGGTGTCCCACCTCGATCGTCAACAACACTGTCGCATTTTATATGCCTTTACTCCATTCACTAGTTAAGTGTGACTGCAACTAGCCCGTCTGATTCGCTACTCCCAACTTGCCCCCGAATTAAGGGGTGGGGGGTGTCCGGGATTAAAGGGGGGGGGGGTGTATAGCCGTTCGCTTACTATTAAGTCTGTGGGAAATTCTTTATTAAGTGAGAAGAATTATTCCAACCTTCGAGCCTTGACTTTGCTTCGCGTTTAACATTGTTTCCTTGTAGATTCGAATCAAAACAATATACAGATTGCGCGTGATTAAGTAGTAAAACGACGCTTGGGAACTTTTGTTTTTATCCCTGGCGGGTCTTGAATTGAACCTTATTTTACAGGGCAAAGCGGAACACATAGTAATATCGGGCCACGACGGAGGCACCGGCGCAAGCTCCTGGACCGGCATCAAGAGCGCCGGCCTTCCCTGGGAGCTGGGCGTGGCCGAGACCCACCAAGTGCTCGTGCTCAATGACCTCAGGTATGTGACGTCACACAGCTCCCGGAGTCAACTTTTCGAATGTATAAAAAAAAATGTATTAGTGTACACTCACTGTGGAGAAGAATGGCCGGAAGAAACTTAAACTAATTTGTAGAAAGTCAAAATGATCAATTTCATGTGCGACTTTTCGAAAATGGTAAACGTATTCCACGATACCTTACACTATAAGGTAGCCAAGAATTAAAAAAAATAACCCCCACTTCACGTGTACCACAGGAACAATAAAAAAAAATTTGTTTTTGTTTTGTCTACAGCTTTGTCGACATGAATGTACATATATCCATGCCAAATTACAGCCTTCCAGTCGAGCTTCCAGTACTAAGAGTCTCTGAGCTAAGCCGCGGACGGACAGACAGACGGACATGGCGAAACTATAAAGGGTTCCTTTTTGACTACGGAACCCTAAAATTATTTATTTCGTTACAATGAGCCTTCGATCAACAATTACAACTAGATATCGGGCCGGAGCAAAAATACCGTCTCGGTAAATAACGCGTCACTTGCGGCGTTTAGTTCGGTTGAAACAAAAGAAACGAATTGTCGTAGTAGGATTATATTTTGAAGATTTGCGATTTTATTGCTTGGCATTAGAGTTGTTATTAGGTTGAACTTAAAACAGTTTTAAAACTTTTGTCTCTGTTGTTTAATAAGCAAATGCAGCTGTATAAGTATATATCGACGCAGACAACATTTTAGCTTCGATTTTGTATGCGACCCGTTATCTAGTTGTAATAGGGTATCGGACTGTTCCTAAATTTACCATATTTTATTAATTATTTTTAAAATATAGATTAGTAGCAGACGATTCGCGAAGAAAAAAACAAAATCGATTGAAAAGCGAATTTATAGTGATTTTATAAAGTTTCAATATGTCCGTCTCTTTCAAAAACGATTTTTGTATGGAGATAATATGGCGTTACTAACAAATGACGTCACAAGTGGGTATGCGCCTCTCTGTCTAATCTTGAATTTCAAACCTTTATAACTCGGTCAATTTTAAAGATAGAGCAAATATTCTTTTAGTGTTCGATAGCAGAAACTAAGAAATTTGGATTTGTAACATAAAAAAAAAGTAGTCCGATCCCCTATTGTTGATCGAAGCAATGAGCGTAATTCTTTGGTCCAGGTCTCGAGTTGTGGTGCAAGCGGATGGGCAGATTAGAACGGGCTTCGACGTGATGGTAGCCGCTTTGCTGGGAGCCGACGAGTTTGGATTTAGTACCGCGCCCCTAATAGCTCTAGGTAAGGAAAACATCACAACCATACTGGTCCTGAATTTACCATAGCTTATGAATTAATCACACTGAGAGTTGGTGAAAAACAAAAATTGATATAACTCCGAAAATACTAGTGATTGACATGAGTTGTCGTACTCCAAATGTTCCACACGAAGAGACCTTGCTAGTGATATATCACTCATTGCTAAAGGAGACCAGCTTCCATATATTTCTGCCCATTCTCCTTTAAAAATGGGCATGGTTAGATGTTTGGATGAAATTTGGAATGGAGATAGTTTTGATTAACACGTAGGATACTTTTTGCGGGAAAAAGCTTTATTCCCATGGGAAAATCTTACATAACGCAAGCGTATCCGCGGGCGGAAAGTTAGTTTTAAAAAAAAAGACGATTTGGAAATAAAATACAGTATCTGAAGCGAATTTTCAGTATTGTGACACTCGTAGATTATAGTCGGGCCACTTTATGTAGCGACTTTTGAAGTTTCATGTACTTACCAAAGAACGATAACCTTGTACCAGCGTACAAATAAAAAACAAGAAAAGAAGCACTTTTGACGCATACTTCTTAGATATAATCAAAGAACTTGAAATTTTACACTACTTCTATGATAAATTACAGCTGCTATGTGAGCGCAACAATTTAAAAAAGCTATAACAAAAATATTAGGCCGACGCGTAAAAGTTACGTCAGCCGTAATATATATTTTTTTTATTCCCAGTGTTGTCACTATCAGTATAACGTGAGTACGCTCAAGAGCTACTTTTGAGTATAGGTATTTTGCTATCTATCATGGTTGCGATTGTGTAGGGTGCATCGGCGTCTTTTGTACTTAAAATTCTGAGAAAAGATAATTAGTTATTCCGTGTAGTCTTGTTAATGTTTCGGTTCAGTCAGTTAGTCTTTCGTTTTCGTGCGCAGTGGCTATGTAGCCACTGCGCATGTGTTTTTTTTTGTGTTTTTATGTGTTTTTTTTTTCGGTTTCTCAAAGTATTATTTTACGGTTCGGCTCTCTTTTGGACTCTGATCCTGCTTTTTTTTAAATACCTGTATTTTTTACTCATCTATGTTTTTTTCTGTTACTAGCATATTTTGTAATTTTTTTCTAATTATAATTCTAAACGGTCGATCTGTTAATTTTAATATGACATCTGCATATTTTCATATAATATTATAATCTGTACATTGATAGTACCAAATAAATAATTTTATTCTGTGATACTTCACAGAATGTGTATGTTAATTATTTCCAATAACAAAATATCGTCAATACCGATTGTAATACAAAATTTAACAAAGTACTAAATCATTTTTTTTTTTCGTAATTAATTACGAAAATAATAAATTTCAAATAGGTAGGCATCTTTGTAAGTAAATATAAGAAATGAAAAGGTCTGACTGAAATACTAGATACTAGGCAAAGTCAACCATTACAAAGTCAAAGTCAAAGTCAAAGTCAAAATAATTTATTTCCATAGGATGTTATTACATCACTTAGATCCGTCATTACATTTTTTTTGGGTGAGTTCACTTACACTACGGGACATCACTATTTACGTCACAATGACATCCTTCAAAAGTCGATTCTTTTTTTTTTTTTTGACGGACCTAATCACTATTTATACCAGAGTGGTAATATAGTGGGCGCGGACTTGCCAAAAGTAGCTTCATAACGTGGCCCGACTTTAGCCCCGAGTTGATGGTGTTGCTTTTTAGGGCTTGTAAGACGGCCATACTGTCTGAGAGGATTCGAATGGAGGAGTTTCTTACCATTCTCGATGCTATAGCATTAGCGGCCGTGATGATGCCCATACATTCAGCCTGAAAAACTGTATTATGGGCACCCAGTGGAAGGGCTAGGTCCTCCGAGAAGGTTCCTGAACCTGTGCCTGCCTCTGTTTTGGATCCATCCCTGAAGATTCGGAACTCTTTAATGTCGAGCCCTTCAACCCGATGGTCCTCGTGTAATTGTATTTGTATTTCTTGTCGAAAACAAATTGTTTTGGAATCCTGTCACTGCAAGCCATTGAGATGAGGAAATTTTTGTAAACTTCCTCTAGGAAGGCGGCGGCGTGCGAAGTCCTGTTATTTCTCCATAGTCCTAGGGTGTTAAGTCTTACCGCTGATGAGGCGGCCTCCTGCTGTATGTACAGCTGGAGTGGCGGAAGACATAACATGGCCTCCATTGCTGCCGTTGGCGTTGTCCTCATACAACCTGTGATCGCCATGCAGGCCAATCTTTGGAAGCTATGGAGTTTGCTTACCATTGTGGTTAGTTTGGTCCTGGTCCACCACACCACAGCTCCATAACAGACGAGAGGGCGGATTACCGTCACGTATAGCCAAAGAATGATGTTGGGAGAAAGTCCCCACTTTTTCCCCACCATTCTTCGGCACTGCCAGAAAGCAATACTCGCCTTCTTTAGTTTGTTGTCAATGTGGCTACTCCAGTTGAGCTTGCTATCCAGGATGATGCCCAGGTACTTCACCTCTGTTGCCAGCTGGAGTTCCGTTCCAGGTAGGTAAAGTATACATACCAAGAGCCCTATTGTTAGTGAACATGACCATTTCCGTCTTTGTGGGATTCACTGAACAAAAGAAAAAAGCTATAAGGGTTCTTTGTTGACTACGGAACCCTAAAAATGATCACGCTGGGCCCAGGAAAACATCGTATAGTGAAGACTAACTTGTTTAAATAAAGCAATATGTTATAATAAAACAAAACATTATCAAACAATGATTATTTAATATTTTTAAAATTTTAAGTGAAGACAGAATCTAATCCTTTTTTTTACGAATAGTTTTTTCTTTCATTTCCTTGATTTCGAAGTCTGTTGTTATTATGCCTATGAGTTCACCTGTCGAAACCGACGTGTAGTTAAAATAAACCCGTCCTTTGTTAAATGGAAAGTTCCTCAAAAGTCCTGAGTTTTTGGTGTTAATAGTGCAATTCCGCATGTAATATTCTCCCTAAAAAAAACTACATACAATACAAGATTCGAACTAAAAATATATAAAAGTTCAGTCACGTTTTTAAGAGAGCACACAAATAAACACACATCAAAAGTTATAGTATTTAGAAACAATTCTACAACTTATTCCAGAAATAAGCAATATCGCTTATGAAGCAAAAGGCTGGTTATCTGTTGTTTTGGACACGTAACATGGTGACTTAATTTGCGATTTATTCAGAGGCATCCCTACCGCTTTCCATGTCTGTACATAAGTCATTTGTCTTTTTATATTTTTATACATTGTTGTTTGAAGTGTCTGGGGTGGGGGTGCGGGCCTTACATCGGCCGGATATCCGGAGGGTAGTGCGGTCGGAACTTTAAAAATAACATCTCACCGGAGGTAGAGGGCACTTGCGGCCTGCCAGAGATTTTGACAAAACATCTTTGAACAGACTATGCTTGTAATAATCGCATAATCTCATGTGTATATCAACAAAACTACGCTTGTACTGATTAGTCAGAAACTCAAGAAAATACGCGTCTACCTGTAAAAAAATAACTGTGTTAAAACAAAATCAGGCAAGAGAGTAAGTAGAGTTACCTGCAACGCTTTATGGGCGCTTGCGAAAGCAAGACTTGAATACCTGGTTGAATTTTCAAACCAGTTTGCGCAAGAAGCGGTATTTTTTTCGGTTCTGCTCATAGAGCATTTTCATTTTGATTCCTGCTCAGATATCGGACTGATTTGCTTCACTCTTTGGTCCTCGATCTGGTTACGCTGCATTTATTCACAATTTATGCACAAGAAAGAAAGAAATAGAGCATCGCGCTTTACTCGTCACGCGCTGCTTGGGATTAACCATATCGCTCGTAAGTCGATTTCGCTTTACGAGTGATTCGCCTGGGATCTGGTTTGAAGTTAAATAAATGCCGGTTTCCTGCCCTGTGCGAAAGTGGTGGTAATCGTGTGTGAGTGAGAGAAAACAGGTATATTGGCCACTCAATACAATCACAGCATTTTAAATGCCTACTACTCGATTTACTAGTAAAATGCGCGCGATGCTACTAGGGTTACCGACGCGCGGTCCCAATGCTAGGTGGGAGGTACGACTGACAACGCGCGCGGTGCGGCCATCTTGATTCGATACACCTAACTCACCCTTATTACAATGCGGGGCGGGGTGAAGAAGCGCCGATTGGCGGGGAGTGGCCGTTCTGTACGGTAGTAATCAATTATGTGCCTGTGTAGGATCCGCTCGCAGTCTAGTTGGTAGTAAGAATTCCACCCAGGTTTTGAGCATATTTTATAAATGGATGTTATTTATCTTTACAGGGTGTTACAAACATATGAGAGAAAGAAACATCTGATATAAAAAAAAGTCGCATCTTCCATGGAGAGCAAATTGATCAGCTAACCGCGAAGTTTTATATGAAAATGCCTACTTTTTTGTCATCTGTCACGACGGAGCTCCCCCTTTTTGCTTTACGGGTATTTTCATAACACCCTTGTCAATTCGTATATGTATCAGCTTTCTGATACAGTCTGCCAGTGAAGAAGAGCATCACATTTCAGTTAGATATCCACACCCAGTTACTCGGCAAATTGGCGCATCTCTATTTTAAACAGGTTTTAAAAAGCTTACGTAGATATCACTATCGATCGGCACTTTAGTTTCCACACGTACATTGACGTAATATACAGGGTCTTGGCGAGATAAACGGCGTGACGAGACGCTCAGGGACGTCAAATATTTCTTGTTAAAATAAGGAACGCTTACTCGCTCGAAAGCGAAATAGTAAGTTTTCTGTAACAAAAATTTGAGTCGATTAGCTGTATTCAGATCTCGGGCTGGTCACAAGACCATCGATAACTGCACGATATTTATCTACTCTATCATGAATTTAGTAAATATTCTGACATTCTCGACCGTACCGTATACTAGAAATAAGAATAAATAAATTTACCATCACTGTAAACTAGCTAAGTTTAGTACTTTATTTTTGGGGCTTTGTGTGCGCTACTATAACAAAATACCTGACGATATTTTTTCAAAGACGAAAACTGCGTTACTGTTGGCGGTTACGTTTTAAGTCGCGCGGTTTATTTTTATCTACGGGCGTTATGCTAAAAGATCGCAAAAATTGCTTAGACGATACGTTTAGTTCGTTTAGACTATGATGGTCGTATCACTCTTTTCTAGATGATTATTGTATCGCCGGCATTCAGAGACAAAGCTTAGCCAAATCTTAGCTAAACATGCTCGAAAAAATATCAAACTGATCATTAAAGCTCCAAAAACAATAGAATCAAAATAACATTAACAGTAACTTTTCCATTTCATTTTCATTATTTACTATCAGTTTTCTTACAAGTGTATTGAAAAACGTCGTACAACACACGGATCTTACAAAAGTCAGCTCGTTTGTAATTTGCCACCTACGATCCTCGTACTTATTACCTTGTCAACGGCATCTGCAAATATCGTGCAGACTCCACACAATATCAAAATTTCAAAATATTTTATCGAAAGAAACATATTTTGTAGTAAAGACAACCGTACGACTGAACTTAGTCATAAGTTTAAAATGAAATGAATGTATTATCTGTTTTTGATATTGTTGTATTATATACGTATTACAATGCCACATTTATGTGAATTATGTTAACATTATACGTGCATTATAATGCATAACATTTCTAATAAAGAGTGAAGGTTGGCCAACATCAACAAAAGCAGCTAATGATCCTAATTTCCGGATTAATATACTGAAAGAGAGCCCATTATGTCGTGCTGTGCATCTGCGTTTGTTTCACTAATGACAAAAAAAAGAATATGCTAACAAAAATGTGTATTGGTCGTTACAAATCAGATGCCAATAGGCCGTGTTGTACAAGGGCTGCTATTTATGTATCCGAAACTGGCCACTTACATAAACAATATTTAAAAAGAAATTATAACATTTAAAAATAGAACTCTTTGGCTGTAAAATAAAGTTTGTTTCATTCATCTGTCAATTGTTTTTACATTGTGGCGCCATTTTTAAAATTCATTGTCTATCATCACCATGGATTTGACTCGTGAAAATTTTCGTGCTATGATTTATTACGACTTTCGGCGTGGATTAACTCAAAAACAGTGCATGGATCAACTTTTGTCGACTTTTGGGGAGGAAGCCCCATCGAAAACCACTGTGTATCACTGGTTCAGTGAGTTTAATCGTGGTCGTCGTATGCTTGCGGACGATTTAAAAGAAGGTCGCCCTAAATCGGCTGTTGTACCACAAAATATTGATGCTGTGCGCGAACTAATAATGCAAGACCGTCATGTTACATATCGCGAAATAGAGGCATTTCTGGGCATTAGTATGACGAGTATTTATAAAATATTACACGAACATTTGGCTGTAAAAAAAAATTGTTCTCGTTGGATCCCGCACAACTTAACAGTTGAACAAAAACAAGCTCGTGTTGATTGGTGCAAAAAAATGATAGAAAAATACAAATGTGGTACATCAAAAGCTGTTCATAATATCTACACAGGAGACGAATCTTGGATATATGCGTATGATCCCGAAACTAAACAGCAGTCAACAGTGTGGGTGTTCCAAAATGAGCCAAACCCAACTAAAGTTGTTCGTGCAAAAAGCACTTTGAAGCAAAGGTTGCCTGCTTTTTTGGTATTAGTGGACATGTGGCTACAGTACCACTAGAGAATCGTAAAACGGTTAATTCTGAATGGTACACCACCATTTGCTTGCCAGAAGTCTTTGGAGAAATACGCAAGAACAATCGACAACGAAGAATAATCCTTCACCACGATAACGCCAGCTGTCACACCTCGGCCGCAACAACGGAGTATTTAAATAGTCAAATGATCGAATTGACGGGTCATCCGCCGTACAGTCCCGACTTGGCACCCAACGACTTTTATTTATTCCCAAGCGTGAAGAACAAATTACGTGGACACCGATTTTCGACCCGGGAAGAAGCCGTTGATGCTTTCAAAATGCACGTTTTGGAGATACCCGATACAGAATGGAAAAAATGCTACGAAAGTTGGTTTCAAAGTATGAAAAAATGCATCGATCATCACGGGGAATATTTTGAAAAGCAATAAAAGTATATTTGATAGATAGATAGATAGATATAACGTTTATTTTGGGTGACAGTACAGACAGATTAGGCTTATAACTAAAAACAAAACAAACTATTTGGTTATAGATGTTTGTTATTCCGGATACATAAATAGCAGCCCTCGTAGTAACGGGTCTCCACAAAATTTTCAAATTCTCATTCAAATCATTTATTCGTCAACATAGGTAAAAAGGTTGGTACAATATTATTATGTCGCACCGCACTATGTCGCACCTTCCGGTATACGAATTTATAAAAATTGGAAATAAAATTATGACAACATATACATCTTAAAGTACATAATATCATAAGTTCAATGTCACAATTTATATAATAAAATCAAAATTGAGTAAAATGTTTTTTCAATTAAATAATTAGTCAACTTACGTTTAAATTTCATTAATTGGTCACAGCGTCTTATATCTAAAGGTAATTTATTATAAATCTTCGGGGCCATCCTAATTACACTTGCCTTGTATAAAGCAGTTTTACCCGCCCTTGTTCCTAAATCGTGTCTGCGACGTGTACTAGTTACTTTACTGAACAATTGTTGGTTACGTCTAATAAACATTGATATTTGGAATATATATAATGATGGGAAAGTGAGTATTTTCAATTGTTTAAAATACGGTTTGCAACTATCCGTTTTTTTTAGAATTATATTAAAATTATAGTGTTCATTCAGCCGATGATTAGATAGATAGATAGATAAAACATTTATTAAGGGAAAGTACATCATACACAAAAAGAAAGAAAATCAATCAGTAGAGAACAGAAGACAAAAGACAAAAGTAAAGAAAAAAGAGAAAAAGTGTACCGCCCCTTAACTAGGCCATAACTCAGCATATGCTGTGACATGAGGATC
This sequence comes from Carpatolechia fugitivella, assembly GCA_951230895.1. Lineage (NCBI taxonomy): Eukaryota > Metazoa > Arthropoda > Insecta > Lepidoptera > Gelechiidae > Carpatolechia > Carpatolechia fugitivella. The sequence goes on from OX579651.1 coordinate 15,555,788, forward strand.
ACCACACTTCACAGCGCTGTTATTCTGTTAGCACCTGTTCATTTTGAGTGCGCAATCAATTGAGTGAACAATAAATATATATAATGATATTATAATATGTGTAATATATGAAATATAAGTGAAAAAATAATACTAAATAAAAATACAATTATTTTAAAAATACATATTTAATAATGAAGAAAGATGTGTTGTGTCACCTACCCGCCCAACAAATAAAAAAAAAAAAAAAAGTAAAGAGTGAGGAAAAAATGCGGTTGAAGCAAAACTTGTATGGTTCCTATGCCAGAAAATTATCCAGTTTCCTTCTGTTGTGTAAGAAAATAGTTCCGTGCTTCATTTTTAAAACGGTTTTTGGTGGCTATACAACGAAGTGGCGGAGGAAGGTCATTCCAACACTTTGAGGCCTGGAACTTGAAACTACCGCGGAAGGCTGCAGTTCGATGTCGAGGTAAGCTTAGCATAGGAGAAATCGATCTAGGCACATATCTGTGATTTGCATATCTCCAGGACAATTTTCTAAAAAGATATTCTGGTTTCCCAGTTTTAATTACGCCGAATAATAAATTTGACAAAAATTGCTTAATACGACCTCCAAGTTTGAGGACATTTGACGAGTTTAAAAACGGCGTCACATGTAACCGTGGAGGTGTAATTTTATGTTGAACTTACCTGTAATAAAAAATAACATAAAAAAATAACCGCAGGGAAATTCCGGTGGATTATGAATCATATTCCACCGGAATTTCCCTGCGGTTATTTTTTTATGTTATTTTTTATTACAGGTAAGTTCAACATAAAATTACGCTTTTTTTGAGTGAGGGGGCCACAAGGCTGATAAAATGAGTTTAGTATAATAAGATACCACTTTGTCGGCATGAATAATACTTATATCCATGCCAAATTACAGCTTTCTAGTACTAAGACTCTCTGTGGTAAGCCACGGACAGAAAGACGGATATGCTAAAACTACAAGGGTTCCATGTTGACTACGGAACCCTAAAAATGATCACGCTGGATCCAGAAAAATATCGTACAGTACAAACAACAATGTGGGTGTGTGTTTTTTTTTTCAGTGTAACTTGTGCAAATAAAACAATATCATTTCATATTATTTATATCGAAATTTTATTTATTTTAAAAGTTTTAAGTGAAGGCAAAATCTAATCCTTTTTTTTACGAATTGTTTTTTCTTTCATTTCCTTGATTTCGAAGTCTGTTATTATTGTGCCTATGAGTTCACCTGTCGAAACCGACGTGTGGTTAAGATAAACCCGTCCTTTGTTAAATGAAAAGTTCCTCAAAAGTCCAGAGTTTTTAGTGTTCATAGTGCAATTCCGAATATAATATACTCCCTGAAAAAAAAAACAATTGTTGTGACAGATCGTAGTTCACGTAACAGTCGACGCTCCCACACAGAGAAAGTGTCGTTGTTAATATTGCACTCGCACATCTAAAACAACTAAATAAATAGTGGGGCGAGTCATTTCAAACTAGACAAGTTCTATGTACTTATCTATTTAAGTAATAATAATATATATCAGCTGGCTGATAACTATAGTACAAGCTCTGGATCAGATCGGCGTGTGAGTTGTCCCCATATATTATCATGGTTCCGGCAGAATAACAGCGTCACGGGCCTAGCCAGCGGCAATACGATATACCTTTTTAAATGGATAAAAATGAAAACATCTCACCGGAGGTAGCCAGCCTGATGTTCTGGCTGGCACCAAGTTTTCATCGATTTCTCGTAAACGCCTTTATGTGACGCCATGAAACAAACGCTATGACTGTCAAAAATTCCGTCACTAAATGCTAGTAAAAAAACCTTGTTCGAAAACGCTTTCGTTGTCGAGATTCAGAGGTGCCAGCCAGAAGTTTAATACGTAAGTTCAGGCTGGCTGGCCACGCTTTTCGTTGTTTTTTAGCTAAATGGATATACGTATCTCAAAAATTCAAACGGGATGCCTGTCACAATTTTAGGTGATGCAGTATTAATAAGCAAGAAATAGTTAGAATCCCTTCTGTTCGGAGATTGAGAGACCATGCGAAAAGCGGTTTTCAAGCTGGCTGGACACGTTAGCGTTCGATTATCTCGGGTTCTCTAGCGTCACATAAACTGAAATAAGCGTGATTAGCCGTCACCTAAAATTGTGTATTGACCTACTTAAACCCGGCTCATTTGGAAGAATTGTCCAGCCAGCCTGAGTCACAAGTAAGTCGAGTAGTAGGCATTTAAAATACGGTGGTTGTATGGAGCGGCCAAGGTGTGACACAGGTAATGAGCGGCGTATATACCTGTTTTCTCTCACTCACACACGATTATCACCACTTTCGTTCGCAAGCGCCCATAAAGCGTTGCAGGTAACTCTACTTACTCTCTTGCCTGATTTTGTTTTAACACAGTTATTTTTTTACAGCTAGATGTTTATGTTCTTGAGCTTCTGACTAATCAGTACAAGCGTAGTTTTGTTGATATACACATGAGATTATGCGATTATTACAAGCATAGTCTGTTCAAAGATTTTTTGTCAAAATCTCTGGCTGGCTCGTTGTATCTGCGCTGTCTGATGGTCTACGGCTTCCAAAATTTCTTCAAGATTTAGTGACGAGGACGATTAAGGTAACCTGTGAATGCGATCCCTCCCATAGTTTCAGAGATATTGATCATTGTTATTTTCCCATACAAACTTAGCAGTAGGGTGACCAATATTAAAGGTGAATGTAGGATTATGTATAATTAAGTGTTTTATTTTAAGGAATGAAAAGCCACAAATGGATGTCCATGCTGATACCAACAACTTTTACTGTAACCCTAACGTAAGATCATGGGATTGAAGCAAATAAGAACGGTTATGCTGAGAGCAGGCAAAAAAAATATGGCGCATCTCTATTTTAAACAAGTTTTAAAAAGCTTACATAGATATCACTATCGATCGGCACTTTAGTTTCCACACGTACATTGACGTAATATACAGGGTCTTGGCGAGATAAACGGCGTGACGAGACGCTCAGGGACGTCAAATATTTCTTGTTATAATAAGGAACGCTTACTCGCTCGAAAGCGAAATAGTAAGTTTTCTGTAACAAAAAATTGTGTCGATTAGCTGTATTCAGATCTCGGACTGGTCACGATAACTGAACGATATTTATCTACTCTAACATGAATTTAGTAAATATTCTGACATTCACAATACTAGAAATAAGAACAAATTAGTTCATCACCACTGTAAACTAGCTAAGTTTAGTTCTGTGTGCGCTACTATAACAAAATACCTAACGATATTTTTTACAAAGTGTCGCATGAAGACGAAAACTGCGTTACTATTGGCGGTTACGTTTTAAGTCGCGCGGTTTATTTTTATCTACGATCGTTATGCTAAAAGATCGCAAAAATCGCTTAGACGATAGGTCGTATAGTTCGTTTAGACCATGATGGTCAAAGCCAAATCTTAACTAAGCATGCTCGAAAAGAGCATTAAAGCTCCAAAAACAATAGAATCAAAATAACATTAACAGTAACTTTTCCATTTCATTTTCATTATTTATTATCAGTTTTCTTACAAGTGTATTGAAAAACGTCGTACAACACACGGACGGATGTTAGGTTTTACAAAAGTCAGCTCGTTTGTAATTTGCCACCTACGATCCTCGTATCGTAATGTACTATTACCTATTACCTTTTCAACGGCATCTGCAAATATCGTGCAGACTCCACACAATATCAAAATTTTAAAATATTTAATCGAAAGAAACATTTTTGGTAGTAAAGACAACCGTTCGACTGAACTTAGCAATAAGTTTAAAATGAAATGAATGTATTATCTGTTTTTAATGTTGTTTTATTACATGCGCAGTTAAATGCCACATTTATTTATGAATTATGTTTACATTATACGTGCATTATAATGCATAACATTACTAATAAAGAGTGAAGGTTGGCCAACATCAACAAAAGCAGCTAATGATCTTAATTTCCGGAATAAATATACTGAAAGAGAGCCCATTATGTCGTGCAGTGCATCTGCGTTTTTTTTTCACTAATGACAAAAAAAAATTGGTATCAAAAATGTGTATTGGTCGTTACAAATCAGATGCCAATTATAGGCCTTGTTTCATACAGGGTGTAAGTAAAGGGTCTCCACAAAATTATAGGGTACATTCAGCCCATGATTATGAAACACATTCCACTGGAATTTCCTTGCGGTTTTTTGTTTTTATTACGGGTTTTCATAAGTTCAACGTGGTTCAACATAAAATTATAATATTTTTGAGTGAGGGGCTCCACAAACTCCACATGCCTGTGCCACAGGCTGATAATATGAGTTTAGCATAATAAGTAATCGACGTAATTGCAGTCATACAAACATTCTTCCGCGCCAGTTTCTCAGTCGTAACACTCTTGGCAGAGCAGTCGTGATCAACTTCCAGTACTGTCAGTCAGGTATAGATGTTGCTCGCCGCGCTGTATGTCTTCACGCCATTTCTCCCGATGGTCATTCTTGTGAACTCATGCAGGGGTCCGCCAAGCGTGGTTTTTATCAGGTCGCCACGTGTTCTGGTGCCTTCCACTTTGCCCTGAACGACAAGACGCTCAATGGAGTCGTTGTTTCGTCTTGAGACATACAAATACGAGATTCGAGTGAATTTGCACGGAGTGTTGTTATTTTAATCGCGTATTTCGTTGCAGGGTGCACGATGATGCGCAAGTGCCACCTGAACACGTGTCCGGTGGGCATTGCGACGCAGGACCCCGTGCTGCGAGCCAAGTTCGCCGGCAAGCCTGAACACGTCGTCAATTATCTGTTCATGCTGGCGGAAGAGGTAACGCTAACCATTTAACATCCTTCCAACTCTTGCACTAACACTATGAGCTAAAGTTAAGTTCTCCCCTGACTAATTCGATGTGATCTTAGAGAAAACTTTGCGATGTTTTTTTTTATTTATGACTGCTGCTTATTATATTATCAGCCAGTGTCGCTAGCACTTACCAGTGCAACAAATTAAACCTATTTGAAGAGATACAAGAGAATAGGTTTCTAATTTAATGTAATTTCTGATTTCTAATTTCAATCACACTAATATTATAAATGTGAAAATATATAATGGATGTTTGTTCCGTCTTCACGCTTTAAGTACTCAACGGGTTTGGATGTAATTTGGAATGGAGATAGTTTGTAACCTGGATTAACACATAGGATACTTAAAGATAAAGATAAAAGTGTCTTTATTCGAAGTAAGATTTAACAAAATCATTTTTCGACGTCAAAGCAAGATAGCCCGTTCACTACAGGTGTACGCCTTCTGTGGAGAAGAACGGCCACAAGAAACTCCACAGGACTCGGGACAAAATTTTAATCCCACGGAAAAATCTTAGACAACGCGAGCGTAGCCGCGGCTGGACCGCTAGTAAATTATAATTCGAAGAATAGTGATCAAACCCCTCGTTTTACGTTCCAACATTATAAAGCGATAACTTTATAGAATAATGGATACATTGTTCTAGGTCCGAGAGCACATGGCAGGCGTGGGCGTGCGTCGTTTCCAGGACTTGATAGGTCGCACTGACTTGCTCAAAGTGCGTGAAAACAATGACAACCCTAAAGCGAGGTTGCTTAACCTCAGCCTCATACTGAAGAACGCGCTCCACATGCGACCCGGCGTCAATATACATGGCGGGTCCAAGTCACAGGTAAATAAATTTTAAAAAATATTTAAAAAGAACTTAATAATATCATCATCAACAGCTCATATACATCCCCACCAAGGGGCTCGATCCTACCCTAAATTAGGGCAATTATTATTATTAGGGGAATTATGGATCATTATTATTAGGTAAAGGACAAGTAAGGGATTATTATTTTTTTGAGGAGATTTGGAATTACATTTATATACGAAGCGAACATTTTAAGTTGTTTTCGATCTTGGATAGGGTTTGAACCTGCATAGTCCGAGCCTGACAAAGGCCCTTCAAAAAATCTACTTAAATTCGTGTTAAAATTCTTATTACGTCGTACTAAAATCGATTACTGATAAATGAAATACAAGTGACGTGTTATGCTTCTATTACGTAGATCTAGTCGGCTGGTAACTAGAAGATGACATCTTGAAACAAAGTCGGAGTTCATATCCTTAGCATGCGGCATAAAGTAGACAAGTACTACGCTACCAAAACAATTAGGCGCATGACAGGAATGCGGTTACCGCGCCCCGTACCCCCACCTCGTCCCACACGTCCCATAGTGACGCGCAATAATAACTAGTATATACTAGTACCCATACTATGTATCAACTGGTATAATACACTCACTAGTCCTCAAGCCGTCATGTTCAGAATGCGCCTAATTTTTTTTTTTTTATATTATTGGCATGGTGCGGTTTGCACATCGCCACAGTCATTTTGTTAAAAAGGAGGAAACGTATAATGTATTATAAATATTGAATTAGGATCGGAATTTGGATAGGTTTCAGAAGGGATTATTATAGGAAAATAAACAGTAGGTAAAATAGGAAATATTATACATAAGATTTAGATAGATAAACAGAAGTTGATAATATATTACTTAGCAACAATGTACACAAAATATTAAATGTTTTGGTTGAGTAGTACAATGTGTCAAGAAAGTGATGAAATTAAAAAGTGGCAATACTGTAGTGTCGTTCCGTTTTCACAATCGTGTTGATTTGAAAGGGACGACAGTTCAGTGTTGCCACTTTTAAATTTCATCACTTTCTTGACACACTGTAGATACTTACATTTTCACAATGTTCACAGGACTTCCAACTGGAAAAGCGGCTAGATAACCAAGTGATTGAGCAGTGCGCCAGCATATTCAACGGGACCAAGTCGCGCGTCGATATCTCCATGAAGATCACCAATGAGGACAGAGCCTTCTCCTCGACACTGTCTTACGAGATCGCCATGTAAGTTAATATTATATGTTCCTCCAAATCTGCGGTCTCCAACCCGCCTGCCAAGCGTGGAGATTATGGCAAAACCAAACACTTAAGTGGAGGAAGCTCATAGTCCAGCAGTGGACTGTAACGGGCCGTTGATTTTTTTTTACTTGACCTTCGTCAATCGATTGATTGCTAAAAAGAAACCGACTGCCGACTGCTTATTAGAAATCTACTTAGCAGCTGTTTACAGGTGTTCATTTTGTGTTCAGGAAGTTCGGCGAGCACGGTTTGCCGGACGGCAAGGAGGTCCACATATCTTTAGTGGGATCGGCTGGACAGAGCTTCTGCGCCTTCCTTTCTAAAGGCGTCACTGTCACGCTCGAGGGAGACTCCAATGATTATGTCGGTATGTACTGTGGAGTTTGTATGCTCTGTGTGCAAACTCCGCGATATTTTCTTCTTTTGTATTGATACTTTTTAGTTATGACTGGCACTTGAGAGCTGCCTTATGTGGGTGAAAAATCTAGTATGAGTTTTCGGATGATGATGAGTGATCTTCAGTCTACGATGTTGTAGAAAGGATTGATAAAGAAGAATAAATAAAACGATATTAAGATGCCATGCTCTTATTATTATTATGAAGAGTAGCTCTATCACAGGAGTCGTCCCGTCCCCCGCCACACAAGAGGCGCCTGTACACAGAACCCGGCGGGCTGTGGAAACAGATAATCTGTTAATGTTACATGTGAAAAGAGACGACGCTCTATATAGTGTAATTTCAATATGCAGTTCATATAATCTTTTGAGCGTCGTTTTATTCGGAAGAAGTAGCGTGTACTAATGTAACCTTGTCGCGACGAACTTTAGAAATGCAATGACCTAAAATTTATAAATAAAGTCTATCTTTCTCATGCTGCTAGTTTAATGTCAAAGTGAAATAGCTACTTCAGCAGTTAATTTATTAGATAAATCTTCATATAGTGTCAAAGTTTTTGACCTTCGAGATGAAACACATTTTTTTAGATGACTGGTTAAAATTATCAAAAAGCTCTTTTGAGAATAAAACCATGACTTTTATGTAGGTATGTTTGTATTAGGATAATGACGTGAATCTTTATGTTTTTTCTAACCTGAATGTTGTCCTCTCAGGCAAGGGTCTCTCCGGTGGTACAGTGATCATCTACCCGCACAAGACGTCGCCGTTCGAGTCCCACGTCAACGTCATCGTCGGCAATGTCTGCCTGTACGGGGCTACTTCCGGACGCGCTTACTTCAGGTATTATTATCATGAAACATTTCACACACAAGTGTCTTAAATGCACAGGAAATTCAAGATAACCGATAATTAAACGTTTGACCTTAGATCAAATATAGTGGTAGATCCACGTTCTCATACAAAATCTAACGCAAATCGCGGCACCGCGTCAACTATACTTTATACATGCTTACAGATATACCGCTTTAGTTATGTGAAAAACAGCCGTTAAGTTGTGTACCCAAACTTGAATACAGACCTTAATACTTAAACAATAACGTTTAACTTAGCGTGTCCTTTTTCTTCTAACGATATGCAACAAGTATGATTTTCAGAAATTAAAAAACATATTTAAAAGGTACATTTATTTTAATACGAACTTTAGATCATTGCAACAAAATACAAAACCGCCAAATAAGATATGCGCGTTACGTTATTTTGGAGCTACGAATACCTTATCTCTGCGCCCTAGAGTGGTATGGTATGGTATAGAGATGGGCGGTGGGTTAAAACCCAAACCACCTGACCAGGTAAAAACCCGGTGATTTGGGTTTCAACCCGGTTTTTACCCATAACAACCCATTTTTGTGGGTGTTTATTATAATAATTGATGATAAAATAAAAATAAAAACTTTATTGTATATCTTGATGAAAAAGCCCTGTTTATATGCAATATGCGCAACTTCAGTAATGTGGAAAGCCCAAGGTAGCAGCCAATTGTTTTATTTATGAGACAATTTCTATGAAACTTTGTTTAGAATTTGTTTGTATTTGTATATTCTAGCGTAAAGCATTTTACTAAGTTTAAGAAAACCTACATGCGTAAAAGATATTGATGTATATCAGCGCTCCAGCCGCTTGACTCACATCGACTCAAATAAGTTCAACCGAATAAACATTTTTAAAATAAAACAGTAGAAATCTGTAAAATGTCGCCATCTTTTAATGCTCAAGGTGCATGAAAGGAGCCTCCCCGAGCGACGTACCGCTACCGCTACTCGGTAGTACGTCTGGCGCACCCTGGGCAACAGTCTAGCGAATTCTATTTCTAGCTGACTGGCGAATCCTTTCCCCACGATGGCAAATCAAAATCAACCATACAGTCCAGTGTTAAAGCCGGCACTGTGTGTAGTCTCGATTAACATCGAGGGTTTCTCGAAAGACAAATCAGAACTCTTATCTGAACTCTGTCGCAAGACACACTGCGATGTACTGTGTGTACAAGAAACCCATCGAGATGAAACACAATGCCGACCACACGTAGCTGGACTCACTCTTATCTCTGAGACTTAACACTTAACACCCGAAACACAGTAATGCAGTGTTTGTTACTCCCGGAGTAAGAGTAAAATCCTCTGAATGTTCGACCCAGAATGGCATCGAGGTGATTACCTTGGACCTCGACCACTGCTCTGTTACCTCTGTTTATAAGCCCCCCGGGACGCCTTTCCGGTTCTCCCCTCCCTCAAACTTTGACGATCAGCAACGGGTGAAAATTGTAATCGGTGATTTTAACAGTCATAATCCACTCTGGGGCTACAATGACCTTGACGACTGTGGTCAAGCGGTCGAGACATGGGCTGAATCTAACAATTTGACTCTTGTTCATGACCCAAAACAACCGGCTTCCTTTAATAGTGGCCGATGGAAGAGGAGATACAACCCAGATCTAATCTTCACCAGTTCAGACATAAGTTCTCAGTGCGTTAAGACCGTATGCCCACCTATTCCTCGTACTCAACATAGGCCCATTATGTGCGAGATGAGCCCAGTTGTCCGTCCTCTACAGGTCCCCCTTAAACGCCGACTTAATTACTCCAAGGCAAATTGGGAGCAGTACGCAAAGTCAGTCGACGACGCCCTCTTGAATGTACCACCATCCCCTCGAGAATATGATCGGTTTGCTGACATAGTCTCTGAGGTGTCTCGTCACTGTATCCCCAGAGGATGCCGTACCTCCTACATCCCAGGATTATCGAAGGAGTCGTGGGAACTGTTGATGCGATACGAGACTTTGTACTGCGGTGATCCCTTTTCCGAGGAGACTACACGAGTCGGGGAAGAGTTACTGTCGCGGATAGATGAAAGTCGGCGGGACAGGTGGATTGATACTGTAACCAACATCAACATGACGCATAATAGTAAAAGGGCATGGAAAACAAGGGCATGGTGACATAATCACCGCCATTAAATCCCTTAAGTGCGGGAAAGCCTCCGGAGTTGACAACATCTCTGTGGAGCAAATTAAACACCTTGGCCCCGTCGCAGTATCATGGCTGCTACAAATGTTCAACAAGTGTCTGGAATCTGCCCTAATACCAAGACTCTGGAGAAAATCGAAGGTCACAGCTATACCAAAGCCAGGAAAACCAGCAGATGACCCCAAAAATTTTCGGCCCATTTCACTCCTGTACCATACTTATAAATTATTTGAGCGGTTGCTGCTGGTACGCCTCACTAGCTTTGTTGACCCGAAATTGATATACCAACGACCAGCCGTCCAGTCCAAATACCTCCCGCTTTGTGTATGCTGATGATCTTGCTCTCACTTCTCAAGCGACCAGTTTCGAAGAGGTTGAGGCCAATCTGACGGTAGCTCTCAAGAACCTGAGTTGCTACTACGCAGAGAATTCCCTTAAGCCCAATCCGTCTAAAACTGAGTCATGCGTATTTCACCTTCGCAATGCACAGGCGGGTCGAAAGCTCAAAATCACGTGGCGTGGGGTGCCTGCCTATTTCCCACAGTAACTCCCCCAAATACTTCGGCGTGCTGTTGGATAGGTCTCTTACCTTCCGAAAGAACTGTGAGAGTGTGAAAAGGAAGGTGCATGCTCGAAACAATCTAGTGCGGCGCCTTACCACCACTAAATGGGGAGCCACACCACAAGTGCTGCGGACTACTGGTTTGGCGCTTGCCTTTTCAGCTGGCGAATTTGCATGCCCAGTATGGGACCGCTCTGCTCATGCCAAGCTAGTGGACACAGCCTTAAACGAAACTTACCGGATCATTACTGGTTGCCTGAAACCGACGCCGGTTAAGTTGCAGTTGCAAGCTCCCTTGATAGGCGTAAAATGCACGACGACATTCGGCACCCACTGAGTGGCTATAAACCAGTGCCACAACGGCTGAAAAGCCGAAAAAGTTTTATAAAGTGCGTCGAACCACTGACCAACGACCCGCCACAAGCAAAATGCAACCTCTGGCACCGCGGAGTCTCCCTTCCTAGCCCCTTTTTCACGCCATCTGAGAATCTCCCACCCGGACATCAGTTGTCGTGGCCGATCTGGAAGTCTTTAAATAGACTTCGGACTCAGATCGGCCGGAGTAAAGATAACATGTCTAGGTGGGGATTTTCCGATAATACTGATATAAACTGTGTGTGCGAAGAAGTACAGACGATGGCCCACCTGACATCATGTCCTGCGTGCCCTGCCACCTGCACGCAGCAAGATTTGATGGACGCCACACAATCCGCCGTCCAAGTGGCCACATTCTGGGCTACAACATTATAAAGTTCGACTTGCCATCGACTCGCTAAGAAGAAGAATGCTCAAGTTCTAACGGGATGATCAAAAGAAGTTGTAATTACAGTTAGCTAGCACTACACTCACTCATACCTACACTGCATGCGAACGTGGCAAGTACAAAGGTAGGAGCTAGCGCGCACGGGCGACAAAAGTCACGGTGACAGTATACTAAATGATGGAAGCTGCCTGATATTACGATTGGCCTAGGACATGTTATAACACTGTGTTGAGTTTAATCGAAGTTGACCCAATAAACGAAAAAGTTTGCTGCCATCTCGGATATTGATATTTTAAACATAATTGGTACTGTTGTTTCTCTCGTTTCTAAACATAATACCCTAAACCATGGTTCATGCATGACTTACGAACAATAATTTTATCGCCATCTTTTTTTTATGTTTCTTGTTCAAATACCGAGATTTGCCCTTAAAAACCATATTTTCTGCAGATTTTGTGCTTTACGCCGTTTTATCCATTGCTTTGTTGGTATCTTGCTAAAATAGATGTTCTAAGCCCCTGCATTTACTGGCAAATAAGTGAAAAAATGTCACATATAATGTGCATACGCAAAATCTAATGATATATGGATACCTATATAAATTTTGTTATAAAAATAATAAACACCCGAATTTTCACCCAGTGGGTGGGAATAAATGGGTGTTTATCGGGTAAAAACCCAGCGGTAGGTATAAACCCGGTGGTTTGCCCATCTCTAGTATGGTATAGCGGGCTGGTTTCCGCAAACCGACGTCTGATGCGCCTATTTTGCGTGTGGGTGGGGTAGCTCACTACTCGAGCCACCCGATCTCCTCGAGGAACTGCAGCATACCACCGATGTTACCCAGCACCTCGGAGATCGTCCCCGGCGAACCGAGATACCCTGCCCGGTACATTGACACGCCCCGACACTCCAACAGCACGTGGGCGGCCGTCTCTTCCTTCTCCGTGCATCCTCTGCATAAAGGGCTGTCCGTGACACCTATATTAAACAGATGCCTGTTAAAAGAACCGTGACCAGTTATGGCGCTGGCTGCGATTCGTAGTTGCGGCTTCTTGAAGCAGCGTACGTGTTACCCGATGATTGCCCGTCGGGAGGGCTTCCTTTGCCTGCCGACAGTCTCCGCACTGGGTCCAGTGGGTTTTATGTTGTTCAGAGTTCTAGAGTGAGATAAATGCCAAGAAATGCAAAAAAATATTTAGAATATCGTAATTACTAAACCATACTTACTGAAAATACGACGCTCGCATCTTTTTTTTTTCACTTTTAATGTATAGTTTTTGCATATTTTCAGTGCACATTTACGCATCGTAACGTTATACCTTCGGCGCTGTCAATTAGCGACTGAGATTAAAACAAGGCATACGCTTGGTTTATGCCTTGTTTTGATAGTGCCGTTTTTCGAGCGGCGTTCGTGTATCTACCACTATATTTGGTCTAAGCGTTTGACGTGTCCAGCGCGGCTATTCTTGGCTGTCATTCTGTAGTCGTTGAAGTGCGTTGAACAAATCAGCGTGCAAGGTGCGTTCCGTCGCATGCCAATTTTTAATCAGTTCACAATTGGACGATTTGACATCGATAGATAATGAACTAACGAAAAATAATACGTTAAATTGTAAATGGTTGGTTCCAGTTCACAATTTTCCGTAAGTTTATAATATCGCGAGTCAGTTTATAAACTAACGGCGCGGCGTTCACAATCTTACGGTGACATATATACAACGTTTTCTTACAGGGGCATAGCGTCGGAGCGTTTCTGCGTGCGCAACTCGGGCTGCACGGCGGTGGTGGAAGGAGTGGGCGACCACGGCTGCGAGTACATGACCGCCGGCACCGTGCTCATCCTGGGACTCACCGGCCGGAACTTCGCCGCCGGCATGAGCGGTAACAACCCTGACACTGACACAGAGCATATATTTCTGTATATTCATCATCAACAGCTCAGATACGTCCCCACCGAGGGGCTCGAGCCTACCCTGAATTAGAGCGATAAGACCTTAGTCGAAGTCGGCCTGTATATTCAAAAGGAAAAAAATACTGACAGATCAACGCAGAACCGAAATTAGTGGGTCTAGGTCTAGAGCGTATTGTTTCTTTTTTTTGTTTTTAATTAAAGGGGGTTTTGAAATTTGTATAAAGCTTCGTTGTTTTAAACAAAAACTACGCAAGCGAAGTCGCGAGCGGAAAACTAGTTTCCCATATATCTTGGCCTCGGCCTTTAGTTCTTTTACTCCATTCTAGGTATTACTGTGTCATTTCCTACTTTGGAGTGATCGTCTTTATAACTTAGAATCAGTAATCATTCTGACAGGAGCCTGAGTTCCTTTTAGGTTTATTTTATGTATACACCGTGTTCCCAGGGATATAAATTAACTTTGCAGAGCGTTTCTATAGCTTCTACTGAACATATTTTACAATGGAACTTATTCTTAAAAACGCTTCGATTTAAAGTTATTTGTGACTTTATTTTATTCAATTTAATAAAGTATTACGTTATGAAATTACCTTTATTCGAGCAACGTTGCCGCTTGGCTGAAAACAAAATATTGAGGCCATAGAGGCAATGCGCGGCGCGTCAGTATTTTTTGACAACAATACGACCTCTGAGTGGCCTCTTTCTCTGAAGATAAATGTGCAATTACGTCGTTATGGTTACCGAAGTTATTATTTATCTGTCACAAACTCTATTTGTCAATTTGTTATTTTTGGAAGAATCGTCAATTTTCGAGCTTAAATAAAACCAAAAGTAAAGCCAAAGTTATGCCGTACGAGTATTCAACTCAGCACCAGGCTAATATTCATTATATCTATGGCTTCTGTGATGGAAATGCTGCAGCAGCTGTTCGAGAGTACCGACGGCGATTTCCTGGTCGCCGTATTCCTAATCTATGAACATTTATTACCATACACAGGAGATTTAGTGAGTTGGGTATCAGACCACACCGAGCTGAAAGAGTAATTAATTTGAGTGTTGCACAAGAGAATAGGATTATGAGCATTATTATTGACGATCCGACACTCTCAACCAGACGCGTAGGATGAATCGTGGGTGTATCCCATAATCCCATAAGCTAGTGTGGAATATTTTGTTTTGTTTTCTTTTGTATTACTAATACTTGATAATTGTTAGATATTAAGAAAATTTGATACTTGGTATTTTAATATTTTATTATATTACTTGTCTTATAAATAAAGACTTTGTAGTTGCCTACTAAACAGGGTACATGTATTAGTTAAGGCTTAACGTGTTTGCATTGAATAAATGAATAAATGAATGAAAAACTTTGGAGAAGATATCCGTACCACTACAGAAAATCTCAAGGCCTTTTACCACCAGACCATTTTTCAAGAATTACGTTTTGCCAGAGGTTGAATGATGAGCTGATACATAATCCAATGCTGCTTCGAAAAATTCTTTGGATGGATGAAGCTCAATTTACAAGAGCAGGAGTATTCAACTCAAAAAATCGAATTCAGTGGCTTGAGAGTAATCCAAATGCGCATTGGCAAGCATCTCATCAAACTGAATTCTCCATAAACATGTGGGCAGGCTGGCGTTTTCAACAACCAACTGGTTGGTCTTATCGAAATTCCTCACCGCCTAAATTCTGACAATTACTTGGAATTTTTAAAAAATATTACACACTTAGAATTTTTCGAAAACATTGATCTTGAAACTCTAAGAACCATGTGGCTGCAACATGATGGCGCTCCTGCTCATTATGGAGCACAAGTACGTGAATATTTAAATGTGACATATCCTGGACGTTGGATTGGACGGGGCAGTACAACAATCGCATGGCAAGCGAGATCCCCGGATCTGACTCCTCTGGATTTTTACATCTGTGGGACTTTAAAAGACAAGGTCTACTCAGAGCAGATTCAGAGCCGTGAGGAACTGCTCCAAAAAATACAGCTGCAGAAGATATGCGGCAAATGCGCGTCAATTTGAATGGGCAAGTTAGAACCCGTTTGAGCGTTTGCATTGAAACAGGAGGTGGTCATTTTGAAAACTATTTACATTAAATTGTATACGTTCTTTTCTTGTGATGGTTTTTCTTTTAGGCAATTGCGATTTATTATTCATGCATGACCGCTTTAGTATTCACTGGCAATAGTCTAACTAGCGCAAAAGGATCCTAAGATCCTAGGATATTATAGGGATATCGATCCTACAAAATTTCCTTTGGGGAACTGCCTCTATTGCAGTTTGGTTAACCATTGTAGGCCTAATTACCCGATTGTCTAACAAGTAAGATGATTTCGTCACCGCATATCAAACACAGTACTTGATAAGATAAATACTCTTTTGATTAAAAAAAGTTATAATCATAATTTTCTTACTTTATTTTTATATTATTAAAGTGACTGATAAACATTCTTTTTTATTACAAAAAAAGGCCAAATACAAATTTGAGGACCGAGTTGAGGACTAACATCTAGAAGTAGTGTCAATAAGTTTATGCGCGCGAAAACTTGTAGATCAAATTGCGACGTTGCCATCTCGTACAGAGAGTTATGCATAATGGATAGTTAACTTGAAGGCATTTAGTTTGTATGAAAATGACAAAAAAGGTAAAAATAAAAATTCATAATTGTGTCCATAATGAGAAATGACTATTTCAATGGTCTGAATAGCGTGCCAAAGTTAACGTATATCACTGGGTACACGGTGTATAGCTAAAAAAGGCATTTATGTATATGAATACATAAATGCCTTTTTTAGCATGCACTATGCATGCTAAAAACGCATGCGCTATGAAGCCGCAGAGTACATTGCCGCATAGCGGGCACAATGAGCACCATGTAATTGCCGTAGGGCTAAAATATCAAAAATTTGGTTTGATTTAATTGCGATCAAATCCAACAATCCAACGTCTACCACAAACATTTCAATTCTTGTTCTTCTATACTTTATTCAATTAAATAATTTGTCGCCAGGTGGCATCGCGTACGTGTACGATATCGATGGCTCGTTCAAGGAGAAGTGCAACCCGGAGATGGTGGAGCTGCTGCCTTTGGAGCAGGAAGACGACCTCAACATCGTCAAGAAACTGCTGGAAGAATTCGTCCAGTACACTGGGTAAGAGCAAGCAAAATGTTTTAGATGTCTATTCCCATCGAAGAAAAGAAACGCAAAAGAACTCAAACGTTTCATGTGCACCTGAATTTGGGCGCCGCGCCGTTGATAAAATACAAATTTACAGAATTAATTAAATATGTATGGCAGAAAAAAGGTTATTTGTGATTCACACTTATCAGCCATCTATATATATATATGTCTGGAAATGTATCCTATAAAAGATTTTTCCAATGTTATCTGAAACAGGGCATATATTTCCCCCTCCTCTCACCGATATGGAGGCCTCTGTCTGCCGTTTAGGCATGACCGGCCACCAATCGATTACCATCGCTTCGGTTTATCTTTCCGCAAACCCCGCGAAGCAGATACTCCAGGCCGACCTGGAGGCTCTGCTCTCGTTAGGTGATTCCGTCATAATCGCCGGGGACCTTAACGCCAAAAATCAAGCATGGAATTGCCTCTATACTACGTCTAGAGGCTCCGTGCTCGAGGCCTTTTCGGAGGCTCTGAATTTTGACGTTATCGCTCCCCTCGAACCAACCCATTATCCCGACAATCTGAATCATCGACCTGATATTCTAGATATAGCACTCTTCAAGTGTGTCAATCTCCGCGTACGCTCTATTCGCGTCTTTCACGAGCTACGCTCGGACCACCGTCCCGTTACTATGCTCCTCGACTCGCGCTCTTCTCCACCGGGAGAACCAGACTCTACCGCGCCGCCGATAACCGTAGTAGACTGGAAGAGAGTGGAGGAAACTCTGCAATCGACCAGTTCCTCCCACTTAGACCAAGTCCCTCAGACTCTGGTAACTCCCGCAGATATCGATTCTGCAGTCAGCTCCCTTACAGGTCACGTACAGTCTGTCATTGCAGGCTGCTCCAGACAGATCCCGGCGGCGGTTGACCGTCGTTGGGTTCTGCCTGATGATATACGTGATCTGATAACGGAGAAAAACGCCTCTATGCGTCGTTACGCATCAGCCCCTACCGATTCCAATCGCGTTTTCATGCGTTCTCTGCAACGTCAAGTTAGGGATCGCGTGGCCGAATGGAGAGAGCGTCGCTGGGATAACTTCCTCGACGGTCTTAAACCATCCCATCTAGCCTTCTGGAAGCTTCAACGCTCCCTCAAATCTGAAACGGTTTCAGTAATGTGCCCGCTCAATAGACCCAATCAAACCCCTGCCTTTGACGACGACGAAAAGTCCGAGTGCCTGGCAGATAGTTTACAGGCTCAGTGCTCTCCAAGCACTTTGCCCTGCGACCCCGCCCACCTGCTAGAAGTCGAGTCCGAACTCGCGCGCCGACAGGCTCTCCCTCCTTCTGATCCTCCTCTCGCCCCGGTCACGGAGCAGGAGGTCCGCGATCTTATTAAAGCTCTCCCGCCTCGAAAGGCTCCCGGCTCGGATGGCATCACCAACCGAGTCATTAAGATCCTTCCGGATCATCTCATTTTTCTGTTAGTTAACATTTTCAATGCCGCTATGGCTATCGGTTACTTTCCACAATCGTGGAAGGAAGCGATTGTCATCGGTATACCCAAGCCCGGTAAACCGCCTACCGAGGCCTCTTCCTTCCGTCCAATAAGCCTACTTGTCAACTTTGGCAAGTTGTTTGAGCGAGTCATCCTCGCCAGGCTTAGGGATTTTGCTGACGCAAACAGCCTCCTTCCACCCGAGCAGTTTGGCTTTCGGGCCAAACACTCTTGTACCCATCAGGTCCATCGGATTGTAGAGCATGTCTACACCGAGTTCAATAGGAATACCCACAAACCGACAGGGTCAGTCTTCCTCGATGTGGCGAAAGCCTTCGACAAGGTCTGGCACAGCGGACTCGTATACAAGCTGTACAAGCTCGGTGTGCCGGACAGGCTCGTACGTCTTGTACGAAACTTTTTGTCGAATCGTCGCTTTCGCTACAGAGTGGAAGGTGTCCTCTCGTCCTCTCGCCCCATTAACGCCGGTGTCCCTCAGGGCTCCGTGCTCTCGCCCCTCCTTTTCGCGCTCTACACGAGCGACTTACCGAAGACCCCTTATTCGCAGATCGCTCTATTTGCAGACGACACTGCAATCTATACCTCAGAACGAGACCCCTCTACCCTTGTCTCTAGACTCCAAGCGGCTCTAGACGCCATCAGCGACTGGTTTCGCAAATGGAGAATAGAAGTCAATCCCGATAAAAGCACAGCAGTGCTCTTTCATCGTCGCGCTCGTGTTCAGGGGTACCCAAGCGTCTCTCTGTTCGGCCGCCAGATTCCGTGGTCCGACCGCGTCAAGTACTTAGGCGTCACTCTCGACTCTAGGCTATGTTTCCGCTACCACTTGCGAAACGTTCGCAACCGCGCCGCGTTCATTATAGGCCGGCTCCACTCCCTCCTTTGCAAACGGTCGAAGCTCTCCCTACGTAGTAAGGTCCGTCTTTATACCGCTTGCGTCCGTCCCGTAATGACATACGCGTCTCCGGTGTTTGCTCATGCGGCTCGTTCCAATTTGAGTCCCCTTCAGGTGATTCAAAATCGTTTCATGCGCAAGGCCACGGGCTGTCCGTGGTACGTGCGCAATAGGAATCTCCACATTGACCTCGAGGTCCCCTCCATTAAGGAGTACGTGCGTCAAGCGTCTAAACGATATTTCGATTCGGCCGTTACTCACCCGAACTTTCTGGTGAGAAAAGCGTCAATTTACTTTCCGCATCCCACTACGCGATTCAAGCGTCGTCCTAGACACGCTCTCACAGATCCGGACGATGAGATCACCGTCGCGATTAAAGCTGCCATTGCGTGTAGGCCACACACCAATACAGAATGCCCTTCAGGTAGAAACCGCCCCCGCCGGCGGGGACGCGGAACTAATAGTAGAATTAATTCAGTAAGACCCGGTAGGGGTCATTCTTCTCCGACGCGCTTCTCGCCCTGGCAACGTTCTGGGCCGCGGTCCGAGCCCGTCTGAGGGCGCCCCCAGATACGTTGTCATAAAATTCCTAAGGGGTACGAGCCTTCTGCTCCCCCGCAAGTCCGCGCCCACTATATTACCACTCTGGTATAAATAGTGATTAGGTCCGTCAAAAAAAAAAAAAAAAAAAAAAAAAAAAAAAAAAAAAAAAAAAAAGAAAGGGCATATATTTCTTTATTCATAAAATTACCGATTGTTAATCCTCTCATGATTGTCTATATCATATTCCTCATTTCAAGTACGTCTTAATAGGGAATATGCATAAAAAAATATTAGTTTTTTTATAGTTCATTTGAAAGTATACAAAAATAGAATACTGACAGTCAAACCAGAATCGAAATTGATCGAAAAACAAACTAGATACAACAAAATATCTGAATATCCTAAACATCCTCTTCAAATCAAATCAACGGCCCGTTACAGTCCACTGCTGGACACAGTCCACAGTCGGCAGTCGGCAGTCGGTTAATCTTTTCAGCTGTCAATCGATGGACGAAGGTCTAATAAAAAAAAATCAACGGCCCGTTATAGTCCACTGCTGGACTATGAGCCTCCTCCACTTAAGTGTTTGGTTTTGCCATATTCTCCACGCTTGGCAGGCGGGTTGGAGATCGCAGGTTAAAAGGTTACTGTATCAGAGAGCGCTGCTGCCCGTTCCCTGTTCAATGTGTAGTCCCTAAGTTGCCTCTTACGACACCACTGAAACTTAAAATATTTCGATTAATAAATTTAAAAAAAATGTGCATATTCCCTATTATACTAACATTAGTCATTAAATTGCTCTTATTTTCCAGTTCAATAATCGCCGAAGAGTTCCTAAAAACATGGCCGGCGCCAGCGTCCAAGTTCGTCAAAGTGTTCCCCTACGAGTACCAGAAGGCTCTCAAGGCGCTCGCTCTGAAGACTCCTGCGCCAGCTAAAGTCGAGACCAATGGCAAGGAGAATGGAGTGCAAGACATCGAGGATACCATCAGGGATATCGACCTGGATAAGAAGAATCTGGAGAAGATCCTGGATAAGACCAGGTAAGTCCAGTTATCATTAGCCAGTAACTTTGATGGACTGATATTAATTAGCATACTGTTTCATCGACGAATGTTTTTTGTGTCCTATCTTTTCTATTCTACTAATAACAGCCTCCGTGGCCGAGTGGTCGAGATTTCGACGCCTCCGAGGTTCCGGGTTCGATTTCCAGTGGGGACACCGTCAAGCAAAAATCTCTTTGTGGGACTTTCCACAGTTTGGTTAGGACATTGCAGGCTGAATCACCTGATTGTCCGAAAAGATGATTCCGTGCACGGTAAGCCATTGGTTCCGGCTACTATCTAGTCGACGAATATCGAAGTCAGTGGCCTTTGGCGGCTCTATAACACTGACACCAGGGCCCCGTTTCACGAAGCAACAATTTACAAGTAACAAGTTACAATTTGATATTCATTGCGTAGCCAATTTGCTTAGATTGTAAGCCCTTACAGTTTTATCTCATTGTCTACGCAATGTACGTCAATTTTTCCTTGTAATTTGTAACTTGAAGCTTCGTGAAACGGCTCCCAGGGTTTGTGAGGTTGGTCGACCTTACAACCCACACGATAAAGAAGTAGAAGTACTCTACTAACAAACACATACGAACATTGACTGAGATTTTTATAAACTTTGAGTATTTTACAGCTTCTTATTTTTGAGAGTGGAGCTTCTGACATAGCTTACAACGAGAGTTTTTTAAAAACTATTTCAAAATATAACGAACTTTGCACTACTAAGTTAGCTTCGAGATTATTATCTTCGTTCACGTAGCTCAAAAACTTCGTTCTAAATCCAGTAACACCTCTCACGTTTCCCAACAGGGGCTTCATAAAATACCCTCGCGAGACCTCAATGTACCGGCCCGCCGAAAAGCGCCTGCGCGACTGGGACGAGATCTACAACTTCAACCACGTGCGCCGAGGGCTGAGGGTCCAAGCCGCCAGATGTATGGAGTGTGGAGTGCCCTTCTGCCAATCAGGCCATGGATGCCCATTGGGAAACATCATACCCAAGTGGAACGACCTCATCTTCAAGGGAGACTGGAAGCAAGCCCTGCATCAGCTGTTGCAGACTAATAACTTCCCAGGTAAGTTTTCATAACTAACCTGCTATATCATATAGTTCTACTTAGATTTTTGAGGGGAGTGGACGGCTTAAAACTCTAGACTCTAAGTTAGGATGTTGATACTTTAACCACGTGAGCTAAGGCCTGAGGGTCCAAGCCGCCAAATGTATGAAGTGTGGCGTTCTACCAATCGGGACACGGCTGCTCATTGGGGAACATCATACCCAAGTGGAACGACCTCATCTTCAAGGGAGACTGGAAGCAAGCCTTGCATCAGCTGTTGCAGACTAATAACTTCCCAGGTAAGATCTTCTTTCGTATCGATGGCTCGTTAAGTTTCTGTTGTTTACCCATATTCGGTAAAAGCGTGACAGACCCTGGTTGCTTTTACCGAAGCGTCTATAAGCTCCTCCGGTATGCAAGAATCAGGGACACGATATTAGGTGTCGAGACACTTCACGTATAGGAAACCCCAGTTATAACAGGTAAGAACTTCAATCAAGATTCACATTCTCACGTTGATCGTCAAACAGAATAACAGCGCAGTGGCACTGTGCTAAGCGTGTCACTGCAACATGCTGAGTTAGGGCCGTTTTGTGGATGTGGTACACTCGCTTAAGTCTTACGTTATATTTAATGTTTTTAGCATGCTACAAAAACTGTGTATTGCATTTACAAATAAACGATTTATTTATCTATCTATCTAAACAAAAATGAAAATTGTCAATCCATAAATATTAGCATTTCAAATTACCTAAAAATTATTTTATTTTTTTCTTAGAATTTACGGGGCGCGTCTGCCCCGCCCCCTGCGAGGGCGCATGCGTACTGGGCATATCCGAGCCGCCCGTCACCATCAAGAACATAGAGTGCGCGATCATCGACCACGCGTTCGAGAGCGGGTGGATGCAGCCCTT
Organism: Carpatolechia fugitivella; assembly: GCA_951230895.1. Taxonomy (NCBI): domain Eukaryota; kingdom Metazoa; phylum Arthropoda; class Insecta; order Lepidoptera; family Gelechiidae; genus Carpatolechia; species Carpatolechia fugitivella. Next base: position 15,578,509 of record OX579651.1, read on the forward strand.
GCCGTCGCCGCCGCGCAACGGCCACAGCGTCGCCGTCGTCGGCTCCGGGCCCGCGGGGCTGGCCGCCGCACACCAGCTCAACAAGGTAAATAAAAAAACTAAAAAAAAAAAAATTACCCGGCCGGGAATCGAACCCAGGACCTAACTATTTAAGCAGATACAGTGTCGCGCCGTTGGCCGACTAGGCTACACCAGCTGATATAGTGTTGCCACATGTAGCAACTCAACCTCTTCGGCCGCATCAAGGTAATATTGCCACATAGCAACTCACCAATGTTGGCGAAATATCGACATCCCGACAGTATCGATCTTAATACTGACCTTTTAGTTTTTTCCGGATTATCGATATTCTATCCGTCGGTGACACTATTGTTTTATGGGCGACACTCAATTGATAATAACAAATCTCATCTGTCAGGCCGGCTACACAGTGACAGTATTCGAGCGCAACGACCGTCCAGGTGGCTTACTCCAATACGGAATCCCAACTATGAAGCTTGGCAAAGACGTGGTGCAGCGGAGAATCAAACTCATGGCGGCCGAGGGAGTGGCCTTCAAGTGCAACATCGACGTGGGCAAGGACATCTCCGCCAACGAGCTGGCCACTGAGTAAGTCACATTGTAGCAGATATGCTAATATCCTACCTTCTCCTGCTATTTTGTTACTGGCAGTTTCATCATCCATTTTCAAATTTATTTTAATATTCCGAATCCATCCGTTTCGGTTTCAAAATTCATCGGAATTTCCTCATTAGACATTGATTGATGATTGATTGATTGACCCCAAGTCACGAGACCGTTAACGACTTTTACTATCCGGACCACTATGTATTTTTATCGTTTGTAGCTTTTAGATTTTGAAAGTGTTGTAAAGACTCCTACTAATAAACCACGCCACCCAAGCTAGATCTACTGTACCGGCTTCCCATCATAAAGTTAGGCAAAGCTAGTCTCTGTGTGTTACAACGTATTTATTCATCACACTGGGATTCCAGATGATAATCATAATGCATGCATGCTCATGCTCTAATTCTAATTTTAAATTCTTGAATTATATTAATAAACAGGCTGATCAGCGATATAAAAAACCTCATCGGATGTCAGAAAACTGTAAACACTAAATACTTCCTAAAGTTTTTAAATCGAAGCGAAATAAAATACTGTCTTAAGGGGCTACCTGACTGCGCACTAGCGCCACTTCCAAAAAAAATCATAACTCCGAAAAAACTAAATATATTAAAAAAGTGGACGATCATTTTAAAGTGTAGGTACTTTAGTATTTTTAGAAATACCGAATTTTATTAAATCTTATACGGTGTAGTAAGAGATAGCGAAAGTGCTAAAACGGCCGTTATTAGCACTTTCGCTATCTGTTACTACAATTAACAATAGATAACTGAATTTATCAATTCTAAAAATACAACAAGACTAATGAAACAATTTGATCGTTCATATTTTTGATATTTTGTGTTTTCACTAAGTTATGATTTTTTATCCAAGTGGCGCTAGTGTTCACATAGGGTACCCCCTTAAGCAGGGCTTGAACCTACATCTCTTCGGCATAGCCAAGACACACTTTTTGGTTCCTTCTTCTTTAAATACTCAGATATTGCAAGCTGAATCACCTGATTGTCCGAAAAGAAATCATACTTCGAAAGGCACGTTAAGCCGTTGATCCCGACTACTATCTAGTCGTTACACGAGCCATGTCAGTGACCTTTTGCGGCTATAATACTGACACCAGGGTTTGTGAGGTCGGTTGTCGACCTTACAACCCCCACGATGATGATGATGAATGTTCAGATTGCGTAGCATTACAGCACCATTGATCAAAGTTATTACAATGATCTTTATAGTTTCTTTCTTCCCCAACAGATACGACGCCCTAGTACTATGCATGGGCGCGACTTGGCCACGCGACCTTCCACTTAAGGGTCGGCAGCTCAACGGCATCCACTTCGCCATGGAGTTCCTGGAGAACTGGCAGAAGAAGCAGATGGGACCCACACAGTCCCACCAGCCGCAGAAAGACAATCCTGAACTTAGTGCCAAAGACAAGAATGTTCTTATAATCGGGGGAGGTGATACTGGGTGAGTTGAGTTAAAGAATCAATATTAATCTCACTTGTTAGTTCGTTAAGAAATAGCACAAGCATATGGGATCCACTCTTCGTAAAAAACTAAAAGTACAGTGTGAGACAAAAGAAAATACGCTATCTATATGTACCATCTTAGATGAAATATAGTGTACCATATTTATTTATTCTGTAGGATAAATAATAGTAAAAGTCAACAGCAATGGGGGATTTTCTGACAGCTCTCAATAGTAATAGTAGTTCTAATTAAGACGATAGATGGCGCCAGATGCACTTCGTAGATTGTTTTTTTTTATCCTTTTATGGCCCTGGGTGACTCGCTGGATTTCTTCTGATCCACGAATCGTCATCGCCATCTATCGAAGATCTATGAACTACTTTTATTTTAATTGGCTGTCGGAAAATCCCCCAGTACTAGATCAACCTGAAGTTATGTAGTGATTGGTGGTGTATTCACAGGAGCAACGACATACATGAAAATGTTATAGTGTTGTCGATATGCTTTAAGAAGTGCCTTAGTTTCTTGTCTGTTCAGTTGGCCACTATAATATCTTATCTCTTCCACAGCTGCGACTGCATAGCCACCTCACTTCGCCAAGGCGCCAAATCTATCACCACCTTCGAGATCCTACCGGAGCCCAAACCGAAGCGTGGTCAGGACAATCCCTGGCCTCAATGGCCACGTGTCTTCCGCGTCGACTACGGTCACGAAGAGGTCAAGGTCAAGTTTGGCAACGACCCCAGGAAATTCTCTACGCTCACCAAGGAGTTCTTGGACGATGGTGAGTTGTAACTCAGTATCTAGTCAGTCTGTCGCAGAACCGACGAGCGTTGGAGCAGACGGGCTCTCGAATGGAGACCGCGTCTCGGGACACGTAGTGTGGGACGCCCCCCTGCCAGGGGGACTGGTGACCTGAGGAAGGTCGCTGGTGGTGGCTGGATGAGGAGAGCGGGTGATCGTGCTCTTGGGGAGGCCTACGTCCAGCAGTGGACTGCAATAGGCTGATTTATTGATTGATCTACTCAGCCTATATCTACCCACTGCTGAGTATAGGCTAGTTTCTTTAACTCCAAATTCTTTAAACTCTCTACGCTCATTAAGGAGTTCTTAGATGATTGTAAGTCTAAACTAAAGATAAGTAGAGGGTAGATTTAAAAACTCCCCAAAATAATTGTGAAGTGAAACGTGGTCGCAACATTCTAGATTGGATTTAGGTATTTGTCTGCCATTTTGATACTGCGTGGATATTTATTTTTCAAATTGAGATTTTGTCTTCTTCTTCTTCTTCAATCCTCATCATACGTTATTCCTCGTCAATTCGAGCAGAGTTTTAAATTTCTCATACATTTACGTAAATGTTTAATGTTATATGTTAAAGAAAGCTTACGTTTATTATGTTTCTACAGGCGAAGGCAACGTCTGCGGAGTATCAGCCGTAGAGGTGGAATGGACGCGCGGCGCGGGCGGGCGCTGGGACATGAAGGAGCTGCCGGGCACCGACAAGATCTACAAGGCGGAGTTGGTGCTGCTCGCCATGGGCTTCCTGGGCCCCGAGCGATACGTCGCCAACCAACTCGGTCAGTACTGTGGAGATTGTATACTCGGGTTACAAACTCCGCGCTCTCTTCGTCTTTGGTCTTGATAGATGCTTAATTATTGCTGGCACTCTGGATTTGCCGTTTAATATCAATGATATTATATACATACAAGAGGTAGATACGCCACCAACGCACCAAACGCGTGCCGTGAATTGGTCCTAATTGTGACCATTGCAGTCAGTCGAGCTGTGATCGCTGTCTCTTTCACTCTTACGCTTTGCCTGTTTCCTGTCGCTCCTATAGCGTGTCTGTGTCGCGGAACAGTTTATGTTGTGCGTGCAGTATGAACGTGACGTATCTCTCTTAAAATATCATTGTTTATTTGATAATATAGTAAAAGCATTAAACAATTTAAGATAAAATTAAATTATTAAATTATTGTATTATCGCTTAAAGATCCAGTTATTATTACGACGCTGCCATCGATCGCCTACCTCCGTCTGAGCTACGGATTCCCCCAGACAGTACACTCTTCCCAATCGCTAAGTTACTGTAGGGCCCACCCTACAGTATATTTTATAATTACTTTGTTTGTAAGACGCCGCCTTTTGGTCTAATTTATTTAGGTGAGGTTTCATAAAAATACGAGTTGCAATATTCAAATAAACCACTTGATCTCCGACTCCAACACGAATCAGTCGTTTCATCTGACTTCTCGAATCCCTCGAACACTGCCGTCACTAAATTACCATACGTATAGAATGGCCACTCAACGCCTTCCGCCAATTCCAGACAGACATCTCCCCCCTCCCCACAGTTGGGGGGCGAGTTTGAAGTATCAAAACATAAAGATTGCGCGCAGTCAGGCGTAAGCCCTTAGGTGCGCAACGATGTGATTTTTAAGGTAGTTTTGGACAATATATTGACTGTCTTTGTTTGTTCACAGATCTGCCTCTGGACGCGCGTAGCAACGTTGAAACCGACAAGAAGAACATTTACAAAACGCCAGTAAACAATGTTTTCGCGGCTGGAGGTATGGAATCATATATTATTATATTTTTAAGGTTTCGAGACCTAAATCTAACCCCTAACATCTTTCGTTAAAATGATTTCATTTAAGATTTTCCTCCTTATCTATGTCCCTCCCTTATAAACCTTTCAAATACTTTTTTTCTAGATTTCTCATAACATGTTTCTAATCACATCTTTATCCTATAGACTGCCGGCGCGGCCAGTCGCTGGTCGTGTGGGCGATAGCGGAGGGGCGGCAGGCGGCGCGCGCGCTCGACGTGCACTTCCACGGCCACTCCTCGCTGCCCGGGCCGGGCGGCGTCGTGTACGACCACTAGCCAGAGGTAACCACCGCGCTGTGACGTCATGCACTCGACACACCCGACCAGTTTACTCCAGTTGGAAACTAAGGAGGCGCAGCGGGCTTCGATCAACAGTTACAATTAGATAACGGGTCGCATACAAAATCAAAGCTAAATGCTGTCTATACAGCTACATTTTGGTTATTAACCAGCCGAGACAAACGTTTTAAGCTCAATCTAACAACTCTAATACCAAGTAATAAAAAAATCTTCAAAATGTAATTAATCTCTTACCGGTTGCCTGGAAGAAATTGCTACCTGAGCAATAAGGCCGCCAATTGTACTATTTTTACTTTTGTAATTACTGTATGTTTCTGTCTGTGTGCAATAAAGTATATTTCATTCATTCATTTTCATTCACTCTTACCTACAACCATTCGTTTTCTTTTGTTTCAACCGAACTAATTCACAATAAGACCGCACGCCGCAAGTGACGCGTTATTTACCGAGACGATTTTTTTGCTCCGACCCGATATCTAGTTGTAATTGTTGATCGAAGAAAGCGGGTTAATGAAGGTATTACGCGGTACGAGAAAGCTTGGTGTGCATTCGGATGTCTAAGGGTGAAGTAGTTCGCTCTGATTGGACGTTTGGATCGCTCGTTAAGAAGTTGCAAGTACGCTTGGAGCAAGTAAATCAATTGTCTAAATAAGTCGTAACGTGTAAAACCGGCTTGACTCTCACCAACAGAAGAAATATTTGACATTCAAGTTGCTCACGTAGCATTACTTCGTTACGTTGAGCGCTTGTAAATGATGCTTCGCCTTATATGAATATAAATATATAACAATAAATGTCAAATCTAAGAGCTTCGAATCTCACACCAAGATAATCAGAAGCTGCTATGTAAATCAATATAATCAATTATGTATACTTAAACGATATTAAATTTTATCAAACGACTAAAATTTAAATACCATGGTTTAATTCTAAAAGATTGTTAACAAGTAGAAACTAGATAACTAATTATCTAATTATGGAACGATCGGCCTGGCAAAGGCGAGGCCTTTGTCGGGATCAAAATTTATTGTTAGCGTTCTAGAGCAAACGTAGTACCTACCTAGCTGACGCTTCGATATCATAACTTAATACAACATAATCAACAATGTTGTTGTAGAAAAATTAAATTATAAAATTATGACTCGTATGAAATCAGATGGTGTCTTTAATATTTTGATGTTGAACTGAAAATATTTAAATTATTATAATCTATTTAATAGATGCTTAATTTCCTAAAATGCATTGTATTGTATTTTCAAAGCCTTATTTAAAATAAAATTATTCTTATGTATGCTTTAAATCAGTATACAGTTATTTTCAAATACCATTTATTATTTTTAAGAAAAAAATACTGTTTGATAAAATCAATTTTATTTCTAACATTCCGTGGTGGACTTTTGTCGAAAAATAAATGTTTTTGAGAACCAAAACATATCGCACGCAACCGAGCGCCGTCGGTTATAAACTGTTAGTGATCTCTCAAGTGTCATATAAACTTAAATTTGGGCCTGTTGATTTGTTTTTAATATTATTTCGATTGTTTTAGATTTAAGCCAGTATTCAAAGTTATAACTACGTAATGTCTAATAGTTTTGTTAAATTAAATTGATTAGTTTAATCATAGGTTTAATTTAAAACGCGCACGTAAGTTCGTACTGTCTGTATACTCGCGCTAAGAACGCAAAGTTAGGATCATACGCATTTACAATTGCAACACATCTTCTCCACTTTGTCTAGCCGCTTGGTCTTGCGTGACGCGCACTATACTATATCCTAACTTTTTCTCCGTTTTATAGAGATTACTATCATATTTACGCACATTACTGGAACAATTCCATAGGACCCGTAAGTGCGAGCGAGAAATCCAATAGCAATGTTTTATCCAAACTTTTCTTAAGTATACCTTTTACAGACAACGCCATTATACAGGGTTACTTCGGAAAGGTTTTAAAAAATTTCGTTATAACATGTTTCGAACAAAAATATAAAAAAAAACATCGTATGAAAATATCCACACCAAAACCAGTATCATGGTCACATTACGTAGTTACGACAACGGGATAAGAGCGTACGCCCGCGCCAAGGATTTGTCTCCTTGACCCGCGCGCCGCGGCCTCACCCCCTTGCACTCCCGTGCGTAGAGTGACCATGATATTTGTGTTTTTGCGGGAACTAATAGTTCGCAAAAAAAGAAACCATTTGATTATTTTTCGTGAAATGTGTACTATTAACGATACTGATAGCATGGAAAAAATATGCGCACTGTCTCCGAGGTAACTCTATATATAATAGTATGAATTATCCAGTTATCTGAGCGTCTACAATTGGTATCCACATAGGACATGCAGAATGGCCGGCTATTTTGCTGGACCTAAATTTTCAAAAATAGGAGAATTGATCTTTAAGGTCAAACATCAGCTACAGTAGCGCCACCAATTGAAATAAGTCATTTACTTATTGTCAGTGACTTAGATTGAAATTATTAAAAGTGGCCACTTTTAACAGTTACGGCTTACATAGCTTATTGGTTATATTTAGGACTATAAAACAGTACAAGTAACTAAAATATATTTATAACCCTTCTACACACAAAACACAAAATAAACACATAATAATTTCGATCGAAGTCACTGACAACAAGTAAATTATTTATTTCAGTTGGTGGCGCCACTGCAGCTGAGGTTTAACCTAATCATAGTTCTGTCTGTGACAGACTCAGGCGCCAGTATAATTTAAGACTTTTGTATTCGCATTACATTGTTCTGAAGTAGTTCGTGTTGGTTATTTGTCTAAACTGAGCCTGTGATTTAAGATATAATTTGCAGTTATTGAGATTAACTAATATGAGTTAGTGATATGTTTGTTTTATTTAGACCGTTCATCTTAAAATATATATTGGGATCAGAATTAAGTATAAGGGATAGTACTGCTGTTACGAGTTCCTATGTAATATAGCTTTATTAATGTTTTGTCTCTATAAAAACGTTACCTTTTTTCTGGAATATTGCCCAAATCATAAGCTATACCTACATATTTTCGTCTTGAATGGGTTTGACCCTTCGTATATATAGGTAAATGCTTATTTTGGTCCGAGTTTAAATTATTATTATAAACTTTCACGACAAGAGAAGAAAAGTATTTTTCGCACAATTAGTATAAAATAGTATAATTATATGTGACGACGCGACATGCACATATTGTCTGCCTGCGATCTGATTGTGGCCATAGTAGCCAGAACTGCATTCTGATCGCGAGCGAAATATACATGGTTATTATAAGTGCACATGTGTTTATTTATTTTTTACCCTCCTTTGTATCGCGCGCAGTCGTGTAAAAAGTTTTATGTTTAGCTAAATATCCCTCCAAAAACAAGGCGCTGTCACACTAAACTATTTCAAGCCACACCCTTGTTTTTTAAAAAGTTTTAGAAAAAGTTTAGAAGAAGAAGTTATAGAACTTTCTTTTTTTTTTACTATAAAAATTGTTTTATTATGATTGTCTAAATATAAATGCGTGCACTGATGTACAAATACAATCCTGAATTTCATCCAGCAAGCAATGCGAAGGGTTAGAGCGGGAAAAGTGAGATCAATGGCTGTGGCTGCACGTATATTTGAGTCACCCTTAATAATATTGTTCTGAGACAACCTTTATATAATTTATTATTAGCTTACTTGTAGTTTTTAGTTTAGTTTAAGCTTGTAATGTGTTTTATTATTTAATATGTTAGTAAATATAATATTAACCAGTGTAATATTAAATCGATTATAAATATAATACCATATTATCAAGATTTCTAATGCTAAACAAACATTGTATGATTTATTATTTTATAACAATTTAATATTGATTTTTGTTATTTGTTTATTGCTTGGTTTATTGAAACGAAAAGTCTTTGCGATCAAGCCAAAATATTTGTTTATATTATTTTTTAAATGTGTCAATTAAAAGATGCTACCATCTCAGTCCACACACAAATGCTGTATTATCAATGAATATGAAATATACTTTTAATTATCTGGCTATAATAAAACTCGTTCATATTTTCAGACAAATATTCAAAACTAAATAATTTGGAAGGCACAAAGTTAACTAGTGCCACGAACAAAAAAAAATATTAATTTGGAATATATAAAACAAGCCTTCAAAAAGTCTTTATTAAAATAAGCGGAACAAATTAAAATACTTAAGGAGCCAAATAATGCGCTATATCTAAATATGTTGGCTAAAAAGTGAAATGCCTAGTTATTAGATGTTACATTACTGTTGAAATTATGAACGTTGAAATTATATCATTGACAATAAATAAATGTCTATTCGTAGCTAAACCTGTATCGAATATTATAGAAATTGGAGAAATAAATATTTCATCGTGTATTTTATGCTTTTCCTTTTTCTAATGTAAAATTAATTCCCAAAGTTTGAAGGTGTTCTCGGAGTAGATCATCGCGGCAGTTTTCCTCGAATGTTTTAATAGCATCGTCCACATACAATATTTAAATTGTTTAATAAAACATAGGATTAAGATGATTCTGAAAACGTACCAACGTAAAGAAGCAAGAAAGCGGTAGGCTCCTCGAAGTGGTACGGTACGCTCGCATAAATTAAAAACAACAATAACCTATTTCAGGACGACGACGGCTCCGTAGCCAAGGTGGCAGTGTATCTGCCTCCGACACACAGGGTTGCGGGTTCGAATCCCGCCCTGGGCAAACATTCGTGTGATGAGCACTTGTTTTAGTAGGGGCGTTAAGCTCAAAAACCTTTAGAAAATATGACTCCGGCTTGAAACTTGGTACAGTTGCTCATGGGGTCAAAAGAGGCCGATCGAGATCGATACTCAACGGGAACAACCTCTCTGGGGAGGGGGGGGGAGGGTCAAAGGGACGCTCCGATCGGACAAACTCAGAATTTTGTACACGCTAGAATATAGCTATCAGGTTAAGTTTGGTATCATTTTCGTATAAATTAAGGACGAGGAATTCGTTTCTGGTATTTTTATTTCATTTAGTGCAAGTGGTTTTCGAAAAAAATATGGAAATGTAAAAAATTAAACCTAAAAAAGTACACTTAAACAGCTATAGCTTTAAAACTTATATATAAATTAATTTTTAAAAAATACTTGAATATATAATATTTTATGTAGATTTAGAAAAATATATCTTTTGTATAGGGTTTTTTTTTTTTTAGTTGATGGGCTTACTCTTGACCACAATCAGGTCCGCGAGGGACGAGATGTGGTCGATGATGGAACGAGTTTGCCCAGAAGGTGCCTGTTCACTCTAGCTTTGAAAATGCTTGGGTTATAAGCACTCGGAAAAACAGAAGCAGGCAAAGAATTCCACTCCTTGGCCGTGCGCATAATAAAAGATGATTGAAAGCGCTTCGTGCGGCAAAGGGGTATGTCGACCAAGTGCGGATGGTATGCTGCAGTTCGTCTGGACTCCCGATAGTAAAAAGGTGATGGCGGAATGAGCTCATGCAGCCCATGTGCACACTCCCCGAAATACAGCCTGTAAAACACTGACAGACATGCAACCTTTCGGCGATGAGCCAAACTGTGAAGCTTGGTTACCACTGGATTCTCATCACCGATAATTCTCTTGGCTCTGCGTTCCACCGAATCAAGTGCAGCAAGTTGATATTTTGCCGAGCCATCCCACAGGTGACTGCAGTACTCCATGCAAGATCGGACTTGCGCTTTGTATAATGAAAAGCGTTGTCCCGGCGTGAAGTAATGCTTGACCTTGTTCAGAATGCCCAACTTTCTGGCTGCAGTTTGTGCCAGTGACTCGATGTATTCGCCGAAGTTGAGATTGGTAGTCAGCCTCATGCCAAGGAGTTCGAGTGCATCCGTGACCGGTACAGGCGTACCCCGAAAAGTAGGAGTCAGCTGAAAAGGACTCCTTTTAGCGGTGAACAAACATGCCTGTGTTTTGGTGGCGTTAAAATTGACCAAATTGCTGTCGCCCCATTGGGAAACAAGACTTAAAGCCAAATTCGTCCGCTCTACCATTGACTCTCTTAAGGTGCATATTTCATCTGCAGTGGCCCTTGCGCTGGATAAATACCTCTCCACAACTGTACTGTCATCTGCATACCCAACAATGCCTGGTATGAGCAGGTCATTGATGTGCAACAGGAAAAGTGTTGCAGAGAGAACGGACCCCTGAGGAACACCGGCATCAATAGCCATGAGGTCAGAGGAGCTGCCATCAATGACAACTCGGATCGACAGAAAGTCAGATACCCAGCTACAAAAGCCAGCAGGAATGCCATATGAGGGAAGCTTGTTTAGCAGACTTGCGTGCCAAGCGAGACCGCAAGCGCTTCGCCATTTTTCTCTAGGGCCTCGCCCCAGCAATGCGTGACATACACAAGAAGATCTCCAGTTGACCGTCCTCGGCGGAAGCCATATTGATGGTCACTGAGTAGATCGTTCTTCTCAAGGTAGGTCAGCAACTTGCTGTTGAGAACTCGCTCCATAACCTTGTACAGTATGGAAGTGATAGCGATTGGTCGATAATTGGCAGGGTCGGCACGATTTCCCTTTTTAGGGACTGGTTGCACGTTTGCAAGCTTCCACGATTTAGGCACTGACCTGGTCTTTAGAGAGAGGCGGTACAGGCGCGTTAGAATAGAAGACAGTTCAGGCGCACAGATTTTTAGTACTCTGGCAGGTTATCTTACAAACTTATGCTAAAAAAAATCTTTAACGTTGCGCCGCGTAGTAAGGCAAAATTGCGCTACCAGCTTTTGCAACAGAATAGGGACAATTTTCCTAAAAATTCGTATTCGATGCATGAGAATAAAGTGACCAAAAGATTTTTTTTTATTTGGGTTGGTTTTTCTTCATAATAAAGTAGGTATTTCAATGTCGAAAAGGCAATTTGTAGTTTTTCGAAATCAATGAAACTCTAAATTTGAAATATTAAAAAAAATATATTGTTACATATTTATTCGCATTTTCCTTCATAGATGCATAGCTCTGTGCATTTTAAGCTTGCATTTTTACATTTGCCTTCCTTGCGTCCAACATAACAATGTTGTCCCTTGAATTTAATAAATTTTACAAATTCAATAAATTTCGGAAAATAATTAAATCAATCAAATACATTAAATCAGTCAATTATTATAACAGCTGTTGAAAAGCTTTGTCAATACAAGATAATATTTATTTTAGATAAGTGATAAAGTGAATCCGAGGTAATGTTTGTTAGTTGTTCAAAATAAAATCACTATCATACTTAAAAAGCGTATGAAACACGGTCGATATGATATTGTTACCCTTTTGTTATAATCCCTTCACTTCCTTCGAACGCAATACATCCGACACTTCGGTGAAAGACAGGGACTAGCCTCCCAAACGGTCACCACAACAGCTCAGCCGTATCGGGAATGCTACGGCTAGTATCGATTGGACGTCATCCACTAGCTTCGGCTTATAACGCGAAGCTTAGGCTTCCAACGCGAGGCTTCGGTCTGCTACCATCGCTTGAGGCGCATCGGTCGGACCAGGGTCCGTGGTTTTTTTACCTTTTCCAAACAACTCTTTTTGGGTTTACCAGTTAACATTCATATTGGGCGTTGGTTGATTGAGAAAGAGAGGTTTTGTCTGTATTTATCAATACAGTTGGCATAGGAAAAGGATGCCCAAGGTGAGGGCTAGAGTGGTCGTCTCCGAGCAGTATCATTAGAGAGACTTGGTGATTGGCTATTCTGTTGAGGTTGAGAGACTCAACAAAAGTTCTTATAAGAACTAGTAGTTCTTTCAGAGCTAGAGTTAGAGGGGAAGCTCAAGTCGACACACCCGTCGCATATACTTTTTTAATCCACATATATGATTACCTTTCTCCTAGTTAGAATTGTTACTGCAGAAACTATCAATTAGGTCCAGGAACTCTTATAAAAAGCTATTTATTTTAGGGGATTTCAACGTTAACTTGTTGGTAAAATCTGCAAAGTCAGAGCTCTTCTTAAATTTATTAAACTCATTTAAACTTCATGCGACAATTAATGAACCGACTAGAATTACTCTTAAGACAAAAACATGCATAGATAATATTATTACTAATATAAAACGATACACAGCTAAAGTACTGGATCTAGGTCTCTCAGACCACACTCTTCAACTTATATCAATACCTACTTCTTTGAGCTTCCAAGAAAGGCATTGGTGTGTTTACAAAAGAAATATTGACGCACATATAGATATTTTTTTGAAATATCTGTCACAAATTAATTTTTCTGATGTATATAAACAGACCGATGTTAATACGGCGTATAGATTATTTTTAAACTCATTTAAGTTAATCTATGAACTCTGTGTACCGATTAAAAAAATTAGGGTTACATTTAAAAAGCGGCCCAGATGGAAAACGAAAGGTATAGTTATATCCAGCAAAAACAAAAGAGATATGCACTTGCAAATGCAGAAGAGTGGGTGCATGGTTTTCACGATTAAATATAAGCAATATACGAAAATATTAAAGTCAGTGACCAAAAAGTCTAAAAGAATATCTAATATACGCCATATTGACAGTAGTGGAAACAAAAATAAAGCGACTTGGGGTGTAGTAAAAGAAAACACATCACAAACTAATAACATAAAGACAACAGTACAATCAATATCAAAAGATGACAAAATTATAGAAAATCCTACAGAAATAGCCCATACATTTAACAATTACTTCATTAACCTATGTGAACCCATGTCAACAAACATCTTGTATCAACCATCTGCGAAGCAAAACCACAAAAGTATGTTTTTTATCCCCGTTACTCCTGGTGAGTTGAAAGGGCTTATCAGAAGAATGAAAAATAAGAAAAGTACAGGATATGATGACATTCCTATGCAAGTAATAAAATCTGGTGTTGAATATATAGCTGAACCTCTTGCCTTCATCATAAATCTAGCGATCGAAACTGGATGTTTCCCAGAAGATTTAAAGAAAGCTTTAATAATGCCTCTGCACAAAAAAGGACCTAGAAATGACATGAACAATCATAGGCCAATCGCATTTCCTCCAAATTTCTCAAAAGTCATTGAAAAAGTCATATATATCAGACTTACATCGTTTTTAAACTCATGTAATATTTTAAACGAAAATCAATTTGGCTTTCAAAAAGGTAAGAATACCATTCTTGCTATATATCAAGTGTTATTGCGGACTTGGAAACAAATCAATGACAAGAAAGAGTGTGTTGGCTTGTTTCTGGATATGTCGAAGGCATTCGATTGTGTTGTACATGAAATATTATTAATTCAACTGGAACGAGCTGGAGTTAGAGGAAATGTTCTTAATCTTATAGAATCTTATCTTAAAAACAGATACCAAGCAACAATTATTGACACGTATAACTTTAAGAGTAAAACCATAGAACGTATATCATCGGCGTTTGAACCTACAACACTTGGTGTCCCGCAAGGCAGTGTGCTTGGCCCACTGTTGTTTCTCATTTATATCAATGAGTTACCATCCATCATAAATTACCCATGTGTTATGTTTGCTGATGACGCGACTGTATTCATACCAAATGACAACTTATCGGTCACAGAATTTAACGATGTCATAAATGATACCCTGAAGACTGTTATTTTATGGCTAGAATCTATAAACTTGAAAGTTAATCTGAATAAAACCAAGTTGTTACAGTTTAGAAATTACAGACGACTTTCAACAGACATGGAAATTAAGTATATAAACACAAAAATTGACGAAGTAGATAAAATTAACTTTTTAGGTGTAACCTTGGATACTCATCTAAATTGGAAAGCGCATGTAGAAACATTAAACAAAAAGATCTCCAGCTATTGTTATGCACTATCCATACTCGTTAATGTGACTTCAGAGGATGTTGCGAGAAATGCGTATTATGGGTATTTATATTCCCTTTTGAATTATGGAGTCATATTTTGGTGTAACTCAGTAAATGTTCACACTACGTTCTTGCTCCAGAAAAGGTGTGTAAGAACATTATTTAGACTTCATAGAACTGATAGCCTCAGAACCGTGTTCCCGGATAAAAATCTGTTAACCTTGACTGGTATTTATATCTTGCAAATCTCTCTGTTTGTTAAGAAACATAAAGATTACTTTATACAAACCAAATCAACGAAAGCTAATATACGACCGCAGTATGAATATGATATTCCTAACTACACACGTCTTCAGTGCAGTATGATGAAGAAAAGTACTTTTGTAATGGGAGTAAAAATTTTTAATCATCTACCCCGGTTCATTAAAATGTTAAATGACCATGTTTTTTCGACTGTATTGAAGAATTGGTTGATCACTAGAACATTTTACAATGTAAATGATTTTTTTGCTACGGATTATCATTAATCTGATAAATTGTGACATAAATTTACCAACTAGGTTTTAAGGAGAAAACGTTGACATCTTTTTTAATGTTTGATTGACTTGCAATTTATTTTTTCTATAATATACTATAATTGTTTAAATCATATTATTTGAAATTGTATGTCCGAAATGGGCAAACTGTTGTTTCCAAACTGTTATTATAAGACCAATGTACACAGTTGACAATAAAGCACTTACTTACTTACCTACACTCTTTGGGTTTGCTGGTGGCAATTCAGCTTGTAGCTAGACGATCAGGGAGGGTTATGTAACCGTATGTTTCAATACAGTTGGCATCGCTTAAGGAGAATGAGTGCCCGGGGTCATCTCAGGCTAGTATCATAAGAGAAATCCGGTGGTGAACGCTCCGTTGAGGAAGAACCTACTCAACGGACTCTTTAAGAGCTAGTCCATAACCAGTTCTTTCAGAGCTAGAGCTGTGGAGGTGGCTCAAGTCGACACACCCGTCGCAGGCTCCAATGTCTTGCTTTGGCCGTGTATTCAGCAATTGTCTTCGGCCTCGTACTGGGACGAAATAAACCTAGTAGAGGTCTCTGGAGTGCAAAACGAAGGACCCACCTCAGCCAGTAAAGCAGCTTGGAGCCACTAACGGTTCCTTTCATATTCACATATATTATGATTGTAATTATTCCTGAGGCCTTTTAGGCAACTGGGACAAATTGCAATTCCTCAGTAGTTGAGCATGGGTTTTTCTTAGGTCGGAGGTTCAGTCGTGCCGGTTGGGTCATTCTTGTGTCGACTGAGGGCCAAAACCTGGGGCGATACGCTATATAGGAAATACATTGTTTACTCAATGATATTTCCTACATTTTTTTAACAACCCTGTTGAACGAGCAAGGGAGGGATGATAGCTAGGAATTACATAGATGTTGTACACTTTGTTTTATTCTGTAGTTAGAATTCCAAAAAGAAGACGATCATACTGTAATCTTCTAAAACTCACACAAAGCAGTACGATTCCGCTACTAGATGCTCAATGGCCAATTTTAATTATTATAGAGATCAGACGTTCAGTTACAACCGTTTGCTTCTCTTTCTCGCTCCAACACCATTCGTTGCCTTTTTTTAGTAGTGCTCGCAGAGAACTCGCTAAATCTGAGTAGTTAGGTATGAATTTACTTACGTAATTAACCATCCCTAGAAAACGTTCTAGGGACTGTCTGTCGTTTGGGCTTGGCATATCACTTATGGCTTGAACTTTTGCCTGATCTACCTTCATATCGTCGGCGCTGAAGGTGTGACCCAAATACGTTACCTTCGTGAAACAAAATTTACATTTCTCACGATTAAATTTAATACCCACCTCTCTAGCCCGTTCCATCAGTGCTCTGAGACGCTTGTCGTGCTCTTCCTCCGTTGCTCCCCAGACTATGATGTCATCAACGAAGGAATCTACACCCTCCAGGTCTTCCAGCAGTTGGCGAACTTTGAAAAATGGAAAATATCGGAGGCTGTGTTGATACCGTAGGGTAGGCGTAGATACTGGTATCTACCGAGAGGTGTACCAAAAGTGCAGAGGTCTGCACTCTCCTCATCTAGCTGTATCATCCAGAAACTGGATCTTGCACCCAAATACAAAAAAAAATCTTTTGATCACTTTATTCTCATGCATCGAATACGAAATTTTAGGAAAATTGTCTGTATTCTGTTGCAAAAGCTGGTAGCGCAATTTTGCCTTACTACGCGGCGCAACGTCAAAGATTTTTTTTAGCATAAGTTTGTAAGATAACCTATACAAAAGGTATATTTTTCTAAATCTACATAAAATATTATATATTAACATATTTTTTTTAGATTAATTCATGTATACTTTTTAAAGCTATAGCTGTTTAAATGTATTTTTTCAGGTTTAATTTTTTACATTTCCATATTTTTTTCGAAAACCACTTGCACTAAATGAAATAAAAATACCAGAAATGAATTCCTCGTCCTTAATTTATACGAAAATGATACCAAACTTAACCTGATAGCTATATTCTAGCGTGTACAATTTTTTGAGTTTGTCCGGTCGGAGCGTCCCTTTGACCCAACAGAGGGGTTGTTCCCGTTGAGTACCGATCTCGATTGGCCTCTTTTGACCCCATGAGCAACTGTACCAAGTTTCAAGCCGGAGTCATATTTTCTAAAGGTTTACCGATTTTTGGCAGCTTAACGCCCCTACTATTTGTGTCTAGTTGTTGTTTATCTATCATCAACAGCTCACATACGTCCCCACCGAGGGGCTCGAGCCTACCCTGAATTAGAGCGATAACGCCTTAGTCGACCACGCTGGCCCAGTACGGGATGGTCGACTTCACACGCAACCTTTGATTATCTTCGCAGAAATGTGCAAGTTTAATCACGATGTTTTCTTTCACCGTAAGAGCGTCGAATAAACGTACATTTCCGAAATTCGAAAACACATTGGTACGTGGTGGAGATCGAACCAGTGCCGCTCTCATCTATAGAAGTATGTATTTATATATTCATATAATGTATATCAGCTGTCTGGTACCCATAGTACAAGCTCTGCTTAGTTTGGGATCAGATCGCTGTGTGTAAAGATGTCCCCACATATTTATTTATTTATAGGTTACTTTTCACTATGGTGTCACATTGTATTGACGTGGATATGCAACCACATGGAAACTGTAATCACGTAAGCATCTGCCTAAAGAGATTAAGCGTGTTCTTAATTATGAGAACTTTGCATAATCAATGCGACATGATATTACCGATGAGCAGCATACATTAAGCAAATAATGCACGCGAGTTAATATGTGATCTGATTCGGAGACTTGCTCAGTGTTTGTTCAGACTCCAGATGAAACGGCAAGTTACAATAAGGTAAGTTATCCAGATTACCTATCTCAAATCTAATACTTTCCTGTCCATGAAATTTATCATATAGGGGGTTTCGGGGGCGATAAATCAATCTAGCTAGTTTTCATTTTTAGTGAAAAGGGATTTCCCCGTGTTTTCAGGCTTAAAAGAATTGATACGCCATATCATTGAATGTAATAGAAAGGTAATTTCGTCACCATTCGTGACGCCAGTTTTATTTCATTTAATAAATCCAAACTTCTTAGTTTCTGCTATCGAACACTAAAAGATATTTGCTCTATCTTTAAAATTGACCGAGTTATAAAGTTTTGAAATTCAAGATTAGACAGAGAGGCACAAGTGGCACAACCCACTTGTGACGTCATTTGTTAGTAACGCCATATAATCTCCATACAAAAAATCGTTTTTGAAAGAGACAGACATATTGAAACTTTAAAAAATCACTGTGAATTCGTTTTTCAACCAAATCTGTATTTTCTTCGCGAATCGTCTGCTACTAAGTGAAAATTCTGCACATGATGTACATTTAAGTAACCTTTCATTCACACTCGAGTCCATTATTAAAGAACTTAAATCTCTTGACATCACAAAGGGTGCTGGTCCAGATGGGATTCATCCCATTTTTCTTAAAAACACCGCATCTGCTATAGCAGAGCCTCTTTTTATAATTTACAATAAATGCTTGCGGGAGGGTGTCTTTCCACGAGTGTGGAAATTGGCTTACATAACCCCTGTTTATAAAAGCGGATCCAAAAACCTAGTGGAGAATTACCGCCCCATATCAATCTTGTCTACCTTGTCGAAACTTTTTGAGAGACTAGTACATAATAGTGTATACCCTACACTTCATAGTATAATTTTGCCAGAACAGCATGGATTCATTAAAACTCGGTCAACGGTTACCAATTTAATGATTTTTACATCATACTTATTTGAAAAAATGGATAACCGTATCCAAGTGGACGCAGTATACACGGATTTCCAGAAAGCATTCGACAAGGTGGACCATGAGTTGCTCCTGAACAAAATTGCATTTAATGGTATCAGAGGTAATCTTCTACGCTGGTTCATCTCCTATATCACAGCTAGGACTCAAAAAGTCGTTGTTAACGGGTTCCAATCTAACTCTGTTGCAGTCTCCTCGGGTGTTCCGCAAGGTTCTATCCTTGGGCCTTTATTGTTTGTCCTATTTGTTAATGATATTCATGAATGTTTCCATCATTGTAATTTCCTATTATACGCTGATGATCTGAAAGTATACCTGGGCATACGATCTGTATCTGATACTCTTAACTTTCAAAGTGATTTAGACAGGTTATCTCTGTACTGCTCTAGAAATAAACTTCATCTTAGCCTTCCTAAATGCCATAAAATTACATTTACTAAAAAACTCAATGTTATCGATTGTCCTTACGAACTTTGTAATTCAACATTATCCTCTGTTTCTGTTGTACGTGACCTAGGTGTACTTATAGATCATCAGCTTCATTTTGATGTCCATATTGAGAAAATTATAAACAATGCCTTCCGTGTTTTTGGTTTCGTAATAAGAACCTGTCATGACTTTAAACGTCCTTCTACTTTTATCCATCTCTTTAATTCTCTGGTACGTCCGCATCTTGAATACGCGTCGCAAGTTTGGAACCCTTTATACAACAAATATATTGACAAAATTGAAACGGTTCAACTTAAATTTTATCGCTCCTTACATTACAAGTGCTTTCGTAGAAAGCTTTCTTTTAACAAACTTAGGAATATGTATTCTTTTAAATCTCTTGAGTCACGTCGAGTTTTGCTTGATGCGACGCTGTTTCATAAAGTGTGTAACAATGCACTTGACTGTTCAAGCTTGACGAGTTATCTTGCTTATCGTGCGCCTTTGCGTTTTCAACGTACTTGCAACCCTCATAAACTGTTTGTTACAACTCCCTCTAGAACACATGCTGGATTACGCTCTCCTATGCACCGTTTAATTTCTACGTATAACGACAAGTTTATGCATATTGATATATTTTCTACATCCTGTAACAGATTTAGGAGTTTAGTCATTAAAGAGCTTCAGTAGTAAATTGAATTTGTATTAGTTAATTGATTAATTTGTTTATTGTGAGTTCAACTCTGTTTCTGAACTACTTCTTTTTTTAACCTGTGGATAGTGTTGTTGGCGGTGTATAGATGTAATACTCCATATTTACATTACTTTTATAAGAAATACTTTGTACACTGTTGTTTACTGTTCCAAATAAAATAAAATAAAATAAAAAACTAATCTAAATTTTAAAAATAATTCATAAAATATGGTGAACAGTCCGATACCCTATTGCTCAGACGACGGGAAACCGTGAATGTGCAGTCTATTTTAGTTTTTGAGTCTTGAGTTCGAATATCGACAGATATATATTTTTTTTATTTTGTTCATGTTTCTTTTTTTATTTGTCATTTTCTTTTTTTATTTAGTTATTTAAATACAAAAATAAAAGAATTCAAAATTTCTTTTATATTTTTTTGTGGTCCGAAAGATTTCTAACAGATGGCACGAGCAAAGCTCGGTCGCCCAAGTACTATTTCATAAACGTGAACAACAATTTTTATAGTAATTATTGTGGGTTTGTGGGTCGTACCTCTGAGTAGGCCTTTTTCAGTGTTGGTTTCCTTACTTTGAGGTATGCTGAACTCGACAGATCCTACAGACCTGATTTTCCACTTCTTCCTCACTGCTCAACTCCATAAAATTGAGCAGTGGGTATCTCCTGTCTCTGTTTTTTTTGTAACGCCTAGACAGAGGTTTTGAAAATCATAGTGCCTATGATCTACCACAAAATATGTAAGCGACAAGTGATTGACATAGGTACACATTTATAAAAAATATATTAATATGGAAGAACACTTTTTTTATGGTCACTCGGCACTGCATATCCTCCGCGCACGTCTTTTGGGGAGATTAAACGGTTTTTCGATGCATCGCGACTATTTTGTTATTTCCTTTTAAAAAGCATTTAAGTACCTAAGTAAAACTTACAGACAGACACCAAAAGCGATTCCTTATCGTAAGGGTTGCAAGGTCGACAACCGACTTCACAAACCCTGGTGCCAGTGCTATAAATAGCGCCACCAAGACCTAACATGGCTCGTGTAATGAACAATGGCGTAACGGGCTTCCAAAGCATGGAATAATATTTTCGGATGTTTAGTTGGTTCAGCCAGCAATGTCGTCTCACAAAACACCTTTCCTTCAATAAGTTGCACTAGTTTTACTCCGCTCCGTTTCAATTAATTTTATAACACCATGCGGTTACGGAAAATAAAAACACAGTTCTTATTTCCTTATCGCCTTTCCTACGTTCCTATTAGAATGTAACAGAAACTGTGATGCATACGCTGCAACTCTGACGATCATGTTGCGGCATTTCTTATTAATTTCTTTTCGGCATCTTCTTCTTCTTATTTTGTTGCGAATGTTTTTTTATAAGTATTATGTTTTAGTCTAGGAACAAGGATTTAGTTCTTTTTTTATGGTTGATTTATTTATTGACATCGGAACAGAATCCTTAAAATAACCCAATCACATTAAAATTTTATAAAAACTAAAAAGCCAGACAATTTTACCATAATATTTATTTCTTAGAATTTGTTTTAAAAGACTGAATTTTAATAGTCTATTAAACTTTTCACCAAATTGTATAGAAAATACGTACAAAATTAGCAGCATAGAATATTTAAAACAATTATTTAAAAGCAACTGAAAACCATAGAACTTGGTACACATTCAGACTTACTTCATTTTTATACGAACATGATTAAAATTTATGTTTTTGGTGGGATAATATTATTATGTTTTTACAGAAACCGTTGAGCGAAATCAGATGTTTACAATCGAGAGAGAGCAAGTCGTAAAATACTAGAAAATATAACTTCGCACTTAGCACGCTAGATTTTGATAAATTAAGTTGGTGATACTTATGCATTTCTAATTTTGCAGGTAAGTTAAACGCGCTCTCTAGACGTCTAGAACGCGTCTTTAGACGTCTAGAAACGTACTAGGGGCTAGCCCCGCCCACTTGACGCCAAGGTCAAATAGTTCGTCCGTAAAATCCACAAAAGAAGTACACAGGATACATCACGAAGCTGCGAAGTGCAGATTGCAACTAATGAGTTATCGCTTTCTTCTAATAGGCCAAGGAGGCGTGACCCGGCGGCGCTTTCACACGAGCCAGGCGGAAAAGTCCCCGATAGTACATTTATTTTTAATTTAATTTGCATGCTGCCCATAACATAAAGCGCATAATTACAGAGAGCGCGGCATCGATCGTGTGTAACGGCCTTAATTTTGTTAAAAAATTTTTAGGATGGATTTGACAGGGAAAATACAAGATTATTACAAGACGATCGATGAAAAGTTTTTAGACCAGTTTGGTTTCCGTATGAAAGAAACGTCATTTACGAACATCGTCAAATACTTGCATGAACCGAAGGACTCCTCCAGCTTGGCGGTCACTAGAATTTTGTTTGGTAAGACATCATTATTATTTCATGGACCTAGTAGGAGGCTGTTTCACGAAGCTACAAGTTTCTGACAGCTCTTTAAAAAATAAAAATAATGGTTCTAATTAAGACGATAGATGGCGCCAGGTGTACTTCGTGGATTCTCTTTTTAAAATTCTTTTATGGCCCTGGGTGACTCGCCGGATTTCTTCGGATCCACGAATCGTCAACGCCATCTACCGAAGTTTTATGAACATTTTTTTTTTCATTGGCTGTTGGAAAATCCCCCATTCGATGTACATTGCGTAGGCAATGAGATACAATACAACGATAGGACCTACAGTTTAGGGCTACTATTATTTATTGAATATAATTGTAACTTGTTACTACTTAGTAAATTATTGGTTCGTGAAACAAGGCCCAGGTCTGAGAAGCCGGCTTAAATTACAGTTCGACACAAACGAGTAAAAAAAAAAATGAAAGCGCTGTACAGAGTTGAGTGGCAAAACTGTTGATTTTTCAGGCAATCATTGCCTTTTCATGTTATTGGTTACCAACCTATTATGTCATGTAGCCGTTTAATAATCAGTTTCACAATCTGAAAAGTACTTTGTTCCTCTAAGCAATGCGAGCAACCGAGTCCGACTGTTTTGTTATTCTACCATTTTTGCTAAAAAAAATTAAGTAACAAAAAACAACTTGGTAAAAAAAACTTAAAATAAATCTCGATGGAATTATAGGAATATGATTAAATTAAGGCATTATCTATCTCCTTGTCTACCTTATAAACAGTAAATGTAACATGGGATTTTGAAACCCAGGTCTAGCGATGCTGGTGGACGTACCGTCGGAGCGCGGTGGATCCATCATGGACCGCCGCTGGGGGAGCCAACTGTGCCAATTCCCGCTGGTACCATTCATCACTGCCGTGCCCATGCCATACATGGCCGTTGTCTACGCCGCCTTGTGGCTTGGTATGTCTTTAGTTGAGCTGGTTGGGTTGGGAGCTAGAATCTCCGTGTTAAATAACTAATTTGTATGGCAATACATTGACTTCCCTCAACGAAACCTAGGTGACCTAGATTAAAAATACAACGGTCAAAGTATTTTTTTTTAATAGGTATAAGGATATGCGCAGCGCCAACAAACTTTTCTTATTCAGTTTGGCGCGTAATTATTTATAGTATAGTATTAGTATAATAAATAATAATCATAAATTCCGCTTATTTCCTATAAGTTTTTAATTTAAAACAAGGCTATCTTGTAACTGATATAAATCTGGAAATAGGGCCCTAGCCTCTTTATAGATATAATATGTAGAATTATTATAGTTGAATATTTACATCAATTGTAATATTCAGGTGATTTCGATGCGAATCAAATAGTGTAAATGTACCATAGCTAGTACCTATATCTGTGCTTACAATAAATAGATACTTTATTCGGCGGGATCATCATCAATCGCAGCAGACTTCACAACGAAATTGCATAGCTATTCATTTACGTTGGAATGGAACTATTCTGTGTTAGATTATAATCTATAGGTTTTTCTATTCCAGCAGCAAAACATAGCAAACTAACGCGAAACCCCTCGAGTGGTAGGTCAGCCCATGAATCAGAATAACTTTTGTTCCATAACTCTTTAAATTCGCAAAAAAGGTTACTTTCAAACAACTACAAACAAACCAAAACAAACAAAACAACAACAAATAAACAAATCAAACAAACAAAAACCAATTAGCTCGATCAGCTGATCAGTTTCAACATCAACATTAACGGCCCGTTACAGTCCACTGCTGGACTATGAGCCTCCTCCACTTAAGTGTTTGGTTTTGCCATAATCTCCACGCTTGGCAGGCGGGTTGGAGATCGCAGATTAAAAGGTTACTCTGTATCAGAGAGCGCTGCTGCCCGTTCCCTGTTCAATGTGTAGTCCCTAAGTCGCCTCTTACGACACCCACGGGAAGAGTAGGGGTTGGTGACAAATGTATTCTACTCTGCCGTCACCACACGGCGGATCACACTGCTGATCAGTTTGTATGAAAGTAATTTTCAAGATAGTAATAATCAGTTGTTCAGTTTCATGGGCTGAGCCTGAGAGGTTTTGCGTTTTTTAGCTAACACGTTATATGTAACCCTGCAGGTGCCCTGGGCATAATGCTCGGCTACAAGTACCGTACCTCATCTATAATGTTTACCGTCTGCTACTGGTACCTGCTTCTGATTGAGAAGAGCTATTGGAACAACCACTCCTACCTGTTTGGTTTGGTTGCTTTCCTACTATCCTTCACGGAAGCAAACTGTTTTTGGTGAGTTAGATTTATTTACTAGCTACCCGTCAGATGTTGTCCTGCCATTTTTCCCATGCAACATCTACCCTACACCTACCCTGCGCAGTTTTCTTATGTCTTTTCTTTTTTTTTATGTAAAACTAAAAATAAGGTGAATGAAATCGGTAAAGCCGTTCTCAAGTTATAACGTGACCAGGAGAAATAGGGGTTCATTTTTATATATTATATTATATAGATTATCAAAGTCAAGAATACTTTGCGGCTTAAAAAATAGGAGAAGATATAATACCAAATTTTTAAACTCGCCCGTGTCTAAAACCCACGGTACAGGAGTTTTTTATAGCGAGCGTGCAAACACGTCAATGTACCTATCTTTCGCCCGAGCATTATGTTCATCATCATTATCGTGTGGGTTGTAAGGTCGACAACCGACCTCACAAACCCTGGTGTCAGCGTTATAGAGCCGCCAAAGGCCACTGACTTGGCTCGTGTAACGACTACATAGTAGCCGGACCAACGGCTTAACGTGCCTTCCGAAGCACGGAATCATCTTTCTTTTCGGACAATCAGGTGATTCAGCCTGCAATATCCTAACCAAACTGGGAAAAGAAAGATTTTTGCTTGACAGTGTCCCCACCGGGAATCGGACCCGGAACCTCCGTAATGGGTGGCCAAATTTCGACCACTCGGCCACGGAGCATTATGTTAATAGCATTTCTTTTTTCCTCTATACTGCACTAAAAATAACACGAACAAAAGGACAACAAAAAAATCCCTGAGCGCACAAAATAAAAAGCCGCGCCGCTTTACCTCTTGTGTCACAGGACGCAATTCAGAATCGTAGCGTAGCTATTTACTACGGTGGCGTAGCAAGCGTAGAAATATGTCTACGGTTTTGCTACGATATGGCATCGTAGCTATGGTATCTTAGAGTATATAATATTGTTAAAGGATGGTAATGTATAGTTTGTCTTGCTTGGTTCATTAGCACGTTATTGAATTAGAACAATAATTCCGTGAGCAAAACACACTGCGTTTACTTTATTTCAAAGTTAAATATTGACGCTGTTATTTAGATAGGATTACATGAATAGTTCTGCGTATTTGGAAGTTTTTGTAGGTAATTAGGTATGATTGGAGCACTACGCGTGACTTCGAAATAGGTACACTTTATACCGCGAAGTAGTACTGCAGTAGATGCGATCAAAATAAAGATTCTACGGAGTCAACAAACTTCACTCTTAACTCGTATGACCACAGATGAAAAAACGGTGCTAAGCAATACGAGATAGAATTATAATTTTAATCGCATTGCACCGAATTCTTAATTTAAAGGTCTCTAGACGTGCACTTCGAGCCAGCCAAGGAGAAGCGAGTGATCCCGTATTGGAACTATTTCCTATTGAAGTACCAGTTCTTCATTCTATACTTCATGGCCGGCATGAAGAAAGGCACCGTGGAATGGCTATCAGGGTACTCCGTGATGAAACTCTCCGAACATTGGGTCTTCGGTCCTTTCAAGTCAGTAAAGAAAACAATTATTTACTTAGACTAAATGTTAGGGGAAGTCAGTGTGTGTCAGAGAGAGCAATGCTGGTATATTCAAGGTGTGTTGTAGTGTACCCGTCCGTACTCTAACTTTATTTTACGGCTACGCTCGCGTTATGTAAGATTTTCCCGTGGGATTATGTGTTACCCTAGGGTACAATCTATCTCCATTCCAAATTTCACCCAAATCCGTTCAGTAGTTAAGGCGAGAAAGCGGAACAAACATCCAAATATATTTTCACATATAATATCTGTTCTATTATTCAGTAAAGAAGTAACTGTTATAAATAAGACTGTGACAAGACTATGACTGAGCTCTGTACAATGCGATAAAGCTCTGTTCAAAATTCTTTGGGTTACGAAAGATAATATATCTTTCACGAAGGTTATTTAAAGCCGACTTAATGAACAAAAGGTTTAAATTGATTACGAGGAAGTCCTTTTAACAGGCTCCATCTACAAAATATTTAATCGCATTTTTCCTGACAGGTTGTTCCTAACAATCCCGCAGATTGATTATCTGATAATCCACTGGTTCATCTTCGTGTTCGACCTGACAGTCGCTATGTGGATGATGTGGGCGCGGACCAGACACGTCGCGATGGTATTCTGCGCCTTGTTCCACCTCATGAATAGCAGATTGTTTACCATTGGTTAGTCCCATAGTTAGTCCGGAAAGTCTTGTAAAATATCGCTAGCGCCATCTTGAATCAAATAGCAAAAATAATATTTCGCTACCGCTACCGCTCGCTTGGCGCGCTACTCGTGACGAGATTCGAGACTGTTTTAGTTTATTATTATTGTTAAGTATTATTATGATTTGACATTATTTTTTCTCGGGACAAATGTGTCCCAGACCTTTGGAAGGCGTGCCCCATGCACGCCAAAGCCAACACGTCGAAGCCCGTTTGTCAATTATATTATTATTATTTTAAAATTTTCTTTCTCTCCGTTATTATTATTATTAAAAATATAAAACTCAAAAGATAAATAAAGTGGGCAGTGGGTGGGTAGCCTAGTCGGTAATACGCCTGCCTACGAAGAACAGGGTCGCGAGTTCGAATCCCGCCCAGGGCAAACATTCGCGTGATGAGCACTTATGTTTGCCCTGTGTCTGGGTGTTGATTATCTATATAAGTATGTATTAACATACGAGAATATCAGCTAGCTCTGGATCCAGAGCGGCGTGTATATTTTCATGGTTCCGACAGAATAACAGCGTCACTGGTTACAGCGGCAACATGCTGAGTCGGGACCTCTGTGGTCGGGACCGGCGGGACATAAAAAAAATTAATGACGACTAGTAGCAGTACAATTCTTCCTGCTATTCTATTTGAGATGGCGCTAGTAGTGAGGGCGCTAATGAGACTCTTGTTGTTGTAAGCGTATTGTTTGTCTTTCATGACATGTAACTTTTTACAGGTATGTTCCCGTGGGTTTGTCTTGCAACTATGCCATTATTTTATCCATTCGACTGGCCAAAAGTTCTTGAACGCCAACTCAAAGAACAGTTTCTAAAGACTAAAGAATTAATTCGCAGTTACATAAAAACGATCTTTGAGCGTCCAAGTTGCACCTGTCGAACTACGGAAGAAGACCGTTTTGAAGATTTTGATAATAACGAAAACTATGCACATGGTGAATACACAAACAACACACATGACAATATTGAAAACAATGACAATGAACCAAATATAGAAGATACTGGCGCGGACAAAAGTACTAAAGATGACATTGCTGATGCAACTGAATCCACTGAAGACGCTACTTCAGAAAATGTGGAAAATCTGTCAGAAAAACTTCACAACGAAGATGATACATCGCGTAGAACTACCAAAAACTCTACCCGTGAAAAACTAACGACTCGTTTAATATTTGCTTACGTATTTATACAAGCATTTCTACCGTATTCTCATTTTATTACAAAGGTAAGTGATCAATTAATTTAACCTACAACAAAATCGGTGGGTTCGATGTCTTTAAAAGAATTTCAAAATAATTTCGATTAAAGTCAGTAAACATAAAAAACTAATAACTAATTAGCGTTTCCATTGTTGTGTTCGGAATGGCATGTTGAGTCATTGGTTGCAGCTATTACTGTAGATAAAAGCGGCAATATGAGTCTTAAAAAAGAGCTAGTTGGTAACCTACTAGACATCTTCATCGTGTGGGTTGAAAAATTTACAACTGACATCTCAAACCCTGGAGGAGCCGCCCAAAGACCACTGACATGGCTCCTGTAACGACTATCTACTTCCTTAATAGCAACCGAGACCGACACTTTAACGTGCCTTCCGAAGCAACACATCTTAGGTGATTCAACCAGCAATGTTCTAACCAAACTGGAGAAAGTCTCACAAAGACAGTGCCCCCACCGTGATTCTGAAAACTCTGTTTGATAGTTGAACATTCAACTACTCCGACGGAGGCTGTTACCTCCTGTTTATATGAGTAAAAAAGTGAGTTGCGTAGTTACAAGTACTTTACTCGTATATGTATAGGTAGAGAAGGCCAGGTAATGTAAAATAGGCCGAAAATTACAATAGTTTTCCATAAACATGTAATGATAATGACACTGTTAAATTTGCCGCGATTACTGGAAAACGATTCAATTTGGTATCTAACCGGTATTAGTAAATTATTATTGTAATCACACTAATGTGAAATGCGTACATACTTAGCCCACAACACCGGCATTGGGTGTTTAGCGTCCATTGACCAAACATCGGGTTTCTACAACGTAGATTCCTTTTAAAACCAAAATCCGTGAGAGATATTATGATGCCGGTGTGAACGATATTTCCTTATTGCGTTTGGGTTTCTGTAAGCAATTAAGCTGACCGTTCAATAAATGAATTATTTATTGCACATCTAATATCATCAACAACATCAACGGCTCGTTACAGTCCACTGTTGGACTATGAGCCTCCTCCACTTAAATGGAGGGTACATCTAATATACCACAATAGAATCCCTAGAAATCGAAAACAAAAAAATTAATATCTATCGTCTTTCTACTTTCTCAAATTCCCATACTATGTCCTTCCAGTTGCAAAGTGTTGAATAAGGCGTCCAATAATGCTACATATAAAAATATTTATCTTCTAGAAAAGCTGTTTCTTTTTTTCAGGGCTACAACAATTGGACTGATGGCCTCTACGGATACTCCTGGGATATGATGGTTCACAGCTGGTATACCGAAGCTGTGACCATCAGAGTCGTTGACAACGAAAACAATGAGGAATCATTTATCGATCCCGACGTGTTCGCTCCGAATAAACGCTGGGTCTCCCACTGTGACATGGCATACCAGTACGCACAGTGTTTAAACTCAAAACTATTAAACGAACGGCCGGAAATTTCGAAGAACACGTCAATATACTTCGACGTCTGGATTTCACTGAACCACAGATTTGTACAGCGTATCTTCGACCCTACTGCAGATTTGTTGAAAGTTACATGGTCGCCGTTTGAAAGAGTATCTTTTTTGATACCCTTGCTGGACGAGGCATCACACTGGAGAAGCACCTTGCTAGAAATAACGGAAGAGACATATTCGTGGAGCGAAAAAAGTGATGTTAATTTTTTCGTTAATATGCCAAGTGCGTATGGTGTTTTGCATTTTTTTTTTCATTAAATACGGTTGAGTGAACTGAAGTATATTAGTCCGCTAATGGTTGCATTGGTGCCGTTAGTGGACTGGTAAACTTTTATTTCTCTTTAACCGGATGCCCGGACGTAGCTAATTGACCGAGCGAGCGAAGCGTCTCTGTTTCAGCTTGGCCAAATTTGCTTTTGTATGTCCATCTGTTTGTTTGTTTGTGGATTTGTTTGTTTGTTTCACTCTACAGGTCGCGTTTCTCAACCGATTCTCGTGAAATTTTGTGAGCAGGTTCGATAAATTAATCGTTTTTTTTTTTGTCGAGCCAGTTTTTGGAAATTTTAAAAAATGACGGAGTTATGGGGGTTGCCAGCTTACAAGGTCTGCCGCTGAGGCTGTTTTCCTCTACAGGTTACATTTCTTAACCAATAAAAAAAAATAAGATAAAATAAAACAAAATTTAAAAACAAAAAATCAAGGGGGTTGGGGATGTTTGTGGAGAAAAAATAAAAATAAATATGAAAAGATTACAGACTCGCGAGGTCTACAGTTCACAGAGCCACTAGTTATTAATTTTCAAAATGCGAAAAGTTGGTCCTTCTATCACGCAGTTACGGGTTGAAAGATCTACGAGTTTTCGCATATAGATATAGTTTGGTAAGGCGCTTTTTACCGGTAATAAATTCATATTCCCTCAAAAAAATCGAAGTCAACCTTCGCTATTACGCAAATCAATATGCAAATTGCTTGCTAGAAACGTCATTTGCTACGAATTCTAAACTACTTTAGCAGTGTGATGGTCAACGAAATTAACCTTTCAAATTTATTTTGTTCTAGATCACGAACACGAAATGTTTATACAACAGGAACTGAGCAATGTGTCCCTCACCGTGCTAGAAGGACATGTGTCTTTTGAACCAGAACATGACTCGACGCAGCGAGGCCAGTCCTACAAGCTGACCAGTGGAAATAGAATCGCTATTGACTCTGATACGATGCACAAAATTGTCAACATTGGCGAATCCCCTGCATACTACATGTATACTTTTGTAGAACCCACGAAAACTTTAAAAAATGATGAAAAAGTTAAACCTAAACTGCCCATTTTCAAAGAACTTTATAATAGTTTTCAAGGTATGGTCCTCTTCATTAGTATAGTAGGTGAAAGCATTTTTCAGATACTGCATGGATGTAATGGTGAATGCTAACTGTTATCAAAATATTATGCTAACCTAACCCCTACTCAGTTTTTGTTGTAAGTGCCAGTTTTTATTTTATTATTTGTTTACATGTACTTAAGTGCCTAAGTGGACTTACTAGATGAATTTATGACCTATCATTTAGTTGGTTAATCGAAAATAAAATGTTGTCCCAAATAAAAAAAATGTTGTTGTGTGTTCTTATTTTTTTAACCCCTGACGCAAAAAAGTGGGGTGTTATAAATTTGACCGCTATGTGTGTCTGTCTGTGGCACTGTAGCACTTAAACGGGTCAACTGGCTGGGTGCCGGGGCATTCAGGGATTGGGGGGAATGAAGCAGCGGATGGGTTGGCGAGGGAAGGCTCCAGTTCCCGACCTATTGGACCGGAGCCCATTCTTGGAGTGCCTAAGTCCGGTTCCAGGCGCCAACTCCTAGCCTGGGAAAGACACCAGGCTAATGAGCTGTGGCACGGATCAACTGGTTTAACACACTCTAAGCAACTGATCCCGGGATTCCTGCCCAAATTTACTGTCGAGGTACTCAAATTGAATCGGCAAAATGTTAGGATATTAATCCGAGCCCTCACGGGCCATTGTAAGCTTAATAAGCATCTGAACAGGATGGGTCTATATGAGGACCCTTACTGTAGATTCTGCGCAGATGTCGAGGAGACTCCACTTCACATCCTATGCGAGTGCGATGCCCTTGTCAATAAGAGAAGCCGGGTACTGGGAGGACTCAAAATTGCCATCCAGGAAGCCCAGGGCAGTTGGTCTAGAGGAGGCTATTTAACATCGAAGGGCTGACTACAATAGATCATCTCGGGTCGCAGTGGTCATTGGGACATAATTTGCCCGATCCCTTCTACCTAAATCATAATCATAATACCTATTGTTGAGCCATCAAATTCGATTGAGTAATACCTATATATTTTAATTTTATTATAAAAATTGAGATTTGGTTTGCTCGTTGAAATGACGCTATAATGTCACGTCGGGGTACCGCTAAGTTTAAAAAATATATCGTATCAAAGCAAGTTGGTCGGATATGCTAGCAAATTAATAGTAATGTCAATCAAATGAAGCGTCTTACTTAACGGTACCCCGACGCGACATTATAGCTTCATTTTAACGAGAGAATAAAATGCTGTTGTGTGTTGTTGTTGTTTTAATAAAAGAATGTGCTTTTAGTGTGAAAGTGCTTTAATAATAATAAATAAATAGTTTATTCAATAAAGCAACAAGGACTCATTAAATTGTTAGTAATCAATGTCCTCAATAAGCGCCATCTTCCGGCGAGTAGCATTTTTTTTGTTGTAGAAGTCACTATCTCAGCACCCTAATCTTTTTTGGGTATGTTACGTTTTATTATTCAATCAATAAAAATATAGCCAACAATGTGCATTTACCAGATTTACGTAAACTATCTACCTACCAACTTAAACTTTGCGAGTGTCCCAGAACTGCCAGAATATAGGTGAGCATTTTGTTGGCGTCTATACCACAATAATTCGCAATATACCAATAGGGATATGCTTAAAAAAATGTGTTTTCATAGTTCGTCTGATATACAAAAATAGAATACTGGCAGCCAAAACAGAATCGAAATAATTGAAAAACAAACTAAGTACAACATTATTAAACAAATATCTGTCTGTCCCTCAAAAACAAAATTTTATATGTAATCCAATTAAAAGAGGGGGGGGGGGTTACCTTACAAACGGTCTGGTAGTGGCGACTTTTTTATTTATTTATTTATTTATTTAACCATTTATTGTACACATTAAACAAGAAAATGACAATAACACAAAGAAAAACGACACAACAGGCCTACTTATTATTAGTATTATTATTTTTTCAAAGTGCATATCTCCATAACTATCAGTTCTAGAAATAAAATTTTAAACGGAAATTATAGGAAATTTAATTCTCTACAACATTGACTTAACTCTTTTCTAGCTAAAGTGCACCAAAACGAAGGTATAAGCAAAAATCTGAAGAAAGAGCCGACTATTTCAATATGGTGGCGGGCCCGGAGGGAGGGGAAATGTGCGTTTCGCATTTTAAACACTTAATAACCATTCTAGACAACATATCCAAAATTTAGAACTACCAGGGGCGCATTCCGAATCAGACTTTCAGCGATGTCAGCGATCAGAAAAGCAAAAAAACGTATGAGTTTTGACAGCTGACTGACAGTAATTCGGAACGCGATTACGGGTGCTTTAATCGATTTCAGCGCGTCTCGGAACGCAGGGCAGACCGTTTGTAAGGTAACTCCCTCTACTCTATTCATTGGCAGATATTTGGCCCGCGTGTAATATGATGTCAAATTACACATCGGACTTCTCTGTCTAGCCACAGAAGAAATAGAGCTTTATAACTTTTTGCAAGATATTTGAAACATTCCGTTAATGAATTTAAAAAAAATGTGCATATTCCCTATTGTGTCTCAGTAGTTATTAGTAATGTACGAGTGTACGAATTTATATTATTTATGTCGGTTGAGGGAAGTTGACCTGAAACGGCAACGTCCGAAGCGTCAGAGCTTAGTAAACTAAACGTTGCGAACTGCGCCTCCAATCCGATACGCTTGTTGGATTTCCAACCTGACACAAAAGCCAAAAGTATGTTATGCATCATTAGAGTACCTATCAGATGTTGGCTCTGCACTGAGCATAATTATAATCGATGGTAATAATCAATCACCAGAGGCAGCGTAAGGCGTGGGCGGTGTGGGCCACCGCCCACGGCCTCGCGGTGCAAAGGGCCTCGCGCCTCACAGCCGAAAATAAATTAGAAAAAGTATGGAAAATATGGAAGTAGTGGAAGTCCAAAAGTACACGCCACAAGATTTTTCTTATAGCTTTGGCGGTTTATGCTTTGGCAGTTTTATTTATTGAAGCAGATATAGCATCTAAGATAAATTATGAACCAATCGGAGTTAGTAAAACCAAAAGTAGAAAATTTCTGTTTCTTTAATGTTTTCTTTATTTAATTATTTTTGTTTAATGTTCCAAAGAAGTGTAAAAATTTAGGTTTGTTTAATGAATAAAAAACTGTTTAATTTTAAGTGCTTTTAGGGTTCCGTAATCAAACAGGAACCCTTATATGTAGTTTCTGTCCGTCCGTCTGTCTGTCTGTCTGTCCGTCCGCGGCTTAGCTCAGAGAGTCTTAGTACTAGAGGGTTATAATTTGGCATGGCTACAATATAAATGATTTTATATATTTTAAGTCCTGACATTCTCTTATATTAATGGTTATGGTTTATTTTGATTTATTGTATTTGTATTTGAATAATTTTAAACATTGGCTACTTATAAAAGCATCATTGACATTAATTGGAATTTCCTGAAATTAAATTGACACATTTGCATGCCTAGGGTAGAATACCCAAAATGTAACATCAAAAATGTGTATTCTTGCAAATAAATATATTTTGTATTTGTATTAATATAATAAAATATTAAAACTATATATAGAATAAAATATTAAAAAAATGATTTTTTTAGGGTTCCTTTGGTTTACGTGAAGTGAGGGTTATTTTTTTTATTCACGACTTCCTGGGGGCCGTTTCACGAAGCTACAAGTTACAAATTACAAGTACAATTCGATGTACATTGCGTAGTCAATGAGATAAAACGATAAGGGCTTACAGTTTAGGCGAATTGGCTACGCAATGTATTTCAAATTGTAACTTGTTACTAGTAACTTGTTGCTTCGTGAAACGGGGCCCTGATAGTTTTGTAAAAATAATGGAGTTTGCTTAAACTATTTTTCGATGCTAGTGTACGTTTCAGAAAAAAAAAATCGTTTCAAAGTGCTTATTTTTGAGCGAGACCGTTGTATTTGGAAATGAGAAAAAATTTGCAGAAGTAGTGTATATGATGAATTTAAAAGGAAAACTATTAACATCAAGTAGGCTTTATCGAATAAAAGACCAACTTATAAAACGAACTTGTACAAGTAAAAAATTTGGTAGGTTCTAGAAATATCATAGAAAAATATTTTGATAAATGTTAATAGTCTTAAATAGGTACTTAAGAAGCTACAAGTTACAAATTACAAGTACAATTCGATACACATTGCGTAGACAATGAGATAAAACTATAAGGGCTTACAGTTTAGGCGAATTGGCTACGCAATGAATATCATATTGTAACTTGTTACTTGTAAATGGTTGCTTCGTGAAACGGGACCCAGAGGGCCTCGCGAAATGTACCTTGCCCACTAAATAGTTTTATTTTTAATCATAGGTAATATATTTTTTTATATATTCACATTTATTAAAAACAAGAAAACGAATACAAACACAAACATAAACAAAAAACAAAGAAAAAAAACAAACCTTAAATATCTAACAAACCTCTCCGAACCGTTCCCGGAGCAAAGCTTCCCAGAATGCTCACCGCGTTGCCACGCTGGACTGCCAGGGATTAATAGTTTCGGTCTTGCGCCGCCACTGTCAATCACTACGTTTAGCTACTGCTAATACGTATAAATGGATATCATATCTAATCGGCAAAACGTGGTCATCAGGGAGGACGAAGAAAGAATAATGATCCCTGAAACCTAGTGAGCTTGAAAATTATCTTCGCCGGGCTCATCAGGTTAGTTGTCTTGTCGCATCTTCGTTTCAGCATCCATTCATTCATCGCAACGACGGACGACGGATGACGACGAGACGACGTTGAAACCCAACGACGACACGCGCGCGCATCAAAAAGTTGAAAAAAGCGCCAAACAAAATTCCCCAAACTTTTTAGCTTTCTCTTTCTTGTTCATAAAATAAAATATAACTATCCCGTTTTGTCATTGTCACAATCATTTTTGAACGAAATTAGGTTCTTCTTTGGTGACATTTCGTAAGTAACCCAAAGTAAAAAAAAACAGAACCCAACTTTATTAGGACTCAATATTAATAAACACACTGTTTTGTTTGACAGAAACCATAAATATAAATATTGAATTGATACTTCATAAGTGTAGTTTTAATTAAATTGACCGTGGATACCTTCAAGCATACAGTTCCATTTTATATTAACTTTACGGTCACCATAAAACACCTCTACACTATAGGCTGGACGGGGGGAAAGCACGGGGATAGGGGAGGGGAGTTGATAACTGTCAAAAAGATCGAAACGAAATGCGAGAGGCAGGGCTCGGCGTGTGTCGTGGCGTGAAGCGAGTTCATTCATCTATTACTCTGCAGCTGTGACGAAAAGATCGGACGCGGGCCGAGCCTCGACATCACCGCGATATATAGGCGACGTGAAGTCAGTCCGCGACCATTGCCGCAGCCAGTCGCGCGGCAGCGATACACTTCGCCGCCCTACGAATATTGACATTTACATCTGTGATATAACGATACCGCGATATCTCGTTGATTTTTAGGTTAATTCCTCCGCCGGTGATATTCAGTGCTTCACATTGCGCCCTACAGTGGTGCTCTGTCGTTTCTGTACAGTGAAATCGTAGGCTTAACCTAACAGTAAGCATGGAATCCAATTCGATGACTTACAACCTCGACATCACTCCGAATTACTCGTACATCTTTGAGTTTGAGAATGACTTTATTCATCACAACTATAGGAAGTGGATGACAGAGAATTGGACTGTGGCGTTTTACTATGTTGGTGTTTATATGGCTTTTATATTCGGCGGCCAGTACTACATGCAGAACAGACCCAGGTAAGAGCTATTTCCATTCACGTGGCGTTGATAATGTATGCAGTTTCACTCACATGATGTTCAGGCATGTAATTTTCATGTGTGCATGCTACATAAACAATAAGACATTTATATTGTTCTGAAAGTTAAAAAGTATTGAGGACATCTTAGGTAATGATAAGATTTCTCTTTTTAAATGTTCTATCAGGTAATTGACTCTCACTTTGATATTACATTTTATTGTGAGAAAATTATAGTACATTACGAGGATTGTAGGTGGTAAATTACAAACGAGCAGACCTCTGTAAGCCCGAGCCGTAGGCGAGGGTTTATAATGTCACAAGTTTGCTATAAAACCTAAGATCGACGTACTATGTTTTTCAATACACTTGTGAGAAAACAGATAATAAATAATTAAAATGAAATTATTATTATGATTATGAAAGGTACCCACAAAAACTACAATACTACAGATGAAATTGTTCATGTAAAAGTTGTATAAAAAGTAACCTTTATTAAATTGCATGTAGTTTTAGTTGCTTTACTATCATTAAATCATTACTATCATTAAATATCAACACTTAAGTACTCATAAAACAACAATCAACAATTTAAAAATTTACAAAATTAGTGCCAACCTGAAACAATAGTAGGTATTTTTTTATAATATGGAGAAAAGGCTCTGCAAACATTCAACCTCTACGAATAGATTTGTTAAAATCCAGATAATTTTATTTTTATTATTAAAATATTACTGGCTGATAATATTTTTGATACAATTTGTTGACATAAAATATAAAATACTTTTCTCTTTGTAAGAATTGAATTAAAATGATCCTGGCTGAATAATAATTAAGGAGACCGTAGAAAAAAAAATAAAAAAAAATTAAATCACACTAGTAGTGTGGTAAAACACATTTACTGCACAGTTTACTGCCTTCGTAAGTTCAATTTTCGAGCAAGGTGTATTAAAAAATGTTTAACCTAATGGGTCTGACCAACGATTTTAGCTGAAAATGCCAAAATGTTCTATAAAAAATTACATAAAATACTGTTTTTATTTTTTTTATATCTTTATAAATGACTGAGTTATTAACGATCAAAGTGCACACTTCCGCACGAGGCGAGTGGTAGCTGTGACGTCATATTGACGTCATATGCACGCAACGTTCCTTTTACACTGCCCGCAACTGCCTGTGTAAAGCTGTAGTGTTACCTACCTACAAAGAGCATGCTTATTCATTTCATATAAGAAATATATGGTTACTATACTGAGTTATTATGGACAAGGAAACATACTCTGTAATAAATACAAAATGAAATTATTAATTTTCCTTATTATGTTCAACAAATCTAGTCTGCATATATATAAACTGAATGTAAAATTCTTCAAATCCCTTTCCTTTACAGCATGATTTAAGTTTACTTTGTACTATCTGTTGAACATTCTTCTTGAATAACATAAATACGTTAAGTCAAAACTAATTACATACGATGTGATGAGTTTTGACCTAGAAAAATGATTACAATATTTGTATACAATCCTAGGTGGCTGTTTTTTTTTTAACTTTTAGTTTTTCTGTAGTTCATAATAAAGAAATCTAAACCTTGTGCGCTGGTTTAGGTATTTCTTCTGTACTAAAGGTCAACAGTTTTGATATTCACATTATAAAAACAGATTTAGCCAAGATAATAAAATACTATAAAATAACAGACTGTCGCGTTCGAACCTTTTTACTTACAATCTTCTGTGTTACTGGCTATCGGTATATTTTGGAAAGGCATTCATATTATTCGAACGCACTCTTTTATATGTTCTTGGTGATCAGTCTAAAATTAGCTTTCAAGCAGAATAAACGTATAATTTATCTCATATATCCATTTTTACTTAAGTAGTGTCGACACAGGGTATAAGACCCATACACTCACCAGAAGGAGCATCAACACCCCCAAGGGCTTGTAAGTAAGTACCTATGTTAGTTGAATTTTTGGTTAGCCTTAAAATGTATCTTTTAATTAAAAAAAACCTACCTAGACTCTTTCCCTCTTAAATGAACAGGTTATATATATATTTTTTACTTTATATAATCTTATTAGAGTGCTACTCAAGTATGAATATTTCTTTAACAAATAAAATATGACCAAAAAAGTTACATAAAACTATAATTTCCTTAAATTACTTTTTTACCAAAATTCTGTGACTTTATGTAATAATTGCATATGGACTCAAAATAATAAAATGGAAAGATTTAATTCAGGTCAGATAAACCAAAATGATAAAATAATACCTAAGTGAGAACGCCAATTAGTCCACCAGGAACTTTTTTTAACTTAACCTGTGCTGCTCTCATTAAGTTGATATCACCTATACACAATATAATTATCACATCACACTAATATTAGAAATATGTGAAAATATATTTAGATGTGATGTGTGGATGTTCGTTCCGATTTCACGCCTAAACTACTGGACGGATTTGGATGAAATTTGGAATAGAGATAGTTTGTACCCCGGATTAACACATAGGATACTTTTTAGCGGGAAAAGTCGTATTCCCACGGGAAAAATTTACATAACGCGAGCGTAGCCGCGGGCGAACCGCTAGTAAACAATAAAAAATAGTTATTGTTATTATTTTCTCATCATGTGGTGTGACTTTTAATCTTATCTGTTGTTGACAATTATTTGACCTCTAGGCCCTCCTGAATGAGTTAATGGACAATTTACCAAGTGATAACAAGTTCAGGGTTATCACAACTTTGTATGTAGGTAAAAGTAAGATATACAATACACCTCAATCAATCAGCCTATTGCAGTCCACTGCTGGACTGCTGCCTCCCCTCGGGCACGCCAAAGCGCACGATCACCCGCTTTCGTCATCCAGCCACCACCAGCGACCTTCCTCAGGGCCGCGATCGCGTAAGTCGAGCTTGCTTCGTTCACTTGGCTTGGCTTCAAGCAAGTTGAACGGTATTCCGATTCCGATTGTAGGAATTGTCTAACTTTTGGGACGGTAATCGTCTTGGGGACAAAGAGTAAAAATATTCACTTGTAATCGTCTTCGTTGGCTTGGCTTGCTCCTTACGCGATCGCTTGAAAGCCGCTGGCGGTCTTCAAACCCGCCCCAAGCAAAGCAAGTCCGCTTACGCAATCGCCCGGCAGGTCATCAGTCTACCTATACAATACACCTTCAACAGCAGCTCATATACGTCCCCACCGAGAGGCTCCAGTTTACCCTGAATTAGGGCGACTAGGCCTTAGTTCACCACGCTGGCCCAGTGCGGGTTGGTGAACTTCACACACAACCTTTGAATTTCTTCGCAGGATTGTGCAGGTTTCATCACGTTTTCCTTCACCGTAAGAGCGTCGAATAAACGTACAAATGAATTCGAAATCACATTGGTACGTGGCGGGGTTCGAACTCGCGTCTGCCGGACGGGAGGCAGCGGCCCTAGCCATTAGACCACCGACTTACACCAACAATACACCTACTTGGTTTCAATTAATTTTACTTTTTTGTTATTATTATTATTATAAGAACTGAGAAAATCACATTTACTTTTAGCTGACCACAAATGCAAATTTCTTTATATAAACATTCCATTAAACTTATACTTCACTTTGAAGAGGAAAATATGTTTTATTTTGTTTAAAATTAGTTTGCACATTAATACCTTATTTCCCTTCAATTGTGGATATTTTGTTAAATTAAAATTGGTAAAAAAAAAATTGGTAAATTAAAAGTTGGTGCATATGGTAGTAGGTATTTAGTCAATACATTCTAAGTATCCACATTGTTTGTTGGTTGTTACTAAGTAGGAATACAATTAAAATTACAATCTTTATTATGTTTTGATACCTTCTGATAAGAAACTAATTAGATGTTCATGTAACCATGACATAGACATTCATTCATAGGAACAATCTTTTTATTTGTTTACTGGTGTATTATGTATAATTATAATTGCAATTTGATTAGGATTATAAAACTTCAACCCATTGCATTGCATTTGCATTTTTTTCTGTTTTAAGATATTTAACTTTTTCGTTTTAATTATGTATATTTAATTTACTTAACTTTATATTTTATCATCAACAGCTTAAATACGTCCCCACTTTATATTTACTTCACTGTAAATAACTCATATTCGAAACAAACTCATATTTATATGAAAAGTACCATAAATTTAAATTGTCATAGTAGATAATTGGCATAAGATTTTTGCAGCTTGCTTGCTTGCTTGATTTCTGCTTGTTTTCCAAGTTCATACTCGTTGAAATCTGCACAAAGCGTGGCCAGCTTGCAGTTCCCCTAGGCTAGAAGTAGGGGGGGGGGAATGGAGGTGGGAGAATATGGGGAATGGGGACAAAATGAGGGTAGGGGTTTATGAATGAAACTCCGCATCTGATCTGCAATGTTACGTAAGGAAATTTTTAATCATTTTTTCTCAGCGCTTAACTTATAGTGGTAGAGTTGAGTACGTAATTTAGTGGAAGAATGAAGGTAATAAGGATTTTACAGTTTGGTTTTTGAACATACATTTTATTTGCAAACGTATTCTGAAGCTGTGAAAGGCGCGCGTGACCTAGGTACAAATTATTACTATAGTTTAGCGTATTTGCCGTGTGGTGACGGCAGAGTAGAATACATTTGTCACCAACCCCTACTCTTCCCGCGGGTGTCGTAAGAGGCGAATTAGGGACTACACATTGAACAGGGAACGGGCAGCAGCGCTCTCTGATACAGTAACCTTTTAATCTGCGATCTCCAACCCGCCTGCCAATCGTGGGGATTATGGCAAAACCCTCCACTCAAGTGGAGGAGGCTCATAGTCCAGCAGTGGACTGTAGCGGGCCGTTGATGAGAGTATTTGAAAACGAATTAGAAACACTTCCTATTCCTATATCGAATAATATTATCAGTTATGCAGTATCAACAGATATCATTTAGTGCAGTTATAAAAAATGAAGCAACGGGAAACTTATCTTAATCCTTTAACACATATAATTCCTACCTAAATAAACAAGATTATTATAAAACAATTAAAATGACGATTGTAATATCAGGCCATGTAATCGTCACGACGACGCGACGACGTTCGCAATCTTGTCGTCAATTAGTCTACAGTTATTTTTAACTAAATCATGTGATAATGTATTTTCTATCTTTTCTTTCTTTTGATAAACTAAACTGGATTTACAATTCCCATGAATCGCGAGTTAATTTAGTTTTGTAAGCGCTCTTCGGGTTTTTTCGTATTTTTTATCTCTCTAACGTTCAGAGATGTACGCACGTTTAGGCACCCAGAGCCCGAGGGCTCGCCAGCTATCTCTTATTTTTCTAAAAGACTTCCCTTGGAGATAAAAAGAAAAAAGGGATACAGATATGAAAAAGTCTTTGAATTTATCTTCGCGAACAGTCATGTCTGCAATGCCCTATTCAAACTGGGGACAGTTTCACAATTTTTTTTGTTACTAGTCTCCAATAATCAACCCGCATTGGGTTAACTACAGCCCTGACACCATTATTCAGCTCCTCGGTGAAGACGTATGAGCTGATGATGTCTCCAACGGGTAACGAACACAGAACCTCCGTAGGAACAGAGCAAATGAATGAGACACGACATATATTTTTTAATTTACGCTTTAAAACGCACGTTCGCTATTATTCAGCATAAAATTCTAATCAATTACCCACTTTCACCATTCTCGTTTTATTCGCAGCGCTTGTTTCACATAACCATTCCTTTAATTATACAAATTGGCTTCATCTAAACGTGCTTTTGTGTCGGTAAATTGGACGAGTACCGCTTTGTTCCCGAAATCGTGTTTGTTGTACCTATAGACGCATGTTCACGGAATGTAACAAAAGTTCCTGATAGTTTCTAAACACTTGGTCTGGTGGAACAACAAAGGTTTCTGTAATAGTTTGTGTTTTGGATTTAGAAGCGGGCACATTGTTTTGTTAATTATACGGTTTCGTATAGATGTCACTTTTATTCTTTATTATTATATTAGTAAACATATAAATTCTACGTTTTTCGGCATAATAACTAAAACATGTTGCTCCAACATTGCATTTTGAATTAATTTGAATATTATCGTCTGTACGGGACCAGAAAATGTTATTTAGGTATCTTTTTTGTCACACTAGTAGTAACTTTTCTGCTCATTAAATTCAATCTGCATTTGGCTCTAAGAACGGAAGACATAGAATTTGGTCTAATAAATCTACAGACTACCTTACCTCTTTTGTAACAGTAACTTTATACGTACTCGCGTATCTTCATGTTCACCTGGTTTTCCTCCTCGATGGAATCAAGCTCAAAGTCGCTAGTCAACCTGTTCGCGTTTGTCACACATTATCAACCGGTCTAGCCACTTCTTACGTAAGGGATAGTAGAGTAAATGTGAAAAAAAGCGCTCCTTTGATCTGCAACACGAAATAGGTTGTGGTCCAGCAGTCGCCACGAAGCTGCTAGACCACACGAAGAGTGTTGTAGAGGGTTATGTGGCAATAATCAGGGCACAGTCCGAAGGAAAAAGGTATTTTTATGTTTATATATTATGTAACTGTCAAGGAAAAATAGTAGAGAATAGTAGAAAAGCTTTAGGTATGTTCTATCGGAGATCAGGACATGAAGTGAAGAATTTGGCAGGAAAAAGACAAAATCGAAACGTAAGAAATCTAAATTTGAAAATGAATTTAAATGAAAGATAAAACTGCCAGCAAGAAAGGTTGCCAGTCATAAAACAGGAAAGAGGACGAATGCCTCGTTACAAGGTTAAAAGATATTCCGGGAATAACGCAGCCTTGCGTGATCCACCATACTTAAGGTATTGCGAGATTGTTGGCGTTTTTCTAATCTTCGTGAGTT
Source organism: Carpatolechia fugitivella (assembly GCA_951230895.1). Taxonomy (NCBI): domain Eukaryota; kingdom Metazoa; phylum Arthropoda; class Insecta; order Lepidoptera; family Gelechiidae; genus Carpatolechia; species Carpatolechia fugitivella. Next base: position 15,622,396 of record OX579651.1, read on the forward strand.
ATGTGATTTTGTTGTGGTTGGAGAAAATTGGAAGAGTTGGCAACTTCTGAACGTTCACGTGCTGATTTTGAGAAGATGAAACTTTATGTCTAATGTACCAGCTAATACATATTATTTGGATGTAAGCCAAGCTGAAGATGCATTTGGGTTCCTATTTACCTTCTCAGGTGAAGTGGGACCCATCAAAACTAAATAAAGGAGCAAAAAAAGGAGGGTATCTTTGACGATCGACTAAAAGAATACGGGATCGGACTACTTTTTTTTATTTTATAAATCCAAACTTCTTAGTTTCTGCTATCGAACACTAAAAGAATTTTCGCTGTGTCTTTAAAATTGACCGAGTTATAAAGGTTTGAAATTCAAGATTAGACAGAGAGGCACATACCCACTTGTGACGTCATTTGTTAGTAACGCCATATAATCTCCATACAAAATATCGTTTTTGAAAGAGACAGACATATTGAAAATTTAAAAAATCACTGTAAATTCGTTTTTCAACCGCTTCTGTTTTTTTTATCGCAGATCGTTTGCTACTAATCAATATTTTAAAAATAATTCATAAAATATGGTAAATTTAGGAACAGTCCGATCCCCTATTATTGAATATGGTACGAAATTTCTTTTCTTTTGTCATTCCGCTGAATAATTCATAATCCATTTTTCAAGCACTTGCTGGCATCCGATATTGCGTCGTTAGTCCTATATCATTTCGGTGTCAGTCAAGAGCTAGGAACAAGGAAAGTTGTTCCTAGGTCAAGAGTGACTGAAACATGTCAAGATTGAGTTTTCAACAGCACAACAAAAAGTGTTTCGGCTCATTTGATTTGTCTTGATAAGTTTTGGATACTACTATTAGTCCTATAATAATAGTATCCAGGGACTGATGATGGAGCCGTTAAGAGCTTTTTTCTTAAAGAATCTTAACAGTAACATTACACTTGCTTCATTTACTTACATTGTTCCATAAGAGACTACAAATTGTTCTTCGAGACATAACATAATGTCCAGTGTGTGTATTATAGTCACGTGCGTCGTCTACTCTTGTTAAATTGCTCACATTTTTTGCATTGTGACTATGTCCAGCAATATGCGATAGGCTGATTGTGTGACGTCATATGAAGATGTTTTGTTTCTATTCTGGCTACATCTATACTATATTAGACGTCTTTTTCTTGGAGCATATAATACATAGCTGCAGTCTTCTGTTTTTCTTCTACATCGCCGCCGTGTGGGTTTTAAGGTCCACCTGACCTCACAGCAAGCAGCCTCCGTGGCTGAGTGATCGAGATTTCGACGCCCATTACGGAGGTTCCGGGTTCGATTCCCGGTGGGGACACTGTCAATCAAAAATCGCTTTGTGAGACTTTCCCCAGTTTGGTTAGGACATTGCAGGCTGAACCACCTGATTGTCCGAAAAGAAAGATGATTCCGTGCTTCGGAAGGCACGCTAAGCCTTTGGACCCGGCTACTATGTAATGTAGTCGTTAAACGAGCCAAGGCAGTGGCCTTTGGCGGCTCTATAACACTGCGACACCAGGGTTTGTGAGGTCGGTTGTCGACCTTACATACAACCCACGCGATGATGAGACCCTGGTGTCGGTGTTGTAGAGCCACCAAAGACCAGTAACATGATTCGTGTAACTACTCCTTCCATAGATAGCAACCGGTGCCCTCTTTCTATCATCTTTCTTTTCATACATTCAGGTGATCCAGCATCTGGGGAAAGACTCGCAAAGTCGCAAACTAAGAATGTAACATCCAAAAGTTAATAAACGATTCATTCATTCAAATACATTCTTTTTAACAGAATATTTAAGATTCATAGAAAACGACCAAAAACGTAAACTTTCCGGCGGGACTTGAACCCACGACATACGCAGCCAATGTGCTTACCAACTACACCACGGAGGGCATAGTGGCAGCGCCGAAATTCGTTCTTGCTTGTTTTCTATGAAATTATGACATCACCATAATAGGGAACCACTTGGCACGTAACAGCGTTTTTTTTTACATTGTTTTCACCGGGTTTCGAACGGGATCTTCCGTAATGAGAACGTGTCCAATGCTCGACCTGCCACGGAGACTGTGGCTGTCATATAAATAAATAAATAAATAAATATGTGGGGACATCTTCACACACGGCCATCTCATCCCAAACTAAGCAGTGCTTGTGCTACGAGTACCAGACAGCTGATATACATTACATAAATAGATAAATACATACTTATATAGATAAATAACAACCAGACACAAGGCAAACACAAGTGCTCATCACACGAATGTTTGCCCTGGGCGGGATTCAAACCCGCGACCCTGTGCGTCGGAGGCGGATACACTACCACCTGGGCTACGGGGCCGTCATATGAATAAACCGTATGTGTGTCGAACCGTCGAGCCTTTGGTACTTAAAATAATATATATATATAGTAATACATTAATGACGTAAGAGCTTTCTCTTTCTCTCAAAAACTGCTTTGTAACAACTGCACATTCGAATGGGAAAACCAAAATTACGTAAGATCGATGTGGATAGATCAAGGTAAATATCCTGCTATCGATACCACACCATGAGTTATTATAATGCACTTTCAAAACCGTTACATACGTCCAATTTTATGTAATACACGCTCTAATCATTAATTTCAGTGCAGCCGTGTTTTTCGCCTTTTAAAATATTAATAAAAAGGGACAGGAGATTAAAATCCTGATAAAGCAGAAAATTTAAAATTTTGTCGATCTTGGACAGGACTCGAACATCCTGATAACATCCTAACACAACATCCTGATTATTCCTGATATTAGAGGTGTCAAAGAGCGAAATTGAACCATATGGAATATGGACGCAACGTCGTCGGTTGCAGACGACGACGTAAAGACATCCTACCTAAAAATTCTATGATTCATTCAAAATATTATTATTCGTTCGTCTCAATTCATCTTTCAAAAACGAAAAGAAAAGCTAGATTTTAAAATTAAGATTAGAGCATAATTGTATAAATATTCCATATTATTATTGGTACTATTAGTTGTTTTGCAAGCAGGCGACTATGCTTGTGCTGTTTACAAATTTACTCGTGCGAAGATTTTTTTCCCGCTGTATAAAAGAAACAACAACATGATAGCCTGTTACTCTCCAGCCCGTAACATAAACTATCTCTATTCAAATAATAACGTTGATACGTTACTCTGTTGCGTGAAAAAACAAACAAAACAATTTATTAAGTCACGCTGTAATTCCTAAAGTGAGCAGGGCTTGATTTGGCTTACAAGGAAGCACGTACTAAAACCACGTTTGACAAAATAAGAGTAATGTTGGTTTAAAATTAGGTATTATTGTACAAACACACGATGCACCACGCTAGTATACGACAGTACAATGATCGTTTTGATTCTTTACGAACCTAGTGACAATTTACCAGTCTATCACAAAGTAATAAAATCTCTACTCACCCAGAGATTACTAGTGTCATACTAGTGTACTGAACTGTAGCATCGGGCCTCATTGGTTCTCGTGCCATAAATAATAGTTTGGTGCTGGCGCGGTGTGATCCTTTTTAAAATATATTTGTTCTCTTTTTAATTAGGTACCTTATACTTATGTATATATTGTTAATAAATTATATTACCCGACGCTGGCAAAATGTCCCCAAAAATGGGTAGACGGTTGCTATAAGAAAAAAAAAGGAGAGCTATAAAAACTTCATACGGGCTCGGCCGGGGAGTTGTGACGTTCTTACCTGCCGTCCGCCGTCGTGTGCGGACCATAGTATTATGTTTTCCTATGAGAAGTTGTAAAAACGAATATAGAAGAAGTTATTTTTATAACAGTGCGTTTTTATTAATTGTAGATAAACTGGCTACAGTTTCTACAGTACTATACTAGGAACATGCATCTACACTAGGAACCTATAAGTGAGTTACAGCACGCGTGCACTGTTGCCGTGGTGTGCCGGTAGACCAGACAATCGGATTAGCGGTGTCTCTGACCTCGCAGACACGGATTATACTGACATTGGTTCATATTCGGTAACATCTTGTTACATGTAAAACTGTAAACAAAGTGACGTACGGCGGCGGCGGTTAAAGGGCCCTTTCCCAGAGAAATGGGGTTGAGGGCCCTTAGAAATATTCAAACAATTTTTTAAAACATGCTTTTATTTTTTGATTTAATTACGACGAGCAGCGTCTTTTGACAACGTTAATGAGTACATGCACCTCCCTTCATTCTTCTTCATCAGACCCTCATTGTGAAAGCAGACTGGTCGAAATTTATTAGTATTTATAGCCGACGAAAAAATGCCTAATTTGAACTGAAGCCTGTTCAAAGTAGAGCAATAGTCCATAATCACACTTAAGATTATAAATGTTGAAGTATGTTTGGATTTTTAGATGTTTGGATATTTGTTCCGCTTTCACGCCTAAAGTACTTACTGAATAGATTTGGATAAAATTTAAAATGGAAATAGTTTGTAGCCTGGAATAACACATTTGACATTTTTTGAACAAGTTTTATTCCGGACAGCAAGTGTATATAAATGCACATAAACAAGTTTTTTTAATTTTATTTTATTAAATAAGACCTGGACAGACATAGACAGATACGATGTTAAATTATGAATATCATAGAGTCCGTATATGTATCACTTTGTTGTATTTATCTGCTGATGCAAATTGAGACATACGACCGTAGAATTAAATTCCCACGGGGTTAAGTAACTTGATTAAACGAATATCGACTTTCTGTTGTAGCGGTGTTGCTATAATTTCCAATCACAAGTTGTCTATAATATGTTCCAATTAGAGCAAATCACATCACACTAATATTATAAATGTAAAAATATATTTGAATGTTTGTTCCGCCTTCACGCTTAAAGTACTCAACGGATTTGGATGTTTGGAATGGAGATATTTTGTAACCTGTTTAACACATAGGATACTTATTCCGGGAAAAAGTCCTATTCCCACGGGAAAATCTTACAATGCGAACGTAGCCGCGGGCGGAAAGCTAGTGAACTATAAACTACATAAGTAAATTATTTACTCATGAGCTCATCATTATCTGTTTGGGATTTTATGAAAGATTTCATTCAGTAATAGTTCTACTATTATAATAATCTGTGTTTACTTTGTACAATCAATAAAAGCATTGTACTTTATAAAGTAGTGTAGTGTGTGTGTGTGTGTGTGTGTGTGCGTGTGTGCGTGTATGTGTGTGTAGTAGTTTATTTACAAATAAAGCTTACACATAATAGGGGATCGGACTGTTCACCATGTTTTATGAATTTACCATAATATTTTAAATTAATAAGTTATTTAAAAATATAGAGTAGTAGCAGAGGATTCGCGAAGAAAAAAACAGAATCGGTTGAAAACGATTTACAGTGATTTTTTAAAGTTTCAACATGTCTGTCTCTTTCAAAAACGTTTTTTGGTATGGAGATTACATGGCGTTACTAACAAATGACGTCACAAGTGGGTATGTGCCCCTCTATCTAATCTTGAATTTCAAACCTTTATAACTCGGTCAATTTTAAAGATTGGGCAAAAATTATTTTAGTGTTCGATAGCAGAAACTAAAAAGTTTGCATTTATATAATTAAAAAAAAGTAGTCCGATCCCTTTTCTATAGATTTGGTACGGTCTATACAACCGCACATTCTGTCGCGTCAGCAGTTTGATATTTACAAATCAGTGCACGTTCGAACGCCGCCGCGTCGCTCGCTCATATCATTTTATCATTAATCAAACAATAAATGCAACAGTTTATTTTGACGTTTACTTCAATATCATCATCAGTTCATCATCTTAAAAAGAGTACGAGTAAGCAGCTCGTACAGATTTAAATGTATGAGAGACATTGATGAATATTATATCAACATCATCAACGGCCCGTTACAGTCCACTGCTGGACTAATGAGCCTCCTCCACTTAAGTGGATGGTTTTGCCATAATCTCCACGCTTGGCAGGCGGGTTGGAGATCGCAGATTAAAAGGTTACTGTATCAGAGAGCGCTGCTGCCCGTTCCCTGTTCAATGTGTAGAGCCTAAGTCGCCTCTTACGACACCCACGGGAAGAGTAGGGGTTGGTAACAAATGTATTCTACTCTGCCGTCACCACACGATGAATGTTACAGATTGACATAATATTTTACTGTCAGCCCTACACATCTTTTTCTCCCTATATATTTTTCATATAATACATATCTACATATCTAAAATCTTTTATGTTTATAAGCACTTTTAGTATGTCTTCCACTTCGTTATTTAATCGACTTGCTAAGAAGAGTGATTGAAAATAATATGTCTAACCTACCACAAAATATACAGTCGTCTAGCGGTGGTATGTATGAGGTTTGATAACATTGAAGTGATGTCGCTGATAATACTGATAAGATAAATACCAGCACGTAAACGTGAGTTAGACGTTCACGTTCTATTCTATTCTATTCTATTCTACAACACTAGTGATCCGCCCGCGACTACGCTCGCGTTATGTAAGATTTTCCCGTGGGAATAAAACTTTTTCCCGTAAAAAGTATCCTATGTGTTAATCCAGGTTACAAACTATCTCAATTCCAAATTTCATCCAAATCCGTTCAGTACTTTAAGCATGAAGGCGGAACAAACATCCAAATATCCAAATATATTTTCACATTTATAATATTAGTCTGACATTAACTAAACAATGCAAAACTTCTTTTAACTGAAACTAAACAATTTTTTGTTTCAAAAATTTTCAGGTATTATCCTTTTTAATTTTTCAAATAAATTAACTCGGACACATCTGTCTCGAACTGGTCATCACCAGTTTGTAAAAAACAAAATGTTCTCTCTTTTTTTAAAATTCCATTTTATTTAGAGCTTTTGGGTTTTTTCGAAAGTTCTTCAGTTTCATGCGTTGAGCTACCAATCGGAAGGGTTAGTAAGATTTAGCTTACAGGTCGTATTTACTAAGTTGACGTTGAGAATACTCCTTAGGATAACTTCCACGCTTCAAAAAATTCGTGTTAAAAAAAAGCATTGCAGACGTTAGGGCTGCGTCAAAATTATTAGTATTCAACAAGTTTTGCACACTAAAACGGAATGAGGAACACTGGTAAGATTAAACGTAAATCCAACCTTATAGCACTTCTAGCCGAAAACTGGCTGCAATAAAATAATATTACATCTTATATTGCCTACACGAGAACATAATACGCGCATGAAATAACTAATCTACAAACATATTTTTTGTGTTATTTTTATTTTCCTACAACAACCGTACCGGACCTTTTAGGGGTCAAACGTTATGCGGAAGTGAGAAGGGATCTTAATGAGGCCACTACGTAATGGTGTTGAGTATATTTCATTTCGTCACGTTGTTGGTTTGGAAATCGTATCGGGAAAGATTAGATATCAGAGCTGAATAGCTCATCTTCGTTTAAGAGACAGCAAGCAAACCAGATTTTAAAATAAAGATTGATGAAGCGTGTCGCCTTTTAATGAAACAACTAACTTAGCATAGCGTAGTGAATAATGTCAATATACCTGTTTTTTCCAATGTTTTAAGTAAAAGCTTAATATTATTTTCATTTTACAGTATATGTTATATTCTGACGTACATAATGGCTGGCTTAAATGAGTCTTGTCAACTGACTTAGCAACTATAGAATATTCTAAGGTGTCTATTGTTACGAGCAAACTAACAATAGTAAATTAGAATCGTCATTTAAAAAAAAAGCATTTAACTGTAAAAAATGCTATGTAATTGACATAGTTATACAAATTATATAACATTAGAATAAAATGCTATTGACATTTCATCTGAACTCCACTCTTGGACACGATAAACTGTTCTTAATTGTTACTATACGTAACAGAAAAGGTAATAGATACTTGTGTAGATAAATACACAGTTCCTACTAATTTAAAAAGGTAGTTTTTCTTATGAATAAGTGGTAATTTAATAGTTTTACTAGAAAAACTGCGAGTATGTCCTTAGTATTAAAATTTGTCTCACGTGTTGGTCACAAATAATTCTATTTGTTTCCTCTCGCCTTGTCGATTCATTAAAAAGGAATATATCTTAATCATTATTAATTATTTTAAATAAGTTTGTTTTCCAGACTACATACCAATGCAGATTTGCGTAAACTTTTATCTTGTTGGTTACGTACGATCCATATTGATTTATTCGATTTGGCAATGTTCCATTTTTGACGTGCCTACAACGACTTCTATCCAATCTGAATTTTAAGGTTCAGCAGAATCATTCTGCGGATACAGTTATGTAACCTGCCGAAGCCCAGCTCAAAGTGTCCACTTGTAAAAAAGAAAAAAAAAAAGAATTCTATACCAGATTACCAGATTATATTGTAAATCTGTGGCCAACTAAAATTAAAAATATTTTATGTTCTAAGGCGTACTTACTATACAATAAATTATTATTTAGATGATAAAAACGTCTGGTCAACTGTTGTTCCAAATCAACGGAGTAGATTGTAATTATGACTCATGTATCATACATTTATAATATGTTTAAAAGAAAAGTACAAAAGATACGATTCCTGTGGAGTTTCTTTTGGCCGTTCTTCTCCACAGAGGGCGTACACTGGTAGTGAACGTGCCATCCATGAGATAGCTTTGACGTCGAAAAATGATTTGTAAAAACCTTAATTCGAATAAAATACATTTGATTTTGATTTTTTATTTTGAAATAATATTTCGCCTTTACCTTATGCCAGTATGATCTGGAATAGTCATTAGCAATGAAAACGAAACATACACATAATATATATGGGCCTCTGTTTTACATATTTAAGACCTTTATGTAAATATTGCCTGAAACAAATTATTTATTATTATTATAATATATATAGGAGAATGTAATCAATTTGTTTTAGCGCGTATTTTTCATTTTTTGCTCTGTTATGTAAGAACAATAGTTCAATAGTCTGCTGCTCTTTTTAAACTAATTCTTTTTTAGGTATTATACATAGTGACGTTTTTATACAAATCAACTACCATACCACGTTATTGCATTCAATGCACTTGTCTTCGTTTACTACTAGAAAGAAACTAGAGTGTGCCCTCATGCATGCACGATGCAGGGTCAAGTGCAGATCAAATAAATAATTATACAGGTAACGCGGTACTGGATTTCTTGCGCGTGTATATTTCCAGTATGTTAGTAGAATGGCCTTATTAAGGTCAACTGGTAACAAGGCTCTAGAAGTTACGGTACTACCTTCGTGTTTTCATAACGTTTAGTCGGATGAAATCAACAAGTCCTATGGAAAGAAAAAAATATTGTTCGCTTAAACGTACATGTCATAGGACATTAACTTTTAACTCTCAAATTGACTAGCACAAAGTGCAACTATTGCCGTAAACAAAAAAAAATATAAATATTGCGGGACACGCATAATGCATATTCTTGTCTGTGTTTGATAACACGGTATTAGATACGTGGAGGTACACAAAAACAATATAATTTATTATTATTAATAAGATAAAATGTGCAGTTTCGATGATAATCTTATAAAATTATAATACTACGTAATTATTATTATTGGTATCTACCTGGTATCTACCTATATTTAATGTTTTTTTTTTTTATTGATGGCTAACATTGATATCAAAACAATTAATCTATGTACATATTTATGTCGTGGCCATATCTTATAATTGCCCAGATCATGAAATTTTCGATCATTTCATGAAATGGTCGCATTTCATGATGTGGCCAACTAAATTTAATCATTAAATCGTGAACATTTCACGATTTTGTCATCCACGATTGGCCATATCGTGAAAAAAGGACGTCCATGAAATATTTAATTAGAATCTAAATTATGTTTGGTTTTTATTGTTCTCTAAGTCCGACAGACATTTTCAGAGTACTTTTTTATCATAAACTCTTTTTTCTTCCTCGTTTTAATAACGAATTATCCACTTTTTCACTGCGAGAAATAACGCAGCCGCCATGTTGGTACATAAACAAGGCGTTTCCAGCGCCTCTATCGGCAATTAATGTCATAATTTTACGATATGATCAAATGATCTTGACTATTTCATGAAGTAGCTGCGTTTTTAGTTGAACATATCGACAAATGATTTCTTATCATTGATCTGCCCAAGGCACATCATGATGTGGCCAATGGACAGTGAAAATTTCATGAAATGATCGAAAATTTCATGATGTGGGCAATTCTACGATATGGCCACGACATATATAACCTATATATAAAAATCAATAGCTGCTCGTTTGTCACGCTAAAGCTCGAGAATGGCTGGACCGATTTGGCTAATTTTGATCTAGAAATATTTGTGGAAGTTCAGGAAAGGTATAAACGGTGAGAAACATAAATAATAAGTAACAGGACGAAAAAAATGACGATAAAAAAGAAACAAGGGAAGTAAAATTGAAATAGTAATAATAATAAAAAATTACGAAGTTATGAGGGTTGGAACGTTAAATCAGCCATTTAAAAAAAAAAAGTACTCGCGATGTCTACAGCTCACAGAGCCACTAGTTTTAAAATAAAGGTTTGAAAAAAGGTACATTAAATTGCTGAAACCAACAATGAAAATACAAATATTGTATCAGAGAAGACGGTCAATATAGTAATTAACAATAAGAATTGAAGGGCAATCAGAGGAAGGGCAATGCCGCGCCAGGCCCAGAGCGGATGGTATGTATCCTGCCGGAGTAGTCCGCACATAAACGAATGATCGACCTACTGACTGAAATAAGCCGTATATTGATGCTACAAAGGAAGGATAATACACGACCGAAACAATAGGGGATCGGACTGTTCCTAAATTTACCATATTTTATTAATTATTTTTAAAATATAGATTAGCGGCAGACGATTCGCGAAGAAAAAAACAGAATCGGTTGAAAAACGAATTTACAGTGATTTTTTAAAGTTTCAATGTGTCTGTCTCTTTCAAAAACGATTTTTTGTATGGAGATTGTATGGCGTTACTAACAAATGACGTCACAAGTGGGTAGGTCCCTCAAAATTTATTTTAGTGTTCGATAGCAGAAACTAAGAAGTTTGGATATATAAAATAAAAAAAAATAGTCCGATACCCTATTGCTATGTTGTAGTTAAGTAAATTAGTAAAATAAATATGTGCGGACATCTCACACACGGCCATCTGATCCCAAACTAAGCAGAGCTTGTACTATGGGTACCAGACAGCTGATATACATACATAAATAGATAAATACATAGGTACTTATATAGATAAACAACATCCAGACACAAGGCAAACACAAGTGCTCATCACACGAATGTTTGCCCTAGACGGGATTCGAACCCGCGGCCCTGTGCTTCGAAGGCAGGTGTACTACCAACTAGGCTACGGAGCCGTTAATTTTGCAAGTGCAAAAATTGCGACGATTAGCATTGCATGATATTGCAAAAATACACCGAAGTTTGTATGTACTAAAATGAGGGCTAATTTTCCTACACCAGACTAGTTTCGAAAGCCTTATTGACCAAGAGAACGTTTGGCTTTTCCAGAATAAAACTGTTCAGTTACGGAAACCTTCCAGACATTTCCTTTCACGGCCAATCAGTATTACCTACAATATTGCAATGCACTATAATACTTTACAACAATAATCGCAGTGGAACGCGCCTTACTCATCGCACGCAAAAACTTGATACACCTCACTGAAGATATGAAAAAAAAAGTCTGTACAGTAACCTAGACTTCCAGAAGCGTCCAATGGCGACGCGGTTCACCGCAAATTGAATTATTAAAATATGCTGCTGTTGCTTGCGATGACCGATTGTCCCGACAATTATAGAACGGAAACGGCACGCAGACTTGAAAATGGAAATCTGCAATGAACTCTCTGGATCTTAATCTTCTGGATCGTACGACTGTTACTGGCGCAAGAAGCGACAAAGTTGTTTTTGTTGTTGCAAATAACGGATATGGCATAAAAGAGTTAGATAATAGTTTGCATAATGATGATGTTTCATTGTTAAATGGTGTTGAAGGTGACAGTCTTGTATTGGAATCAATTGGCTTTGTCGAGGAGTAAATTACAACCACTGTTGAAATCATTACAATTCTTGAATACGCATAAGATGAATCTATTGGTTTGAAGAACTAGTTTAGTATATAATATCTTGATATAAGATGTAAATAAATTAGATGACACTATTTAAAGGATCAACCTACCCATGAAACTGAACAACTTTCCCCAAGAAACATAGGCTGTCGGACGAAAAAAATATGCATCTTCCATAGTAAATCGATTAGCTGCCCGCGCGGTTTTGTATGAAAGGGGCAACTTTTTATTGTCGTCCGACAGCCTATATTTCTCGGGGAAAGTTGTTCAGTTTCATGAGTATGTTGATCCTTTAAAATAGTGTCAGCTAATTTATTTACATCCTGTATACTCGTCCAGTTTGTTTAGTTCACAAACTGGACTATCAGGTCCACGGTATAATCTATCATTTAATTACCAACGTGACTTTGACTTTGTCATTTTTGCTAATAACTCTTTACTACCTTTATGTTTATATTTCAACGGAAAAATAAGACAGTAGTTACCGCAAGATTATAATATCTTGTTCAGTTTAGTTAATTAGTCATTCAATTATTCAAATGTCATGAGAAATCATAAATAGCACGTTCTTTATTGCAAACATTGTAGATTACCTAGGTGTTACTTAATTTACATAATGATTTATTAACAATGTAAGGTATAAGATCAATGAACTTCCCTGCTATAATTATGTTGCATGTATTGCCAAGGAATGTGTGCATCATTGTGTTATAGGTCATTGAGTCATAGTATAGAACTATAGACAGATAGAGACAGTTACTTTTAACTGTATGCGTGTGTATATTCATGTCTTGATAGTCTTACTTTAAGTTATAGGCACATGATCATTTCTATGCTTGATTGTTACGAATTAAACCCTATTGTTATTAACTTTTACTTTAATGATAAAAGCTACTGGATTAAATTTACCTATAATTTAAAGATAATTAACGTGATTCTTACAGTATTATTTTTATTTTTTACAGATTTGAGCTTCGGCGGACTCTGATAGTATGGAACACATCTCTAGCGTTGTTCAGTATCATGGGTGCTTGCCGGACGTTGCCAGAGTTCATCCATGTCCTACGGAACCACGGGCTTTACCACTCCATTTGTGTGCCAAGGTAAGTGTCTTCATAGCCTTAACATTCTGTCTACCAAAATAAAATCGTTAGTATACATAAGGAAACATTTGGAACCTAAAGTACACCCTTGGTTGTTTAAGGATGTTTTTAAAATTAACCGTCTCTGCTCTGTACAGAAGTTTAAGCAGGCATTTTTATTCCGGCTAAATCAACTGACTGATTATAAATAGAAATATTATGTTGTTTCGTGTAATACAATTTTCCTGTTTTCTATTAGAATGTCTTCTATCGTTGTATCCGTAAGCTCATCGTAATCATCACCGATACTGGGTATCCGACATGGTCTGGATGGTCGAATGAATCAATTCGCAGCAGCTGATCTCTATTATTAGAACTATTACCGATTTATGTAACATTGTCTGTTGACTTTCTCTATTTAATTTATGGTTGACTTTGGATTTTAATTCAGACAATTTTATTATCTCGTATTGATTGCCAATGGATGGTCAGGTTTATCTAATTTACTGATGAGTGATGGAAGAGAGGACAAAAATAAGTCCTATATTTTCGTACTTCTATGTCTGATGTCCGATAGAATAGAACAATCATTAATTCGTCAAAATTGTACAACAAATACATCCTACTTGCCATCCATGTTAGCTTTGACGTCGAAAAATGATTTGTAAAAATCTTAATTCGAATAAAAAAAAATTTACTTGACTTGACTTGAGCGCGTCTTGATTCTGTAGCCTGCTCTGCTGGATTTTTTGCGTCTCTCTTGAAATTTTATTATACCTATAGATAATCCTAACAGTGCACTGAAACTGTCAGTATTTTAATCTGAATCACACATTTTATCTTTGTCATGCACATATCTTACAGTGCAAGATAAATCGTATTTTCAGTTAGATAACCGTGGAATTGTATCGCTCTTATCATGTTTCATCGCAATTGGGTATTCGCGTCATAGGGCTCACGTTCATTGAATAGCTGAATACTTGGTTCGCAACGAGGTGTCACGTACGTAGGGTAAACTTACCTGTCATTGCCATATTATTGATTTAACATATCGAAAGATCTGGCAAAGGCATTCTATTTTTGGCTTGCTAAATAATACGTAAGAAAAATAATACCACTTAAAATGTTTGTTTTTTTTTTAAACACTATGAATTTTTTACAGTACAATATTCCTTTAGACAAGTTAAAATGATTAAGTGAGCAGTCCAAATTCGCAGCTATTCACTCTTTCTGAGATTTCGACGTCCAGTTAAAATAGAGTTAATAAGTAAACGAATGGCAAAGTATTTGCTAGAAAATGCCCGCTATTTTAGAAGTACAGGATTTGCTATATCTGAATATTTAGAGGAAGGGGCTTTACAAGAACGATACGCTTTACGCGAAAATCTAAAAGCAGCCAGAATGGCAGGCAAACATGCGTACATTCGAAACAACAAACTAATAGTGGAGGGAAAAGAAGTTAGTGCTGATACATTTAACTCCAGCTCTAATAGAGACAGCGTGAACCAATCGCACTTGCACTCATGCAGCTTCTATCCTGACCAACGGAATTTGATAGGAAAGGAAAATAGTAACCCCGTGACCTCAGTACATCAAAATGGAAACAGTAATAACTTTCGTCCATAAATTTACTATACTGAGTCAAAATATGTGTAGTATATGGAACAAAACTCACCTATTAGAGCAGTTACTTGATGATGAACCAGATATACATGCTATATGCATTACTGAAACGTGGTTGACGGAAGAAAAACTACCTCTTTTAAACATAGCGGGTTTCAATATGGTATCTGAGTTCACGAGAAGGGATCGCAGCGGAGGAGGCGTTTGCATTCTACTTAGAAATTGTATAGAGTACCTTGAGAGAGAAGATATAACAAATTTGTCTATAGAATATGTTTTAGAAATATGTGCAATCGAAATACCAAAATATAACCTCCTAATTGTTGCATTGTATTGGCCTAATAGTAGTAGGGAGGTTGAAACTTTTTATGAACGCTTTGAATATATTTTAAATCTCCTAGCATCTCACGATAAACAAAAAAATATCATAATTGGCGGTGACTTAAATGTTGACTTTCTTGAAAAATCAAAATCTACTCGTACTTTAACAAATCTATTACTGTCTTACAACTTCTTCCAAAATGTTAAAGAACCAACCCACATTACTAAAACTAAGAGCTCTTGCATAGACGTATTGTTGACAAATTTTCGAAATAAACACACACAATTGTTGCTTGAGGATTATGGGTTTTCTTATCATAAAGCAATTATATTTTCAATTTCCATTGATGATAAAGATATACAAGAAACATGGACTAATAAAAAGCGCATCTACAGTGAAAAAAATATTTTAAATTTTATAAAAGAACTGAGAAAAATTAACTGGAATGATGTAATAGACCCAAAAAAAGATGTTAATCAGAATTATTTCGCGTTTAGTATCGTCTTGACAAACATCTTGAACAAGTGTATAGCGAAAAAAGAAAACTTTAAATATAAACATAATACAAAAAATCGTTGGATAACCAAAGGAATCAAAAGATCTTGTCTTACCAAGCGCCTATTAAAATCTCTGAGTAACCAAAGTGATAGCGATATTATAAAAAATCTTTATAAAAATTATGAAAAGATATTAAAAAAAGCTGTACAATGTTCCAAAAAACTTAACAATATCAATAGAATTAAAAACTCAACTAACAAAATAAGAACAACATGGCAAATTACAAAAGAAGTAACAAATAAGGTACCTAAGAAACATACAAATAATATAAAACTTAAAATAAAAGATGAAAATAATAAAGACCAAATCGCTGAGGACCCGAATTTGATTGCAAATACATTCAACAAATTCTTCGCGTCGATAGGAGTGTCAAATCTCGGAGGTGACACAACAAGGGTGTTACCCCCTGCTTGCAATGTAGTAAAGCCAACTGTTAATACTATGTATTTGCGACCAGTGAGCGCTCGGGAAATATACCATATCATAAAAAACCTAAAAAATAAAAACAGTTGTGGTGCAGATGAAATACCACCATTCTTAATAAAAAGATGTGCCGAGGAACTTACCCAACCGTTCGTATTGTTAATAAATCAATCATTTACAGAAGGGGTATTTCCAGACATTTTAAAGCAGACGATCATAAAACCTGTGTATAAAAAGGGTGTAAAGACTGACGCTAATAACTATCGACCTATAGCATTACTTTCAACCGCATCAAAAATTTTTGAAACTGCAATGTCACGAAGACTCTACTCTTTTTGTGAAAAATATGGAATATTCGACGAGAGCCAAAACGGATTCAGGAAAGGTAGATCCACAATACTTGCTGTCTATAAATATATACAGGCAGCTTTGGAAATTATTAATAATAAACAACATGCGGTTGGTATTTTGTTAGATTTGAGTAAGGCGTATGATCGTGTATCTCACGAAATTCTCTTAAATAAGCTATATGATATTGGTGTAAGAGGAATAACCCACAAATGGTTTAAATCATATCTGCGAAATCGCGAACAGTGCGTTGAGCTAACCTACTACAATCATAAGACTAGATCAATAAATAATGTAAAGTCTGACAAAGTATACATAAATAACTCAATTCCACAAGGTAGTGTACTTGGGTGCGTACTGTTTCTTATTTATATCAACGACATCCCCAAAACAATCAATCAAAAAAGTATCTTATTCGCAGATGATATGTCTATCCTCATTCCTTGCACAAACAGTCAGGAATTGGTAAATGTATTGGATGACACCTTAGATAAAATTAGTAATTGGCTCAGACATCATAATTTGGCACTAAACTTTAACAAAACTAAACTAACACAATTTAGACCCTATCAAAGAACACCACTAGAAATTACTTACAAATATAATAACCTTCATTTGAATTTTGTCAATACTGCTACTTTGTTAGGAATAGAAATTGATACTAATTTAAACTGGAAAGCCCACATACAAAAAGTAGCGTCCAAGATTTCAAAATTTTCCTTTGCATTGAACAACTTAAAGAGAGCCACAGACATTAAAACATCGATATCAGCTTATTATGCATACGCCCACTCGTGGTTGAGCTACGGAGTGATATTGTGGGGAAACAGTGCGGATGCACCGGATTTGTTTGTTTTGCAAAAGAAATGTTTGAGAATAATAGTTAACATTGATCAAAGAACAAGCTGCAGGTCGTACTTCAAAGATTATAAAATTCTTACCCTTACATCTATCTACATCCTAGAAATAGCTAAATTCGTGCGGAAAAACATACATTTATTCACGTTCATGAAACTAAATCCCAGACATGTTAAAAACGGCAAGAAATTGGAATCAAGTTTTTCAAGACTGCATCTTTACAGGGCTGGTCCATATTCGATGTCTGTTCAAATATACAATCATATTCCTGCCTATATAAGAGAAGAGGAGAGTGAAAATAAATTTATTAACAAACTCAAAGGCTACCTCATCGAAAAATGCTTTTATAACTTAGACGAATTTTATAATGACACGAAATCTAATATTTAATAAAACAACAATAACACAACAATCCTAAATTCTAAATTATGCTATTATTATTATTTATGTTTTAGCAACCCTGCTCCTGTTGGTATAATTATGATTATTGTGATTGTAATTTTGAATGCATGATGTAATTTAGTTTTAATTTAATTTAATTTAGTTTATGTGCTTGCCGTTGAATTTGCAATGCCCTACCAGGGTCCATATAATGTACTGGATATTCACTTAAGACCTTGTTGTATTACTATATGGAAGCAATAAAATATTTTGAATTTTGAATTTTGAATTTTTCCAAAAGAGACAAATCAGCATAACTTTACCTTTAGTACAGATCTTATTCGAGATTATTGTGAACTTGGTGCAAAGTTATGATCTTGCAACGTCACGTTTTAAACTACAAATAGATATTGTTGACAATAACTGTCGATGTTACCCTGTTGGTCTATAGATGTTCACTGATTATTCTAAGCACAACACGAGGCGTGTACCCAATGTATTATATTGGTGCTACGGAGCGAAAGTTCACGTAGAAACTACTGTCCGAATTTTTATCGACTGTCTAATTAAATACTGTCGCAAATTATGGATTGCAAATTCGCAATACTATCATGAATAAATGCTTACTCATTGAAATTAAATATTCAATGTATTCATTGTTTTATAACAGCAGAAATCACTTAACGAAAACTCTTTGTATTTATTAATTAAGTATTATTGGATAACAGAATCATCATGAAAGTCCTTGAATGGAGACCACGTACTGGCAAGCGCAGTGTGGGACGGCCACCTACGAGATGGACCGATGACCTGGTGACGATCGCTGGGTCGCGCTGGAGTGCGATTGGAGAGGCCTATGTTCAGCAGTGGACTTTAAAGGCTGAAATGATGATGATGATGATGAATACAGTAGTGGTATAGTCACTCGTTTCTCATAGACTGTAAAGTTACGACACTTATTATAATTGCCTTTACCTTGTTACTAAGTAATTCTTCAGCCTTTTGCCCTTGAACGAGATGAAAATAAATGCAACTATTATACAATAAAATTGATTTCAATACAAGTTTGCTATTGTGATTCTACTTCTTTTATACTATTGCCATCAGATCCAGTTAGATTATAACTATCTGTTTCAATTATTAATAATTGTTTTGTTATCTTGTCGTTGACGTTATTGTTTATGACAATTCAATTGTATTTTTCAAGTTCGTAGATATATAACAAAATATAGGTTGGGTTGCAAGGGTTGTAAATCTAAAGGGTCTAAGTTTCAATTACTTAAACCCATTCGTATATTGTAAGGCTTGGCACATAGATTGTATTTTCGTAAAAATGTTGTCTTTTGATTTGTCGGCACTTAGACCCTTTAGATTTACAACCCTTCAATTACTAGCGGTCCGCCCGCGGCTACGCTCGCGTTATGTAAGATGTTCCCGTGGGAATAAGACTTTTTCCCGTAAAGAGTATCCTATATGTTAATCCAGGTTACAAACTATCTCCATTCCAAATTTCAACCAACCGTTGAAGGCGAACAAACATCTAAACATCCAAATATACACTCACCGGCACATCTAACCGCCCACCCTTGAATTTCGGGTTAATTTTAAACTACGCTTATTGTTATACATTACAATTGATTTATTGATAATTTTACGATAAATTAAACACACTTAAATAAACGTTAAATTAACAACTTTTTAACTAACATCAGCTGTAACTAATAGAATTATAAAGAATCACGAGTATTCCCTGAAATGAAGGGTGGGCGATTAGATGTGCCGGTGAGTATATTTTCACATTTATAATATTAGTGTGTGTGTGTGTGTGTGTGTACTCGTTCGAGTTTATTTCAATATCAGACTTGAAGGATAATTTTTGTCGATTAGTGTTTTGTTTTTCTTCGTATTATATACCTGTTTAACTATGTACTTCCCTATAGTATTTATTATGTTCTGCGTTATATTATCAAAACATTTACCTTTAGTAACAGTTTCGTCTGTAACATTATCGGCAACTGAATCAATATATTATTAGCTTATTTATTTATCATTTATAATATTAGTGTGACCAGCGGTCCGCCAGCGGCTACACTCGCGTTGTGTAAGATTTTCCCGTGGGAATAAGACTTTTTCCCATAAAAAGTATCCTACCTGGGCTGATTGATAACTGGCCGAAACGACGAACTTCAAAAAATGATACGCAAAAAAAAAATATTACATTATATTTTGGCATCTTTTTGAAAATAGAACGCCAAATTTGAATTTAATCGAACTGGTGGAATTTGTTTGATAGGACGTAGAACTTTCTCTGTCGTAAATTTTCTTAACAATGGAAAGAAACGAAATTCGTGCGGTGATAAAGTTTTACGTTTTAAAACAGAAAACAGCAACCCAGATTAAAACCAAGCTAGACAGTGTTTTAGGTAATTCTGCTCCTGCATTGAGTACAATTCACACCTGGGTAACTGATTTTAAACGTGGAAGACAGAGCTGCGAAGACGCCCACAGGTTTGGCCGTCCAAATGAAGTCACGAATCCGGACATGATCAAAAAAATTCACAAAATTGTATTGAATGATCGGCGCTTGAAGTTGCGAGAGATAGCAGAGATGGTGAGCATTTCATCTGAACGCGTTTTTAATATGTTGCACCAACATTTGGGAATGAAAAAGCTTTGCGCGCGATGGGTGCCGCGTTTGCTCACTGTTGACCAAAAGCAACGTCGAGTGGACGATTCATCGGAGTGTTTGGCGCTGTTTAACCGAGATCCTAACGAGTTTTCGCGGCGTTATGTAACAGTCGATGAAACCTGGATACATCATTATACTCCCGAGACAAAAGAACAATCTAAGCAGTGGACTGAGAGCGGAAGACCTGCGCCGAAGAAAGCAAAAACGGTTTTGTCGGCCGGCAAAGTGATGGCGACTGTTTTTTGGGATGCTCGAGGGATTATTTTAGTGGATTATCTGCAAAAAGGAAAAACAATAAATGGAGAGTACTACGCAAGCTTGCTGCAAAAATTAAGTGAAGAAATCCACAAAAAACGACCACATTTGGCCAAGAAAAAAGTTTTGTTCCACCATGACAACGCACCTGCACACACGTCAATGGTTGCAGTCGCCAAACTCCATGAATTGCGGTTCGAATTGCTACCGCATCCACCCTATTCCCCGGATCTGGCCCCGTGTGACTTCCACTTATTCCCAAACCTGAAGAAATGGTTAGGTGGCCAGAGATTTTCATCAAATGAAGAAGTCATTGTTGCCGTGGACGAGTATTTTGAAGGGTTGGAGAAAACATTTTATCAAACTGGTGTAACGGCATTGGAGAAGCGCTGGACTAAATGCATCGAGGTAGAAGGAAACTACGTTGAGAAATAAATTTATTTTAAATAGATTTTTAAAGTTTTTCTTTGTCGTTTCGGAAACTTATCAATCAGCCCTCGTATGTGCTAATCCAGGGTATAAACTATCTCTATTCCAAATTTCATCCCAATCCGTACAGTAGTTTTTGCGTGAAAGAGTAACAAACATCCATAAATACGAGCTTTCGCGTTTATAATATTAGTGAGGAGGTAATTAGTAAAGATTAAATAAATAATAATAAATAAATATGTGGGGACATCTTCACACACGGCCATCTGATCCCAAACTAAGCAGAGCTTGTACTATGGGTACCAGACAGCAGCTGATATACATTACTTAAATAGATAAATACATACTTATATAGATAAACAACAACCAGACACAAGGCAAACACAAGTGCTCATCACACAAATGTTTGCCCTGGGCGGGATTCGAACCCGCGACCCTGTGCGTCGGAGGGAGATACACTACCACCTGGGCTACGGAGCCGTCGCTTATTTATATTCGTCGATTTTGTTTATATTTCGTGTTGTGTTAAACTTAGAACATTTAGTGATCATGTATTTCGTGACGTAAGTTTAAAACGTGTTGGTACTTTATGCCGGATTCGATTGCGGAATGGCTGTCAGCTCATAAAAATTGCGATAAAAAGTTTATATGCTTACATTAATAGCTGATTTGTAAACTGTTGGTTGGTGGTCAACTGTTGCTCCCAATAATCACATCACACTAATATTATAAATGTGAAAATATATTTGGACGTTTGGATGTTTGTTCCGCCTTCACGCTTAAAGTACTCAACGGATTTGGATGAAATTTGGAATGGAGATAGTTTGTTACTTGGATTAACACATAGGATACCTTTTACGGGAAAAGATCCTATTCCCACGGGAAAATCTTGCATAACGCGAGCGTAGCCGCGGGCGGACCGCTAGTATTAATACTAAATGTAACATGACATGACAAAAACCACCTATAAATAAATTTTAGGTATACACAATTGAGATATGTATTGCCAAAGATAGTTGGTATAATTTTTGTATTTCAACAAAAAAAAAAACTATCGATACTACATTTGGGTGTGCTAAGCAGCCTCATAAAAGTTTCAGTCGATTGTGTACCTAATTTAAATACTCTTCCAAAAGATAAGGATTATCATCATTCGCTTGCCCTTATCCCATCATTTGGGGTCGGCGCAGTATGTTTTCTTCCTCCATTCATCCCTATCAGCCGTCATTTCAACACTCACATCCTTCCTAAACATATCATCTTTTACACAATCCATCCATCTTTTCTTTGGTCGTCCTCTCCCAACATATCCATCCACATTCAAATTCAATACCTTTTTCCCCACGTAACATTCATTTCTCCGCATTACGTGCCCATACCAGGTAAGGCGATTAAGATAAGGATTAGTTAAAAGATAATGATTTATTTTTCTCGGTTCTAAAAATCGACGTCAATCTGTCTTAATGACTCTGAAAGGATCTTAAGGCCCTCAAAAAAAACGCAAAATGTCAGGTTATTCCCGCTGTCCTCCAAATCGTTGTCCCCCAAAACAACAGGATATGCTATTTACTTTGTTCCCTAGTATTTTCTTTCGAAAAAAAAATTGGGGTGCAACGGGGACGATCATTCTCATTTCCAAAGTTAACTTTTTCCGAGTGAATATACTGGCGATTTACGAAAAAAATATATCCCGTTGTCGTGGGACACAACTGGAGTAACCCGAATCCTGCTTACCTTGGCTGGCGCTTTTATCCAGTTATTGTTTTTCACCCCTGTCTCAGCTTCAGCACTCTGCCGTACAGAGTCAAAACACTGTAAGTCAAATTACAGTGTTTTGTTTAGGTTCCAATCGAATTTTCTGACCTACACTACATTTTGACAACATTAATTCTTTTTCGAATAAAAACATGAATATTTCGATTACCTTATTATTTACACGCCTGAAATAAATGATTTTATTTATTATTTAAGCTAGCACTACTTTGTAAATTACACTGTATCTCTAGGAAAACGAAACCCTTATAAAATCACTTTAATGTGCTGATCATTAAGGCCACCTAATAAACAATTTAATTTAAAAAAAAATTAAACAGTTTTCGTTATACAGTGTATTGACTTTGTAAGGCAGCACTACGGAGCCCTACTCAGCAAAATTAAGCTGTGCCTACCCACCGTCATAATTGTTCTGTTTACAAACAATGTACGCGGAAGAATCTACTGGAAACTGCGAGTAACAGAATTTAGACATGGTTATTATATTATCACATTGCCTCTGTAAATATTGTACTTTGAAACGTATGTTAACTTATAACCCTTTTCACACTTCGTAGACTTGGCTATTTTAGATCTTTTGAGTAAGCACATAAATAACGACATTATGTACTTATTTAGTGTACTAATAAGATCTTAAAATATGTATGTATGTGTTCGTGGCTGTTGAAGAAGTCCTCGTAATAACACACATGTATATCTACTGGGTTATTATCACGATTTTGGTTTGGTTGGTTTTGGTAATATGTGTGTTATTAATATTAATAACCGCGAAAACCTAAAAGTGAGTCCTCTTAATATTATGAATGACGTTGATAATAATTATTCCCAAATGAATCGAAAATCAATCTTAAAGCACCCGCATATTGTTAGTCTTGTTTTTTGTGTGCTTGTTTTGGTTTCGGCAACACTCTGTAGGTGGCTGTAGCCATTACAAAAAATATTGATACGAAAAAAAAAACAAGCCGAGAAAAAGCCAGTGTCAATGAAGATTTAAAAAGCTAAAACTACTTAGTTACGTACTAATTTCGTTGTAAAAACTAACTTTTTCACTCATAATATCTCTTCACGACTCAGACTGTCTTCATACAGATTTGCACACGTAGGCAATAGAGTTTTTTTGTATTGACTTTGAATTCAATGTGTAGTCATTTATCATGTAAATATGTATGGCGAAAAGTTAGCACGTGAGTTAGAACAAAAATCATCACTCACGTGTCCAGCGAGTCGAGATTTTGATCATAGTGCGTCATCTGTCATATACCTTTATTTACACTCATTATGACGCATCCTCTAATTTAAATAAATTACTCATCAAATCTAGTATTTTGTCTTAAACAAGCCGTAGTACGCCCGCGGCTGTGCTCGCGTTGTATAAGATTTTTCCCGTGGTAATAAGCCTTTTTTACTTTAAAAGTATCCTGTTATAATCCAAGGTACTAACCATTCTAAATTTCATCCAAATCCGTTCAGTAGTTAAGCGTGATAGCGGAACAAACATACAAACTTACTTTCACATTTTATAATATTAATGTGGTAAATATCCCTACTCTTCCCGTGGGTGTCGTAAGAGGCGACTTAGGGACTACACATTGAACAGGGAACGGGCAGCAGCGCTCTCTGATACAGTAACCTTTTAATCTGCGATCTCCAACCCGCCTGCCAAGCGTGGAGATTATGGCAAAACCAAACACTTAAGTGTAGGAGGCTCATAGTCCAGACTGTAACGGGCCGTTGATTTTGATGAAACATCTCGTGAAATATATTTCCAGAACCGATATAAAAAGTATAATACGAATATACAGGATGACCCAAACATTAAATATCCCTTATTAGTTATGTGTGTTACTATTTATTCTAGAATCTAGAATGTATTTGACATAGAAAATTTGATTGTTGTTAATCTTATTTTTAAAATCCTATTGGTGTCGGTATTCAGTTTTAATCAAAACTTACAGAATAGAATAGAATATACTTTATTGCACACAAGAAATACACAGAAAAAAAGCAGTTCGAATAATAGTGTACAGATAGGCGGCCTTATTGCTAAGGTTGCAATTTCTTCCAGGCAACCTTCAGGCTTACGTTTAACACACAAAAGTTTCCTGACGTCAATCCATCATCATCGTCATCGTTTGCATCTTCATGTTCCATTCAATAAATTTCAATAAATATTAAATCTCTTGTTTATTGACGCCCACTCGCCTGCATGCGCATGAGTCCAGTCAAGAATCAAGATGGCTAGTTGCGAAACGGACAAAACCACATTATATTTTGGGTTTGTTATTGAGATAACATTCGCATTCAATTGAAAATCAATTTACAAGTTGTCCTTTAGGGTTAAGAATTTTTATAATAGCACAAAGATTAGGATTTTTTTTAAATCCATTCAATGAATTGATGTCAATTCGTATATCGAAATTATCTGTGACTTACATAATAAACGTGTGGGGACGGTCGTTGTGCAGATCCTTGGGAGAGGCCCTTGTCTTGCAGTGGACGTCTACGGAGTGAAACGACGATAACTTACGGTGAAGGAAAACATCGTGACGAAACCTGCACACTCCTGCGAAGAAATTCAAAGGTTGTGTGTGAAGTCGACCAACCCGCACTGGGCCAGCGTGGTCGACTAAGGCCTAATCGCCCTAATTCAGGGTAGGCTCGAGCCCCTAGGTAGGGACGTATATGAGCTGTTGATGATGATGACTACAAACCTTGGACGAACTACAAACACATTTGTTAGGTATAGCAATACCTACACTCCTTACTCTGTTATTTAAAAATGCTGGCATGTGATAAATGCACACTGGCAGCTTTATTTTGTTCTAGAATTGTATTTTCAAACGATTTCGAAACATGTCGGTTTTGAAGGGTGTTTTGACTCAGTCTAATTTGAGAAGCCCTTCGATTTTAATATTCACTCCAGAATAAACCAATGTTTTCCCCATAAATCATATTTTATTTGTCCTCACACGCCCACTACTACAAGAACATTACATTACAATTATGAGTTATATGCTAAGATTAACATTAAATAAAATTAACACGTTAGGTACAAAACCGGTACCTACTTAAAAAACCTTATTTTTGTATTAATTTGTACGGCTAATATTGACGTCTTCCGGAATGTCAAACGTAGTACAATATGAAATAAAGGTCACGTTGATATCCGGGATGAGCAGACAATGAAAAACAATTTGTTACTGTTTGTACAAAAAAGACATTAGGTTTTGTAATTTGATGGTTCTTTTGCAACATTCAATTCAAGCTTAGGTACATATCTTTCGTGGGTCATATCATATGGAAGATATTTCTTTGCACTTGCAGGCATGTTGTGTATTTTTTCAAATGTTATTGTATTTTTGTTATTTATTGTGTAGGTACAGAGGACAAATGATATAGTCAGGCCAGGCCGCTTGAAACTATTTGAATTTTCTCAAGAGATTTTATATATTTTTATATGAAATTTTGTTTACATGTATAGTTTATCGAACTGCATAATTAAGCGAAATTTCATGACAAAGCATAAATAATTACCAGAGAAAACTTAATCCGTTTCAAGCAGCCTGGCCTGACTATATCCTTTGTCCTCTGTACTATAAATGGTAAAATAAATAAATAAATTTATATATTTACTTATGTTTATTGTATGTATGTATGTATGTGTATTTATTGTACTTTTAACTTATATGTTTTATTGTATTATTCTATTTTTACTCTCCTGTTTTATTTTTTTTTCTCTTGCACTACCGCAGTCTTCTTTATGAATGTCCTTTTCCCAAAGGTTGTCTGGAAGAGATCGCTACAAGCGATAAGGCCGCCTTTGCGCACTCAAGCTATATGTTTTTGTTCTATTGTTTTATGTTCCTTTTGTGTGCAATAAAGTGTCTTTATTTACTTACTTATGGTACAATATTTAGTGCTTATTGTTGCCAACTGTCCTGTTTTTTTAAATGTGACCCTTTCACACAATACTTCATTAAACGCCCGTATTTAATAACCGTAAAGCGAAAGCCTCGCTTCCCTGAGCTTTTTCATTTGAAACTCATTATCGTTAAGATTCGTCTTTCACGAAAGAAATAAAATGGAAACCATTGTTGTTTTATTTTTGGAATAATCACGGAAGGGACATGTTTTTTTTTAATAAGGATAAACCGCCACGGTTTCGCGGTTCCCTAGTTAGCAAAAACATGAAAATTGTAATTACAGCAGAATTAAATTGAAAACCATTGTGTTATTTTTGAAACAATCACGGAAGCGACTCACTCAACATTTTCAAAAAATAGTGTTTTTATTTTCATACTTCTTTTTATATCTGAGGAAGATATAACCGTCGTCGTCAGGGTCGGGGTTTCGTCGATAATATGTTAAAAAATCTTAATAAAATTGTAGTTAATTTCAATTAAAAAATATTTAATATAAAAATACGCATTGATCTTAGATAAATGAAAGGCATTGATATAGCAAAAAGGATCGGTGTACAACAACGTGTGAGTCAAAGTCAACTAACGAAAAACCCTCGGCATTTCAGAATTGTAAAAAATAATATCTGTGAGATGATCAGTTTGTGTCATAAGTTTTTTAGAGGTTGTTGTTCAGTTTCAAAGACTGAAAAACCATTCGTAAAGTTGTCACACTTGCGTTATTTAGCTAATATACGTTGTATCACTAAACTCTAATTCGAATTACGTTTAGACTGTGGTGTAAATTGCAACAACAGTAACCGGTAGTTAGAATGCATATAACTAGTAGTAATACCTAACAGCTTTAGCAGAAAACATAAAATTGTAACATTTTAACTATACAGGTCTGCGTAAAACATGTTTACTCTTTGTGCTATCGCGATAGTAACTTCGATCCATCCATTGAGGGCGTTCATTCACTACCCCCCCCCCCCCTCCCACTTTAACCCCAAGCCCCCCCCACCCTCTCCCTTTCAGGTCACCAAGACCTACAAACTGATCCAGCCGTTATGTATGTTCTGTAGACCAGCCTACGCCATTTTTTTTCTTTTTTACGCAATATTAGTTTTACTAGCTTACTTTATCCATATTAGGAGGTATTGATTTAGAGTCATATATATAATCCGACTCTCTTTAAAGCCAGAGTGAATAGGCTCCTTCTGGGTAAGCTCGCTACATCGTAGATCCCATCCCTGCTCTCGGGCTGGATCGGGGTCAAGAGCAAACCCATACAATATATATAAAAAAAAAGTCAGGGTCAAAATTTAAAAAAAGTCAGTGTGAAAAGATTTTTTATTAAAATTTAATCTTATAATGTGCGACTAGTTTATTTATTTATTTATTTAACCATTTAATGTACACATTAAACAAGAAAATGACAATAACACAAAGAAAAACGACACAACAGTTTAGTGTCACAATAGTTTGTGGTAACCAGAATAGATAGATCACATGGTTAAACTAGTAGTCTAGTACCTAGTGCGAAACATGATGACATTATAAATTTATGACTCACAGTAGAGCACTTGGACTCGTCTGAATCATTGGTTTTTTGATACAGCTACTAATTAAATATAACGCTGCACTATTCTATTTGTATTTTTATAGTCAATATCCATTAATCCACCGTCAGGCAATACATATATGTCCGTGACTGACTTGGGCAGACGTTACATAATCGCTGCTCGGTGTGCACTTTCCTATTCTGTTATGCTCATATCGGGGTCACACGGTCAGCTATCTGACATTTCCAAATGTGCAGTTTGTGTAGCCCTTGCTTTATTTTCATCACGTTGTGTCAAGTTGGGATAGCAGGTGCAGATGGCCAAGTGTTTGATTCAGTTTCCTAGTTTTAACGAGTTCTTCAAACGTTGCCTAGTTTAAAGAAAAAATAGGATTTAAGATCGATCTTCAAACGAAAATAATCTTTGCTGTTCTATAATTTGCAATTAACATTTAAACTTATGGTGGTGAATATATTTTTTGTCCACTGTTAATTTTGTCGTTACGTAATTTAAGATTTATTAATTTACTAGCGGTCCACCCGAGACTACGCTCGCGTTGTGTAAATTTTCTCGTGGGAGTAAGACTTTTTCCCTTATAAAGTATCCTTTGTGTTAATCCATGGTACTACCTTTCTCCATTTCAAATTTCATCCAAATTCGTTCAGTAGTTTAGGCGTGAAAGCGGAACAAACATTCAAATATATTTTCACATTTAATAATATTAGTGTGATATATAATGCTATATCCGTAGCTGCGTACTGGTCCGCATATATTTAATAGCCGTGTATGAACCGATACGCTAAGAAGAAGATGTGTGATTTTAAAGTAATTTTTCCTAAAACAAATAACAAGTTAAGTAAGATTAAATCAGCAATATCTCACGAATGACACGTTCAAAAGTGTTTGCAAGATTTCGTAAACGCGCACGCAATACATGTTTACAATATAATTCAAAGATTGACGTATGTCAATAAGGATTTACGCAGATCCTCAGAAAACGTTCTCAGCAAGGCTGCTTGTTCAAATACTTGTATAGTTTGCTACTCCACTAGTCTCGTCTCGACCCGGCCACGCCAAGTGGGAAAACAGCAAATATGCTATTTGCCTAGGAGTTAACAAGATGACTCATATCCTTTATCAATTCGACGTAATGAATAATCTAATCTTTAATCGTAACTTAGAAATACATGTTGTTATTGCTTGTTCTTGTTATAGTCGGATTCATTTAGGCAATCGATACGTTTTCGGAAATGTAATTTGTCAAACAAATACCAACACTTATTGTTGGAGTATAATGATTAATGACCACCGCCTTATTCATTAATCACTTAACGAGTATGTACGAGTATTTACAAACCTGCCTCCTATTTTTAAATTTGATATATTTTCGTAAGCTAACTGTTGATGAGGATACTCTTATAAATTGGTACAATTTACGACAATTTATTATGAGCTGCTGCTACTCAAAGGTTATTGTCGACCTTACAACCCACGCGATGAAGAAGAAGAATGCATCTACTCACTAATTCAGTCTTTGACTTAACACAGAAATAGTTCCCTGACTACTTCACTATTATATCTAGGTATTCATTGAGTACCACAGGGTCTCGTCTAGGTCAACTATTATTGTTGATATTCACAAATGCCTTCTATTTTTGTTCAGGGCCGTATCGCAAATATTACTTGGTATGGTAAATAGTTCTACAAACTAAAGTTACCTGTTCTTATGAGCCAATAAAATGTATATTTGTAAATAAACTTACTGTCACAATCACAACTCGAAGTAAATGAATGTTAAGTGGCAATATGATGTTATATTGTTAAAACCAACATCCGTTTTTACGATACGACTGAAGTTATGGAAATTTTAAAATGATCTAATAATGACGTAAAAGTTGCTTTACAACGTTTTTATGCATACCTACAGATTATTTTTAATGAATTGGGTCCTTCGCATTCGTCTACATTCTCATTTACCCCTTCCACATTTGTCCCAAAATCGCATGACCGTACCTGGTAAATTGACAAAATTATCTTATCATTTGTACCCTTAAAATAAATAACAATATAATATACGTACGTCTACGTACGTATATTATATACGTACGTCTATATACGTCTTAAAAAAGAAAAATAAATGCATACGTGATTGTTTGAACTAAACCATTTTTTCAACAATGAATTCAGTAATTAACTATTTTCTTTTGTCACCTTTGTAGGGGTCATGCGTTACATAACATTTATCGTAATTTTTGGTCGTTTTGTTCGTGACCATTATTGAATAAATCTACTAATATCTAATCTACTCAAGTAGCTAATGTTAGTTTAATAATACTTACGTTACTTTTCACATCACGTTCTTTCTGCGTAACCATTTATTTTAGTTCTACTCAGCTCAAGGTCATTTTATATTAGGTATATTATTCCCTGACCAGCTCTTTACTTCTACAAATTTTACAATAACCTTCGCAAGGTTACATTAATATTCGTGTACAATAATTAGGGAGAGTCACATTTTGCGCCTTAAACATGTACGTCTTATAATTCCTCTGTTCTGATATGCCTGTTTATAATAATATCAAATTTAATAACAGCCCATAAAACCTTTTTTAGTTATTTATTATCGTTAGCTCTTCTCAATATAGAGCTTGAAGATGTATGTGAATTAGGGACAATAATAATATCTTGGCTTAGTTTGGGATCAGATGGCCGTGTGTGAAGATGTCCCCACATATTTATTCATCTATTATCTTCGGTAAGCCTGGCTGTCTAAATGAAAGGTCTTATCCACGACCAAAAAAAGTAAGATGATTGGCTGTTCAACGAATATTACAAGTATAGTGCCGGTACCACTAAATTATCTGTTCTTTAAATTATAACCAAAAATGATAGTATAATTTTATCTTTATAATACCTAACTCTTTGGTTAAATAAGTACAAATTTTCATCTCGTTGATCAAATAGGAAATCTAATTTTGGTCGTGTTTTGAACGTGTCGTTTGATGATGAGGGTTCAGTAACTCTGTTATGTTATGATTATACTATACATGCATTAACGAGAAGGAAAACAATGTGAAACCGATAATTACAGAAAGGCTTTCTTCCGTATTGGGTTTTGGATTTCATAGAAAAAATAGAAATTAAAAAATGTGTGTTCATCCTTTACATTTTTTAATAGTCTCTTTTATTTCCCAGTTTTGGGCAAAAGCCTTCCTTTTGCTAACCATCGCCATCATGGGTTTCTGAACGCCAGCCTCTGAGGAATGTGTCTAAATCATCCAGCCATCGTCTACCAGGTCGACCTGGAACTTGTTTTTAATTGTGTAACACGAATCTGTGGACAGTTGCGCCAAAAATCCGTTTTAATCTAAAAAGGTATCCGGCTAAGCTCGCTACGCTGTCTGTCCCATTCCACCTAATCCGAGTTGGCAAACATTACAAGCCTTTAGGAAAACTCAATTTCCTCGCCCACACAAAATGCTTACCTCAGAATTTTTGGCAAGGTTACAGGAAATTCTCGGTCTCTCTTCTACCTTCAAAGCTTAAAAATATTTTATTGGAATGATTTAATTATTTTATCATCATCGTCATTAACTATCTTATGCTGATTTTTATTTCAAACCTAGTAAAGTACCTAAAAAACTCCTTTTTACGTACTTATTATTCATGTCACCCTTGACTTCTCGCGTACTTTTGCGAAGTAAGCCCACTTGTTACATACAGCTATCAATCAACGGTCGGGATTCGCCAAGACTCATCGATCTCCAACAAAAGGTGCCATTCGAACAGCCATTTGTCATTTATCAAACAAATAAAATCAAGATTCAGGCAATTCTGGCCCTTCTATCAACATTTCTCTAGACAGCTATTTTTATTGGAAAAACCTAAACGTTTCTCCTAGTAATCTCATTGGGTTTTATTTTATCCACACCAGGCTATCAGTAACGTCAAATGGCCGGTAACATTTTAGAGAGTGCTGAATGCCGTTTAAGTTGTCATTAATTCTTTGACGAGTGCCACTGAGTCATTTTATGTAATACGACCCTCTTTGTGGCTTTATTGCCCTGCAAATATGAGAGTGACATAATCCACCGCACCCAGGCTATTATCTGAAGGGCAGACATTATTGGGTTCAAGACCACGTTTTGGTAATATAATAATATTCTGGTACGTGCCCGTAATCTGAACACATATCTTTGTTATTCAAGCCAGCAAAGAGTAAACATTCTATATTACTGGATTTATTATTAGTAATATCGCCGGAGCCAATAAGGTGTATTTGCGGGATTCCACTGGGATTGGAATGCGAAGTGGGTTTGCTAGGATTTAGGAATCTGAATGGGGTACAGGAGCTTCATCCCAGATAGTATCGATTTGCTACGGAGAGGGTTGAGATAACAACGGTCAGGGGCGACTGCCCTGGTGGCTTCTGTTTGGAGCTTTAAGAAAAATATGTTTTTTATTTTATTCGGATCCACGATTTCGTTTCCTGTCAAATTTTATTATTTTTCTCTTAATCCTTTAAATTGTTATCTTTCTTTAAGTTATATTTTTTAATCAGAGCGCATATTTTTATATGGTATTCAAATCGTCAAGAAATATGGGTCGGAAATTGACAAAAAAAAAACTATGCGAAAGGCGTCTAGTGGTTACACGAACCAAGTCAGTGGCCTTTGGCGGCTCTATAACACTGACACCAGGGTTTGTGAGGTCGGTTGTCGACCTTACAACCCACTCGAATGATGATGATGATCATCTTTAAAAAAAGGAACTGAGAATTTTCTTATTAAAATTCAGATGGAGATGAGTGTCGCAGATGGTGCTAGAGGCTTTGAGTATAGAGGCGATCGATTCGTATAAGAGTCCGTCTCAATACGGTCACGGTCAATGTCAGCCGATCGGCGGCGGGGCGGCGTATTTATACGAAATATAACATTAGCACATCACATCACATCACACTAATATTATAAATGTGAAAATATATTTGGATGTTTTAATGTTTGGATGTTACGCCTTAACTAATGAACGGATTTGAATGAAATTTGGAATGGACATAGTTTGTACCCTGGATTAAAACATAGGATACTTTTATAACATTTATAATACATTTTACGGGCTTACCGCGATATTATTTCGCGGTAAGCCCGTAAAATGTCTCATAAATGTTATGATAATGACCGCGAAAGTTTAAAATTATATATGGGATACTTTTTACGGGAAAAAGTCTTATTCCCACGAGAAAATCTTATATAACGCAAGCGTAACCGCGGGCGAAAAGCTAGTCTATACATAAATTAAAATTATAACTGGCTGATGTCTGTACATAGAAGTTATTTAAGGAAAATTAAATTATGATTGGTCTTTAGAAAAAAAAAGTGATAAGATTGGTAAGTGAGTTTATGGTAAAAGTTGTTTATTATAGATGTCTAGGTGTCTAAAGCAAATTAAAGTAAAGTAGGTACTTATCAACATTTTTGTATGATATAAATGTAGTATTTTAAAGTCAAACATAATTTTAAATACAATACACCAAAGATAACCAAATGAAAATGGGGAAACAAACTCGTAAAAGCATTGCAAGTAATTTCATGATTATTTGAGGCACAATCAACATCAACGGCCCGTTACAGTCCACTGCTGGACTATGAGCCTCCTCCACTCAAGTGGAGGGTTTTGCCATAATCTCCACGCTTGGCAGGCGGGTTGGAGATCGCAGATTAAAAGGTTACTGTATCAGAGAGCGCTGCTGCCCATTCCCTGTTCAATGTGTAGTCCCTAAGTCGCCTCTTACGACACCCACGGGAAGAGTAGGGGTTGGTGACAAATGTATTCTACTCTGCCGTCACCACACGGCCAAGACTTAACGATGTTAGAAATAAATATTTTCAAGAAAATAAGTTTCAAGTTTTATATTTCGTTTAAAAATAAAATATTCAATTGATTCTTGGAGCAACATTTTATTTTATTGATTTATGGGCAAAATAAATAACTACCTAGGTACCTTTATTTATTCAACATGTTTTACCTATACCTTTAATCTATGCTAGCTGACTATAAATAAATCTTCATAAACCCTTTCGATTCCTGTATCTTAATATCGAGTTCACGACACCCGTTCATCCATCTATTACGTCAATCCCACTTTTGATGTCGTCGTAGTAAAAGAGCTAACAACACAATAAACTCCGAATTAAAAAGTTACTTTAGTTCGGTTTACCACAAATTGATTATAGATTTCTGTTTACAGTCCTAAACTACTTGATTGTGTAAACAATTTCCTTTTGCGTTAACTTGTAATCATTAACCTGATTGATCTTACAAATCGGCTCATTAGAAAAAAATATTTATAACGGTTTTATTAAAAACTCGTCAATGAATGCGAAAGAGATTCCTTGATTTCATTAAGCCACTTGCGTCATTGTGGTTTCCAGATTTTTCTTCGTCAACATTGCTGTTTAATAATATCCGTCGGTAGCGCACTTGAATATGTATTATTAAATCTTGGTAAATACTCGAGGGCTTCTAGTTTGATGCCCGGTTGAGCAGAATCATACATATAAATATTTGTTCTGGGTATGGGTGTTATTGTGTTTGTTTCCGTATATGAAATCCCCGATATCATATGTTTGACATACATATCACGCTCTCATCCCCGAAGGGTTGAGCAGAGCACGTTTGACAGTCCTATTGAATCACATTTCCAGTTGATCTAAAATGTGATTGTATTAATACATAAGCACACTATCACACCCGTGACGGCTGACAAACAAAAGACAACCCCTTTTTTTTTCTCGTTAAGGTAAAAAAGAACTGGCGACCTAGATTAAAAAGTTGAAGCAATGCTGTCAGAATAAATTGTTAATTGATTGTAGGCAATCATAATTTTTTATACGTACGAAGTATAGGTACGAAATACTTGTAGTTACCCATGTGTGGTCAACTTATTTCCGATCCCAAGGAAGCACTCCTTCCGTAGGGCACTAGGTAACTGCTTGCATGTACGTATGTGTTGTTTCCAAACACAATGGTTGGTCTTAGACGATTTCCGTATGAACCTAGGTACAACTTCTCAAGCTAACCTATCTTTACACACACACACGTCTCTCTCACTCTCGCAACATCACGCACTCACACACACACACACACACACACTCAAACATAATTTTGGGTACTTCTTAGATTT
This sequence comes from Carpatolechia fugitivella, assembly GCA_951230895.1. Taxonomy (NCBI): domain Eukaryota; kingdom Metazoa; phylum Arthropoda; class Insecta; order Lepidoptera; family Gelechiidae; genus Carpatolechia; species Carpatolechia fugitivella. Next base: position 15,657,857 of record OX579651.1, read on the forward strand.
AAGATCAAAATATATTTTTACCTACTGCTGTTAATTAAAGTTTATAATCCTGTTACATTCATGTGGAAGAGCTGAGCACTCCCACTACAAGTATTCTACAATTACTTACTGGGAGGCCCCAATTATAACTTGTTAATGTAAACTTAAGTAATAAAAGTATTTTTATTTTTATTATGGAAACTGCCGTAATGCAATCTGTCGAGTTTTCCAATGACTTATTGTTTTTTATTCAATTCACTTAATTGCACACAACACACCCTTAATGCACACTTACAATGTTAGTGCACGGCATCAGCAGCTAAATTACTTCTTATTATTTTTATTATGAGAGTAATTGTTAGGGTTAAAATTTTAAAAATAAAAACAATCAACTTACTTATTTTAAACTTTTGCGTTGATTGAATGTTTATTTTTAGTTTGTGACGTAGGAAGCAGGTAAGCTTGAATACAAGTTATTTTTATCACAGTATTAATTACCAAACAATCGGTGTGATTCCGTAATTACGGGCTGTTTTTTTGCGGTAAAGATACAAGTAAACAAACATGTTGAGTAGTTTTCCACCGCGTTAAACAAACAAGCAAGCGCAGTGTGGGACGACCACCTGCGAGATGGACCGACGACCTGGTGAGGATCGCTGGGTCTCGTTGGATGCAGGTGGCTACGGACCGGTCGCGCTGGAGTGCGATTGGAGAGGCCTATACCCTGATTTTTAATTAGATGGACTAAAGTGACGTTTGGAGTGTTGCCATTTAACGCAACATAAAAAATGGTGATGTAGCCTGAGTGATCCAAAGACCAAGAGTAAGTGACTTGTAACAGTATGATAAATTTAGAGTTCATCAAATTTTACTGTATTCAATCAAATCAACGTAACGTAACAATTAACAATGAAAAAATAACAAAACTTAACAACAAGTAACAACGAAAGTCGGCGTTGAAAGCGCAAGGAATATTCGTACGACCAATCGCGACCGAAGTGGAAAGACGAATGACGCACGCGCCGGTTAGAGAGCATGATCCATCTACCCTTCATTCAAAAATTGTATGAATTATTTTTTGCTTCTATTAAAAATATTTTATGAATTATTTCATGAACGATTGGTTGACTGTCACACTCCAAGTTTTTAAATACGATTTAATTTTTTGGTAGACAAAGCTATAGATTTTTATTTTTATTAACGTTTATTCTATACATTCCGCGGGTAATTGTACTATTCGGCTAATTCAAGAGTATTAGGTGCTCTCACACAGGAGTTATGTTGCAATAATATATTTTTTGTATAACTTTTTAACTTTATATAACTCATAAATATTTGTTAGAGAAGTTTTCTATAAATCAGTTCAATTTATTTTATTGTTAACTATTTAATTAACATGTGAAAAGTTATAAAATACATTACGTATACCTACCTATACCTATATTCGTATTACAACTATATTAAGTAAATTTAAATCCAGGTGTCTTGTTGCAACGATACAACGAATTAGCTCAATGAGTCAGTTTAATGAGTCATGTCACATCCCTATGATCTTCAGCTTGCAACATTAAAAATCAGGGTTTATGTTCAGCAGTGGACTTTAACAGGCTGAAATGATGATGATGATGATGAAACCTTGCAAGTACAGTTTTTCATTGAAAATAATGGATGGAAAATAGTAACATTAATTCTAATGTGCATTATTTTCCAATTTTTTTTTTTAAATCTTTACATACACAAATAAATAACACCTGAAGTCCTGGTCTAACAGGCGTTTTATTACTACATGGTGACAGCGGTGTTACATAAAAAGCATAAGCTATTCGTAGTTATTGTTAAAGTTCAGTATTATTAAACTTTTTTGTAGTTAAAAATTGAATGAAGTCTTGCTACAGGTGTAAAGGAACCTGAGAAGATGAATTATATATGCAGGCTGTAAGTATGCCACAATGAGTAGGTCCTAGAGGCCGTTAATAGTATGGGTGAAATTTCACTGTCGAAATGAGTCCCTCAACCCCACACCTGACACCAGGGGAGTCCGTTTCTACTCAGGGAATCAGTATAGTGAGGGTAAAGAGCTGATCTAACTCCTAATCTCTGTTCTATGACCCGAGAGCTGTGTCCAGCGCCTCGGGGTTTGTCGACGCAAAGGCGTTTGAGGAATATGAAGTCTTGGTCTAACAGGCGTTTTATTACTACAACACCCAAACCAGAAACAGATTTTAAATTAATCTTTCTAATATTGGAAAATCGGACTGATATAAGGAGTCCAACAATACCCAAGACATCCAAATCTGTGTAGGCAGATGTTATGGTGGAATAAAAAAATTCACATACATACATATGTGATCCCTGAACTGAACACATTACACTCCTTTTTTGGGTAGTCGTGTAAAAACAGATATCTTTGGTCCGGGCTTTTACGATATTGATCGACCGCAGCCAGCCCATAGTTGTTTTTTATTTATTGACCGCCTTCACTTGTTTTCTGTTTATCACCAAGGAGCCATATATCCGTGTGAACGTTCTCTCACAATGGCCCAGTAATCAGGTAATCGTTAATAAGCGAAAATCTGAACAACAATCAGTACAATGGCAACTCAGGCGCAACATTGTTTATAGCATTGTCACATCATCGGGTCCGTTGACACGATTCGCCAGAAGAATACACGCGTTGATCTTTACCCGACTACGGCGAGGCAAACAGGTGGGTAATGTTTGTCTATGAAAGTAATGTATCCTCATTTGTTTTTTTTTTCAATACAAAATAAATTACGGTTTTTGAATGAACAGACTATATCACACATGTCTTAGAGATTTTGTCAAGTAATTAAATCTTGGTGATATTTTATATCCAATTTGAAAACTTCTTCTAATCATTAATAATATGCACCCAATGCAGTGTAGCATCGAATGAGGTAGAGTTTGTTAGATATTGAATTAGAATACTCAATGAAATTAGTGACTTGACTGTACGAGATCGAAGTGAAGAAAGGAAAAAAAATAAGAAGAGTTGGTTATGTATGACTTGACTACAAGTGGTCATCAGTAAGCTAAGTCAGAGGCTACAACAGTGTATTAAGGCCTCAAATCAAATCAAAACGGCCCGTTACAGTCCACTGCTGGACTATCGCAGACTAAAAGGTTACTGTATCAGAGAGCGCTGCTGCCCGTTCCCTGTTCAATGTGTAGTCCCTAAGTCGCCTCTTACGACACCCACGGGAAGAGTAGGGGTTGGTGACAAATGTATTCTACTCTGCCGTTACCACGCGGCATTAAGGCCTGGTTTCACCAAAGCGAAGAGTAGGGGAACAAAAATGAATAACCAATCAGAATTGAAGCTAAGCGGAGAGATGTGGAAATAACGAAATCTGATTGGTTATTCAAACACATCTCCTCTTCTCTCCGCTGACCGCTTTGGTGGAAATCGGGCCTTAGTTGTCTGACCACTAGACTGCCAATGAGTATACATTTGCGGTTTTAGTTCTGTAGGTAGTGTAGCGTTAAAAAAAGAAAGCTAGCTAACCTGTTGTTGACAACCACAGGCGAAACGTGAAATTTAGGAGAACAGAGAAAGAGTTAGTTAAATTTGTCCGAACGGTATAATAGAAATTTAAAAAGGGCCTAGATATTGCCAAAGTATCAAAAAGGTGAGCCGAGAGTCGGGTCCTGAGGGGACTCCGTCGATATAGTGTTGCTGAACTAGTGTAGTGTTGGGAGTGTATCGATGCAGGAAGGTGTAAAAACCGCGGAGTACCCCGGAGAGTAATTGCCAAACGGGAACCAAAAAATGGAGGGCCAGAGAAACCTAAAGGGCCTTTTTAGAATTTAGAAAAGAATTTGGACAGAATTTGGCAAAATCCGTATACAAAATACACTGATACAAAAACAAGCTAAAAAATCCGCGAGATGGGCAGTATCCCAGGGGGGACGCCGGTGCGCGGGTCTGCAGCACTCAGCTGGTACGGGTGCGGACGCACACAACACAGGGATCCAGGCACGTCCAATGCCTGGTGGCCTCAGGTGTCCGGAACCACAGCAAGAGATCGTGAAAGGCACGGAGGGACCCTCGTGCGTGTGTCGCAGAGGTCGGAAATACACTGTAAAGATTGACAAAGAAATAATCGCCATCCAACCAAGACAAGGAAAGAGAAAAGTGCGTCGATAAAAACCAGGAGGAAGACAACACAAGACTTACCCGGCTAGTCCAAACTGGCTCCTAATATTTATTGTATTCCAAGGCTTATTTATATTATTTACTTATATAGATATTTACTGATAATCTAACGATTCACGTAACGATTCAGGAAAAAATCGTTTCTATCTGATGATAGACGACAATTGGGAAAACAATCAACAATTTAGAAAAAGGTCAAACCAAGAAAATTTGAAATTTGAAAAGGTGACATAAAAACCGGCCAAAAGAAAAAAGAATCATACCAAAAAAGTTATTAAAAAACCTGCAGTAATGCTGCAGTAGGTACTACTATTATATATTCTGTGGTTCTGTTTTATCTGTTTTTAATTAACTCTGTAGGTTAAAGCCCTCTTAGCCATACTGAATGGATTGACGTAGCGAACAAGGTCAATCCGGGGCCTATGACGAACATCGGATATAAATAAATATCGGCGCGTGAGTGTGCAGTTGGTTGCATGATTCGATCAGCTCGCGATTTTGAATATTATTTACTCTCGGCGTTTTCCTTAATCCTGAACAAAATGGCGCTAGCGTGATTCTGTCTCTGTTCTTCAACAGCTCATAATATAAGCCCCCACCGAGAGGCTCGAGCCTACCCAGAAGTAGAGCGATCAGGCTTTAGTCGACCACGCTGGCCCAGTGCGGGATGGTCGACTTCACACACAACCTTTAAATTTCTTCGCAGGAGCGTGCAGGATTCCTCGCGATGTTTTCCTTCACCGTAAGAGCGTCGAATAAACGTACATATAAATTCAAAATTTCGAAAACACATTTGATGGATTAGTGATGGTCAATTCACTATTCCACGTTTCCACGAACGAGGCATTTGCAGTTGTTATGTAAGTTAAGTGGCTCGTAAATACCACGTCAATTTAAAATGAATATAGATCAAATAGCAGATTTCTACTATACGAATAGTACAATTTAGTGGCTACCTTTGATTCATACGAATACTCTATTTCCGTATACGTTTTTTTTGCTGTCCTGTTAATTTGTCTTGCAGAATGGGCCATTTTAATTGCAACTGTAAGTTTTTGATACAATGATACCTTTTGCCAAGATCGGCGTTATTTTGTGTAACGCTTTATCATTGCAGCAATTACACTAAGTATTGAAAAAAAAACACATTTTTTATGTTAGGTTTTTCAAAGATGTCCTATGGAAGGATTTTCTTATTTTTTGTACAAAGTAACATAGCTTTGTTTATCTACAACTCTTACGTAAAGTTTAATATCATATAAATCTTTACGACTATTTTGCTTTCTCTCAATTAACATAAATGTTCAAACAATAAAATAATAATAACATTCAGGTAAAGTAGATCAGGACAGAGTTTTAGATTATATGAAACGAGAAAGCGTTCATTACTAACTAGAACGTTTTCTTTTTGTAATTGTTTTATTTTTTATTAATAAAATTAATTACTCCTTTATTTAGCTAGTTGACGTGAAATAGGATTTATTTGCAGTATATATATTTTTTATTCCATTTTTCTTTGCCTTTAATATTATGTTATGATACCACCAAGCAATTAAAGTATTCGTGATACTAAACATATAAGACAATGAGTACTATTATAAGTTCTGGTCTGGTCCAATTTATAACCACTACCTGATAACCATTCTTAGAAAGCGCAACATTTTTTCTAGGTGCACCTATCTATCTTTACTGCAGTTAAGTCTGTTCCACTCAATCTCAACTAAGTAACGTTTTTAGTATTTTATTGCCTTCTGTGGGTAATTAAACAGTCGTCATGAGTATGCGCGCGCAGATTTTCCGAGTTGTGTAATAAACCACTTTCTAGCTGAGGCGACGCGCGCGCCTCCGCCGGTCAGTGGGACGGTGATGCAATACAATGTTTACCGCCCGGCAGCACATCCGTAGAAGGTGAAGACCGGTACTGTGATATTTTTTATCCAGGTCGGAAAGAAAGGTCTATAAGCTGAAATATCGGCCTCAAACGCTAACTGAAAGTTGTAACTGCTGGAATCTTTGCGGCCGTAACCGAGCTTTTATATGTTCATTATCTATTGTTACTATGTTCTTTTTGTGTGCAATAAAGTGTTTTTACTAACTTATTTACTTTAACTTTTTTTTAACGGCTTTAGGGTCGGGCCACACTTATCGACGGTGATCGGACGCGGCGAATGATGCGAAAGGATTTCCATACTTTGCGCGCGTTTTGTATAGGCAAACCGTCGATCGCCGTCGATAAGTGTGGCCCGACCCTTAGTAAACTTTGTGCCAGTCAGCCTGACTGAATGTAGCGCGATTATCAAATACAAATATAATACAAATACAAAAAACTTTATTGATACCATAATTTCTTATAAGTCATTGGGAGCCTTCTTTTAAGCACTTTATATAGTGCCTGTGACAGAAAACTCCGCTCTTCACATCCGTGACACTATAGGTACACATTGTTGTTAACAATAGGTTAACCGTTATGGTATAGATAAGGAAATTATTCATTTATCGCAAGTCACTAACCAGCAATAAAATGTTTCAAAAGCTGCATTAGAATTTTCAATAGGGAAACGTTTTGTTCTAACATTAAAACCAAAGATTTCGGGCTCCTTGCTTAAAACAAATGAGGTTTTCTTTTTTCTTACCATACAAGTGCCTCACTTCAAAGAGTCTATAAATGAATGAATCATTGTTTTCTAATTATCAGTAAATACTAGGTAACTAACTAGCTAACTGACGATAATGTCCTGTAATGGAGTGATAGGTTACGTTGCATGTTGCGCGAAAGTGTGAGTTACCAGCTTAATTATTCCACGCCACGATGGCAGTGACATGTGTGTAATGCCTGATGACAGACAACTAGCCGTCTGTTAACAATAGTCACTAGTGAGGCAATCAAATGGTAGAACTGCATCTCTTCCTCCCGGGGGCCGTTTCACGAAGCTACAAGTTAAAATCTAGTGGCTCTGTGAGCTGTAGACCTCGCGAGTCTGTATATCTTTTCATATTTATTTTTATTTTTTCTCCACAAACATCCCCGACCCCTTGTTTTTTTTTTATTTTATACCTTTTTTTATTATTATTATTATTATTATTTTTTATTGGTTATGAAATGTGACCTGTAGAGGAAAACAGCCTCAGCGGTAAACCTTGTGAGCTGGCAACCCCCATAACTCCGTAATTTTTTAAAATTTCCAAAAACTGACTCGACAAAAAAAAACGATTAATATCTCACTGCTCACAAAATTTCACGAGAATCCGTTGAGAAACGTGACCTGTGAAACAAACAAACAGATGGACATACAAAAGCAAATTTGGCCAAGCTGAAACAGAGACGCTTCGCTCGCTCGGTCAATTACAAGTACAATTCGACGTACGTCGTACATCGCGTAGACGATTAGATAAAACGATAAGGGCAGGCGAATTGGCTACGCAATATATATCAAATTGTAACTTGTTGCTTCGTGAAACGGGGCCCAGGTAGCAAATCGAGTTATAAGAGGATATCATATGGACGTATTCACATTGGGCTTAAAGGAAGCCATCTGAACAAATTGTCATGCGATAATTTAAAGTTAATGTTTTATTACGGTGGATTACTATCCTATGCCAAATATCAAATAACAATACTAGTCAAGCTTGTGGTATATTTGTCTGACCTCTAAAAGACGGGTATATTAGCTACCAAATCACAGATTACAATTTACCCAAGGCCACCACAATAGTTATGTTTTCAATTCTCCTAAATATTTTGATGATAAGAGCAGTTAATAAATTGTGAATCGTCTTCAGTTGACAAATTGTTTAAAGATTTTTATTTTTATATTAGGCATGTGTAGATATCAGACATATAGACAACTGCGGAAAAGATAGATTTTATTTACCGCGGGAAATCAGAAATCAGAAATGTTTATTTGCCAGAATACAGTTATACAACACATCTTATACAAAATAATTAAAAGTCCATGTATTCAACCTGCTAGGTGTGCAAATATAAAGGTTAAAAAATATAATAGATTTTAAATTCAGTATTAATATACATATATATTAATAGTAAAATATATCTTACTCCGATTGGAAAAACTGAGAACCACGCGGGGAAAACCTAGGTAGGTCATTAAGCTGGGAACATAGAAGAAAATAACAATCAGTTGTTAGCACTGCATTTATTTGTACATACATGCATGACAAATGTTCTTTAGTATTTTTCTTGTCTTCTTCTTCATACATATTATTTCTTATTTAAAATTGAAATTCCTTTGTGTCCAAGTTGAATTGATTTTTGTAAGCATCTCCGAGGTACATTTTGTGGTTTCTGCGATGGGCTCGGTCGGCGCGGTTTGCGGTCGCCGTTTTACCTACAGCTAGTCAAAATTCGATAAGACCTGTTTTGATGTCTTCATAACATAGTGGTTTGTTACTATGTTGTAATATCGCAATCTTGTACTCATTATATCTAGTTAGACTTTTGTTGACTCTTCTCTGCAAAAAACCGCGCACTTTATTGCTTATCGTACCAATCGTGCGTATTTGTTTATAGGTGCTATGTTATACGTTTTTTCCTCAGGTAGATTAGGGTGAGCGTTTGATAAAACCTGTGGAATCATTTTGTCTTTTACGTGTGTTGTCATATTATTACTAGTGGCTCTGTGAGCTGTAGACCTCGCGAGTTTGTATATCTTTTCATATTTATTTTTATTTTTTCTCCACAAACATCTCCGACCCCTAGATTTTTTTTTTATTTTTATCTTATTGGTTAAGAAATGTGATCTGTAGAGGAAAACAGCCTCAGCGGTAGACCTTGTAAGCTAGCAACCCCCATAAATCCGTCATTTTTTTAAATTTCTAAAAACTGACTCGACAAAAAAAATCGATTAATTTATCGAACCTGCTCACAAAATTTCACGAGAATCGGTTGAGAAACGCGACCTGTAGAGTGAAACAAACAAACAAACAGATGGACATACAAAAGCAAATTTGGCCAAGCTGAAACAGAGACGCTTCGCTCGCTCGGTCAATAAGTGTTGAATAGATAAAATCCAAAGATTACTTTGTATCTTACAGTCGTGCCAAAAATGCGGTTTTGGCATGCTTCATATTCTCTATATCTAATGAGGTAGGTAAGGTAGATCCATTTATCATTCTCGAACACTCTTTAAGGCCAGTTATTCTCTGTTATCTAATACAAGGGAAAGTAGGTCTGCACTTTTCTATTCCTAAGGTATAGTGGGCAGTTGCAAAATTGAGTAGGTTAGGATACGTAATAGGTTGAGACAATTTTCCTGAGTCCAGTTTTTCTTGAGGAATGCAGCTTCTAAAGATACATGATCTCGAAACTAGATTTAAAAATAGCCTCGTACTCTATTTGAAGAACCTATTTGATAAAATTTATCAAGTGTTATTAGCAATGCCGTGTGGTGACGGCAGAGTAGAATACATTTGTCACCAACCCCTACTCTTCCCGTGGGTGTCGTAAGAGGCGACTTTGGCACTACACATTGAACAGGGAACGGGCAGCAGCGCTCTCTGATACCTTTTAATCTGCGATCTCCAACCCGCCTGCCAAGCGTGGAGATTATGGACCCTCGACTTAAGTGGAGGAGGCTCATAGTCCAGCAGTGGACTGTAACGGGCCGTTGATGTTGATGATTAGCAATATGCATAAAACGATGAATTAGCTCGGCTTTTATTTTGGGTTTTACTGAAAAAGGAACCACTGGAATATATTATGAACATAGTGTGGGTGGTGAAGAGTGGATATTGTAGATAGAGCATTGTGTTACATTTTTTATGAGCAGTGTCTCTATCATGGACATTAGAGAACATGGTCCAAGGATTCGTCAATTCTTTTCGGATCTTCTACATCAGGGGTGGCCAACTTAGTTAGACCCAATATCTACTGTTCACTGACGACACCCTGTGTGATCTACCAATTACATACTTCTTGAAATCTTAAATGAAACAGTATAGTTCAGTACACAAATATTTATATTTTTTGCTTTGCCACGATCGACTAGACTAATAGTCGCGATCGACCGGTTGGCCACCCCTGTTCTACATCATTCGCACTTTCACGGCCATCAGAAATTTTTCTTATAATTTTGCATTAGGTTTAATCTATGTTATAAAAGCCATAATATTATGGTTTACATATCGGACGGGATTAGTGCTATCAATCACATTTGCCATGATTACTTCCAGTTTTATCTCCTCGTGCGTGATCTGCCATCAAAACAAGCGTGATGCCTATCAAGTTGTGACGTCTGTAGGTGGTCTTATTCTGACCTTTCTGCACGTATGCCTTAACGTCGACCTTATTAGTGATAAGCCTGTTTATTTATAGTGATTTTGTTGTTTATATCTTCCAGTTCTACGATTAAAGTTTTCTTATTATTTACCATGACATTTTGCTTAACACCATCCTCACGTGCGCTTACACGCGGTGTGACTAGGTCACCAATCCCTTTCGCTCGCGGGGTTTTTTCATAATTTTGTTTCATTGGTATTATCCTACAAAATTTTGAAGTTACTTGAACGCGAGTGCATTTCGATTAAATGATTAAATGTATTTATTTGCTTAAAACATGGTAAAATAAAGATGTTAAAAATATCTTGTGTAACAATCATGTTTTGCTTATAATAATCAGCATGCAAATATAAGAAAATAAAAATGTTATTATAAGTAAAAAAAAAAGAAACCGTTAACTTCTTTACAAATTATAAAATAAAGTACATATACAAAATGAGAGAATAAATTGTCATCTCAGTTAATAAGAACAATAAAAATTATGTCAGTTTATGATAGTTGTCAATTTATTAATTCATTAATGTCATAAAAATTCTTCTCACATACCCATTTATATAAATTAATCTTAAATTGTCTAATATTCATACTTTTAAGGTCATTTGGTATGGTATCTTATTATAAATCCGGATACCCATTGTAAAGCAACTTTTATTATATTTCATTGTTTTAGGAACACACTCAAAAACAAGTCTATGAGGATCTCTCTGAGCTCGGGGTTCGAATATTTAATATTACCAAATTAATTGTGAAATTTAGGTGCTATGATTTAGCGGGCTTTGCTAGGCGGTTACTCTTCTTGACTATTGCAGTTCGTTGCTAAAAGTACTTTTTTCACGACTTTAAGATGTTAAAGAAAGGAAGATTTTGTGTTCGTATATCCTTAATGCCTCTACCCGGAAACTATATACCATAAAACAATCTCGTGAATTAAAAGCACGGCTTAACTTATCTTAGATATAACTTGTTTTGTTGAAGCCAAAACTTTTATTCAATGGATTCGAAAAATAAAATGTTGAGCTGATAATAATGATAACTGAAGAAGTTTCCCTATAAAACTTTATTTCAAGTAACTAGTATATCAGTACACAACTTTACTGTTGATCCCTCGTAACATAAAGCAAAAGCAGGAAAAGATTCGGCACCAGAAGATTTAATTTCTGAATAGCAAAGATAAAACGATGAATCATTTAAAAATTAAGAGATTCTTGAAAATTCTCTCCTAAATTCGACATATTGCATCTTACATAACAACCTACCACATCATGACAATTCAGATATTTCAACATCATCAACATCAACGGCCCGTTACAGTCCACTGCTGGACTATTAGCCTCCTCCACTTAAGTGGAGGGTTTTGCCATAATCTCCACGCTTGACAGGCGGGTTGGAGATCGCAGATTAAAAGGTTACTGTATCAGAGAGCGCTGCTGCCCGTTCCCTGTTCAATGTGTAGTCCCTAAGTCGCCTCTTACGACACCCACGGGAAGAGTAGGGGTTGATGACAAATGTATTCTACTCTGCCGTCAACACACGGCGGATTCAAATATTTATGTTAATTAAAATACTCACAACACATTCTTCTTCCAGCTTCATCGAGCAAGACAAGGTGTCTGGCTTCTGGACATGGATGTTCGTGCTGTCGAAGCTGCCGGAGCTGGGCGACACCGTGTTCATTGTGCTGCGCAAGAAGCCGCTCATCTTCCTGCACTGGTACCACCACATCACGGTGCTCCTGTACACCTGGTACTCGTTCACGGAGTACACATCCTCGGCGCGCTGGTTCGTCGTCATGAACTACTGCGTGCATAGGTGAGTCTGCTTTAGAATTCTCTCTGATCTCTGAAGTCACACTGCGGTCTATGCTAAAATTCGTCTGTACTTTTTACGCTTTCAAAAATGTGGGTACGGGAACTATTTTAACTGTCAAACATTGAATCTGCATTACACCAGTTACGTAAGTGAATAACCAATTGCAACTGCTAGGGATTTGTGGTTTTCAAAACGTGAAAATTTTGATTGTTATATTTATTTTTTGTGTTCTTTATCGTTCCCCAATAGACCAATCACCGTTCAATCATCGTTTTAGACCAATGTTTATACAATAGAATATCGGACTGTTCCTAAATTTACCATATTTTATGAATTATTTTTAAAATATAAATTAGTAGCAGACGATTCGCGAGAATTGGTTGAAAAACGAATTTATAGTGATTTTTTAAAGTTTCAATATGTCTGTCTCTTTCAAAAACGATTTTTTATGGAGATTATATGGCGTTACTAGCAAGTGACGTCACAAGTGGGTATGTGCCTCTCTGTCTAATCTTGAATTTCAAACTTTTTTTTTTTTCGTTTTGGCATAATGCTATTTGCACATTGCCACATACAAAGTGAGGAAACGTAACACCTCGGTCAATTTTAAAGATAGAGCAAAAATTCTTTTAGTGTCCGATAGCAGAAACTAAGAAGTTTGGATTTATAAAATAAATAAAAAAGTAGACCGACGCTCTATTTAAAGAAGGCTTCCGAGATTTTAATAGAAATTATCTTTCTATGCAATTGTGTTGAACAGTAACATTATACGCCGCTACCTAAAAACATCCTAGTAATTAGGTCGCAGGCCGGCTAACGAACCGCGCCTCTGTTTAATTAGTTATATGCCACTAATTACGTAAATGTTCCAGTACATATTCGCGGCCACTACAATACTACGTTACTTCATACATTAGCGACATAGGGCGTATCTCAAAAAAGGACTGAATCAAATCGTTTATTCATTCTTAGTCTTTTCAAATGACTTCTATGGGTTTAAGTTCTGCTTAAACTGACGCGACTTTTCTAAAGGACATCATGTCTCTGGCAATTATTCTTACACTGCTGATTTGATGATTTTCCATTCGCTAATATGATCTGTCCCGTGGGTTTAAGACTTCTTATCACACCGGCTCATCAACTATCTATGCAGAAATACGCCGTCGGTTAATCCAACATACTTGAATGAATTAATATACTTTATTGCACACACAGAAATAATAAATGACAGAGTGGAAGTAAGAACAGGTAGTCATGTACAGTAGGACTTATTGCTTCATAGCAATTTCTTCCAGGCAACCTTTGGATACAGGAGACTACTACTTATGCAAAAACACAATGTATTGTAGGTGGTACACTCGTACAAAATAAAAACTTTTCGCACCCATATCGCAATTTCCAAATAAGCAATTCTATTTAAACCGAAATAGCTATATTCAGTCTTGTAACCAAAAGCACTAATAAGCAAAGAGAAATGGTAGCATGCATTACATGTGCGCGCGCAGACGTTTCCTACGTTTATACGTGAGTAGTGAGTACACGTGACAGCCAGAGTCCCGTATTTCAGTTTGTAGTTCGAGCGATTACCCAAAGATATCTCAGTAAGTAAGAGGAGAGTCACTATACTTACTGACGACGATGCGCTTGCGCTGAAGTAAATAATACCTCATAGTTAATGTTATTGTGAAAAATTGTCTCTATTGCAAGATAAAATTTTGATGGTCAAATTTTAATATTTGACACCATTTAAGATTCATTCACCTCGGTAATCAATAATATTACGACGGTAGCACTATCATTATTATTAAAAAGTTATTTACACCATGTCAAAATACTTTAAGGAACTTTAACCGCTTTAATTTACTCAAGTACTTTGCCTTCTTTATTTTCATGAATTATTTATTAATATGTACTTGTAAACAGCGAATTTAAATTACTTGTACTTAAACTTTGGTATCCGCGTAACCAAACTTTCAAAGGTCAAAGCAAAACTTCCAAATTTAACTCTGTTCACGGGCCGTAAAGTTTTAAATCCTTATGAAGTTGGTCATTTAGGTAAATGTTGCAAATATTTTCATGAATTCACGATTCCCACAACAAAGCCTAAGAATTCCTCAAAGGATTCTTTTGTTTTTAATATGAATTTTCCTGTAAAATGTTGGTTGTAGACGGAGGTGGAAGATAATAACAGCGTTGAGAACAGCATATGGCTTATCTACAAAGGAGTTATTTTCCTGAATGAAACCCTTGTTGGGATAAAGTTATCTCCCTGCTGTAGCTCCTGTTTCAGAGGTCTTGGAAACAAAATATTCCGAATTTTCATGAGTGAACTGACATGCCATGGAAACAAAACTGAATAGTACTAAATATTCTAACACCTACCCTAATTTGATATTGATTTAAGAAGGGTATATCATTTCTTAGAGCGTCGGTGGTCCCCTAGCCACTGCTAGGGCCGCTACCTCCGATTCGGGAGACGCGGGTTCGAACCCCACCACGTACCAATGTATTTTCGAATTTCGAAGTCTTATGTACGTTTATTCGACGCTCTTACGGTGAAGGGAAACATCGTGATGAAACCTGCACACTCCTGCGAAGAAATTCAAAGGTTGTGTGTGAAGTCGACCAACCCGCACTGGGCTAGCGTGATCGACTAAGGCCTAATCGCCCTAATTCAGGGTAGGCTCGAGCCCCTTGGTGGAGACGTATATGAGCTGTTGATGTCGATATCATTTCTCAAATTAATCTTTTTAATCGTCAATATAAATTTCAAAGTTTCTTTCCAGAGCGCTTATACTCGAAGTAATCAGTTTAAATTGATTTTATTATTCGCATCGTGTTATCGAACATGACAGACAATGTATTAAGCTTTATTTGACCATTAAATATTATTTCATTCATGATATGTTCAGGAAGGATATGAGTATTGAAATGACGGCTGATAGGGATGTATGGAGGAAAAAAACATACTGCGCCGACCCCAAATGATGGGATAAGGGCAAGCGAATGATGATTTCATTAATTCTTTTCGTAATAGGGTATGAAATTATTATAAATCCAAACTTCTTAGTTTCTGCTATCGAACACTAAAATAATTTTTGCTCTATCTTTGAAATTGACTGTGTTATATAGGTTTGATATTCAAGATTAGACAGAGAGGCACATACCCACTTGTGACGTCATTTGTTAGTAACGCCATATAATCTCCATACAAAAAATCGTTTTTGAAAGAGACAGACATATTGAAACTTTAAAAAATCACTGTAAATTTGTTTTTCAACCGATTCTGTTTTTTTTTTCGCGAATCGTCTGCTACTAATCTATATTCTAAAAATAATTCATAAAATGTGGTAAATTTAGAAACAGTCGGATCCCCTATTCCTGAAGATACGTAGACATTTTTTGTTTTCTTTTATGTGATCAGTTCATGTCGGCATATGGCCGGAAACCACAATAAAATATAACTTGAAGTGGACTGGTCCCAACCTTCAAGATTTCCAGACACGTCCCGTCTCCAGTCCCGGGGCTCCCGCCCGACTGAATTTTACATACTGTAAGCGTACATTATATGGGCCATGCTTTATTTCTTCTTAGAAAGTGTTTCTCGGAATCAATGATTTCTTTTGTTCTATTTTTTAGTGGCAGATGTTTCTGTTAATTGAAAGGAGTTCACTTCACACCTGACCCTTTTAATTAAGGTTTATATGGCGCTCTATAGTCAATATTGATCGACACAATGTTATCCTAGAGGGATGGGCATGGCCTCGACTGGCAGACATACCATAATGAAGTCATGCTTCGGACAACATTACTGGGGTGTAAAAGTTACACGTACGTTTAAAAAATGTGATATCTCAATGGGAATATTAAGAAATTAGACTTGTAGAACCAGAGGACAAACAAACTGAAGAATGTCGAACAAACACGCATAGTACTCAATCCAACCTAAATAAAAACAATACGTATGCTAACAATCAAAGACTCACTGATCTTGACCCATGCACTGTTGAGGAAGTAGAAAAAATCATCGACAACCTCGATCCAAACTCTAGTACCGGTGTGGACGGTATTAGTGTTAAAGCTCTCAAATGTATCAAACCTCTCATTATTGAAAATCTTACTAAATGTATAAATCTACTTCTAAAAGACGGTATTTTCCCTGACTCCCTAAAAATTGCTAAGGTTAGTCCAATTTTTAAATCAGGCTCCAAAACCGATCCTGGCAACTACCGCCCAATATCTGTACTACCAGTTTTATCAAAAATCATCGAGAAGATCTTGTATAAAAGGCTAGAAACTTACTTGGACTCAATACAATTCCTATCGGAACGACAATACGGTTTCAGGCCCAAACGTAATACACTAGCTGCAACTATCGATTTAATAACAAAAATTAAACAGAACATAGATGATAAAAAAATTGTACTAGGCGTATTTATTGACCTAAAAAAAGCGTTTGATACCGTTAGCCATGACTTACTAATAAATAAGCTTGAGATGATTGGTATCAACGGCAGCGCTCTGAAAATGTTCGAGTCTTACCTTACTAACAGACGGCAAGTGGTTAAAATTGGTGACTTTCAAAGTGTGCCTCTCCCGGTGGCCTTTGGTGTTCCACAAGGATCAATTTTGGGACCATTGTTGTTTCTAATTTACATCAACAATATTGACGAGCTGGGTTTACATGGAAACTTGACCTTGTACGCTGATGACACTTGTTTGTTCTACTTTGGAACCTCTATTAATCAAATTATACCTACGGTACAAAAGGATCTCAATACTCTATTAAACTGGCTTAAGGCAAACCTTCTAACTATAAACATATCAAAAACCTCATATGTAATATTTAAAGCCAAAAATAAATATATACATCCATATCAACCTCTAACATTAAATAATATACCTATACAACTTAAAACTACAGAAAAATATTTAGGATTGCGATTAGATAACAACTTAAACTGGCATACCCAAATCGACTATATCAAAAACAAATTATCATCATTAATGGGCTCGCTGCGTAGTATAGTTCGCTCTTTACCGCGCAGAATACGGTTTAACATTTACAACTCTCTAGTCAAATCGCATTTAACTTACTTAATTGAAGTTTGGGGTAGTGCGTCAAAAACGAAATTAACTGAACTCCAGATTGCACAAAATAAAATAATTAAGCTACTTTTCCACTACCCATATTTAACGTCCAGCTCAAAAGTTTACAAGGAGACCAAACTTATGACCATAAATCAACTATACATCTATCAAACATGCATACTTATAAAAAAAGTATTAAACAAAACCATTCACACGTCTATCAACCTTACACAAACAAACCAAATCACAAAACGTTCAACCCGGCGAGCCAGCTATATTGTGTTGCCGAAAACTCGGACTAATTATGGTAAGAAAATGTTTACTTTCGAGGGAGCACAACTGTTTAATAAACTACCTTCAAATATTAAAAGTGAAGACTCGTTAAATGTATTTAAAACTAAACTGTTCCAACATTTGTGTACTTAATTTATATGTTTAAGTCAGTGTGCGACGAAATTAATTAATGTTCATTGTTTATGTTAATTTTCTCACGTAAGTGACTTTTTGTCTTTGTTGAGAAATAAATGTCTTTAAACCTAAATAAAAACTACTAATAGTTTCACAAAGTTAAGTTCACTCCGATACGAAGCTTGGGGCGTGTCTTACACAAATTACCCGATTATATCGGAAATGTTTCGGATGTCTCGTGCTGTGCACAGTTCTCTTCAAACGATAGAGCAAAATGTCAAATACATTGAAATTTTTCAAGAGTAAGCATTGCTACACCATTAAAACAAGCATCAATGTATTCCGCTCTTGCCTTGAAAATGATAGTATATTTTACATTCTCACTTCAATCGATTTGTGGAACTATAAAGCTTATATATAAATCCTTGGAAATCGAGGTATAGTTTGTAGGTTCACGATTTGTTCTCCGTTTCTAAGGCTATTGCACTTTCAGTTCCTTGCCTTAGAGTTCACTGTCCCCTGATAATGTACCTACTTCGTGGCTACTTTTGTTGTATTTTCTTTTTGTGTTATGTACAAGGTATGACAGTACAGTATTATAGTACTCTGTGGTACAAGTAATAATTTTCAGTCGCGCTTGTTAAGAATCCATTTTTATGTAATTCAGTGAGCTGTAAATTTTATTTATGTATTCTGGTTATATCGAGGTTGTAATTAGTAAAAATAAATTTTATGATATATTTTCGTCGCTAAAAGGCCGTTCGGTATACAAATAAATTTCGATAGCATCTAATATTCTGACCCTACACTTTTTAACATCATCAAGAGGAAAAGTTTACATTATTACCCACTTCGATTGAATCATCATCATCAACAGCTCATATACGTCCCCTCCGAGGGTCTCGATTGAATACTGAAAGCAATTTAATAGGTCAGTATGAAATAGTTCTACGAGTAACAGTAGTATGTGCTTGAAAATGTGCCAAGGCGTTATACTATGAAAGATGTATTCAAACGCATGAATGCTGTAATATCTGTCTACTCATAATATGTTTCATTGCTAAAGAGCCTAGAGAATACATCGAGATTTTTTTTTATCTTGTGTTTGCTATGAGTGATTTTAGTTCAATTGATTTTTGTTTTTCACACAATGAAAACATAATAGTAATGACTTCATAATTATTATTTGTTTTTAGGGTTGTCAATCGATCGTGTAACTCAGGCCCAAGTAAGGCAAATGTACTCTTCATGTCTGTACTACCTATACTTAAGTTCCCAATCAACATCAACGGCCCGTTACAGTCCACTGCTGGACTATGAGCCTCCTCCACTTAAATGGAGGGTTTTGCCATAATCTCCACGTTTGGCAGGCGGGTTGGAGATCGCAGATTAAAAGGTTACTGTATCAGAGAGCGCTGCTGCCCGTTCCCTGTTTAATGTGTAGTCCCTAAGTCGCCTCTTACGACACCCACGGGAAGAGTAGGGGATGGTGACAAATGTATTCTACTCTGCCTCTATTCTGCCTCCACAGTCTATGAACTATCGGCAGAAATAGTGGGTATCGCATCTGTGTTACAGAATCATTATATAGGCAGTGATGCATAGCATTTACAAGGACAGCGCTCATAAATTGTTGAGCTACCTAAGCTATAATTTAGTAAATTCTATCACATAATCAATAACCATAGCAGAGTCATAGAATAGTTAAGTTATATCAACTTAATTGGCCCAAGCACTTCTCGGGTTGCTAGCAAGACTTTGCAATCATCTTTTGACCTCAACCGATCTCTTACAGCGGTCAATTTACAATAAATTTATCGGTGTCGGCATATACCGGTGGTTTGCGCACCGCCTGGAACCGGTTCTGAACAGCTGCGGATCGGCCAGTCGGCGTCATGTAACGAATCGGTTACGTGGCAAGCCTTAACCTTTATCTTGAAACGACAAATGTTATCCTGTAAAGTTGCGTGGAAAAGGTAGTGTCATCAACCTACGAATAGAATAGAATAGAAAAGCATTTATTCCTTGAAAATAGTAATTACAATACAACACAAACAGAATTCAGTAGTATTATGTTAAGACACAAAAACTGTTCTTATTCTTCTTCTTTGTCCAGTGCCATATGCTAACGGATGTCGGCGACCATCTCTCTGAACTCCTCCCTCCGTTCCGTCAATCTTCTTAGTTCCACTGCTCTTCCAGTGCCCAACCTACTTACTTACTGGAAAATTGTTTTTTTTATTATTTTATTATCAGTCAGACATCTTGGTAGAGCGTTTAGCTCGGTTTTTCCCATCATCGTTCCCAGAGCGTTGGTGGTCTAGTGGCTAGGGCCGCTGCCTCCTGTTCAGGAGACGCGTGTACGATCCCCATAACGTATCAATGTGTTTTCGAATTTCGAATTCATTTGTAACGTACAAATGAATGTATTCGGCACCTGCACACTCCTGCGAAGAAATTCAAAGGTTGCGTGTGAAGTCGACCAACCCGCACTGGGCCAGCGTGGTCGACTAAGGCGTAATCGCCCTAATTCAGGGTGGTAACGTATATGAGCTGTTGATCAATTCCCCCCCAATTTGATCCTGCTTCTTAGGGGGCCGATGGTAATTATCTTCCCAAAAAAAGTTCCATCGGCCCCCATTTTTCAAGATTTAATTAAATTAAGATAGATACATCGTTTTTCATGCGTTTACACGTTTAAATTACTATAATAACTTGATGATGTTTTCCAAGATGGCGGCAGCTCGTTGGTTCTGGGTTCTAATGCCATTGAAGACACAGTCAAAACAATAATGGACTCGATTGGGGATGTCACGCTCTAATCCTTAATTTTAAGTTCGTCCGTCCTTTTTACCTTTTAAAGATTGAAAATGGACAGCAGATGGCCATCCTAATATTAGAGCTGTCAAACATCTAATTTGAACCTTATTGGCCGTGTCGATGGCACAATTTTAGAGAGCACTTAAAACATGCGACTTAAAAATCTCTTAAACTGACAGCTATGCCCTTATTTTAAGTTGTCATTCGTTCAAATTAATATCATTCGTTCATCACCTCTCTTTCATTGGTCATTATGTTGTCCTTAGTGTAGACATTGCAGGCTGAATCATTCGACTGTCCGAAATGTAAGATGATTCCGTGCTTCAGAACGCGCCGTTATTTTATCTACGGAAATACCCAAGTAGCAAAATATGTTATTTTTATTCTGTACCTAATAAAAACTATTTTAACTCTGTGAGCGGTAGAACTCGTGAGTTTTTGTTTTTGTTTTTTCGAAATAGCTGATTTATTGAATTTTTTACGTACGAAAAACATATTATAGACGTGAAAATATGTTTGGATGTTTGTTCCGCTTTCACTCCTTAACTACTGAACGGATTTGGATGAAATTTGGAATGAAGATAGTTTGTACCCTGGATTAACACATAGGACACTTTTTACGGGAAAAAGTCTTATTCCCACGGGAAAATCTTACATAACGCGAGTGTAGCTGTGGGCGGACAGCTAGTTCTATATATTTATCGAACTTGCGCACAAAATTTCACGAGAATCGGTTGAGAAACGCGACCTGTAGATGAGAACAATCAGACAGATGGACATCCAAAAGCTAAATGGCTGATTTGTGATTTTTTACGTTTTCAACCCTCATAACACCGTCATTTTTTAAAATTTCCAAAAACTGACTTGACAAAAAAAAAACGATTTATTTATCGAACCTGCTCACAAAATTTCACGAGAATCGGTTGAGAAACGCGACCAGTAGATGAGAACAAACATACAGTTGGACACATAGACATACAAAAGCAATTTTGGCCAAGTTGAAACGGAGACGCTTCGCGCTCGCCCGGTCAACTAGCAATAAACTTTTACATTGTTTACCAGTAGGTTACTGCTTCATTACTGTCTTATTACACTTTGAACGCAGTTTACAAATGGCGGTATTGTTTCATTGTGGACTCCCACGTCAATAAGCTAATTGTGCTATTCTTGAAAAGGGAAATCTCCAATTGTGTTGGTTAGTTTGTTAGTCTGGCTAAGTAAGAAAAGCAGAAGTGAGATACGATATTTGAGTTGTATAAGAATAGTTTGGTTTTAAATCTAAAATACTTTAAAAGATATTTTTGTCAGCTATTATACCAATAATAACATGGAGCCCACAAAGAGATAGGCGGAGACGTGGACGACCTCGTAGGAGATGGCGGGATGAGCTTGACTCTTTTTTAAGAAGTTGGGATGAGGAAGTCCAAGATAGGGAAGGATGGATGAAGAAGAGGGAGGCCTTTGCCCAGCAGTGGGACATTCTAGGCTAAATAAGATAAGAAGATAATACCAAATGTCTGCTCACCCGTTTAGGTACAAATGCGTAACGCGTCACTTAGAAACAATCTCGTGTAAACAGTAGATAATTTGAACAAATTAGATCTGTGTTGAATAGAATAAATACTGAATAAAAAATAATAACCATTACAGGATAGGTAAAATTCACTCACAATTTCGTTAGGTTTCCTTGGTCAAATTGCAAAAAATGGAACCCTTATAATTTCGTTTTGCCTGTATGTCAGGCATCGTCGTCGTCGCTAGGTACCTATATACCTAATACCTATAAGGTAAGTGTAAAAATTAGGGTTGGCATTGGCAGTGGCACTCCATGACAGTGCGTGCTGAGGAATAAAAAAACAATTCGCTTGTAGAATAGAATAGAACGAAACGGATAAAATAAATAAAATTCGTAAAAAATATGTGCGTTCCTTTAATTTGTCGATAAAAGGGTTGAAAACTCTGGAAAAAAATAAGTTAGTAGAACCCAAAAAATGTCTGTGACAAATTTTTTGAACGAGGTGTCCCACGCATACCTAGTTTTTGAGATCTTGTGTAGGTTATTGAGCTGCCGAATGCTTCTGTCATGTCATATCTGACAGAAGCTTTCGGCATAATATACTTCTTATTAAAAAAATCGAAACACCTTGCAAGTTTATGTTTCGTAAGGAATAACAAAAAAATGTGTACATAAGTACTAGCGCGCGGATCGCCCGCGGCTACGTTCGCGTTCTGCAAGATTTTCCCTTGGGAATAACACTTTTTCCCGTAAAAAGTATCCTATGTGGTTAATCCAAGGTACAAACTATCTCTATTCCAAACTTTCGCGTTTATAATATTAGTAAAGATTTTGTTCCGGTAAGGCTTCCAAAAAAGAAAAAAGTCGACGACCTATCTCACAAGTTACCCTAGTAACATTGATTTTGAGTTCATGTAACGATCTTTTCCGTAGATAATACCCAGCACCAACGGCTTACGTGCCTTCCGAAGCACGGCGACATCTTACTTTTGGGCCAACACAGGACCCCGTTTCACGAAGCAACAATTTACTAGTAACAAGTTACAATTTGATATTAATTGCGTAGCCAATTCGCCAAAACTGTAAGCCCTTATCGTTTTATCTTATTGTCTACGCAATGTACGTCGAATTGTACTTTTAATTTGTAACTTGTAGCTTCGTGAAACGGGCCCCAGGTGACCAAACTCGGAATATAGTGATTTTGTTCGACTGTGACCCCCGAGAATTCGAAATTCGTATTCAGAACCTCCGGGACAAAAACCCAGATATGCTCTTTTGACCACTAGGCCAAGGAGGCCGTAATTGGACTACTATTTTAAGACGGCACTTCCTTTAATTTATGGTGAAATTTCGTATCTGCCCTTTAGTGGCGACTTCCGAAATGCCAAGGTTTATGCACCATCCAAGTTGAACAAGCTGCTAATTTGTATTTACCATAATGTGAACGGCATGGGCCATGTGAATGAACTGATACAGTCTTTGCAAGGTTATGGCAATCTCCACTCATTAATTTTAAGTTTTAGATATTGTAATTATTAGGTGTAGAATTATTTCTTTTACTTTTCTAAGCTCTTTATCCTTTTATTGTTCTCTAAATTTCAATGGTCAGCGAAAAATCGTGGGGTTACTTATCGTGCGATAGAATAAGCAGACGTTTTTTTTTTATAATTAAACGAACTAGATTTGAGCTGCCTAGTAAGAGAAAGGCTACGTATCTAAAACCAGCTGGTAAAGGGCTGTCGAGTTTTTTGAGCTTGGGTCACTTAAAGTAGATGGGGTGAACATTTTATACCTAAGTGATAGTAATCGGGCCATCTTTTTCTCCTTTGCTATCTCAGAAAAATATTAGAACCAAATTATGGCCTGCCTGCTTAGAGCGCTGACAGAACTAAAGATATTGAGCATCTTTGGTGACTTTATAAACTCTATTCAATCAAATCAGCCTATTACAGTCCACTGCACGCCAAAGCCACCAACCCAACAAACCAATAAACTCTATCATCAGAAGTAAAACAATAGTTTCCGAAACCTGAAACAGTCGTTATGTTTCTGCCAATAAAATGATTTCCGAAGTATTGTTTTCCGATAAATTGAATCGAATCAATATTTTTCCATCGTTTTTATCAAGGTTTCAATGTGCAAGGTCGTCTAGCCGATCAGGCAAGCAATTTATTGGTAATCTTAAAGAAAAAATGATAAATGCGGAAAAAAATGTTGTAACTGTGATCATTGGTTGACCAAAACTGGTTTTCTTGGTTGAACTACATTATTTTGTAATTCAGTTGTATTATGTAAATAACCGCGCCGTGTGGTGACGGCCGAGTAGAATACATTTGTCACCAACCCCTACTCTTCCCGTGGGTGTCGTAAGAGGCGACTTAGGGACTACACATTGAACAGGGAACGGGCAGCAGCGCTCTCTGATACAGTAACCTTTTAATCTGCGATCTCCAACCTGCCTGCCAAGCGTGGAGATTATGGCAAAAGCCTCCACTTAAGTGGAGGAGGCTCATAGTCCAGCAGTGGACTGTAACGGGCCGTTGATGTTGATGATGTAAATAACCAACAAGGTGATATAGAATATTGAACTTTTGCTATTGGTCTCGGATATTAACACAGATATTAATGATCGTCAAGCCAAATTCAAGGCTATTTGTAATCTCTGATAATAGTATACAAAACGTCGACAAAATAATACAGCGATTATCATCAATAGCTCATTATACGTCCCCACCGAGGGGCTCGAGCCTACCTAATAATACAGCGATTATCATCAACAGCTCATTATACGTCCCCACCGAGGGGCTCGAACCTACCTAATAATACAGCGATTATCATCAACAGCTCATTATACGTCCCCACCGAGGGGCTCGAGCCTACCTAATAATACAGCGATTATCATCAACAGCTCATTATACGTCCCCACCGAGGGGCTCGAGCCTACCTAATAATACAGCGATTATCATCAACAGCTCATTATACGTCCCCACCGAGGGGCTCGAGCCTACCTAATAATACAGCGATTATCATCAACAGCTCATTATACGTCCCCACCGAGGGGCTCGAGCCTACCTAATAATACAGCGATTATCATCAACAGCTCATTATACGTCCCCACCGAGGGGCTCGAGCCTACCTAATAATACAGCGATTACACTTCCCTAAATATCTGATGCTAACTACCGGTCATTACTTTTGCAATACTAGTTTACCGTCTCAATGTAGCTAACAAAGCAATTTTAAATATCGGAATTAGTCACTAGATCTAGAGAGTTTTAGGGGTATGAGTCTTCCGCTCCCCCAAAAGTCCGGTTACGCTTGATACGTCGATTTTGCGACACAAGCATTAGGTCCATGTAAAAAAAAATAGATCTAGAGAGATGTGAGCACTGCACAAACCGCGCGATAAAATCTGCTGTATGTTGATGGTACCAGTTAGTTGAATTATCCACTAGGCTGACAATACCTACGCCAAGTCTGTTTTGCCACCAAAAAGAACTTTGCATTCAACTCCGCCTTTTCTATCTTTCCAGTGTGATGTACACGTACTTCGCTTTAGTGAGCATGGGCAGATACCCCCCGAAGCTGATGGCGATGTCGATCACGCTGATGCAGCTGACGCAGATGATCGTCGGCTGTTTCATCAACATCTGGGCGCACAACTACCTCGTCTCCGCCCCGCCCAACACCTGCGGCATCAGCCAAATCAACATCAAGCTTTCTATGGCGATGTATTTCTCCTACTTTGTCTTGTTCGCCCAGTTCTTCTATAAGGCCTACCTCGCTCCTAAAGGTAAGGGACAGATGACAATTCTCTCTTTTACTCCTATTAGATCAATCTGCAGCAACAATCAAATCAATATGCTTTCCATGACGATGTACTCCCACTTCATCTTGTTTGCTCAGTTCTTCTATAAAACGTACCTCTGAGAGGGAAATCAACTTTTACTCACATAATTTATTTATTGCGACTAACATGTGCTTTCAAATCATCATAATCGTACTGGCCTGACTGACTAGACTGATAATCCCTACACAACATCCATCCATCCAGTAATACTGACGAAAGATTTATTCCTTTTTCCAGGCGGCAAAAAAGCCAAATCCGAGCCTCTGTCCGACGACATCTCAATGGAGAAGAAGACGAACGCAATGAACGGGCTCAGACAAAGAAACGGCATCGCGGCCCACTAGTCTGCCAGATTGTGATATGTCTAGGTATATGTACAGGTTATGATTGAGCTTCGATTAGACGGACTTGCCTACTGTCCTCGTGAGAAAGTACTGTCCTCATGTAAACGCAGCTGACAAATGGTATCACATAATTTAAAAAAGAATCGTTAACTTTGGAAGCAGAATTTTGAAGTTTTTGTGTAACAGATGTAAAGCGGTTGGTGAGGCCATGGTAAGCTTTTTCAGTCTTCCCGTTTTACGAAATTGCAATAATATTTTGAAAGACAGTCTATGAATTTAAATGTAGACAATGAGTGTCCGTAATCGTAGCATTAATGGCGGGAAAGAGCGCCTTCACGTATACATTCCAGGCTAGATTGTACAGAATTTATAGGGTGGTTTACACTGATTCCTTGCATAAGGATTGTTTACATAAAATCGATCGTTAATTCAAAACAAATCATTATAATTGAAAACTTTTTTTATTGTCTTTTTATTAGCAATATCTTGATAATTATTATCTTTCTTAAACATACATTGTTTTTTACTGTTATTTAACGGTAATGAGTACAGATATACATTACCTTTTATATTTATTTTTTATAATTATTTCCTTTCTTAAATATACATTTCTTTTTATTATTATTTAACGATAACGGGTACAGCTATACAGTACCTTTTATATATATATATATATATATTTTATTAATCAGTATGGGTCCATACCTATTTAAAATAAGCACACCGATAAAAGATGCGTTTAATAACTTAATCGTATTTTTATTAGATTATTATTTTATATGGACCTAAATATCTAAATAAAAAAAATTAATAAAAATTAATAATCTTGTATAAATAGATTGCAAGTCTCACTGGGTTAGTGTAAAGTGACCTACAGTTTCTCCGCTGCTTTGTCGTTGCGCTAGAGTGAAAGCGCTCTTCACGTCCACTTATGCTTTTATATGGGTTTATGTCGACGACATACTGACGATTTAGGAGGGTAGATCAAAATGGGAACGATGCATTGTTTGGAAAAGACATACATAATAAGCGTAGAAGATTTTAAAGCAATCAAATGGACCTCTGCAACATAGTACAATGTCGTACACTAATTTATACAGGTTTAAAGATGCGTATTGTAAGAGCTTGTCAATCCTTATTTTTTAAGTGTAAGCCACTGACGGGCGTCAGTATGTGTCGTGTACAAGCCCCATTACCAAAGGCAAGTAGAATATAAGGAGTGTACGTGATAATAACTCTTCTATGCTTATTTTGTAAGTCGTTTAGTTGTTTAACTAAGTTGTGCTAAAATAAGTAGGATAAACTAGAACTTTAGGAAATTAGAAGGTCTCGCTAACAGGAAGTATTGTTGACATTAGTTTCAAAAGTTGTTCAGTAGAGTGCTTAGTTTTCTTACTCTATAAAAATAAGTGAAATTTCGGTTGTTTACCAGCGGCTATTTAGCCGAAACATGTGAGTTATTAGTATAAATAAAGGGCCAATGAATTGTTTTAAAAATGTGGAGGATAAAGGAAATACATGTGATGCATCTCGCTTTTAGTGACGCTAGTATGTTACAAAATATTAGGCGAGCGAGTAAGCAACTACTTGCGCTAGTTACTTACATTGTGTAAACACGTTTTGAGATAACTTTGGATTGGATTTAAAGAATATGCTTGTTTGTTATGTAACACCTTCTAAATTGCATAGTTCTGCATATCGACCTATGTAAAAGCAAGAGTACCTATGTTGTTGTTTGTCGTATTTATTACTTAAAAAGCGAGTGATTTTTTAAAGTAATTTATTTATAAAAGGGTAGTTATTTATTACCTGTACAGTAGTTATGGTTTGCTTGACCGTCGGTCTTAGATCTAGTTACTTTGGTATGCTTGTCAAACAAGCGCACAAGGTGTAAGACAATGTAATTCCTGCTAATGGAATAAGCAATATTACTATGTAAAATTGACGGATGGGAAAAGGGGCTGGTAGGGTAATTCTTCGTATGATAAAGTTTCCATCTTTTAGATTAAATTTTATGTAAGTTTGCCCTATGAAGGGCATGGATGAAAGTTCAAATTAATCTTACTTGACATGCTATCGAATGCGGAAGCATTTGAGGGATTATGTCGAATGCCTATATTGAAATTAGAAACACGAAAGGCGATGTAAACAAAATGGTGTTGGCTTCGTCTTATCATCGTACGAGTGACAAGGATGGCATGATGAATCCAGCAATATTTATATTTAACTTTCGTGATACGCGTTTTTCTAAACGCTTGGCTTTTGACAACTATAGCGTGATTTACGCAATCCGTTTGAATCTAGATTTAGACTAGACTTAGTCTCAATTTAACCTGAATTTTCAGCTCAAATAGATCTAACTAAAAGTCTTTAAATTGATTTCAAACTTTCAATAGAAAGTTAAACCAATAGGTTTCACTATCTTAGACAAGACTTTAACCACATTTCGTGACCTTATACTAATATTTGTTACCTACATAATATAAAAGTTAAGTCTTTGAATAAATGATATTAAAATATCTATTGTTGATATATTGTCCATTCCATCCAATTAGGGAACGAATCATTTGAAATCAATTGAAAATCAATGTTAGTTTGGAAAATAAAATCAACGATTTCAGAAAAGAATTCGGTTTTAGTCTTCGGTAGTCTTTAGCCCAAGTCAATTTTCCTAGTACCCGTATAAACGGTGTAAAAAGTATTCGGTATTCACCTTCAAAGTTAACAAAGAGTGCTGTTAGATATGGCAACATTGCAAGCACAATCGGTCACAAAGAAGGGAGGAGAAAGAACGCACTTCTGAATACAAGAAAAACTTCCGTAACAGCACGTTGCTAGATCGATGCTGACCAATAACATGGCTTGGTAACAGAATAAATGTATTTCGAATATTATTCTTTTCGGTTGATTGAAGTTAGAACTGCAATGTTGAAGCGTATTGGAAGCGCAAACTGCCACGCAGTACACTTACCAGTTTAAAAAAAAACTACTCAATCGCCTAGTCGCGTCAGTTTAAGCAGACCTTCAAGCCATGTTAAAATATAAACTGTTTGTGAATGTCCATACTATTTACACCTATTAGAAAAGTCACAATTTTATAGTAGGTTGTTCAAATATAGGCTGTTAAAATATTGTCCAGTCCATTGCTTAATGTTACAAACGAATAGTTTCGAATAGAATTGTGCGGGTGACAGCGAATAAGGTTTTTATTTTATAACTAATTAAGAATTTAACTAGAGATTTCTTTGTTGGATTCTGAAGCTTAAAATTATTTAGGCACTTTGTCTGCCATCGTCATCAATGAGATTTTACTAGAAATATTCGCTGTTTTTCACAGCTCCGTACGGAGTAAGTTTAAAGGCCAGACACGACATGGAAAAATAATAATGATGTAAGCTTTGTTTACTGAAATATGACGTCATCGTGTGACTGTCGTTTATATTTTTTTTTTTGTAGCGAGTTATATTGTTTAAAATTGATTTTAATGATAATTTGATACTTAGATCATTTTGTTTATCACGGGTTCATCTTGGGTGTCATGGGTGGGGTTTATAATAGTTTTGTGAAGGTGCGTTCCCGAACCTTTTGTACGTTGTACAACAGTATTTTTTTAAATCATAAGTGTTTTTTATATATATTAGACTGTTGTAAACACGACAGACGAATGACTGTTGTGCATTCGTGTACTAACCATAATTTATTCCTTAATTTTATTTAAACCATGTTTGTACATCATTTACTTACTTTTCATTTTTCTGTTATATTTGTATAAAGCAACTGTTCTCATGTTTTTTTTATAACTGCGATTTTCGAATTATTCTGTCACAGAAATAATTATGATAAGAATCAGACTGGCATTTATTTTTGTTTTCTATTTTTTCTCGCATTTACAACTGTTTCTGCCTAGATCGAGTTAGCGGTTATTGTTCCATATTCATAAAAATATTTTATAAATATATTTTTGTGAACTTTTTGTGGATTACCTACAAACAGAATTTCCAACAAATTAATTATAGAGTTAGCGTCAGATGTTCATTATTACCTACTACAGATAGAGTGGAATTATTCTTGAAATCATTAATTTGTATTTTCTGGGCAAATAAAGCGATAATGCGTATAATACCTGATTGTTTTATTTATTCGTTGCATCTTTTCCAAAATACGATATGAATCATACCCTTTTAAAAAACTAGTTTGTTACGTATACAACTGCAAAATAAAAAAACGAGGGCGCTGCCGGCATACTATCTACCTATCACTGGTGTGCGTAGATGCTGACATTATATTAAGGGATACACGTACCCATGAAACTGAACAACCTTCCCAAAAACACGTGGGTCGAAAAGCGTCAATTATCCTTTACGACCACAGCTTATAATATAGTGTCAGTAATTTTTTTTTACACTTTATACTTATTCGTTGCAGCAGCAGCGCGCCGCGCCCCGTCATGTAGTTTTAAACCAGTGTTGCCGGTTTATCTAGTAGGTAATCCTTATTACTATAAATGCAAAAGTAATTCTGTCATCTGTTACGCTTTCACGACTAAACTTTTATAAACATAAACTACAAATACAGATTGGTGCCCAAG
Organism: Carpatolechia fugitivella; assembly: GCA_951230895.1. Classification (NCBI taxonomy): domain Eukaryota; kingdom Metazoa; phylum Arthropoda; class Insecta; order Lepidoptera; family Gelechiidae; genus Carpatolechia; species Carpatolechia fugitivella. The sequence continues at coordinate 15,688,734 of OX579651.1, forward strand.
AACGGGCATAGGCTACTTCCCACGGACGTGTAACAGTAAGATCGCTAAAACTAATAGCGCTATGTGTCGGAACTATAGGTGTACTCATATCTGCCTCCGCAGTGGTACTTACTTAGCGAACTAGCGACGGTAGAGTAGGTACAGATGGGTGAAGTAGTTTTTATTATGTAAGCAAGTCACTCGTATTCGTATACGCTCCTCGCAGAGGCTGGCCCTTGCATTACAAGAATTCGAAGGTACTGTTTTAGGGCGCATTCCGAATCAGACTTTTAGCGCTGTCAGCGAGCAGAAAAGCAAAAAAATGTATGGCTGACAGTGATTCGGAACGCGATTACGGGAGCTCTAAAATCGATTTCAGGCATAGAAGTATAATGTACTACGTAGGTACTAGAAAAGACGTTGCCTACAAAATCTGTGCAACAACTGTGGCGAGCTGGCCACAGTTGAACGGAACGCTTGAGATGGGGCGGTGTTTTCTATATACGTAGTAATAATAGCTCAATGATTTCAGCGCGTCTTAAGGCGTGTCTCCTGCCATGTTTTGGTCTACACAAAACACAGAAAACATCTACACAAAACAAAAAAAATGCATGTTTGTCAATGGTTCCTCTACAAATTGTCTATGAAATGTTTTGCATTTGCCATGGAAAACATTTGTTCAGAAATCTTGATTGCAAAGATTGCGTTCCGAGACGCGCTGAAATCGATTAAATTACCCGTAATCACGTTCCGAATCGCTGGTCTACGCTGTCAGCCATACATTTTTTTGCTTTTCTGATCGCTGACAGCGCTGAAAGTCTGATTGGGAATGCGCCCCAAACTTTTTGAACCGAAATGTTTCAGACGAATGTCCGAAACATTTCTGAGCAGGAGACGTCGTCGTTTGAAACATTTGTTTTTGTGTAGTGTGTAGACCAAAACATTCGCAGGAGACACGGCTTCAGAACGCAGGTTTAGTTCAGTGACATAAAAAAAATTGTTTACCGCTTGGCTTAAAATTAGCTAGTAACCAAAACTTGAAATGAAATTTCCGAACGAAACCAGCTGATCGTTGACATCTCAGTGACTTGACTGACATTTCATGCATTTCATGAGTTTTTCACGTTCGCTTTCACGTTTTGTTTTGGTTTTCCGTGGAAAAACAGCTAGAAGATGGATTTGATTGACAGTGAGATTAGACCTTTAACTGCGGAGGAGGTTAAAGAGCAATTCGGTGACAATTTGACGCTGCTGCCCTCTAATGATAACGTTAAAGAGTTGCAAACAATCCTACGGGACAAGTAAGTGAGGTTACACCGTGCTATCACGGCCTCCTATAGCATTTATACTTAAAATAACAACTGGTTTACTTCCGCCTATTTACATTAAACCTCGTATCTTCGTCATACAAAAGTATGGTAGTATGCAAATTTTGATGGGAGTTATATCCATTTGTATGGTATAAAACTTGCACCGTTTCGCTCTGTTGAAATGAACAGCAATTAGACTAAATAATAGTTACCTACCTTACAATTTACCCCCCAAAAAAAGTGTCTGGAATAAAAATATATTACAAATTCTTTTTCTCCCCAGCAAAAGTGATTCTTTTCATATATTTTTTCTACCTTACTTGTTTGATTGTAACCTCCAGAAATACGACAAGAAGCGACTTCAAGTTTTACGCCGATCGTCTGATTCGTCTTGTTATTGAGGAGAGTCTGAACAAGTTGCCGTTCACGGACTGCGAAGTGCTCACCCCAACAGGAGCTTTGTACAAGGGCCTAAAGTATGGCGCCGGTAACTGCGGTGTGTCTATTGTGAGATCTGGAGAAGCTATGGAGCAGGTTTGTGCTGTCTTTAATTAAAGATTATTGTTTACATATTGTTTGTTTATAAATAAAAGGTACATAATAATAGATTGATCAAAAGTACTGTTTTGTGGTCAGAAGTTAGCATGAATAAAATAGAATACATAGTAATTTTTTTCATTGAATAAAAGAAAGTTCTTGTTGTGAAATTATTAGCTAGCTTTGACAGAAAAAACTATAATCTTTCTATGAATAAAGAAAAGGACTTTCTTTATCTTATCTTTAAATATAAAAAGTATTATGTTTTACTAGCTTGCCGCCCGCGGCTACGCCTCGTGTTGTGCAAGATTTTTCCCGTGGGAATAATACTTTTTCCCGTAAAAAGTATCCTATGTGTTAATCCAGGGTACAAACTATCTCCATTCCAAATTTCATCCAAATCTGTTTAGTAGTTTAAACATCCAAATATATTTTCACATTTATAATATTAGTGTGATTGCACATGCACACAATAAACATCCAGATATACAATTCAATTTTATTAATAATGTACAGTTGGGCCGCCTTATTGATAGGGTAGCAATTTCTTCCAGGCAACCTTGCTAGGCTACAACAGAACTATTGAAAAAAAATTATTGCATATAAAATTCAACTTTCCTTTTCAGGGACTCAGAGACTGTTGCCGTTCAATCCGCATTGGCAAGATCCTGGTAGAGAGTGACACGGACACACACGAAGCTCATGTAGTTTACGCTAAGTTCCCTGAAGATATAGCCAGAAGACAAGTCCTGCTCATGTACCCTATTATGTCTACTGGAAACACTGTGAAACAGGTACAAACATTCTTTCATTGTTTTATGCTAGCTCTTCATCAAATAAGTCTAGTACGCAACACTCAGCGCTAGATGGCAATGTTCTTGCTAGTTGTTTTAGCTATTGGTAGATGGCGCTAGTTTGTAAATTTGTAGCTATTCGCCGCTAGACAGCATCAGTTATAGAAAATGTTTTTATGAACACAATATGAAGTTTTTTTTCAGTAGTTTTTTATGTAACAATCAAAATATTGCTTATATTTTCAGGCAGTAAATGTCCTTACCCAACACGGCGTGAAAGAAGAGCGTATTATCTTGTCGAATCTGTTCTGCACGCCGGCAGCGGTTCAAGCCGTGGTAGACTACGTTCCCAAGATGAAGATACTGACCTCGGAACTACATCCTGTCGCTCCCAACCACTTCGGGATGAAATACTTCGGGACCGACTGATATGATGATGTGTTAGGTGTGTGTAGTCACATTTTATATTTTTTAGGTGCTGCCTGTACAGCGCCATCAAGTGTTGAGTAGCAGAACTATAAAAGTAATGAAGTCTTTTCATGGGTAGTTTATGAAAACGGATCGGAAAAATGAATCCTATATTAAGTTGATTTTCTAACGACGGTTCTTAATTGAATATTCAATATTTTTACGGCGAATACATTAAGTTTCGGAGTCTAATCTCTTAGTATTAAATAATGTATTGTATTTAATTTAACGTTAACCTATCTTATTAAATGTTTAAAGAAAAAACTAAAGAATAATTAATGATTACTTTTGTTCGACAATTTATAAAGATAAATAGATAAAATGGCGCACCGACAGAAGCTTTTATTAGTAAAATGTAATGGTTATACTATTACAGTGTGTGACAAAAAGTCGAAAAATTCACTCGCACATTGTAAAACACTGCACAGCTACACTGGTATTTATTTAAAAAAAAAGTCTGTTTTCGGAAAAAACAAAATTATAATTTTATTATTTTTATAGTACGTAGAATGTATGAAGATTATTTTGTTGTGATATACTAGTAGAATTAAGTGAAATAAATCAAATGTTGCTATAAACTGTGTATGTTACTGTTTTTATTTTATAGAATTTAAAGTTCTTGAGATAAATAAATTTGAATTTGAAGTTGCTAATATGACCAGTTGCGAATGAGACGATTGGGTATCAATGCCATTCAATAGAAAACGAAATTATATTTTGTCCGTCAGTTAGGTAAGTAATTCAATAATATTAGACACATCAATCAAGACAGTCATTAAACATATTGTTTTTTGTTTTATCAAATTAACGAATAAAATAGTAAAGTATTTAATACTTAGACCTAAAAGTTGAAGAGTGGGGGCTAACTACGTCACAAAATCGACTCAAGCGTGACGTCATACGCTTTTTCAACTCAATATATTTCCATAATTTTTTGATTACGTCAAAAAAATAAAAAATACGTGTCTAATACTTTGAATACTAAAATTAACTCCCGTACCGTAGAGGGGGGAGTCGATTTTTAGAGTATTTATTTTAATTACGTTTGACTTGATCTTCTCAGGCGGGTAGTGCAGAGAAATAACAAACAACAATATTCGTTTTAATCATTTATTTCAGTTTCATAGTTTATACAATCTATGGATAGATACAAATATTTAATTAGATCAGATCACACGGATAAGCATTTTAAAAAGTGTACACATTATAAATTACTATTCAACATTTGAATAATTTATTTATCTTCTAACAGTAACCCTTATAAAGTGATCCCCAAACTTCGTGGTCAATGCGCAGGCGCGATGCAAAACACAGATGGTACCTTACCTCTCTATAGAACTAACATTAATATAACCATGTAAAAATATCGATAAATTCAATTACATTATTGTAACACAATGATTCTTATTCGAGAACAAAAATATTTTTATTAATTATTTTTTTTATTTATTAGTAAAAACTAGATGACTTTTGTCACTTAACATTAGGTTAAAAAGCAACCAGCCGGTGGTGACACTAAGAGCTACAATCTCAATAATATTCGTTATACTTGTCAATTTACTATAACATTTAGTGACGATTAGATTTAAATATATTAAAAAGATTTAAAATACTTATTTGATATTGACAAGTAAATAGTATAGTTAAGTTACAGTTCACACCACCAGCGTTCCCGTTTAACAGCGTACTCTCATATAATAAATACTTACAATAACATACATTACATTGTCAATGGATACTTACATCTATGTTATGATTTTAGGTAATGACAAGCACTTAACGATACGCTCCTTCGAAATTAGCACAAGGGGGCCCTATTTCATAAGTTAATTTTAAAAAGTACAAACTATATTGGCAACATTGATAACAAACACATTTGATTAAAATTGTGTTTTCAACTAGTTTTGTAAGTTTAAAATCTTGATTAATAAATGGGCCCTACTTGTATATCTGGCAACATCGCCGGACTAAGATGGGTTTAATAAATAATTACTTTCGCAAATTACATAATACAACACAAATAATATACCCTTTAAATTGACTTAGATATGTTACTAAGGCATCATGTGAATCGCACTAGGTAATTTGACATAAACTACAGGACTAATACAACAGCCAAAGCGAAATTATGGCAATCAGCGTATGAAATATACTTACGTAAATACAAAAATATTTTAATAAATAGTAGGTTGTGGATGAAATCACTAACTAAAACAATCAAAATATATAAACACCTTAAAATTGAGTAGAAAAAGCGAAATTAAATACTTTACAAGTTTGTGCATCCACTTCTGTATTTCTTTTTTTTTTAGACTTTTCATGTTTTTGTATAAAAAAATATAGTTAACACAAGAGTCAACATATAACAAGTATTGACCTTCCTGTGTTATTTAGTCGGCGAGGTCGAAATATCGTGTGTGAGTGTGTGTGAGTTCTACAGCGCGCACCAGTCTCGGGCCTTGGCAACTAACGGAAGGACCTTAGTGTCACTGCACAATCGTAAAAAAAAATGAAATCAGTCACGGTTGCTTTTCGAGTTAAGGAAAAGTTGACAATCGTGCTGTTGGTAGGACTGCCTCATTTAAAAGAAACGTTACTAAGATTGTCATTGGTTTCAGTGTAAATAAGGCAGCGCTTAATTCAGAACTTCTCTTCGAATATCATCCAATAAACGATATGTGACGAAAGCTCCTTAATTTGTGCAGGAAAGGTAATCGAAATCAAAAAGAAAATCTTGAAGATTGAAGCTTTGCACACTGCATACAACGTACACAAACACATACTTAACAGCATTCAGCTTCTATCTTTAAAATTTTATCTTCCACCTAATTTCGTAAAAACGGTTGTAATGTCATGTAAGCCAATCCATGTTTAGCTTACGAACAACATTGCAATTAAATTTACGAAATAGGTATGCCAAGCCGAGCTAATAAGCTGAGTAATCCGAGCAAATTTTCTAGTCAAGAACGCCATCTTTACCGAGAAAAGAGACCAACATAACATAGCTGAAAGATTCCAGATATATTAAATCAAACTTCGACTAGAAAACTAGCTGGAAATGTTGACTGTGTGTATTTACATGAGTTTTTGCTTGGCGCACTCGGGGCAGATGATGTCGGCTGCGTCGGTGATGAAGCCCTTGCCCACCAGGCTGGTCTTGCACTGCGCGCAGATGAAGCAGTCGTTGTGCCAGTGGCGGTCTTCGAAAGAGATGAAGCGGGTGCCGCCGATGCCTGGAAAGATGTTGCAAGTTTATAATGATTGCCATTAATGTAGTGATGCATTTTTTGGCCAGTGGCTAAAGAAGAGCTCAAACTGTTTTCTCCAATGAACAAGATCGTAAAATGCTATGGACTGCTAGACTAGGACAACCCAGTACTCGTACAATGGTCGTCGCCGGTTATTTTTGCCATTTTATTGCTAAGAGTCAAAGAGGCCAATGAAATGGCGTTAACTCTGCCTACATTTTGAGCTTGGATACTAAAAAAAGAAACGAACAGAATGTTACAGATTTTTGTCGATTTTGATTGATTGATTCAGCCCATTGCAGTCCACTGCTGGACATAAGCCTCCCCAAGGGTACGCCAAAGCGCACGATCACCCGCTTTCCTCATCCAGCCACCACCAGCGACCTTCCTCAGGTCATCAGTCCACCTGGCAGGGGGGCGTCCCACACTACGTGTCCCGAGACGCGGTCTCCATTCGAGAACCCGTCTGCTCCAACGCTCATCGGTTCTGCGACAGACGTGGCCAGCCCACTGCCACTTCAGCTTGCTACATTTCTGGACGATATCAACCACTTATAATCACAATTGATTGATTGATCACCAGTAATGGGCTTAGTGTAGGAAATGTACTTCTAGGCGATGAGCTCTCCGAAGGGTTTCTCATGATAGGAATTTACCAAACAATATTGCAGCTTCTCAAAGAATCTTCAGAGTACCTACCTAATTACTTCTTGCAGAAGCTTGAATTAAGATTAGATAAGCAACTAGAACACTGCAAAGAGAACTCACCAGTAATGGGCTTGGTGCAGGAAGTGCACCTCTTGGCGAAGAGTTCTCCGAAGCACTCGGCGCAGTAGGGCTTCTCGTCGCGGGAAGTGAACCGCTGGCCAGCAAGCGAGGTGTTGCAGTTGGTGCAGGTGAAGCACTCGCGATGCCACGGCTCGTTCTTGTACGTCACGCCGCCTTGCGTGATGATCTGGAATGTGGGTGGATGGGAGGGTAGGCTAGATTGGAGATCATGTCAAATTCTGGGGTTGTAAAATGTCTTGCGATTCTATTACCTACATAATATTATATAAAATATGCTAATGCTAGCTGATAACAAGATGAACCGTAATATTTAATTCGTCTTGTCTTAGTCAAAGAAGTGTGTTAACTTCTTTAGCAAATCTCTACGATAAGCTCACAAGTTAGGAAGTCCCGATATTGGATTGAACCCCAACCTTTCAATACATATACGTGGCTTGATACAGGTTTTGTAAAACTCGACAATTGCGAAGTGAGAGAGCGTCGGTGGTCCAGTGGCTAGGGCCGCTGCCTCCCGTCCGGAAGACGCGGGTTCGATCCCCACTACGTACCAATGTGTTTTCTAATTTCGAATTCATACGTACGCTTATTCGACGCTCTTACGGTGAAGGAAAACATCGTGATGAAACCTGCACACTCCTGCGAAGGAATTCAAAGGTTGTGTGTGAAGTAGACTAACTCGCACTGGGCCAGCGTAGTCGACTAAGGCCTAATCGCCCTAATTCAGGGTAGGCTCGAGCCCCTCGGTGGGGGAAGTATAATGAGCTGTTGATGTTTGTAAAACTCGTCGCATTATATTAGCATTATTGGCGTCAATTTTAACTGTCGACTTTACGATAAGCTCTTTTAGTACAGAGCTCTATGTCCGTTCTCACCACGGAGACAAATGTTCTGACGGACAGTATTATTTTAAAGTCTATTTCACTGTTTCAAGTCGTGGCAAACTTGTCTCCAACGCAACTTATAGGGGAAGTTACTACTAAGCATTTTGTAGTAATTTGATTAAGTATAGACGATGCCCCTCGGAAGGGACGTATAAGAGCTGTTGTTGATGATGATGATGATGAAGCTAATACTTATGATCCACACACCTTGTTGCACTTAACGCAGCGGGTAGCGAACTTGTCTTCGTAGCAGCCGGCGCAGTAGATCTCCTGCTCGCGAGGGATGAAGCTCTTGGTGCCGATCGGGTTCTTGCACACGCAGCAGCAGAAGCACTTCTCGTGCCATTGCCTGGTCTTGTACTCCATCTTCTTGGTGCCTGGAGGAGAGGAGATAGGTTAGATTTTGAATTTAATCGAAAAGAGATGGTATCTACAATGTAGTTTAGGATTTAGTATATCATATGAAAATATTTTTCGATCTATCTAATGTCGATAATCCTTAGTTTATCAACCAAAGAGCGAGGCGTGAAAGTGACAAAGAGTTTTGAATGACGCTTTGTTCAGTGACGTACAGAATTTTTTAGAGCCGATATCATTAGACATCTTACACGTTTTTATTCTTGAGCATGTTTGAGAAAAAAAAACGATTTAGATGTGGACATACAACCCCTAACAGCCTTTCTTTATATTGTGATATATAACAATAATATCTCTACATAGCAGCTTCATATCCTTCGGCAGCCAAGGTTGGTGGGTGGTTGGTTGTTACAGAATTAGACTCCTCTAAAGTCTGCCTATTACAAAATCAAAATCAACGGCCCGTTACAGTCCACTGCTGGACTATGAGCATCCTCCACTTAAGTGGAGGGTTTTGCCAAAATCTCCACGCTTGGCAGGCGGGTTGGAGATCGCAGATTAAAAGGTTACTGTATAGAGAGCGCTGTTGCCCGTTCCCTGTTCATGTGTAAGTCGTCTAAGTCGCCTCTTACGACACCCACGGGAAGAGTAGGGGTTGGTGACAAATGTATTCTACTCTGCCGTCACCACAAGGCGAATTTATTTAATAATATAAAAACGACGGTTTAGATTAGAGTACTAAATATTACGTAATTGGAATATCTGGAACATCAAAGGCAAACGGGCAAACGACCGAGAGAAATTCATTGTTTCAAATTAATCAATTAGCAACGATGGGTTCTTTGAACTCTCAAAACATCCCGTTCAAAGAACCGTTCTTCACTATTCCGATGCCAAGGATAATCGATTTACTACGGATAGATATGGAAATTTTATGCATTTGAATTTTATATTGCTTTAATGTAAGTGGCTCGGGAAATGTCCTATTATTTACTTCACTCCAGTCGCGTCGCTTGGGTAATGGTAATGCATTTCATTAGTTTGATAGCTGATCGAGATTAGATACAATATGATTAAAGAGAGTGCTTTGTGTAAATAAGACATAACTACACGTAGATGTAAGGTTGGCCTGTGCGTTGTAAATGTAACCATTACGACGAAAGAAGAAAAATAATCCGTTTCAAATACCGAACGTTTTCGAGGAAGAACTGGCTGGATAGAAAGCTCTCGTTTGTCACGCCACGGCATTCGAAATTCGAATATATCTGGATGTTTACGATATCGTAAAGTGCATCGTTAGCGTGTCTTCGATACATCACCATCCCTTGCGGCCTTGGCAGAACGACGTATGGAATATTTTCCTGGTGCACGCGAATTGTATTGTTCAAGGTTCCTAATGATGCATTTGGATGCAATAAGCTGTTGAAGATATTGTTTTATTTGAATTTGGAAGTTCAAGGTTCGGTTGAAAATCGATAAGGGTTTACTACAGTTACGTTTTTTTACTAAAACAAAAATCAAGGTATGAAAAATGCCTGTCTAAACTTTGCGTTTTCATTAAGTTTGTTTGTTCAGCTCTTGTGTGAAACAAACAAAATGAGTTTTTTCTTTCTTTCCCGGAGTTGATTGGAGTAACATCCTTTTTCCTTATTCGTAATCCAAGAGATCTTCTACCGTCTTGTTTTAATGTAAAAGGTAGAAAGCATTAGGGGATCATTTTAATTTCAGTTTCGAAATCAATTTCATTTCCATCAGTATATTTTTCCTACCTTTTCCGTTAGAAGAAAATGAGAAATAATTATTTATATAGACATCGAGAAGATTGATTTTTCGTTATTTAATTTAAAACGAAATCTTACCTTATAGGCGAATTTGAATTTTCTTTTAAAGGTAAATTTGAATAGACGATGTATTTATTTGTGTTTTAATACAATGACACAATTTATCTTCCTCATTGGGCACGTTGAAGCCCGAGGGGTCTCTGAGCGGAACTCGCGAAACTTTAATGAGGGACTAACTTTTTCGATTGGAAGGAAGATAGACGCAGCGTGGCGTGACAAGAGCTGTTCCTTCGCGTTGTCTCGTGACGACGCTGTGTCGTACACTTATATGACTTTAAGGTAGGATACATACACGAAATGTTTCAAATTGAAGAACGTACAAAAACCCCTAGTCTTCCCGTGGGTGTCGTAAGAGGCGACTTAGGGACTACACATGAACAGGGAACGGGCAGCAGCGCTCTCTGATACAGTAACTTTTTAATCTTCGATCTCCAACCCGCCTGCCAAGCGTGGAGATTATGGCAAAACCAAACACTTAAGTGGAGGAGGCTCAGAGTCCAGCAGTGGACTGTAACGGGCCGTTGATGATGATGATGACAAAAACTCTCAACTTTTTCCGGAAAAAGATCCATGTTGTTCTTGTAATAGGAGCGCGGAAGGCATGATGAAACGTTTTAGGTCTGATGACGTAGCTAACATTTGATAACTATACTTATAACATGAATTAAAAATAATTAATTCTTAATCATGCATGCAACCTTCCACTTAAGTGGAGGAGGCTCATAGTCCAGAGTAGACTGTAACGGGCCGTTGATGTTGATGAATCATGCTTGTGTTGTCAATTGAATTTTGTTTGCGTTTTAAGTTTCAATTAATAATAAATAGGTACTTATCCTTCTTTCTTTCTTTCTTTTTAAAAACATAAACTTATAAATCTAACAACTAATCTAAATATTTATTTTGAGCTGTTAATGATGATATTATTTAATCCCATACCATGCAAAATTCTAACAACGTTACATCAATTTCGGCTTTGTTTCAGATAAATCGATGTAGCGACTCAATTATCTGACAAATCGGATTAGTGGAATCCTATATTCCAACCATTCGGCTGAGGCGAATATGCCAAATCCACACGGATGTACCTGATGTATGTGCCTTTACTTCTATAAATATCTATAGTAATACAATTATTGAAGTAAGTAGATAGCGCATGTAAAAGTTAGAGGTTTTTGAACTGTTCGTAACTGTTCGTATCTATTCAGAGGCGTTTTTGATAACTGGCCGGCCAAGCAGGATACATACGTTAGTTGTTCTTACACAAACTAGCCTAATATCACTGCAAGTAAAATTAAAATGACAAGACGAAAGTTTTCTGGGACTTTTGGAAATTATCCAATTACTTATCGCCTTACATAAAATATCTGACAGGTAAACAACTAATAAGGTACCTATAAGGTATGTTAGTAACTGTAATCATAAAGGGTCTATCTGTACGTATATTACATAGGTTGGCTAATTTGTTTATACGTTTATATGAGCAGAAACTTGCTGGAAGGTTTTATTATCCTTGCGGTTGCGAACTCGGATTTATTGGTTCGTTACTACGTGGTTCGTCGAGTATTGAATCACGAAGCTATCCTATCTTAGGTACTACGTATGTCGTAGGTATAAAGAGGTTAGTTTTGAAGTAATTTTGCTTACGTAAAATTCAAATGCGATACAACGCAGTCACTACCACATTTTTTTCAGGTTCTCGTTTCGCGCATTATTTTGACATCAATGGTCATGCACGTACCTTCCAACGTGCGCATGCGGCCTAAGAACCTGAAAACGGTTTCAGGTGGCAGACAGGTCACAGGAATTCAACTTAGGCTTGAAGACCAGTCAGTGAATAAACTAGTAAATGTAGACGTTTTATTAAAGTTACCAGTTGCTATCCTCATATTATTAAAAGAAGTCAAACAATATAAAATATGATATGAGTAATGCGTCTATTGATTTTCTAGATGTGTTTTAAAAAAAAAAAATGTTTTATGTATGACACAAACAATACGCCAATATAATGTGAAAATATAGGTAGATATTAGCATTCTTGGAAAACTGACAATAGTAGGTAGGTATTGAATGGATCATTGTCATACCATTTTACCCTGAGCTTGATCATACGATTGTTGCCTACGCGCATAAAAAAATATCGCTTTTTACGCGCATCTAACGGCAAACGCGTGCCAGTTGTAGGTAACTGTCGCATTTGCAAATCAAATCATTCGCGCACCGGGTTATTATTTATAACAATTGAATGGTTACCGTGTTTTGAGGCTGGCTACTGTGGGACGCACTCTCAAAGGAGTCTTTATTGATGAGTCAGACGCGACAATGACATTAAATAAAAATTAAATGCGGACAAAGGCTAGTGTACATTTAAATGTAGCTAACTCTGTTCTTACATTTTTTATAGATTATTATAATTCTGTCACATCAAAGAGGTATTTTTTATACAAGTTAAGTACCCAGTTCCGTAATGTACCCTACTTAAGTTACAAAGATTTCAATTTTAAGTAGCGTTGTCTTCCTTAGTTATTTATAACATCTTACGTACAAGATTACCCATTTAGATCTTTGAGTATTTATTTATTTTAATATTCTCATTTAGATAAAACATAACATTTTAGCACAATTAATCAGTTCAAGTCTACTGTCTGTTGTCAGTGATATTACCTAGCTAGAGTCTAGACAGCAGGTTGCATTCCGTGACCAAGTGGGCTGTGGCAGAAATTGCAGCACTTTATCCTTTACCTCGAATAAAATGCTGGCTGGACGTTTTATAACGAGAGAAGGGAATAAAAGAAGTGAAATAGGCTTTTGATGGTCTACTGTTTGACACATTGAAATATGTGTAATGAACATTCGCAATTCAAAAATCTTCGTTTTGTAATAAAGTAGACGACTGTCTACACTAACTCGGGTGTTAGTGGTAGGTATTCTAGGTATATAGTCACCGAAAGACACTGACAGGGCTGAAAATCTCTCATTTATACAGATGAAGATGACATACATACATACACATAACATAACACCTTATTGTGCAGATTTTATAGTGTAAACACCCAGAAATCTACTGACGACCTGCGGTGTCCAGAAAAACTTTGTTTTTTAGTTTATGTGACATCGTATCTGTCTATGTCTGTCCATGTCTTATTTAATTAATTAAAATAATAAAATAAAGATGTAGTAAAGATGAAACTGGTAGGAATGTAAGAATGTCTGTCATTCGTCCATCCGTCACTTCACTGGTAATAAATGAATGATTTTAGTTAATGAGTTAACGGAAGTTCAATACTAATTCAATATTATGAATATGAATCACCAAGACGACATCCATCATAGGGGATTATCACTAACTTTAACCACAGAATATATAATAGTACTCCTTTATAGTAGATGATACACGTACATAAATTTATGTGAAAATTATGCTTATGGGTAACATTAAGAATTATTTATTTTCAATAATCTATCCGTATCTTGTCCTATCTCAATGTTACGTTGAGGAAAATTTTCCATCTTTAGATTGTAAAAAAACATAACTAGTAAAAAAGTCGTCAATGTAAATCTTTTCAAATCGTGATCCACGAAATTCGATCTTGTAAAGCCGAGTGCTCACGCGACGGCCAGACGATAATAAGGACGAATTGACTTGACATTCCTTCAGATTGTAATTTGATATTAAATTATCTTTTCTGAGTTTAACTAGGTACTTACTGGTTTTCGTTTGTGATACCGGTTTTTTTAAGCAAGTTGATTTATACCTTATTTACTACTAGTGCGTTGTCAAGTTATTTGAACATAGTTGAAATAATGTAAAGTGATATTTTGAGTAATTTATAATGTGATCAATTAGGATTTTATGCTAAAAAGTTGATAAAATGCAAATCGAAAAATAACAGTTACAATAACGCATATTAATAATCTATTAATAAGTAAGGTATTCATATTTCATTTAAGAAAAGTTTGAGCACTTCGGTGAGGATAGTAACGATTATTTTTCATCACATGAAGACATAACTTTCAGTAACTCATGTTTTTCATAGGAAAAGATCCATGCCATCGATCAAAGTTTTAAAATCTGTATGGAGTGCAGCTGTCAGTTACAATACGTTACGTTATGCACAGAATTAATATAGTTTGGGTGAAGTGTTGGTCGCTAACCGATATCCGAAGGTTGCGGTGATGTCAGCCAGTGTGGGCGAAGAGCAAACATTGGCGGACCTGGGGCCAGTTTATTAAGTACACTTCGATTTACATTGCGTAGCTGGTACACCAAAAAGATTAGCGTTTATAGTTTGGGTGCGCAGTCTACAGCTTTTATTTGTAACTTGTAAAGGGCACTTCTACTTAAACTGCGGAGTTTACCCTAAATTTAGCAAGCTTCAGCTGGGACTTAGAATTTGGACACGTATTTTAAGCTAATTATAATTAATCACTCTGTCCTTTACTGGGATGCGAAATAAGTAAGTAAGTAACTCTTTATTGCATAACACATAAGGTTACGTAGACAGAAAACATTTTTATAACATGTTTGCAAATGCGGCCTTATCGCTATTAGCGATCTCTTCCAGACAACCTTTTTTCATAGAAGAACAGTGAACGGAAACGGAGTAGTGCGTGAAGGAAATATAAAGGTACTTTTTATCTATAACTATGGTATATAGATAAATAAATAGAACATATAAATACAATATACTACACACACCATATATATATATAGTACATACTATATACACATATAAATATGCATTATATAGGTACTTAAACAATATCTACACAAACAAGAATACATAAATAAAATTATATCTAAAATTCGTAGCCAATAAGCTAATATGAGTAATCATTAATGCCGCCATCCGCCTAGTTGTAAGGATGTTATTTATTAAGTTTAGATGTCATTATTCAAATCAGTTTTTTACTAGACAATGTAAATGAAGAAGCCACTTCACTCATATAAACCCTCGTATTTACATAAAACAAATTCCAAATCCATAATTCTAAATAACTATTTGTCCTTAGTCATATTGTGGTCATAATATAATGAAGTTGTCACAGCAAATCTTTGCAATAGCTAAACCATAGAAAACGTAACAGCCGTATAGACGCTGTAAGGTCGAAAATAGCATGAAATCGGTGCGCGTGAGTTGATGGGATAAAGTACAGAAGCCAACCTTGTCTTCCATCATTGTTCGGTTTTTGTATTGTGATTTTTTGTTATACCTAATTTAGGTTTTCATGGATGACTTCACTATTAGGTAAGCATAAAGTAGGCGAGATAATTTAACAATGCCGGCAATGTCATGTGTGTTACACAATTTAAAAAAATCGTTTACATTCGTAACTTCTTGAAAAATAAAATTAAAACAAAAATCACAGACAAAATCTTACGCCAGGTAGGTTAAAATAAAAAGATTCGCTTTCCGAGGCGAGACCCGCTTAAAGAACTCTGTGGTAATCAAATATTTCTGACGCGCGTCGCCTCGCGCTCCTCTTTTATTTCCTCTGAGGTAATGTATTTTTTTACTAAAAAGTCTGGCACAAATTTTCAACCAATGCCACAAAAATAAAATAAAAACAATACTCTACAAGTCCATAAGTCATGTAAAGGCAGTATAGGCTAGGTTTTCCCTCGCCTGCCCAGAATGAATAAATAAAAAAGTAAATGTAGCACCAATAAATAAAGTGTTGGTGCACAAACTACTTACAAAGAGAACGGAGTTGAATATAGCTAAATAGCTAGGTAGAGTCGTCGGTTAAGAATGAAAGCCCTCACGTCTGCAAACAGGAACCCTAGCGGGAGGAAAATGAAATCTGCTTTCTTCATTTCCGCGACTCTTCAGACTGAGGGGCCCTTTCTATGTCTGTGTCTGTTTATTCTGTTCTACATGTAGGTAGATAGATATACCTTAGGTAATAGGTAGGTACTTACTTTATGCGAGTAGGAAAAAAGATGAGCTAGCTTATGATTTGTATTTCCGAGGTATTTTCGTTGTAGATATTAAAAGAACCAAACAGGAAAATAAGGGGGCGCCTTTAATCCAGAGCAAACCCCTTGACGGAGACGTATATGACCTGATAACAATTAGAGGGCTGTTAGTAGGGTTCAGTTACTTTTTCACCCTTCAACCTGCTTTTTATTGCCACGTATAAAATGCTTATTTTACGTCCTCTTTTCAATTTGATGTCTATACCATAAATAATTTTTATGGATACCCAATCTTATTTTTTACTAAACACGCAATTTTATATTTTTAGCCACCAACCCGCTGCGCTTTAACTTTTAAATATTGTTTTCCTGCATCCTAAGGTTGCCTGGAAGAGATTGCTACCCTAGCAATAAGGTCGCCTGTTGACCTTCATTGTTCCAATTATCTTGTTCTGTATGTTTTATGTTTTTGGTTAAAGTATATTTGTATTGTATTGTAATGTTGTTTTTTGCGATTCATTCCATTTTTCATTTGAACCCTAAATTCAGGCGAAAAATGTTATCAAAACAAAACAAGCACCATGAAATGAATGAACATACGCGCGGTTTTTCAAGAGCGGCCATTTTGTTTTCCTGTAATTGGCGGGAAATTGTTGTTCGTTCTTATCGTCGAGCATATGAATGAGGCACCTGCTGCACACGTGATTGCAGGTGCATATTGATGCAAGTCGATAAGAGGATTTGCAATACATTTTTACGATTACCATGCACATAATCTGAACTACTTTTATGAAGGTTAGCAAAATTTTATGTCGCGTGCGGTGAGGAGTGAGTCAATTTACTTTGTTTTTATTATTTCTTTGGAACGGGAACTAGTTATTATGGGCTGCAGAACACAAAATCTTTACCCTCCTAAGACTTTCAGGTAAAAATCGAAACCGAACAAAGAAGTTTTAATATTGTTTATAGCCAGACGTTCTACTATATTTTTTATACCTAAATATGACATATTTATCTAGTAAGACTTCCAATCCAAAGGTCCTAATGCCCAAAATAAAATCATAACCCAAACCTTCCTATCCTATCACTATCCAGTATCCTATATCTAAGGGCCTAATTAAACTAAGATTCATTGCTTCAAATTCAGCTACGGAGTAACTTTGACTCGAGAAAATAATGCAGCGTTTCCTAATTCAAAATAACAAAGCGCCGTTTATTTAAAACAACAAAGTTTGATTGGCAGCTCATCTCCCCTTTGGCCGATGATGAGTAAGAGGTTGAGCGGTAAGTACACGATAAGCGAAGGCCAAGGATACCGACCTGACCGACTGACCATATGGTTCCTACAGCCTTATATGATTGGTACAGTCACGTACAGTCGCCCCGGCAGTATTTGCTTGCAAAATAAATAGATATATAGAAACAAAGTTGCGCCTTTTTTCCGGAAAATATGACAATAAGGCAAATTTTCACAGTCACGCTCTAATCCTTAATTTAAGTTCGTCCGTCTTTTTCACGTTTTAAATATTGAAAAAGGACAGGAGATGGCCATCCTAATATAAGAGCTGTCAAACATTCACAACTATGACCGTGTCGATTGCACAATTTTAGAGAGCACTTAAAACATGCGACTTAAAAATCTCTTAATCTGACAGCTATGCCCTTATTATCATCACCATTCGTTCAAATTAATATCATTCATTCGTCTGAATTCATCACCTCTCTTTCATTGGTCACAAAAACGAAAAGGATAGCTGGATTTTAAAATTAGAATTAGAAGATGACTTCCCAAATCGATGCCAATGTCTAACTAACCAATTACTTAGTAAGTTGTAATTGTATCGGTATCGATCTAAAAAAGTTATCATGGACGTGTAGATGTAATTAGCAAACAAAATTTGAAAGTTACTTAAAGCATAATTTAAAACTTTTAGGAGATCTAAACAATCTCAATCCACCATCTCATCTTTTATGTGTTGTTAAGCGGCTGCAATTTTGTTTTATGCATTTCGGCATGTCTTTCTTTTATTTATTTTTTAATTTTAATTTTATTTCAGACACAATGTATATTGTTTATGAATAAATAATCTGAATCTGAATCAATTATTCATTTATCTTTTAACCATGATACAGAGAGAGATAAAGTCAAAATAGAACTCAGTTTGCAGTTTTTATAAACTAGTTATTATGACTGTACACATACCTACCGATTCCTTGGATTTTTTTCACTCCATTTCAGATGAAGCCACTTAAGAAATAAATAAAAAGCCTTTGTATGTTTTAATGGAAATGGTGATGTAATTCGTAATCATTTGTGAGTTTAATTGATACGGGCGCCATTATCTCGCCTTCAACTCTGCCTTTTATTTTAATAAAGTAATTGGAAGGTTTCGTGGGAAATATGAAGTTACCGAAGTAAGCGTGATGAAGTAAGCTGCTCATAATTATTGTTCTAAGTATTACACTTTTTGTTCCGAAGTACACACATAGTTTCCGTAAGAAAAAAATATCTGCTCTTGAACCGAACACATCATGATAGTAACGTCAAATCAAACACGTTCAATTAAATAAAACCCGTTAGTTAGTTTATTTTTCAAATAAATAAATACAAATAAACTTATTTAAGTAATCTAAGTGTCTTTCTAAGTTAATTAGTTAGTTAATGATCTAGTGTTGTATTGGAAGTTTATATGAAAGCAATTTTTAAGTAAAAACGTAAAAAGCTTAGAGCTTAAATTAAGCTTCTTCTATTAAAAGTTCTGAATGACTTAATTCCATAAACTTTAGTTTGAAAGACAGGTTATTCAGCTTGAACAGCGAATTAATTTAGACAGAAATTCAGCCTTAGAAATTGAATATATTAAAACTTTTAAGTTTTGATGGGTAAAGTTACGACTTCGGAATATTCTAATTTGAAACATAGCCTCCTATCTAGTAGCTACCTGACTGCCTGTATTATATTACTTTTGTTTACTTAGGTACGTACTATTTATTAATAAGTAGTAAGTTATCCGCAAAGATATGACTGTCTAGGTATTTGTTTAACAGGTCATGAACATTTAGTCCAATGAACCGAAAGTTCATGTTTGCGAATTTAATGCAACAAAAGTTCGTCTTTTTATATAATTATCTACAGAAACTCTAATGTCGGTAACTTTGGTCGTTTCATTCGCCCCCAAAAATTAACCCACAAATCATATAATCAGGTCGCATTAGCAAAAAATTGAGCACAATTTTAGATAATTGGGACAAATTTGTTTATAAATTAGCACTAATAAGTAGATGTTCGGTTTGAATTTGACTTTCTCTGGACTATGGACAAAATCCGTTAAGTGATTAAGTCGTTAGTCCACAATTAGAAATATGCGAAGGTAATTACGGTTTTACAAAGCCTAAAGCTCGTGTGGGTAGTTGAAACCTTATTAGACTATGATTCACTGAAACAAGTTTCTTAATAATTTATTTAGTCGTGATGGACATGTAACACTTTCCGTGACTTCAAATAACCTTTCGTTTGAGCTTTTTCGTGGAGTCACGACTTATGTTTTTTGCAAAGCTTTTAGTATTTTAATGCCATGAATTGATATTTCAAATTATCATTGAATTGGTGATTAAAGTTGAAATGTGAACTTAAAGGCAAAGATTCTTCGAAAAGGTGCCGGTTGTTTTACTTTAGCTTTCTAAGTTTTTTCCAGTGACTCGCAATAATCTTTCCATACACTTTATGCCGATCATAAAGTTCGATGAACTACACGGGTTTTCAATTTCTCTCCCCCATTTGCACCCTAAATAAAGAGACTGTCCTAACCAAATAAGTTGGGTTAGAGGATACACAGACAACCCCTCCGAACATGCTTCGACCTATCTACAAATGTTGTCGAAGTTAAGCTAATTAGAACTAGCATGTAATTTTATTCTATTACAAGAGCCGAAAGACGGCATCGAAAGAAAGAGTTAGTGCAGTAAATTTGGCCGTAAATTCTGTAATTTAAGACCGAAAACAGTTCGTCGACAGACGGATCGAATGTTTGACCGACTTTATGATCTAAATTCTCCACGTGAGAACGAGCATTTTTTAATTGAATGTGCCATTTTTAGGATAGTTTCGACCCTTTGTCTTATAAAACGAATTGAGATATAAAAACATGACTCAAACTGTAGAGTTGTACTATGACGTCACCCATCTTTTGTACAAAATTTTAACTAAATATTATTTTACTTTTTTGACAGAAAAGGAAGAGCTCCCAGCTCCCATTTAGACTGGTTGTAACTTAAGATTGTATGTATAGAATACCTGCGTTGGAACTGTGAATACTGTTTCATTTCAATTCAATGCCGTGAAAGCATGGCAACAGGTTTATGAAGTGGAAACACAAGATGGAGGATGCTGTCTCGTGGACTTTCGTCGAGACAGGAACTATAAAAATGCAGCTGTTTCGATCTTTGAGACTGAGTTCAAGTTACAGTTTGCTTTCATTTGTTTTTGTTTTGTTTTATTCATTTGTAGAGCTATCTATTTGACTTGATTAATTAATTTTACAATTAATTCGTTTGGGTGAAACATGGTTAGAACTCTTAAATAAATGGTAATATGCTCACAAGTACTTTTGATTTATAAGTACGAATCTAAAGAGCTATCTTATGCAAGAATAACTATAAAAGTTAAGTAATTAAGTGTACCAAGGTGCTTATCATAATTTAATTTTGATTGACTGAACTTATTGATTGACATGACAATATCTTCAAAAACTATTGCTATTGTTTTAATTTATCGCACCTTTATTTTTAAACATTAACCATTAACATGATCGACAAAAGCCATGGTTAAAACATTGTACTTACATTACAAAGCCTTATTAGCACCTTATAAGGTAGGTGAAAGATGTCGCAAATAATAACATATCAGAAACATGTGTAAGTAAATGAATATTTCTATCCAGACAATTCTGCCTTGTGAGCGACTTTGACCTAGCAAGTGGTCACATAATGACGACATCTGGTATTTGTAAATAAAACACTACAGATATTTATTTATTTGCTCGATTATTAATTTGATAAATATGCAAATGCATAAAGAGTTCTATCAGAGAAAATGTATTTTAAATGACATCATCAATTAAATTAATAATGTGTGGAACACTTCGAACTCGCTTGGTTAAACTTCAAATTAATAGCGTTTTTTCATTATCTAAATTTTGTTAATAAACAACTTATTTATTAAATAGATATGAAATTTACTAGTTTTTTAAATCAGCAACATCTATATCGCGCACATTTTCATCAGATGTCGTGTAATGTAGTAAACAATTTTCTTGTATGCTTTAAAAAATCATTGTAACTTTACCTTTACAGTGGCAGCTCTATTAAAATTTCTATTTCTAACTCAAAATAATCATTTAAAATCATTAATCAACCGCCCACATCATGCTACAAAGTCAAAGTGCACGCTTTCACCAAATCATAGCGTATAATTAAACATATATCGAATCTAGGACCACCTACACTCAACGTGCTAAATATCACATCAATGCCTGCAGTCATTAATATAACAGATAGTCGATCTTGATTTTATTGAATCGATAACCTCGATTTGAAGGAAAGCCGAAGTTGAATATAATCTGTGGTAGGCGTTTGTCGTTTGGCGGGAAAGAAAAGGTGCTTTCTGGAAATTTCCACGGAACTTCTGAGTTACGAATAGAATTAATATCGGTTACATCGTCGAGATAAAGGTACTGTCCAATATTTGATGCACTTATTTCTGGCACGTTGCCAAAGAACCGGTTTTACTATGTAATATTGCTTAATTGCTTCGATAATTTCAAAAGTAAATAATGTGAATGAAAATTCATTGATTGAACAAGTGGGCGAACAACTTATGACAGTTCTAGGATTGACGCAATTTTATGGGTACTATATAGCGAGCCATAATTAATGTTAATAATAATATTTATCTTTCATTAAAGGTTAATTATAATTCCAGCCTGTTCTATTTGTACAAAATTTTCTTCACGACATCGCAGCATTGTAACTATTAAAACTAATCGACGCCACGTTCCTACGGCAACGCCAGCACCTCTCATAATTCGTAATTATATATAAAAAAAAAAATAGAATCACACATTTTAGAACTAATTAATTAAATATCACTAGGGTTCATTGTAGTTACAGATAATGAAAGTGTTAAAACGACCAATAAACAGCATTTTTTAGCACTTTTGTTATCCGCAGTCACAACTAACCACATTTTTAAAAGCCCTTAGGTGCATTTTAAAATGTGCCATTTGCCAAGCAATCATGAATAATTTGCGAAAATCGGACGAAGGTAAACATGACGAGGGTCGAGACGCCATTTTGAAAAAGGGAAATTATGGAATTATGCGAAAAATGTCAACGTTTCCGAGTTGTTAACCAGCATTTCACATTAGGGTGACGTTATTTTATTATGTATTTTTTCCACATTCTTTGAAATGACTGTTTGACAAAAAGTGTTCAAAACTAAAGCAATCAGATGTTTGCTAAAAATAAAAAAGATGGCGGAGTGGTATTTTGAAATAAGATTGATTTATCTACGAAAAAAAAACAGAACTGACGAACTGATGAACTTGAAACTTGAACTTGAGTCGTATCTTTCTATAAATTTAATCTAAATATAATATATAAATCTTACATATTTTTAAATTAAATAATGCAATCGCCCGCTGTGGTGAAGTTTCTTATCCATAGAAATATGCGCATTTTATTTCAAGCGTGATAATTTTAATTGTACTGGCTGAGCGAATCATAAATAAAAAACGAAATACCTAGTGCTTCCTAGTGTTTCAGCAGAGTTAGCCTATTGTATGTTAGTAAGAGGACATGTATAATTAAATATTTTTATTGTAGTAAAAGCGTCGGTGGTCTAGTGGCTAGGGCCGCTGCCTCCCGTCCGGGAGACGCGAGTTCGATCCCCACCACGTACCAATGTGTTTTCGAATTTGGAATTCATAATGTACGTTTATTCGACGCTCTTACGGTGAAGGAAAACATTGCGATGACACCTGCACACTCCTGCGAAGAAATTCAAAGGTTGTGTGTGAAGTCGACCAACCCGCACTGGGTCAGCTGTTTGTTGATGATGATTGTAGTAGTCTGTTCTATTCTAGCTAACCACTAAAGGTAAAATTGGTATCTGCTGGGTTGTAAAATTAACTTTACTGCGGTTCTTCTATAAAAAGATCCTTACATCTTTTACGATTAGTTTTATTACTATTGGTATCTGCTTTTAATGTTACAAGTACCTAATGGCTACTAAATAGTACCCACTTCATTACTATAGTAGCACAAATAGTAAAATGACTTGAAATAGTTCCTTTCGTACATTACTTTAGTTTAATAATAAACAAGTTCTTAATGTATTCCAAAAATGTTCTTGAAAATTTAAATATAAATATTAAAAATACGAAATTCAGGTGAAGGCCTTTCAATGGTCAGTTAGCATTTACTTATTTTGAAAACATTTGCAAATATGCTTAAAGATAACGTGAAGTCACATTATGAGCTGTATGTTTGAACATTAAAGCCGAATTTACACAAAAACGTATTTAAAGTATGTAAATACAAGTTTGTAGTTATGTAAGCTTCACACCTCCATTTGATAATATTAGCGTTTCCTATTAGTATCAACGTTTGGTTCAACTTTACTTGGTCAGGGAGATCACGTATTCATTTTCGGATGTACTTATCTCAAATAAAGCAATACCTCTACAATTTTACAAATTATAAGGCCTTAGTTAGGCCACGTAGGCCCAGTGCGGAGTAGTCGAATTTACGTAGTCTTTAAATTTTGTCTACTTTGCTGGTTTACAGGTATTAAGTTGTCAAGTAGTAACTAAATTTACCCTTAATTTTAAGTAAGTGTTTACACGTCAAATGCACTTAATCGCTAAGCTCTTTAGTTACGAGTATCCCAAGATCCACCGCCAAACTTATGCATTTAACTAAAAATTAACTAAACCGTACCGTTCAAACGTGTTAAGTGACACACACCCACCAACTTACTCGAAAAATAGAAATAGTTCTAACCTACTTGTTTACGAGTACCAGGGACTGGAACCCTTACGATTTTGATCAACAATATCTCGTACTCTTATTATGATAGAATAATAGGGGATCGGACTACTTTATAAATCCAAACTTCTTAGTTTCTGCTATAGAACACTAAAAGAATTTTTGCTCTATCTTTAAAATTGACCGAGTTATAAAGGTTTCAAATTCAAGATTAGACAGAGAGGCACATACCCACTTGTGACGTCATTTGTTAGTAACGCCATATAATCTCCACATAAAAAATCGTTTTTGAAAGAGACAGACATATTGAAACTTTAGAAAATCACCGTAAATTCGTTTTCAACCGATTCTGTTTTTTTCTTCGCGAATCGTCTGCTACTAATCTATATTTTAAAAATAATTCATAAATTATGGTAAATTCATAAAATATGGTGAACAGTCCGATCCCCTATTATAACGTTTGCAAATCCAACAGGGTAACCCTATCAAGGAATCTGATAAACATATATTTATTTAATTATCATTCTGTAAATAGTTACGACTGAAGGGGTTTTTCAACGGGTAGTCCGGTCCCTTGCATGCTAATTTTTAACTTGCCACTTATTACTAAATTCGTTGTTTACACGCATTCAGTGGCTCAAAATTTAGCAACTTGACAACTTAACACGTGTAAACCAGCCATTAAACTTGTCGATCATCAAACATCATGAGTAAACATCAAATTATTAAAAATAGCTGGGTACTTATACAATAATCATGCTCATATCACGTTCGGGTTTTAAATAAATTAACATCAGCATAGGTATACCAACAAAAAATATTTGTTCATGCAAAACAGTACCTACATTGTTTGTATAGTTAATGAAGTAATCAATGGTTTTATGACGGACGACCTTGTACCGGAATGACAAATGTAATTTAATAAAAATATCAGCAAATTGCGAAGTGAGAGCGTCGGTGGTCTAGTGGCTAGGGCCGCTGCCTCCCGTCCGGGAGGCTTGATCTCCACCAATGTGTTTTCGAATTTCGAATTCATATGCACGTATATTCGACGCTCTTACGGTGAAGGAAAACATCGTGATGAAACCTGCACACTCCTGCAAAGAAATTTAAAGGTTGTGTGTGAAGTCGACCAAACCGCACTGGGCCAGCGTGTTCGACTAAGGCCTAATCGCCCTAATTCAGGGTAGGCTCGAGCCCTTCAGTGGGTACGTATATGATGATGAAGAAAATTAAGTAGTGCTCACTTAATTTACTCTTCTTTGATAAAAAAGGGCGGCTTTAAATTAATGTTTAAAATGTTAATGTGCTTGCTCACTAAGATAATAATATTTATTCAATTCAAGTAGTCCCGGATTGGATTTTTGGCATTCACAAAGGTAAAATGTTACTTAAAATGTAAGAAGTATGTAAGTACCTGTACAATAAAAAATATGTATACATATTTTTTAAGTTAGTATTCTGTAGTTGCTGTGAATCAAATTCTAAAATGATCCATAATAATAAAATAAATAGTTTCAATATGTTTTTCTAAAGACCTAATTAGGTACACGACGAAAATCTCAAACATTACTTGTAAAAAACTAAATAAACAAACTTTAAAAATGTATGAAGTT
Source organism: Carpatolechia fugitivella (assembly GCA_951230895.1). Taxonomy (NCBI): domain Eukaryota; kingdom Metazoa; phylum Arthropoda; class Insecta; order Lepidoptera; family Gelechiidae; genus Carpatolechia; species Carpatolechia fugitivella. Next base: position 15,714,517 of record OX579651.1, read on the forward strand.
ACATATGCAACAACAAGAAAAAGATGCATGAGGCGATTCAGAAGTAGAAATCTCGTAACAATCGAACTAAACAAGTCAAGAAGAAATATAAACAACACCTGCAATTGTCTTCCTCGAGTCGCCGAGCAGACACTCATCTTTCAGAGCACAACAAAACTTCTTGTTCTCCCTCTCCGCGGTTGCATTCGGCAGGAACATGGATAAGATGGCCACATCCTCGTTACTCTCTCGCGCCCTTCGAATCCTATCAGCCCCAACTGTTTTTGTCGTCAAATGCAGGCGAGACTTCAAATCGTCACTTAACACGTCTGCCGACATGGCTGTTTGTGGTTTAGGCTTCAGTCCACGGAAAGAAAAATACTGAGATTTAAAAAAGTTAAAAGCGCGGGAATCACTGACAGTTTATTTTTTTAGGCGCGCGAGGTGTACGCTTCGCGGCGCTCCGTGCGATACTGCCAAGTTTGACGCGACGAGACGCCGACAGGCGACCGAGTCATGTGTAGGCTGGTTAATAAACATACAACCTGATTTTGAAGTTTGTGTCGTGGGATAAGTTAATAAGTGAACTATAACTTGAGTAAGTGAACTAGTTAAGTTAGTGAACTTTGTATGACTCATTATTCTATTGTGTGTAATGCACAAAGGTTTTCAATTAATCCGTTTAATATTCTTCTATATACGAGTACTACACACAAAAAAAACTTTTTTTTTTCTTTTAACTATTACCACCTACTAATGGTTGCGAATTAAATGTGAATTACTGTTATAAAGGTAATAAAGTGTTTATCTCCATGCAGTACCCTGCATGGGTTGAACATCGAGCTGCTACATTACACGAAGCATGCATATAATTTTGTAGTCTGACCAGATCAGTTTGTCTTGGACGTATTAATTAATCGCTCCCTTAGGGAACATCTCGATTCTCGATACTGCGAGGAAATAATTACTGGCCAGTTGCATTTGCATTCATTGACAGAATGGGAATAAATTAGTGACAGGATGATGAATAGGGCTATCCCTCTTGAAAGGGATTTTTTGATAAAGTTGCTTCGAATACCCGAGTCTTTTTTTTCGGTTTTTTCCATAACATTTCTTTTAACTTGCTCTTTTTTATAGTCAGTTAATTTTAGGCACCTACCTACTAACTAGGCCATGTGGTGACTTCAAAATTCTGACAACAGGCTTAGTCGAGTTGACCACTTAGTCTGAACTGACAGACAATACACAAGAAAAATATATTTCTTATTACTCGTATCGTGTGTGGGTTGAAGGTCAACAACCGACCTCACATCACAAACCCTTGTTTCAGCGTAGCCACAAAAAATATTGATAAAAATGATTATTTGCTTGGAGAACACACAGAAGTTCTTTAACTATTTCAAACAAACAACCTGATATTGAAGATTGTGTTGTGGGTGAAGTCCATTAGGTGGTTGTAATACAATAATTATGATAAGTTAACATTGCTATATATTTTCTATAGAAGATAGATATCGTAATATGAATATGTGATAGACACAATAAGAATAATCATCAACATCAACGGCCCGTTACAGTCCACTGCTGGACTATGAGCCTCCTACACTCAAGTGGAGAGTTTTGCCATAATCTCCACGCTTGGCAGGCGGGTTGGAGATCGCAGATTAAAAGGTTACTGTATCAGAGAGCGCTGCTGCCCGTTCCCTGTTGACGCGTGGTCCCTAAGTCGCCTCTTACGACACCCACGGGAAGAGTAAGGGTTGGTGACAAATGTATTTTACTCTGCCGTGACCACACGGCGTAATAAATAATAAGAAATAAGAATAATAATAATAATTAATTAATAATAGCAATATTTGCTAAGAGGAACAAAACAATGATAGCAAAAAAAAAAAACTGGTAAGAAATATGAAGATAATAGCTTTGAACTTAGATCATTCATAAACACAGATAAAAAATAAGTATCTACTAAGTATAAACATCTGAGTGTTTCTGTACAGATGCACAGGTCTTTGGAAGCACGTTCTAATCGCGTTGTTGATAAAATGCACGTGTACCAACATGAGTAACTTAACAGCATCGTAAAAACGATATAAAAGCGAATTTCTGATGCTCACTTCGTTCTATTTTGACACAAATAAATAAAATTTTAGCCTGTGTGGTTTGGTATTTACAAATCAAATTAAGCCGGGCATGCACCCGGGTTTCAAGTTTTCAATAAGAGCGTGATTTCATGTATATGTAAATTAGATAAATAGTCAACGAATTATCTATATCTATGTCTACAAGAGTAACTACGCTTCAAACTTGACCCCACCAAATCCCTTCGGCCGCCATCGAAACTGAGTTTCGGAACCAGTTGCGATTAAGGAGGTTTTCTTCCTCGGTCGAAATCAGTTCTCGCCATAAAAGTCTGTTTCGTAAGCAAAACTATACCATACGACATTCAAATACGCGGTACAATGATGTTTTATATGACGTGGTTTGTAAGAACGTCGAAAGTAAGCTTCAATGTACAGCAGCGACATCATCTGCCCGTCTGTCGTCGTCGTCGTCCGTCAAAATTAATTACCTAGGTGCCATGTTTGTGACGGTTAACTACTCTTCTAGACTATATAGATAATTCGTTGTAAATAGTAAAATAACAAGTTACTGTTTTGTTTTTCTATAATCTCTTGGAATGAACCACAAATTCGTAATGTTTATTCTGCAAACTCAATTATCAGAACGAGATGGAAATCAGCATATCTTGAGAAGCGCAGATGTTTTCGAGGCAACCAACTGAGAAATTGTTAGGTAAATGTTATCTAAAATCTAAGAATGTCATATTAATGATTGAGACGTTCTTGACATGCATTTATGCTAAGTGCTTAGATGGAGTATCATTGCAGTATTCCTATTTGCTTCTAGGACATCTGAGACATTCCATCCGCCCACATAGTCATGTATTCGTTCAGATTGTAAAACTATAAAATGCTAAAACACTGGTTAGTAATTCGATAAAAATATCCTTAAAAAGGCTACCAATAAATGCTATTTTTAAATCATCTTAAATGAAACAACATTGTAAAGTGATAAATGTTGCTACTGATGGAGTAATTTTTACTTAAATATATATTACTTTTACGAAAGAAGAAAAAAAAAGCTCGTAAACAATATAGTTGAAGAACTTTAGAACTTCAAACAAACGAAGAACGTTGTATAGGAGTATTTTAAATGTAAAATTTTCGTGAAATCTTTAATTAAATTGAAATAAACCTTTCTTGTGACGCAACCTTTCTTCAGTCGTGTGGTGACGGCAGAGTAGAATACATTTGTCACCAACCCTTACTCTTCCCGTGGGTGTCGTAAGAGGCGACTTAGGGACTACACATTAAACAGGGAACGGGCAGCAGCACTCTCTGATACAGTAACCTTTTAATCTGCGATCTCCAACCCGCCTGCCAAGCGTGGAGATTATGGCAAAACCAGGCTCATAGTCCAGCAGTGGACTGTAACGGGCCGTTGATGATGTTGATGTTGCGACGCAAGACTCATCGATCGGTTAAAAATAATAACAGCAGTTATTAAAAACAAAATCAATAAACATTTAATATATTACACCACCACATCTACATAATAACTACCAAATCCGTCCAAGGCCAATCATGTGGACGCACAAATAGGGACATAACACCGTAATTTGAACGCAGCCAGGCAATTACAAGCCAAACGTGAACGCTACACTTACATGGTTTCTATTCTATCTGTAATTGAATTGGACATTGATTAGACTTGATCTCGATGACGTCATCGTGCACTGTCTGAATTTAAAATAAAGAAAGAGAACTTTTGAATTTGTTATGAAACAATTTTGGACTAATTCCTTATTCCTTAGTGGTCTAAGAAAGAAAAAAAGAAAAAGACATTTTGGGGGGCATCAGGGAAATTCCCTACTTGTCTTGTGATATTCCAGTAAAGTCAAGTCACAGAATAAGTTTTTTTAGATTTTTCATTGTATGGCGTGGATAACGGTTTCGATTTGAAAACTCTAAGCACAACACTACGACTGAAAATGCTTATATAATATTTAAGGTTCGAGCCCTGTCACGGTCGGCAAATGTAAAAAAGAATGGGTCTGCCTAGGTTTATGGATATTTTAAATACGTACAAGCACGGAGACATGTCAAGGAAAAGCAGTTTTTTTTAATTTTATTAAAAACGAGGAAACGAATATAATATATTTAAATTATGATCGGAATTTGGATTCAGAAAGGATTATTACAGTTTTGTATTACGCCATCTTTTTTAATCAGACCATTTGACATTCCAAACATAATTATATCTTTTTCTAATTATTTTACAGTTTTTGCTAAAGAGTTTTTAACACGATCTATGGCATCATAGTCATATGAAATAAAATGCTTTGTATGCTTAATTAATACCAAATTACCAATTTGTTGAAAATCTTCAATTTTTCTTCGTAACTTGTTAACAATCTTGACCGGCGGACACAAGTTATTAATCATTCAGTAATTTATAGCTGTCAGTTTTTAGGTTATACTTTAAGAAAACGCAGACTGCATGATGTCATCGTATGCTCATATTAAAACTTATACTTTATTAGTACATATTCAATAGTCTTCCAATTTTCTTTTATATGCAAAATGAAATGATCTATAAATAAAAGTATTCTTTAGCTTAGTTTTTAATAAGTTTACGTAAACGATAAAAAATATATATTTTATTATAAATCTGTCAGATAGTTTACATCTATCTAAAACCATTCCGCATAAAGTATCGTTATTGGAACCGACTGTTTAAAAAGTGCACTTATATAATGATTTGAAGACATTCATTAGCTTTTTCCAGAGTGCATGTCTAGTGTAATTAAAACACCCAATAATTTATTTTTTTCCTGTTGAAAGAAGAACGTAAGCATCAACTTCGGCGCATTAACCGTAATGGCGATTGAAAAGCCGCCCACACAAACGTCTAAATACGAAGATGACACCAACAGACTACTCGGAAGCGGACTCTAGACTTGAACCAATAGTTGTGCCGGACACCAAACAAACGCAGTGATTCATAATTACAAATGGGTAGTTGACTCTATTAAAAATAAACTATTTTACACTACTCTACAAATACACCTTCCTACCATACACTAGTGGCTCTGTGAGCTGTAGACCTCGCGAGTATAATGTTTTTGATATGGCTGATTTATGATTTTTTTACGTTTTCAACCCTCATAGCTCCGTTTTTATTTTTAAATTTCCAGTAACCGACTCGACGAAAAATATCTATTAATTTATCGAACCTGCTCATAAAAATTCACGAGAATCGGTTGAAAAACGCGACCTGTAGATGAGAACAAACAGATAGACAGATCGACAGATATACAAAAGTACTCGTAATTTTGGCCAAGCTCAATAAAAGTCGCTTCGCGCTCGCTCGGTCATTAAGTAAAAACAGTAAAAATATTTTTTATTTAATTGCGCATGTTTTAAAGTGAAAAATAAAAAAATATCGGTAGTGTACCCTATTGAGAAGAATACGAGATGTAATTTTGTAGCGCTAAAATTACTTACACGTAAAAATTAATTAGAAATACGATCATAAAGACCTTTAGTCGTTTGTCTAAAAGGTTTCTGGAAAGAGTTGCTACGAAGTAACGCGATTGCCTAACGATAATACCTTCATTTGTTATTTTCCTTTACTTAATTTTATTATGCTTATAATATGTTTTTATCACACGCTCAAACACGTGGTTTAACACAATTTGTCATTGTAGTGAGCCGATAATAACATACAACTGGATAAGATGACACTAAATCAAACGAACGCCTTGACTTGTAGTGTGGGATGGATTATGCAGTATTAACACATAATATACTTTAGTTATTGAACACTACAAGGTACAGAAGTAACGAAATGAAAGATTTTCGTGCAATTTATTTTGTTTAGAAAGTTGACAGAAAATATTGAAGAAACTCGAATAGTACTTCAAGGCGGTTTGCGGACCCATTGCCAACTTTCTCAGTTTGCCTACCTTTATAAAAGTTAATAGAACAATTACCATAATTATGTAGTGGACAATCCCGACGTAGTACAATGTCCAGCAAATGTCATGTCCGCGCCCGCTTTAGATCCACTTTATTTATTGTTTTATTTATTATTTATTGTACAAATAAACATTACATTAAATACCAACAAAAAATAAAACGACACAACAGGTAGTACTGCAAGAAATGTCTTACAGCAGACCTAGGGATCAAGAATGAGTACAGAGAAGCGGATCAGATGTGCACAATATTAATATACAAATCAACATCAACGGCCCGTTACAGTCCACTGCTGGACTATGAGCCTCCTCCACTTGAGTGTTTGGTTTTGCCATAATTTCCACGCTTGGCAGGCGGGTTGGAGATCGCAGATTAAAAGGTTACTGTATCAGAGAGCGCTGCTGCCCGTCAGTCACCTCTTACGACACGGGAAGAGTAGGGGTTGGTGACAAATGTATTCTACTCTGCCGTCACCACACGTTTTGAAAAAATAATGTACATGAAGACATTAAAATGACCAAATGCCGGATGTGTATTGTCTTGACACCTGGTGACCTTGCCGTGGTCATGAGACCATATACGTAGCTGATGATGGGCTTTCATTGTATCAAATACATAATGTGGATGAATCACCACTTTGACAATCCGATACATGTTCCGGTAGAGCAGACATTGCTAGTTGTGAACTTTTTACACCCAAGAGTTTCAAAAACGGAAGATAACTTGAAGCTAGGTTTACATTATTATTGAAATTAATAAATGGTTTACTGTGAGAGAGAAAAACAAATTTTCTGTAATAATAATTTTGCCATACTGATATTAAGTCAGGCATAAAGGTGCTATGGGATTTCCATACAAAAACAAAACAATGTATTGAATTAATGTGCCGAAGCGTAGGCGACACCATTAATATTACCATACAACGTTTTACTTGCTCACATAAAAATAAACATTGTTATTTATGATTATGGAAATAAAGATATATTTTCAAAGATTTTGTACGTTGAACGTTTTCTTTCAAACTTAGTTTTAGGTAAGTACAACACGAACTATAGATTCAATATATTAACAGATTGGATCAACTCATTTAAATGATGTATTGCCTCAAATGAATAGTTACGATGTCTTCAACTTTACTCATAGTTTTATTCTGTGTCAACAGCAAGTTTGAATTTTTTGGGTGTGTTTTAATATTTTTAACAAGAATCATGTCATTATTTTATTCAAAACGGAAACACTCACGTAAAAATGGAAACTATGTTGTTACGTGAGTGTTTCCGTTTTGAATAAATAATATCATCATCATCATCATCATCATCATCATCAATGTATACAAATAACGTATCGTGCAATAATAAAGAATCATGTCATTAATTGATTTTTTACTTGTTAGCCTTGTAAGGTAACAAATTGGTGCTGATGTAAGTATTGCTTTAAAATAATTGAAGTAAATCAGTGGCTGACCACAATTCAAATAAATCAAACTGAAAATGAATTTGCTAGATATAGGAAATAATTTATAATTTAAGTTAACTACCTAAACTACTGAAATGATTAACATTTTGTGATAACCAAATATATAACTGATTACCTACTAAAAAATATGTCTTACTTGATTGAAAAACCTCTCAAGACAATTTGGAATATATTTGAATTTTAAATTTCGAATTACTAAATTATTTAAACAGTGTTGTGAGCACAAGGGCCAATCCCTCCGATTGTCTTGAAGATTTGGGCGTCATTTAAATAATCACCGTCTCAAAAGTCGAAAGTCATTCCGGAATTAATTTTACTTTTAAATTAAATCACAGCAATAACATTAACAATTTCTTATTGCGCAATCAAAATAATATTTGTTTACTTTTATACTATATTACTATTTTTTATTTATGTTTGCTATCTTTATCTCAACAAAAACTGTTTGAAAAAACGAACTACATGATAAGTGATTTCATGTGAATGCATGGCTTTATTAGAGCATATCATTTTTTTCTGTCTGGCGCTGTTCATATTTGCCTAGTCTGGATGTCTGCGCCAGGGCAAACATAATAATAGCTCTTCTTTTTAAACATGTTAGTCCATTCTATTTTCAAATTAAATTCGTAAAAATAAAATAAAAATATCTCCATTCTCACTACGTAGTACAACACGATCTATCGCGGCGGACCGTTCATGTTCCTGCTACGAATTCTATTAGAAGAATGGGATGGGAGGTCTTGAAGCATATTTTATAGTACTTAATTTTTTTGGCGAATAAATGAAATTATAACTGCAACATCAGTCTAAACGTTGTGATCTGCACCTCCAAAACGCTCTGACATTGCTCTTCTAACCTCACTTAACTGCCGAAAAGAAAAATAATGAACTGTACAGGAAAACGAAACGTTACTAACTAGACACTACATCTTTGACTGCTGGCTGATCTGTTATGGCATGTTACTCGTATGTTTTTTTTTGTTTACTTTTTATGCTGATTTTGAGCGGCAAAAGCTGTGTTGAAAGAACCGAAATTGTTCTCGCGAGGTTTACTTTATGCTCAAAATCAGCATAAAAAGTAAACAAAAAAAACATACGAGTAAATCGCTTACCATGCCAATACAAAAATTTGATTATTTATAATTTAATTTCTGTATTGATTAAAACAAGAGATATTATTATTTTGTCCTTTTCAATGTAAACATTTCATTTACTGATTTTAAATGCCAATAGTGCACTAAAGTCACTTGTCAAAATGTCAAATCAATGTTCGTGTTTTATTATTGCAAATTGCGAGGGAATTAAAACAACGATTTTCGCATAATTTCATTTACAGTGCGCTTACATCAAAAGTATGGCCATAATGGAATGTAAAAGTCAAAAGTCAGATATGGCATAAGGCCGTGGTATTGGCAGTGGCTTTTTCTTGAAGTTGAGTGCCTTAATTGGCGTGCTATCAGGGTAACGTGCTAGCCCTATACGGTGTGCCATACTGGACTGACGAGATTTGTGTAGGAATATACGATTTGTATAATTTGCTAGAAAATTGATCTTTCACGTAGTCCCATCTTTTGCTCGTCGTGTGGTTAGAACCGACGACAGACCTAACAGTCCCTAAAACAGATTAATTAGGTACGTTAGTAAATATTTTTAATTTAACTGGTAGTTTTTGTGAATCACCATGAAAAGTAACCAAATTCAGGAACGACATTTTTACCGTTTTTGTAATTCAACGCCATCTATTGATGAGTAGCTGAACCAAATATTTCCTTAATTATGGTAAGCTTATAATATGAGACTACAGCATAATTTTTCAAGCTTAGCCTCACAAATTAGTAGCAAAATGCTAGCTGCAATTTAGCTATAAATAACTCAAGTGTTATTGAATAGATCATTACAGCCGTAATAGGGTTGAGAGCCGTGAGTAATGCCATAAGTTACACCTTATTATAGTGATCAATCGGTGCAAGTTCAACGCAAACATTGATGCAACTTCCGATCGTGCTAAGTGGCGTCATATTTCCGGTTGTATTTATAAAATGCAGTTGTGATTTCGAACTATTAAAGTTCTGTTTTTTGTTTTTTAATTAGCGTTATCGTAGTTTAGCGTCTTCATTATGTAAATAGTGTATTTTTTATAAACTGTTACCTTTACTACGGCGTAGCAAATTTGCTACGAAGGGAGCGTTCTATGCGGTAACCCTGATAATAACATTATCCGCGTAACAAAGTACGAGTATACAACTTGGTAGAGAAGCACAACTGCTTGTCAATATAGACCAAAATAAAAGGTATCTATGTTTCGAGATGAATCCTTCGTGAACATCACATTCACAGCACAGAAACTTATCGTGAGTTAACGTAGTTGCCTTTACAAAAAAAAAAAGATGTGTTTTGGGCTCAAGAACGCACTCTTCACGGCAGTCCACAGTTTTTAAAGCAATTAAACAGCGCGTAATAAAAACAATGTAACCGCAAACATAAAACGCTGATCTTACGAAGTCAACGATAACTTTTTATGTCGCGCGATTTATCTTATCTACTAAGCAGTTAACGGTCTAAGACTCACCAGCGCGGAAGACCTCTCCGCAGCCATCGCAACGGCTGGCGAACTGGGCATCGTAGCAGTTGCCGCAGTAGATCTTGTCCAGCTTGGAGCCGAACTGCTTGTCGACCAGCGAGACGCGGCACTTGGCGCACAGGAAGCAGGCCTCGTGCCAGTGCTTGTCTTTGTACGACAGGTCCTGGGGAGGAGCGTTTGAGGTTAGAATGGCGTGAAGAATGTACTCCTAGGAGTCATGCAAATAAAAATCACGTCTATATTGGAATAGTATGGATAATGCGCCTGCGTAGTGAAGGTGCGGATAGCTAAAGAGTGCGAATGCTGTCCGAAATGTAAGAGATGCGATCCCTGTTTAGTTTAGCCATAAATCGTTCTTCTCCGCAGACATCCTTATAATGGCCGTGCAAAGTTCGTAAAAAATCATTTGTCTAATCTAAATCTAAATTCGTGACATATGAATTTTGAAAGGAATATTATTATTATTATTTTTATTCGTAATTAATGTAGCTTCTATTAAATTTTTAGTAGTCTGATTACATAATAGTCTTGGCTGGACTGGACGGACAGTATTAATACCCAAAAGATGGACACAATTTTACATAGCATATTATTATTAAAGCTCTAGGTATACCTATTTTTCTCACACAATGTTTTATTGTAACCTGTTTGACCACATGTAAGGCCACTGTTTATCGAGTGGTTTTCCTTCATAAAACGCACATAAAATCGGTAACACATGTTCCACCTACTCAGCCTATTCGCCTACTTGTAACATCTTTACAACCTCAATGGAAATCTAACAAACAATTTTCCTAAGAAGGCATCGCTAAATGCTGCGTGGGTGGTAATTATAAGCTTTATTTGAAAAATCAATCAAGTGAGTGAGCGAGCTTATTTAGTGTAGCGCATGCACCATGTTTGTTTTTGGCTGGTCTTGGCAATTATGGAAACTAAATGTCATTTGTTTTTATATTGAAGATGCATAATGTAGCTCTGTTGTATGTATGTAACAAGAGTTTGTATTATCCGATTACTTTTGTTATTGAAATTTGCCTGAAGGAATTCAAAGGTTGTGTGTGAAGTACCAACTCGCCCTAGGTCAGCGGGGTCGACTTAGGCCTGATCGCCCTCATTCAGGGTAGGCTCGAGCCCCTTAGTGTGACGTTTATGAACAGGTAAAAAAAGATATGTATGCAAAATAATTATACTGAGCTGGTTATAACTTTGTAGGATACTGCACAACATGTTTGAAGCTTTTTCTGAAAATTGTTATCTGTGTTTGCTTTTGTCTTTACGGATACGCTTGTTACTGATGTATTCTTCCAATTTGTGTATGCTATCGACTGATGTTCTGCCAATTAATTCACCTTTCATCTTTTGCGATCAATCTGCGGATGCATTTTTCTTAACCAATTGTGATGTCTGATTGTGTTGACTGATTGTTTGATCAAAGTAGTAGCAATTGTTTGCATGTCTGTATAATTTGGTGTGGTGTGTATTTCGAAAGAATTTCGTCATTCTGTAAGTATGTTTACGTCCTAAAACTAGCTAGTTTAATGATTGCTTACATTTTCGGCATTCACATTACGTCATACAGATCTCAACCTATTTCGACGAATGATTCACAGCAATTTACGATTTCAGATCAAGTTGCGGTTATAATAATCTCAGTATTATTGCTTTCTCGTTATTTGGGTTCACTGACCAAGGAACGAGCATCATGCTTCTGATGTTTAACAGAGCCTCTCAGTCTTTTACAGAAAACTCTCCAGGTGATTTTTTCGGGTCACGAAAATAACCCTCTCGGCCTAAATAGATATACAAACGAAACATGTTGACAAATGTTCAGTTTCAAAATAAAGCTCCCCTCATTCTCGCTCTATTCCTGTCCGGTGGGAGTTTGCTTGACAGCATATTCCTATGTTTTCAACCGAATGTCGTAATGTCAATAAAACTACGTTTATTTTTGCCGGCTACGAAATTCTTAGTCTCGGATGTTGAATCAAACGCAACATAAATCTCAAAAGAATCGCCGGGCGGATCCACCCATGGTTTGTCAAGGTTGCGAACCATTAAATAATACTGTATCCGACTCAAAAATAGCTTCACTTGTAGCAGCAGCCCGCGTGTTTTCTAAAAGCAAGCCAATTTGTTCAAGTCTAGTGTAGAAAGTAAACAATTTTAAAATAACACTAACAATATTGCTCGTTACACTGATTTATATAAACATGACGTTAAAGTGTTCTAGAATGTTAATAAAAACTATAACAATAATGAAATCTTGATAAATACAAATACGTTGACTTGATGTGTTGGACTTGTCGTCGGATCATTTCAATTGGTGTGATTTCATGTGTTGATCGCGGAGATTAAATCGGATTGGTGCGTCTGAGATTGCGGGAACAAAAGTATACCTACGTGTAAACATTAGACGATTTGCAGCTGTTTAGCCGGACAGGAAAAGTCATTCGCTGGTTAGAGATAAATGTATAGTTTGGCGTAGCCACGCTATGTCGGCTTGGCAGCGATCGTGCTGGGGCCGTGTGCAGAGGTGCGCCACAAGAATCTAGGACGGCTGGAGTGACATAACTAAATTTGATCGGCGAAACAAACAAATGCTTCGGATTCTAATACTATTTCGATGACATCTACAAAAATAGTTAGGTAAATATTTGTTTGTATAACTTTTTTGACCTCTGTCATAATTCTGAAATACCTAATAAATTCTTCAACACTGAAATAATAAAATGTGACTTGGCATTCAATCTAACGATCTCAATCATACCAACCATAAAATAAAAAATTATTCAATTGTCATTGCTATCAATGTCAATAATAAAGTTGACAAAGATGATGATTGAAAAATGTGAATGCCAAAGTCGGAATTTATGAAACAAGTTGTATTGCACTTGCAGATAATAACTTGTCATGATTTAGATGAGGGGCGGGTTGTATTTTAATTAACTGGGAAGATAAACAGTGAGAGTATTAAAGAGTGTAATAATTATTTGTATTCGGCACTTAGGAAATAACCTACTGTAAATAAATATTTTAGAGCTTACAAGCTCAAGCTATTACTAAAAGATTCAAAGGCAAAGTGAGATTGACATGTACCTAAATATATTTAACTTCGGCTAGGTAGGTAAACAAATGCCCCCGCAGCTTTTGACAATGTTTATGAACGTTGCAGTTGGAGAGGGTGTTGATGCAGTAAACATGTCAGACGCTAGACGCTTATGGCTGATTATGACTCTATTACAAAGGCTCATCAAACAAAAGAATAGAGTAGAACAGTATTTGAGAGACCTTGAGTATCATGAAAGGTACATCACAAGAAACTTACCTTGGAGTCAATGCCGATGATCTTGCTGCACTCCTCGCAGCCGTTGGCGAAGACGCTCTCGTAGCACTTGATGCAGTAGGGGTGCTCATCCCTCAGGACATAGCGCTGGCCAGTCAGCGACTCGTCGCACTGCCAGCAGCAGAAGTGGCCGCTGTGCCAGTCCTTGTTCATCGCCTTGGTGTATTCGCCGCTGAAAATGAGCTGGGGACAAGAGAGAGTGAAGATGACGATAAAGGTAAAAAAGAAAGGAAATACTGCTTATAAAGAAGTGGTTAAGATGATAGTAAACATACACTGTATAAAAGCATTATTCTGTGTTTCGTTGAAGTTTCAAGTTCTTTTTTTTTTCGTAATTACGAAATCACTATGCGTGGCTAATAAGGCAATACAGATAATACACTAAATTATTTATTTGCAGTTATATTTGCAAAAACGTTGTAAGTGTCAAAAATAAAATATAGTTTAATCAATCATCACCAGATAAAATTTTGTCGCTTCAAAAGCTCTTGTTTTCATTAAAACTTTGAAGTAATGTCATTCTACTAGTAATGTCATTCCAGTTACGTTCTATGTTCACATATTTTGAACATAGCCCCTAAAAGTTCAAGTATGCCTTGAAACTTTCATAAACTTTAATGGGGCTTGGTTCTGCAGGTACTAAAGAGGTTTTATCACGGGTTTTATTATCATGTTCCAGTGTTAGTACAACTTCGCCTATAAATACCTTAGATTAGGTCGGGTATGTGAGGGTGGCCAAAGCGCGCCTAGCATTTCGAACGGATACGTCATCGGTCATGTCACACGGTGGAACCCGATCGGTAATCGACACTTGGCTGTCACAGACACTAGCGTCACTCACTGCACGGTCAAGGGAGTTTGGCCACCTCACACATACCCATCGTCGTTGGTCGTGGTCTGGTTGGTCTGTTCCACTTCCGTAACGGTAACTTCTCCATCCTGGTTCTGCTGAGATTCCCGGCGCTTGGAGGTCTTTTTGACCTTCCTTGTCTTGCGCTCTGTGGTAGTGAACTGAACTTGCACGTCTACGTCAGCCATGGCAGCAGTATTCGAATTTCGGATCTACGTTAGGGTATCACTGGACGCGGTCGCGACCCGGATTCGAATGGCGAGCACCGGTGGCCGAATCGCAGGAATTATTCCAGAATGTTTAGCGACGCGGTGGGGGGAGTTTGGGATTTAAATTTGGAAGAGTGACGGAGAGAGCAGGTGTGCGGGCGTTTCCGAGCGAGCGAGCTTCTTCGGCGCTGGCGGTTCTACTGCCCGGCGTGAATTTGACGCCCGCCGCCACGTCGCCGCCCTGCGTTTTACGCGATCAAATCCGATGTAGGGCGCCTTAGTCGTTGTGAACTTAAACGTTCCCTTATCGTTTGGCCGCGATTCAACTAACGCTGTTATTATTGGCGAACAATGATTAATGTCCGACGCTTGACCCAATACGCATAATCAAATTATGCATTACAGTTTATGCCTATGAGCTTCGAGTAATGCACTTGACTTTATATCGAGCACGGATTTACAGCTGCGGTTGGCTAAATTTATTGTTGTAAGCAGGGTGATAAACGAAATGCCTGTTAGGTTTCAGCGTTCAGAAACATTTGTTAGTCAGTCAGTACCACGCAGTAGTGTTCGTCATTTTGTTTGTGTTTCCGCATAGGGAAACCTGCACACTCCTGCGAAGAAATTCAAAGGTTGTGTGAAGTTGACCAACCCCCACGGGGACAGCGTGGTCAACTAAGGCCTGATCACCCTAATTTGGAGTAGGCTCGAGCCCCTCAGTGCGGATCGTATAAGAGCTATTGTTGGTGATGATGAAGATGAGGCCTTGGTTAAGCTTAGTTGAGTGCCAATTATCAATTTCACACAATCCTTGAATTTCTTCGCAGTCACTGTAGGTTTCTGCCCGATGTATTTAAATTAGAAACCACGTCGGTATGTGTTGGAATTTGAACCCAAGACTACTTGTACAGAAGGCAGACACTCTGATCATCACACCAACGACATTATATAACTTTAAAATATATGAATCGAAGAAGGAAATTTCAGGTATTGTACTAATTCAAACTCATTAAATGACAAGCATACCGTTGATCATATAAAGAAACAAATTAACAACAATAATACCTTGGGAAACTGAATCATTTAGGACTCTTTTAACTGCACAATTTTAATTCTATTTTATCTGACACCGTTTACGATGACAAGAAACACGAAACTAAACTGATAGAAGAACGAATGAGTGACAAAAGGCATCCTCAAAATATTTGTTTCAAAACAATCTTTTACCAAACACTAATCAAAACAATAAACAATGAAAGGTTCAAAAAAAATCTAACTCGTCAATGCAATGAATGAATGGATGACTCATAGTCGGCTTTCTTCAGCTATTAATTAGTTGGTGTCAAAGCAGCAGTATTATAAATGACATCTAGATACTATCGCATCTGATCCTATCTTTAAGAGAGAGAGTGCTACATCTGCTTATAAAAATATTCTCGAGTTGGATCGTTGTTCGTGAATCTAATTTGACAAAAGCGTTGTTTTCGAAATATGTAGATTTTTCCTCCTCATAAAAAAATAAAAGAGCCACTACTGTAAAGCATATATACCTACTGAATAAGATGCATTTGTAAAGAAACCCAGAACCTGTTATTGTTTAAACAATAATACGCCATTTCATGACCTGATAATTTCTGAATACAAAATATTTTGGATTTGAAATCGGCTTTTTGATATTCAGTATAATTATCTGAACAACATGGTACCTATTTACTATACGATACAACATAAAAGATGGCTATATTTCTGTCAAAATTAAATAAGAAATCAATTGCAACATTATAACAACAAACTCAACGTAAGTACTAAGAAATTGCCTCGACCGAGAATTTGGATGGTGTAAATACGATATGAAGGGAAGTACTCGAACCTACGCAAGCACGCTGCACAGGTGTTCCTAATCGCAACGCTCACGCTAATCCTCGTAAAAATAACCAATGAATGAACCAAGATCGAGACCTTGCGCTCGCGCCGAAGACAGTGCGCAGACGGAAAGCACATGTTGCTGTACAGGTAGAGCTCAAAGTCAAACAGGTTTATAAAGTACATAGATTTCTAATAGGTGGTATAGGAGAGAAAATAGATAATGGGTTTTTAGTAGAAACTTCATTAAACTAAGAATCTATTTTGTTTACATTTCTTAATGTATTGATGCTATTTAATTTTCAATCAAAAACTAAGAAAAATATTTTAACACAAAATTAAGACAAGTCAACGTCTTCTCTATCAAATACAAATTTGCAGACGAAGAATCTGTAGTTACTTGTAAACCTCACAGTCTACCAACGCCTACACTCTGATAAGGTTCACCCAGCTATTGGCATCAATGAACGTACCAAAAACCTTGCGGTGAAGACAGCACCCAGACGAACATATTGGAAAACAAGCGAACAACGGAAATCGTAACCACATCATCGATAGCTATCAGAAACTATAATAGTGCAAGAAAAAGGTTCGGGTGTTTTCAAGTGGTTTGGTTTGCAGGAAACAATATCTTAAGAATTAAATTACAAATTGTGTAAGAGCATTCATTGTCGATCCTTTTCAGTATTATGATACTATAGAAAACGTTGGAGTTAGAGCTATTTTTGCTGGAATGTTTCTGTTGTTTATGTTTGATGATAATGACCTCTTATCCTTCATCAGGGATGTTTCTGTGTAGTTTGATCTTAATTCTCAAGTTCAGCATTTCGAACCTTCGTTTGGTTTTAGCCTTTTTGCGCAACAGCAAAAATTATACTCTGTTGATCAGTTTGATCAGTTATAATTTAAGTGAGTAGCATTTATATCTACATTTTCATTTTCATATGTACATTTTCAGTGATCAAAGTCAAATTTTAGATTAATCAGAAATCAGAAAAACAATATTTCTCAGAATTTTGGAAAGCATTATCGTGTTTGTGTACGTTTTGTTCTAGCATCGGTTTCATGGTATATTTAGTGCATGACGAGTTCGCTCCAGCCGAAATAGACTAGAAAGGGGTCGCCCGCCAGCACGTTTGTAGGCGATATTGTGAAGTAATAGATATGTAATGGTACGTAGCGTGGGTAGAGTTCATTTGTTTGAAGAGACAGCTGTTTTAGTACTACTGCATACATATTTTAATAATGGTGCCTTAATTTTGTAAGGCACGATTATTTTATTTTTTCAAGACAGTACAACATTACATCACATCTATCATCATCACCATCCTTGACATCGGCATTACTATCTTTAAACGCATTTAGCTAATGCTGATAAATTCAAAATATGAGACCAATGATTCCAATCAATCATTTTGAAAGAATAAAAAAGTGCAAGAGACAAACCTCAGAGATTTTTACTGCATGGGGTTGCACTCAAAGCATAGACTGAATTTAACTTCTCACAACCGCACTATACGAAACACTACGGAATTAGGAATATGTAATAGCATAACATAAATATCACATCTTGTATACAACAAAACCGAAGAAACTGATAGTAGTAGATACTAAATACATGACAGTCTGCTTAAATACCTAGG
Organism: Carpatolechia fugitivella; assembly: GCA_951230895.1. NCBI lineage: Eukaryota > Metazoa > Arthropoda > Insecta > Lepidoptera > Gelechiidae > Carpatolechia > Carpatolechia fugitivella. Next base: position 15,732,505 of record OX579651.1, read on the forward strand.
TAGTTTGTAGGTATAACGAAGGGCACAAGCGAAAACTTTACCCTCCTACGTTTCGTGCAGTCGGGTAATTGCTCCGTTTCCGTCGTAAAACTGAATCACACATGGAATCACATGGGACTTGGACGGAATCCTATACCCTGCGGTTAGTTCAGAATACCTTGTAGAATACCACAAGGGACTTTGCTTGCGTTTGCTGTATGGTAACCGCAGTAACTCTATCTTTTGTTATTATGGTTTCTGTCTGTGTTTCGGTTATACACCGTGAAATTTACATCGTTTTGTTCCCGCCGTGTAGTGATAGTACCCGTCAAACTGAACAACTTTTCACGAAAAAAAATTCCAGTGACAAAAAAATTTTTAGTCTCTCCATACAAAATGCGTCGCTCGGGAGTCTCACTTTTGTATGGAGAGACCAAAAATTTTTTTGTCGCAGGAATTTTTTTTTTTCGTGAAAAGTTGTTCAGTTTGACGGGTACTATCACTACACGGCGGGAACAAAACGATGTAAATTTCATGCTGTAGACACTTTATCAACGCAAATATATTTTTATGTGTTTTCAGGGAATGTGAGTATTGAACTATTCAATGTGAGTATTTGCAGTGAACAAATTATGTCAAAAATCTATACAATTTCGAGTTGACAAAATTTGTGTTCTACTCTTTCTAATACGACTACGGACGATATGTAGAGTTTTATTACTTATTGCAATAAATATTCATGAAAATTAAAAGTACCTTATATCCTAATGATTTTGTCATGGTGTGACCCCGCATATGCCTACTTAGATCAATCAAGAATCTTATGCTTACCTCAGAAGCATATAAAAAAAGTTTCGGTTCATTATTTCATTCACGCATCACATCAGTGTCACAAGGTCAAGAGATATTTTATTTTATAAGACCTTGCTGCGCACCGTGTGACAAAGGATAGAGTTAAAAAAAGACAATACCCCGATCATACCGGAATTTCCACTGCTGAAGGAAAAGTAATTTTCTCGCCGAAGATCCCCGTTTGCAGATAAGCGTGAATAAGTGATTCATGGTGATCTTAGAGGGCAGATACTCTGACTACTTACTCGTAGAGGACAGAATATCCATGGGAATAGATTTTTTGAATGACAGGCTAAAATAAAATATTCATTTCATTTCAAGGTAGATTTTGAGACATGATAAAACCTCAACAAAAATAAAAGATTATTAGCAATTTGAGTAACAAAACTGGGACAATCGCAGAATCCTTCCTACGGAGACACCTTCCCCAAAAACTTTACAATGACCTGATTACACGGCACATTTTACTATTATACCTCTACATCTGGTAATGAATTCGAGTTATATTGCTTTGTTTGAAGTCCACTTGGACCGATAAATTAATATTGCAGCAGCAATTACCGATTTTAGAGATTAGAGTGTCGGTGGTGTAATGGCTAGGGTCGCTGCCTCCCGGACGGGAGTCCTGGGAGACGCAGGGTCGATCCCCCCACGTACCAATGTGTTTTGCATTTTGAATTCATATGTAGGTTTATTCGACGCTCTTACGGTGAAGGAAAACATCGTGATGAAACCTGCGCACTGCTGCGATGAAATTCAAAGGTTGTGTGTGAAGTCGACCAACCCGCACTGGGCCAGCGTGGTCGACTAAGGCCTAATCGCCCTAAAACATGGTAGGCTCCAGCCCCTCGGTGGGGACGTATATGATCTATTCATGAATGACCGGTTTTAAGTTTATTCTTCAGAAGCAAAGGATATCAGTCACGAATTAAAAGGTTCTAACATCAACATCAACGGCCCGTTACAGTCCACTGCTGGACTATGAGCCTCCTCCACTTAAGTGGTGGGTTTTGCCATAATCTCCTCGCATGGCAGGCAGGTTGGAGATCGCAGATTAAAAGGTTACTGTATCAGAGAGCGTTGCTGCCCGTTCCCTGTTCAATGTGCAGTCCCTAAGTCGCCTCTTACGACACCCACGGGAAAGGGGTTCTAATACATATACTAATTACTTACAGGCAATAAGCCAACCGTAAGTGTAGTATGAGCAATTACAGGTGAAACAGTTGGCAACACTGGTACAGCTGTAAATACGTCAGTGCAACGGATAGACAACCTTGCAGTGAGTGATCTTCATTAATACAGGTATCGTTCTTGTGGCGCACTCTCAATCATTCATACAGTCAACTACAAGACGACCTACCCTTAATAAACTTTACTGCGACACAAATTAAAGTAGAAACTAAATAATGGTGTAACTAATATAATTATCTATAGCAACATTTCATAAACCGACAGAGAAATGTTAAAAAATTTCAGTGCTATCTTTCATTAACTTTAATGTAGATTTTTTGTATTTAAAATTTTCTCAGAATCTCGTAGGTATCTGTGAAATTTACATCGTTTTGTTCCCGCCGTGTAGTGATAGTACCCGTCAAACTGAACAACTTTTCACGAAAAAAAAAAATCCTGCGACAAAAACATTTTTGGTCTCTCCATACAAAGTGAGACTCCCGACCGACCCATTTTGTATGGAGAGACCAAAAATTTTTTTGTCACAGGATTTTTTTTTCGTGAAAAGTTGTTCAGTTTGACGGGTACTATCACTACACGGCGAGAACAAAGTTCATGCTGTATAGGTATATATCTACATACTTCGTCTACATATATATAAACGAATCTCTATTTATTTATTTTTTCGTGAATCACGCATGATGTCGTGACCAAGGATGAACGGCTCGACCTTTTTCCAATATTTTATTTGCTGTATTTGCTGTATGAAAGAAAAAATAAGAAAATTGCGCACAAAATTAGAGATTTAAAACTATATAAAATTTTCTAATGTAACCTTAGCAACTGCTAGTCGTTTGACATTCAATATTCATAGACAATGGCCCCGATTCGGGAAGTTATGCTCTCTATCCTTTTCGTTTTTATGACCAACGAAAGAGACGTGTTGAATTCAGATGAACGAATTATATTATTTTGAATGAACGATAACCTAAAATAAGAGCATAGTTGTCTGTCAGATTAAGATTTAAAAAAAAAAAGTCGCATGTTTCACGTGTTCTCTAAAATTGTGCAATCGACGCGTCCATAAGGTTCTAATTTCTAATTCTATGTTTGACAGCCCTTATATTAGAAGGGCCATCTCCTGTCCCTTTTTAATCTTTAAAAGGTGAAAAGGACTGACGAACTAAAATTAAGTATTAGAGCGTGACTGTGTGAATCGCTGCCAATGTCTGTCTGGTTAGCTAGTTTATAATAAAATTTCTATGAAATGTGCACCCGCACCCTATGCATCGGGTTGCATATTAGAAACCTTAAGATGTCGTTGGAAAAAGAGTATGCTCATACCATAAACTTATCTAAAGATTTTATTTCATGTCATTTCTATTCTGATTTAATATTTTGGTTTCTGAACTGCAAGCATTGATCAAACAACGAATTCGTCAAAAACCCGGACATTCCTAAAATTATATTTGCAAGCGAACCGAGCTTTGAACTTGGAACTCCGTCAAATGACCGTCAGATCACCGTTTCCCCTTCATTGAACCTAACAACGATATATAATTCATCTGTCTCATCTCTGCTCGTTCATCTCTTTGAGAAGCCATATTTTTCTCTCGAGTAGCTTCATTAGATCCTTTTGAATTGACGCAAATTGTGGAGTTCCTTCGTTGTACTGAATGCGACTGTTAGGCAGTATTAGAGGATAATTGCTTCGCGCCCGTGTATAATAATTTTACGAGGAGTTTTTTGTTTGTTAGGAGGGGAGTTAGTGGTGGTTAGTGGTGGAGAGATTAAAAAATACTGACGCATTTGAATGACTTTGAGATCAGCGCTCATAGCTTTTTACACTGCCTGTATTATGTGCAAGTTTTGATAAAATAGAGGATAACTTTGTGTTTATTGATACATTTTTAACTATAAATTTACCTAAATTAAATTATAGTTCTAATTTTAATCATCGCAAAAATGGGTAATCAGCAGCTTAAAATTGCTACGGCTTTGTTAAATTTTCATCCTCGTAGGTTTCTAATTAAGAAAGTATAAAATAATAAAACGATGATTGAACATCAAGTTTTAACTAAAATAGTGCTCGTGCATAAATTTGTACAATAAAAACAAATATCTGATCTCTGATATCATTTATAAAGAACGCGAACCATCACATAGAGAACCCTTGTTAGATACTTTCAACTCCTGATTGCCATGAGAAACTTCCACAACAAAAATATATGAAGAAAATCGCACTGCAAATTGGCATAAATCTGTACTTTACTTGTAGTATGGCACTTACTGTTTGCACATCAAACGACTTTTCAAAGCCTTTGTAATTTTCAGCTTTTCTTATTAATCTATCAACTCAGAACAGTTTTAGATTAGACGTTATGCAAATTCAAGAGTTTATTCACCTCGTCTCTCCCTGGCGACTAAAAATACAGAAGTTATAAGTTTCAGCCAGAATTTATTGATGAAATTTATTTCGTAACATCAAATTTTCTCTCTAAAACATGTAATTTTTTTTCTATATGTGTTTTGTTACATTGACGTAAAAAATCAAGTCAACTTGGTGTATGGCGCCACTGTTGAGTGTTACTAAATGTGAGCAATAAGGAATAAAAGTGGAACTAAATGGAGCCACAAGAGTATGTACCAAATGGACGCTATTGGATGACTAAACGTCAAAAAAAACCATCCGACATTTGTTTGACCAATCAACGCCTTTTAGAAATATGCTTATGTGGCGCCATTCAATTCCAGTTTTATTCTCTATGGACAGTAAGACGTCAAAATATTAATTTGACATTTATTGAACATCTAGTAACACTCAACAATGACACCATTTATTTCCAAATATTAACCTTAATGCGCTTCGGATTTTCAAATAACGGCAGTGTTCGGAAGGAATAAGGTGAATGCAGTCGCTCAGATTTAACAGCGGAATTTCTCTAAAACCCAGAGCTCTTGGCTAGTTATCTCCACACTGTACAGTCTGAGCCCTTTTTTAGCACACAGACGATTATTTATAACCCAACTTGTGTCATTAAAGGTCGAAGCTGCGTCATCTTTATTAAGACATATCTGGGTCGAGGTAACTCGCGTCTACCACACCAATGTATTTTTGGCGGCAACGTACAAACATTGTGCAACATATTCAATTTTGAATTTCGATTATTGTTATCTGTGACGGGTTTGAATTTTTTTTGCTGGTAATGGCCGGAAGATGACCGGAAGTGGTGTTTCGTTTCATGAAGTCTTTTACTTGTAATGTTTATTTTTAATTTTGGAACACCTAAAAAAAGTGAGCTATTGCTGTTAATTTTACAGTTTCATCACTCAAAAAGTTTGGCAGGTGTGGATGTTTTGGCTCTAAAGCCAACGAGAAGTCTACTGAACTTTTGTTTCCAAGGCTTCTAGATATGCGATATATTTGTGACATGTTATTTGAGTTTTTTGTACAGTTTTGGAATAATGTGTGTCACAAACTTTTCTAAAGAAGCCAAACCAATTAGGGCCTGATACTTTTCCAGTCTAAGAAGGTAGTAAAGAAAACAAACTCGTAGGGGGAATAAAAGTTTAATGTTGTCACAATCAGTCATGCTTATCGAAGCTCTCACAGCGTGCTGTATTAAAGGCGGCTAGTCTCCAGAGTTACCCCAAAAGTCGTCTAAATCGTCATCTTCCGTTACCTTCTCTTTTGTTTCTTCCTTCTCTTCCTCGAAAGAGTCGAGTTTGGGTACGTCCTTGAGCCGTGGTCTGACCTCCACAGTGTCTTCGGGGGCAGCAATGTCCCACGAGTGGGTGCGTTCGTTGGACTTCTCGCGCGACCGACTTCTGGAATAAGAGCGCGTGTTCAGATTAGGCGAGCTCCCGAAACTGCCACGTTCGGCAGACATACGCTCAAACTCCGCTTCTTCGAGCGACGTGAACATTTTCAACTCCTCCTCGCGCGAAGCCCGAGACTCGCGCGAAGACGTCGACGACGAGGAATGCCGCTTTTTGAAACTCCGACGCCTGCCGGTCGGGTCGTTCCGTTGCAACGGACGGTACTTTATTCCGTCAAGAGATCTTAAACAAAACAACATGAGTCGGTATAGTACAGGTGAACGATGGCAACGGAAGTAGCTTTCTACGCGTGCGGGTGAAGATGGAGCGAACACTGGTGATGGTGCTACTACTACGACTAGCGGGGATGAGCGACACTACGGATGATGCGTGCTCTTCTACTACTGATATTAACCTTAGGAAATCTTCGCTGTATACTTTTACTCCTCTGGTGTTGTCTTCGAATGATTGGAAATGTATTTCGGGCAGCGGCGATTGGATGGGGCTCTTGGGACGGTAATGCCAGGTCACTTTTTCATCGTTCGCGTCTTTTTCTTCTCGCTCGTCACGCTCGAAAGAAGAGCCTTCCGAAAAATGAGGATCTGAAATATTTTCAGAAGTAGGTGATCTGTTTCGTTGTCCCACATTGAACGATTCAAATGAGCTCGATATGATTGTTTTCGTTCTTGTCGGCGTATACCTGTCGCTCCTGTAGTCACCGTTCGCTTGGGAGATGGAGCTATTGGAGTCAACAGATTCTTGGCCGAAGCTCGAGATTTTCGTGGAGAACAGAATTGCAGTGGAGTCGGGTTGACCGTCGTAGTATTTGACTGCAGCAGACTTCAACTTTCCGTTTGTGTCTTCGGTTAGGCAGAGGTAGCCCTGGCCGGTCTGTTTGGTCCAGTCGACGGAGTTGGAGGGGTTGGTGGACTTCTGCAGCAGCATGCTCCAATACTCGACGAGGTCCCGGAAGTCTGGTTCGGTATCGGGCAACATCCCACACACTATGTGGTTGAGGCACTCTATAGCTTCACGGACGCCCGCGTACGAAATTAGAGCGGAGAGCGCTAGTCCCATTTTGCACAGAATTATTTACTATTTACACACTTTTGTTTATTTTTTGTTCAGGAATGTAAGGACGGGATTAACATACAGGGTGAGACGGTCAGGGGAGCAGGGATACAGCGTACGCCGAGACAAGACTGTAACAACTGAAATTAAAGCGATGTAGTTGCCAAAGATTTTGAGTCCAATTTAGAATAGAGCTTGGCTAGAGCTAGTCAATAGTCGGGAGCATGTAATCTGGGCGCAAGGCCGCGGCCGAGACAATGAACAAGATTAACACCTTGATTGATTCCCGATTCGGGTTTATGTGCCTTTAGGTGATATACTGCAACGATACGTCATGCCAAGTTAATAGCGGCTTCATCGCCGTCTAAGTTCCAGTAGAGTCTCCGTACGTAGCTCGCGGCAAATGTGATGGGGATAGACTCTTGCTTGTATGTGCACAGCTTTCACGGAGTGAGTAAAAGGACATATTTGTAATATAGAGAATTGTATATACCTATAGTTCATTTTTGTCATGAAGTCTGAAATAGCGAGTGTTTGACCTGTTTTTTTTACAACTGGATACTCCTTATGGATAGCTAGCCTTTACTTTACAAGAGGAAAAATCGAAATCAGCTTCTAAAGTATAATAAAATAATGTCCGAGTTGCCTGAAAAAACCTCTGTAATTAAAGATCCGATGATATTACACGGGTCCGATGCTGATTTTTCGACTTCATATACAACCTTTTAATTTCTTTGCTGGCAATGCAATGTTTCACATGGTTGATCGTCTATAAACATAATTTATATCTTAATAAGATTTATCTTCAGAGAAAGAGAATATTATTTGGCAAGAACAATGGGTATAATTTCAAGAAGTGCATCATAGTTTAGACTTACACAACAAAATTAATTATCAGATGTACGATTGTAATCGTAAAACTAATCATTTCTATCTCTGGCAATCTGAAAGCTCTGTGACTATTAGATACAAACGTATAGTTCATCAACAGCTCATATACGTCCCCACCGAGGGGCTCGAGCCTACCACCTAGTCGACCACGCTGGCCCAGTGCGGGTTGGTCGACTTTACACAAAACTTTTGAATTTCTTCGCAGGAGTGCGCAGGTTTCATCGCGATGTTTTCCTGCACTGTAAGAGCGTCGAATAAGCGTAATATGAATTCGAAATTCTAAAACACGTGGTACGTGGTTGGGATCGAACCCGCGTCTCCCGGACGGGAGGCAGCGGCCCTAACCACTAGACCACCGACGCTCTAGTCCTCGCTCTAGTAGCCGAAAATACTCGCTATTTTGGACTTTACTACAATAATAAATTACATATGTAACCTAAAGGAATAATTTTGGATGGTACTGTATCAATATTTTTTATCAGACTATATTATACACACACCGCTGTGGAAATAGTTACTTGGCTAATGATTAGTGGCATTATTTACCGGTCCGTCCGTTGTCTGGAATACTAGTTTGTGATCATAAGTACTATTGTACATGGTGCCTATCTATTTATAAATGACGGCTCCGTAGCCCAGGTGGTAGTGTATCTGCCTCCGACGCACAGGGTCGCGGGTTCGAATCCCCATTGGTGTGATGAACACTTGTGTTTGTCTTGTGTCTGGTTGTTGTTTATCTATATAAGTATGTACTCGTATTTATCTATTTATGTAATGTATATCAGCTGTCTGGTACCCATAGTACAAGCTCTGCTTAGTTTGGGATCAGATGGCCGTGTGTGAAGATGTCCCCACATATTTATCCAAGTATTATTATTTATAAATACAAAATACGTATGATAATTTGACATAGTAGTGTGCAGTGCCCAGAATATGTCAGTCTTAAGCCTAAGCTGTCATTGTCATTTGTTCTTGTTCTTCATTCCTTGAAGACACATTTTGTTCAAGGTGCCAAGACTAACAAGCCTACGCTTTGTTTGCGTTAATAGAATAATAAAAGATTTTTTCTTAACTTTTTGTTACTGACTAACCAAAAAATTTACATTGATTTCGATACTACTGGCTTATTTAGTTCAGTGCAGTGTAATATCAAATAGGTATCATTATTGTCATTGAACCTCAGCCAACCTGAACTTAGTCACGTCACGCATCGCTTTGTCTCTTTTTCACACTTATGCTTAGACTTGCCGTCCTTGTCACATCCTTGTGTAAGTTTTGTGCCATGTTAAAACACCGTTTGCCTTGTAAGTGACCTATCTGCGCCTTATAATATCATTGATTATTGTGAATTAAATATGTAAGTTTATGACGACGACCAGGCTCGCTAAGACCCTGATTCGGTTAAGTAAACCACGCTTGCGATTAGTGACTGCAGCATTAACTGGTCATGGTTCTTTTAACAAACATCTATATGTCTTAGGTGTTACTGACAGCCCCCTTTGCAGAGGCAGAAGAAACGGCTGTTCACGTCCTCATGGAGTGAACGAGAGTGGCGGACTACAGGGCTAAACACCTCGGTCAAGCGAGGGACCTTCCAGGGATAACCGGTAACGTAAAGGGCCTGCTGGGTTTCCTGGAAGAGTTGGGTTGGCTCGAATGACACTGCATTCCCACCCACACGCAAAATTAGACGTCGAGTTGCGGAAACCAGCCCGTTTTGACAATTGACAATGACAACGACATTGACGCGTCTCTTCTGAAAATTGACAATTTGACATTGATAGTCACTGACTGACAGCACGTTGGATGAAGCATCACAGAATTACCGAACTTGCTGGTATATAATTAAACTAAGATAACATGTCCCGTCCCTGCATATTTTCCTTCATCACCCGTGGTCCCTTCTCGTAGTACCTGGAAGGGACCACGGAAGCTTTTAGTGCAGCACTGACCAGTTTCCATACGATTGCTACGCTGTCACCGATGTCAGTCCTAAACACGGGTTCTAACCTTCAGCGTAACATGAAATGGGGCCCTAATCCCTATATAGCATTATTAAGTACACGTGGAGGGGAGGACTATGTTGTCGAATTTGAATCGACCTACAAGGTGGCTACAAGTTTGGTAGTATTTTTATTTGGCATGGCGGCGTAGCTCTCATAACCACTGTGTAAATATACCGTGTCGTGTGCAGGTATATAAATCATGTATTGTGTGTGTGTGTGTATGACAAACCCCGCCCAAACAATTCTGGAGCTTGACATTGAAACAAGCGCTGAAAATAGTGCTCTATGGGTGACTGATATTATGAGTCATCGACCTTTGGGACATTATGTTTTGTTCTGGGGAAATTATCTAAGGTATTTCTTTATTACATCTAGTGATTTATTTTAATTACATTGCTACGAGTATGTTGGGTCCGAGGTTGGGTCGTTCTTAGAGCGGTAAATTATTACTGTAACAGCGATGACCGGTAGTCAGCATTCGATATTTTGATAAGTGATATGTTAAGTGTGTAGATGCTGGATAAGTTCGCTTCAGTTTCACTATCGATCACTTCAACCTGGCTTACTATTTTTGTATGACTTTTTTTTTTCATTTGTTTTTTTTTGCCATATAACACGACTGCGTACAAAAAATTTAAACAATTGCACACGGCAACTTAATATTTCTCCATTAAAATGCGATTAATTCTATTTTAAAACTCGTTTTATTTTCAAATGTAAAATGACAATGCATTATACTTAACTGCGTAATTAATTATTGTACTTGTGCCAACCCAAGTAACGAAAAGTATTTTTTATTGCATCGATAAAAAATAGCGCACGAACTTTCTATTCGCAACTATGCTATCAGTATCGGAATGACATGGCGTACGCGCCGTACATAGTGCAGTACATAGTCATTAAAAAAAAAAGTGTACTTAAGTTTTTTAAAAGTGTACTCCTGTAGACAAATAGGCGGAGATGTGGACGGCCTCGTAGGAGATGGCGGGACGAGCTCGACTCTTTTTCAAGGAGTTGGGTTGAGGAAGCCCAGGTTAGAGAGAGGTGGAAGAAGAGGGACAGCAGTGGGAGTCTGGGCTAAATAAGATAAGTACTCCTGTAGTTTCTAAAATACTACATGCATGATGTGGTCGTGCTGGATATTCACAACCACTGCGACCACGGAGAAGATTTTAGAGTTTATTAGGTCCGACGTAGACTGAGGTCCTCATAATAGTGAATATGCATAATTTTTTTAAGTTAATTAATTGAAATATTTCAAGTTCCAGGTAAACACATAAAAATATGTTTTTAAATATTTTGCTCAGAAACAAAGTTATAAGAATATAAGTATATCTGTCCCTCTTACGAAAACAAAATTTTCTATGACAGATGTAATAGCCCGCGTGACATATGACGTCACATGTCACATCGAACTCCTCTGTCGAACCATCAACTTTAAAGCCCATCCAGGACCAGAAGTACCCCTGGGGGTACAACTCATCATATGTCACGCGGGCTATTACATCTGCCATAGAAAATTGTGTTTTTGTAAGAGGGACAAATATATTTGTTTAATAATGTTGTATCTAGTTTGTTTTTCGATCAATTTCGATTCTGTTTTGACTGTCAGTATTCTATTTTTGAATACTTTCAGATAAACTATGAAAAATAAAAATATATTTTTTATGCATATTCCCTATTCAGACGACTTCTTATTGTAACAACCGACTTTAAACTTTACACCACCACCGTTTTGATGTATATGGGTTTGTGGAACAGAACTGCATGTCAATCTCTAACTTAATCAGTTCTGTACCTACATGTGCTTAAAGCCTGTCTATCTAATCACATGTTGTCATAGTTTTCAGCCAAGTGTGCGCACGCGCCGACGGCATTCCTTTACAGCGGTCGGCTATTCACACGACTCATTTCGGCCGATTAATCTAATTACGTGCTATGACGTGACTGTGACGTCAGACGCGGCCCGTGTGAAGCGGGCTAAGGAGACGTGCATAATGAGGAGAGGAGCAGATGAGAAGGAGTGTGATAAGATAAAAGGCATTTCCTTATGAAGCCTTCAGGAGTGGTAGGTGTTTTTTAACTGCTGATTTTTACTGATCATGAAAATTAAACAGTCAAAGATATGAAACCGGTATAGCGGTACATGAGTTACAGTTTTTCCGTGCTTCGAAAGGTATGTTAAGCAGTTGACCCCGGGTGGTATCATAGATAGTGGTCTGTCGTCATTTAGCGGCTTATTTTTTTACTTCGCGCTTGTATATTACTAACATTTACATAACGTAGATAATTAGGTACTACATAATAAAATATTTTTGAAAACTATCTTCTTTTCACAAGTAAAGAAAAAACTAAGAAAAAAAAATAGATGGTCAACACAAATAAAGCCAGAGAGCTTAAAAAACTACTTTGCTTTGTTTTTTTCTTACTTCTATAGTAACCTAAAAATTGGCGTAGTCACCGTAGCACTTCTGCTACGACATTGAAATCGTAGCAGAGATTAGCGTAGCAATTTTTAGCTCTCTTTACTAACCAACTTCAAAAGAAGGGGATTATCAATTCTACACGTCTCGTTGGTATGTTATATTATTGGCACAGCAATATTCATATTTACGCCGTGTGTGACGGCAGAGTAGAATACATTTGTCACCAACCCCTACTGTTCCCGTGGGTGTCGTAAGAGGCGACTTAGGGACTACACATTGAACAGGGAACGGGCAGCAGCGCTCTCTGATACAGTAACCTTTTAAGCTACGATCTCCAACCCGCCTGCCAAGCGTGGAGATTATGGCAAAACCCTCCACTTGAGTGGAGGATGCTCATAGTCCAGCAGTGGACTGTAACGGGCCGTTGATGTTGTTGATGTATCTATACATTTGACCACGCATTTCTCCGAAACTGTTAATCGGATTTTGACCATTCTTATTTTATTCGCCTACATTGACTTCAATGGGGGATTTTCCGGCAGCCAATTAAAAAAAATAGTTCATAAATCTTCGATAGATGGCGTTGACGATTCGTGGATCCGAAGAAATCCGGCGAGTCACCCAGGGCCATAAAAGGATTTAAAAAAAAGAATCCACGAAGTACACCTGGCGCCATCTATCGTCTTAATTAGAACTATTAATTTTATTTTTTTAAGAGCTGTCAGAAAATCCTCCATTAGAAATGATTCTACTATATGAACACGCCTTACGTCGCGTTGAGAGTTAGGATTCACTCAATTAGCTCTGTATTACGTGCTTATAAACCTAAAATATACACGATGTCTATTTTTAGCCATTAGGTATATAAAAACTTCTAGTTCTACCTTAGTAACCTTTATAAAACTTAAGTAAGTGGTAGTTTAGCAATATAATATTTATGAGACTGTTCTTAGATATTTCTAGTATACTTATAGGTAGTATGGGGAGGTACTTTATTACGTAGGTACTTGTAAGCAATAATTCAGTGTTTATAAAGCAAGGAAGCAAGATAAAATTGTTTTTTGACGTCAAAACTAACTATACCAAGGACAAAAGTTTACTAAAAAGGATCAAGGACACAGATAATTTTAGTATGATTCAAGAAAACGTCCAAATGATATTTCCGTGATTGTTTTTAGAAAGAGTCAGTATTGTTACCTAAAACGCACGTACCAGTCAAAATGGTACAGCTTTCTTATATAATCTTCCAAAGTTCTATTTACGCAAAACTACCTACATTCTTCATTCACCTGAAAAGCATCGAACTTTGCATTTATCATCTTATTGACCTAGTAAAAGCACAGAACCAAATATGGTCATTTTTCCTCCAAAAGCTGGACTACATAAGGAATCATCAGATTCGTGTCAAAGGCAAGGTCGCAGAGTGAAAGTGTACGAGCGAGCGCGCGAAACCCGACACCGGTGACGCGCGCGTGCCGTGCGCACCGCGGACAGTCTGGCGCGGGAGGGAACCATTTGAAAATGGAACGCTTGGACGGGAAGATGACTATTTAATTATATTTTGTTTTTCAATCACTGGAAAATGCAGCCAGGATTTTGGTTTTGTTGGGTGTTTTATTAGATCACTTACTCTGCCATCTTTAAAGAAAGGATGCAAATCACAAATTTCTTAGTAAAAAGACAAATAAAAAAGTAAGGCCCAGTTTCCACCAAAGCGGAGAGGAGAGGAGATGTGTTTGAATAACCAATCAGATTTCGTTATTGAACCTAAGCGGAGAGGAGGTGTGGAAATAACGAAATCAAACACATCTCCTCTCCTCTCCGCTTTGGTGGAAACCGGGCCTAAGACTTTGAAACTCTGAAGGTATCCTAACTTCAGACAGATTTAATTAAAAATTAACAATATTTTGAACTGCAAAGCGATACAGCATCACCTGGAATGCTTTGTAAAGATATCTCAGTTGCGATCGAACACAAACAAGATTTTAACACGGGTATCGAACCCGGAACGAACGCTTCGCTGCCGGCACTTTGCCAAGCGCCACCGGGGACATACAGTCTACAGAATTTTACTTATGTTTATTGAATCAAATGGAGCCATTGAAATATTTGTCATTATTTGTCTAGCGGAACTACGATAATGATACTGGAAAACATTTTATGTGAAAAATGATGTTACCGAAAAAAAAAAGCGTGTTAAAAATTACGACAGACAAAGCATGCACGCTTGTGAATGAACTTGAAACTTAAAACAATGTAAAGTCATGATAGAAATAAGTCAACGAAGACAGTATTCGTAAAAAACACTGGCTGAATCAAAGATTTCTGACGCGCGTCGAAGCGATCGTCTTTTATTTCCTCTGAGGGCTGAATAGACACAGTCGTGCAACCTAACTCGACCACGGACGATATTTGCTTCAAAATCCTAAACCTAATATTTATAAAAAAATATTAAAACGTCATTTTATTGCATTGTAATCAAGCTGTATTATACAAACAATTGTTCATTAGCTACAAGTAATATATGTCTATTTGAGCGATGCTCCGCTGAGCATAAACTTAGATTAAGTTTCTTTAGCCTACATAGCCAAGATTTTTGAAAAATTAAATTTTCGCATTAAAAAATGCATTATTCATTTTAGTATTTTTAACTAATGAAATTTCTCTCCCCGAATGAAATCGTTCATGTTTTTTTTTCATCGGCCATGTTGCGAGTTGGCGCGCGGTGGATCTAGCTATAATCGCCGTTAATTCTCAAAGCTCGTAATTTATACTAATTTTACGTTTTTACTACTTGTCTTGAATTTATCGATGATAAGTTATTTGCCACTGTTCCTTAAAAGTTATTAAAAAATTGTTTTTTGTCCACTCGCATTATCCATAGGAAAGAGATCTTTTTTTCCTGAGGTAAAAAAAATGCCTATATGTCACTCATTGGGCCATAATATTATCTTTTGAAATTACTTAATAAATTACACTCTAAATAATTTCTTTTGTCACCCTATTACTTCTCGGGCTAGGTACTCCTTTCGCAACAAGCCCTTTGAACAAAACCCTGTAAACCCTGTAATTAATTTGTAATTAACAAGCCTACTTTGTAATTAGCTAGCCCGTTCGCTTACTGTAACGCAGCCAAGATTTACGGAAACCAACTTCAAAGGAACAACACAAAACAAGGTACTAAATTGAGTATGACAAGTTTATTTCGTGTTGTTTTGAGTTTTTTATGGAGCCGGTTGATAAAGTGCCAAATGTGCCGTTTTTAGAAGATAAATATTTTTCTCACTCACAACTCTCTGCCTTAGGTCGCCTGGAAGATATTGCCATCTGTACACTTTGCTTCTTGTGTGTATTACTGGTTCATATTTTCCTTGTGTAAAATATTATAATACTCATCAATCAATCAGCCCATTGCAGTCCACTGCTGAACGTAGTCCTCCCCAAGGGCACACCAAAGCGCACGATCACCCGCTTTCCTCATCCAGCCACCTCCAGCGACCTTCCTCAGGTCATCAGTCCACCTGGCAGGGCCCGCACACTACGTTTCCCGAGACGTGGTCTCCATTCGAGAACCCGTCTGCTCCAACGCTCATCGGTTCTATGACAGACGTGGCCAGCCCACTGCCACTTCAGCTTGCTACTATAATATAATATTCATAGCAATAACGTATTCTAATTTAATGTAACCTTTCTGGAAGGGCTTCAACAACACGTGAAACTGAACATTTTTTGTCCAAAGCCATCATAGAGTCTCCTGCAAAGACCTAGATAATTTGTATGAAAATTATATTTTTTCCGAGAACTTTCTAATTAGACTAAACTTATTTAATTTCGAACAGCCTCCGTGGCCGAATGGTCGAGATTTCGACGCCCACTACGGAGGTTCCAGGTTCGATTCTCCGTGAGGACACTCCCAAGTAAAAATATCTTTGTGGCCGAATGGTCGAGATTTCGACGCCCACTACGGAGGTTCCGGGTTCGTTTCCCGGTGAGGACACTGCCAAGTAAAAATATCTTTGTGAGACATTCCCCAGTTTGGTTAGGACATTGCAGGCTGAATCACCTATCATTATCATTAAAGCCCGGCTGAATCACCTGATTGTCAGAAAAGAAAGATGATGCCATGCTTCGGAAGGCACGTTAAGCCGTTGGTCCCGAGTCGTTACACGAGCCAAGTCAGTGGCCTTTGGCGGCTCTACAACACTGACACCAGGGTTTGTGAGGTCGGTTGTCGACCTTACAACCCACACGATGATGATGATGATTTCGTAGGAACCCATTCCCAGCTACTTGAAAGGTTTAGTCCTATTTAACTAACATGTTATATTGGTATGCCATGTAAATATCAGTACAATTACAAACAACACAGATCAATGGATGGATTCAGCATAGGATACTGTCACCTATTGTCAGAAATTTTAGCCGCAAGGCCACTGACTTGGTTTAGCGACTACTCCCTACTGTAGTAACTGAAACCTACTGCTTAACGTGCCTTTTGAAACACGCAAGTTGTTTATAAGGACTACTAATGGTTAGGTATATGGACGGACACGTATGGTCGTAACCTAGTCAGACCTAGCTGCTTAACTTCGGTGATCGCACAAAATAAAAAAAAATGCAGTCACTATCGCTCTGAATTGTCCAAAATATTAAGTTAGGTCTACTCACCCATTTTATTAATGAACGAAACTGCGGTTTCGTTGACGGCTGAAGCGGACCTTGCCACATCAAATATTGTTTTATATTGGTCCGAGAGTCAAACATTGTAAAACAAAAGAAAACTAGAAAACCGCACATTTCCTGTCTGTAAACAACTTCATTGTTGACGTTGGCCTGTGCTTTTGCTAAAGCAGAAAGTTGAGTTAAAAGTTATTAGAATAGCGCGCTACACCCAGCGCCATCTAGTATCGAGTAGCGAAACTGTATAATAACTTGGTGGAGGTGACTGGTAGAAATCTTCTCAGATTATTTTTAGCGTTTTGAAAATTTTATAAGGATTTTTTTACAGTAGATTATACACAAATCTTAAGTTTGTGTAATAAATAGCGGTATACAAAATACCACACACCCATCAAGAGCTTTATAACTGTATGTAAAGTAACAATGAATGTACGTACCCCATACCGTAAAACTGTCCTTATGGCGCAGAATTAAATTAAGTATCACTTACGTAAAATACATAATAAAATATTCCAAATAAATGTTTCAAGCCTTATACTGATTGCAAAACTTTACTTTTATTTAAGAATCTTTGCCCACACTAGACCACCGGCGGCGACGGTAATAACAAATAAAAAAAATATCATATCATATGTCCCACCTGATGTCAATCCGGGTAACTTTGGGCCATTTTAGGGTAATAATATAATATTGTCCCACTTATTTTTCACTATTTATTATTTCAACAAGTACTTTCATGGTATTTCGTCGTATTTTTAAACAATAAATTTTTAAATAATGGCCGTTTATGTTCTAATCAATAATTTTTCTTTAATGATTCAGAAAAATATTGTAAAATCAGTGTGGTTCAATGTTATCCTGATAAAACAAAGTTACCATTGACATTAGGTATACTCGTATTACCTATCAAGTTTATGCCGTCAACGTTTGACATTAGCTTCAATTTTCAATAGATTCCTCATTGACCGAGCGAGCGAAGCGTCTCTGTTTCAGCTTGGCCAAATTTGCTTTTGTATGTCCATTGTCCATCTGTTTGTTTGCTTCACTCTACAGGTCGCGTTTCTCAACCGATTCTCGTGAAATTTTGTGAGCAGGTTCGATAAATTAATCGATTTTTTTTAAGACAGTTTTTGGAAATTTTAAAAAATTACGGAGTTATGGGGGTTGCCAGCTTACATACAAGGTCTACCGCTAAGGTTGTTTTCCTCTACAGGTCACATTTCTTAACCGATAAAATAAAATAAAGTAAAGTAAAATAAAATAGAAATAAAAATCATGGGGATGTTTGTGGAGAAAAAATAAAAATAAATAATATGAAAAGATATACAGACTCGCGAGGTCTACAGCTCACAGAGCCACTAGTTTTACACAGTATAAGATCTTCATGCACATAGGAGGCCATTTTTAGTAAATGGTATTTAGGTTTGGTTATTGAAAAACGTGAAAGTATTCACAAGCGAAGGTTTCAGGGCTGGAAAATCCAAAAATAGGTAGGTAAATAATTATGTAAGTACGCGTCTGCAATCTGCAATGATATTACGTAATTTAATTACTGGAGTTATTTAATAAATAAACAATTACAAAAATTCACACACCACTCACAATAACTGTCTTCCTCACGCGACGTTTCCAAACGCACACAAATCACAAGCGCGGGAAAACAGATCGCGCGTGAAATTCAAAAATCGAACGCAGGTGAATGCACTCCCGGCCGCGCTGCAGAAATAACTTTTTAATTTATATTTTTTTATATTTATTTTAAATTTTTTAAATTAGGAACCAATGTCTGGAGACTCGCCCCGGTAGCTGTCGAAAGAGGATTGAGTTCACGCTCGCTACGGCTATCCGGTTAAGAGAGTCGTGTGTGTGCGTCAATTATATTTATTACATCGAACTAGCAGCTACTATAAACATGCTGCGACAGACTTCAAAGAGATCGATCGCTGTTTGGGAGATCGATGAACAAATTCCGAGCATTTGCACCTACAGTTTGGGCTTAGCAACAAACAAGTACAACAAGGACGAACAAAATCATAAAGATAAATTATTAAAGGGTTTTAGAATAGGTCTGGCTCTGCCCTGAATCCATTAGTTACTGCAATTAATTTAGATATAGGAATTGACCGTTGCATGAATTAAAACATTAACTTAATGATAATGTTGATTGAATTATAAATTATAACAATTTAACACCATCACGTTTCCGACATTTGCAATAGGAATTTATTGTCGTAATTAATATTTACTAGCATTAACAGGTGATGTTAAATTGACTCAGCAATTTATTTATATATCCAATAAACATTAGACAATACCTACCTACCTAATCCGTCGTATCGCTGTTTTTTCTTTCGTGCTGAACAGTACAAGATGCACAAACTTAATAAAATTTAAACTTCGAACTTTTCTTTCCAGCCAGTACCAAAATGTTTTTAAACGTTCAGGCACAGGCAAATCTCTCGATATGCCTTTAACAACTGTTCGTTCGTACCAGAAGTGGTAAGGTGTGAACTGCAAACGGTCAAACAGTTTATTTTTGTTACATGCCAAGCATACTCCAACATCGGTTACCAAGTACGATCGCTAATTCGGCTGTTTAGTCATAAGCGTTGAGGGAAACTAAAACAGTTCATTCAGTAGAGAACCGCGCTAACCTTGGCACCAGATTCCTGTGTTTCCTAGATCAAGCTTATTGCTTTTGTTTTCTTTTTCTTTTTGGATAAGTAATTCAGAGATGGCGTAGGAGATGGCAATAGTTTTCTTTTAATAACGCTGCTCTACCAAATTAAGAGCTTTTTATTTTAAGAGATTTTGTTTTGATTTAAAAAAGAACAGGATTTATTCTTACGAGATGTCTTACAATTTTCGCTCATTATGGAATTTCAACCTGAGTGATAACTTCTGAGAATATGTAAATTTTTATGCATTTTATGTGTTCGGAATGTGAATGTAACATTAAAATGTATTAATGTGTTTAATTTTGGTTTAGGTATTAATTCGTTTTTTTTTTAAATATGAGCAGGCTACGTAACTTGAGTGGGTTGCCACTCTCTCCTTACCATGATGGTCCTCTTTGCCAAGAGCTGATAACCGGCTCATATTTTTTCATTCTCTTTTAACCATGTAAAGACAAAACAAAGTTTGTTATTGTCAAAATACAACTTGCAAACTAGAGTGTTGAATATTGTGCAACAGTTACTTTTGCCGCATGCGAGGTCACAAACATTTTATTTACTATTCACTCACACAAATAGCAGTACATAAAATTTCATAGCTCATAACATAACAGTGTAGGCAGAGCATTTATGTAACCTGTAATTGGGTCAGTTTACTACTAGGAGATAATTCATGAAGTGCATCTCATCTCAATGGATGCGAGCAGTTGGACCACATTAATAATCGTGTTGGATGGGCGACTACAGGTTTACAAAGTTGTATTTGCGGGTAAGAAAACAAAAGAAGGGCAGATTTTCTTATTAAAAAATAAATATTTTGTGGTCGCTGTTACATACATTACACCTTACTCTGGGATACACAGAAACATTATCTTTTTGTATTGAATACGCTTGGCTCTGAAAAACGCAAACATATCTAATAATTAAAAACACGAATCTCATATAGTTCAATAACACGATTTCTAAATAATTGTATGTAATACTTATACGAGGACGAACACATAAAATGTATTATGACCACTGTTAAAAGCGCGTTTCGTCTGCAAATTTAACTTTGTCTAAACAAACCGCAAACAGAGCGGCACACTTTCGTTACTATATCAATGCACTGTTAAATATAGATTTGGTTTGAAAAGGAAAGATGCGTTTGTTGCATCAGTAGGGTTGCCAGACGTCCGGATAAAGCAGGATACAGTCTGGCTTTTTGTTGCGTGTCCGGCCAAATTAGACGATATCCGGCTTTTGTTAGACTTTTTAAATTTTACAATTTTATTGTTGTTTCAATAAAATTTAAGATTTTATGGTAAATGATAAAAAGCCTAGTCTTACTTTAAAAAATTGTCGTGTGAAGACTAAAATAAGGGTCTTACTACTCAAATATCCGGCTAAGTTGGCTGGTCCGTCCAGCTTTTCTGTTTTAAGACCTGGCAACCCTGCATGGATATTATATTCAAAGGCAGACATTCCCCGAATAGGTTTATTTTGAGCCGATAGTTACTGGACCGCACCGAAGGCGTCGGGAGAGAGATGTCAAGCGACTTTCAATTTAATAATTAGCAGATTTTGAAACGAAATTACGGTAGCTAATTTTGTGTGCGATCTTATTTTGATCTACGTGTTATACAGGCAAATGTGGCATACATCACCTTTTCAGGGTAGACTCGAGCCCCTCGGTGGGTCGTCTATGAGCTGGTAACAAACATCATACTCCGCGTAGTAAAAAAAAAACAACTTAATCTGATTGTCTTCCTCAACCAGTACTGAAATCAGCCTTCGTGGTCGAGTGGTTCCGGGTTCGATTCCCGGTGGGGACACTGTCAAGCAAAAATCTCTTTGTGAGATTTTCCCCAGTTTGGTTAGGACTTTGTAGGCTGAATCGCCTGATTGTCCGAAAAGATAAATGATTCCGTGCTTCGGAAGGCACGTTAGTTAAGCCGTTGGTCCCGGCTACTATCTAGTCATTACACGAGCCATGTCAGTGGCTTTTGGCGGCTCTATAACACTGACACTAGGGTTTGTGAGGTCGGTTGTCGACCTTACAACCCACACGATGATGAAGAAGAAGAGAAGTACTGAAATTAAGGGTTTTCTAAGCAACCATGGAACTTGAGAATGGAAATGTTTAAAAACGTCGCTAACATCAAAACTATCTCAGGAAAGCTATCAAAATGTCATTTGCGCCAAAATTTGTAACACCGCCAAACAAACATGTTTTGATTGGAAAATTCTAATATTTTTGTGTCTATTTGCCTGACTATTTGCCTGGAATAGTACCAGGCTATCAGTTAGACGAGTCGCGTTTCGCTTCGAGTATCGAAGCCGGCAGTCTCGCCGTGCGGTAACATGGCGCTGGTAAATGTCAAGCTGTCAGATTCGAACGCGGCTAAAATAAGCGCGCGCTCGAATTAGTTTTTTTTCCTTTTGTTTGGAATACTGCTAAACGAGCGTGCAATGCTATTAAATTGTTGCGAATTTTGAGAGTGCAATGTTTATGATGTTTTTATAAATAGAACCAGACGTAGTATTTCTTTTTTTTTATGACGAACACAACTACTGCATTTCGAATAACTAAATTTGGCAGCTTATTTTTTAACTATCCAAACGACAAATTATGTATGCAGCTAAGAACTTAATGTAACATAAATTTAGCACTATCGAGGGTAGGAAGCATTTTATAGAATAAATTATATAAATTGAAATCGACGAATTTAGGTATATCTATGAGGTTTTATAAAGAGTATGCTGCTCAACCGAATTCACGTGATATATCGATGTTCAGTATACACCGAAGTAATTTATTCAAATGTCCGTTTTCTGAAATTTAATTGCAACGCTTCTAAGACATGATTTAAAAACTTTACAGCAAACTTTCTCGTGGTTTCATCTTACTAATTAATTATACCAAAACGGGCAGGCACGATTTATGAAGATAAAGATGTTCTAGTAAACAGATCAATATTTCACGACCATTCGCAAATCAAACTAAGCGTGTAATGAGTCTTAATTACCTTTCTAATGTTCTGAGTGAATTATGGCGATATGTTAACCGTAACGCCAGGACGAAAATAATATCAAAAAATCAAAATATTAGCAAGAGAATTGATGCATACAATACAAACTATTGCCATATGTGCGTGTCTGTAAATTAATTGGATAGATAGATAAAAGAAATAAAAGAAAAGAAGAATAAAAAGTGTTGACTTTCGTTATAAACAGACCTCTTAAGTTTTTTAACTTTTAAAGTTCAATTTCGTCCATTATTCTAAACTTACCTCATCACAAGCATGACACCTTGGCTTCATTCGCTCAGCATAATGCCTCACGCAGTACAACCGTCCATCCATAGCGCAATATGCCAGCTCGACGAGCAGCTCGTCGCACTCCGAGCACGTGAAGCACGACGGGTGGAAATAAGCCTGGAAAGTTGGGAAATTAAGTTTATTGAATTTGTATACGCGTCATCTGTCGTGCAATAGCTGAACTACGACAAATTTAAGTGAACCTTTGGGTAAACGTTAGAAAGTGCTGAGAGTATTTCATAGATGGCGCTCTTCACAATATACTAAAAAATTAATTACCTCATCGCCTATCCGAGGAGCTTGAACCATAATACTGCCATTTCTAATAGACTTTGTGCATCCCATGCATTCGATCAAGTTACGTTCGTGGTGCTGGCTTGCAACACCTGAAAAATATTCAAAAATTAGTAGCTCTACTCGATTATAGATGGCGCTATGTGATGCAAGTAATTTTAAACTGACCAATATCTAAGGCGATTTCATTTCTAGCGGCCACGAAATCCTCAAACTGTTTTTTGTGTTCTTCGTCGATGTATCTGCAGTGTGCTAAGGAGAGATCTTGCTTGGGTAGTTGGTTGGCCAGGGCACGAGTCCTCCAAGCGCGCCAGGCCGCCGATCCTGTGGCGCCACCTACGCTTGTAGGTGCGCGTTCCGCTAAAGCCGAGTAGTACAACTCCGTCTGTAATAAAAATAAGTTATAATATTACGTGACTGAAGTGGTAAAGCCACAAACTAAGGAAACCTATAAAATAACTACTAGATTAAATTCAATTTAAAAGATTTTTTGTTTAACATATCTTCTGTCTTTTACAGTTTGTGACGTCATATTGCAGACGAAACATGAACTGTCGAAATGCTATCTTCTTTAAAATTTTGTAACCATTGCTTGCATTGTCTTGTAGTTTTTTTCTCACAGTATAAATCAAGTGGGTCAGACGGTAATATTGTAGTACCTGTTTAGCGGTTAGTCCAGGGATGTCGTGCGGCGGTCGCGGCCTGCTCTCGCGCAGCCCCAGCCGCTCCCTCACCGAGCCCAGTTCCTCGTGGTACACCGAGTGGGACAATCGGTCGCAGCCACATGACTTGCAAGTTTTCCTGGAACGAAGGAAATAGGTGTTGCATAAAAACTAATAGAACTATTATTTCAATTGTCTGGGAACCAATAGCTTACGGTTTTTTTTTTCAGGAAAGCGAGCTTGTAAATACTGTTTTATGTTTCACTCTTTTACAAATATCTATCTATCTACCCATGTTATGATTTCAAATGACACCATCCCATACAGCCCAGCTCGGATTTTTCAACTTTGCATACCGCATACCTTACATAAATTTTGTTTCCCTACGATGATATTTTCCTAAATAATATACTACACAAACATTTTCAAAATTTTGACCCACGCAAGACACCAGTCTCATAGAAAAAGTTATACTTTGTTAGTACTGTTAATCGAACTTTATTGAAGAGGTTGTATCCATAGAGCGCATGCGCACAACACTAGTGGAGAGACTTTGACAGATAGACAGAGTGCTCTCGCACCAATTTGGTAGCTCTTGGGAAATTATAATAATTACGTGTGTAAGATGGTTTTCTATTTATTTACTGCTTAACAGTACTAATACTTATTATATGCAACTCACCATTGCGTGCCGTTGCTTCCTTCTACATGAAAATCACACTAATATTATAAATGTGAAAATATATTTGGATGCTTAGATGTTCGGATATTTGTTCCGCCTTCACGCTTAAAGTACTCAACAGATTTGGATGAAATTTGGAATGCAGATAGTTTTTAACACATAAGATACTTTTTACGGGGAAAAGTCTTATTCCTACGGGAAAATCTTACACAACGCGAGCGTAACCGCAGGCAGGCCGCTAGTTAAAAATAAGTTTCTATACGTAATGGATAAACCCGTCGTCACACTAACTATAGGTATATAAAAAGCTAACAATATGAGCAGCTTGTTATTTCAGTTCTGTCCACTCCCTAGAGAGACACGATTCGTATGTATGAGGCTAACAAGCTGTGACACCGAATTATGACTCTCTAGGGATATACTCAGTGTGAAATTCAGCTCAAGACGTGAAAATTGGCTTTTTCTGGCGAGCTAAGCAGGATCAGTTTTTGGATTTTGAAGGTACTGGTTCCTGGTCCGTTTTAAAAAATATTCAATCTACTCAATGTTTATTTTAATAAACAAACAAAACAGAAAGTCCCATGTTAGATAAACAGTTAGGGAAACAAATATCAGTAACATTACAGTAGGCTGCTTTGTTTCCCGTTAATATCCTAATATGAAGCCGGCAATAAAATGCCAAAGTTTATTATTATTACACCTACTATGACATAATAAAAATAGTCACAATTCTAGCTTTTATTACCGCAGTGATGACAATTCGACCAGCCCTCGTGTATTATTTTGTTATTAATATTTCAATTAGCAGTTTTACGCAACTACGCCATAAAATATTGAGCATTTTTGACGAAAAAAAAAAAAAATGTTTTATTTATAAGGGTCACACTTAAGTGGAGGGTTTTGCCATAATCTTCACGCTTGGCAGGCCGGTTAAAAGGTTACTGTATCAGAGAGCGCTGCTGCCCGTTCCCTGTTCAATGTGTAGTCCCTAAGTCGCCTCTTACGACACCCACGGGAAGAGTAGGGGTTGGTAACAAATGTATTCTACTCGCTTTTACTACCTGTTATTTAATTAAAGTATTTTAACAAGTATTATCTTGTAATCACGAGCGGATATTGTCTCATTGTTTACGAGTTTGATATCCCATCACATGACCTAACACTGTTGCCACTTGGCACTGTTACCGCTTTTGTAAGAACGTCAATTACAAAACGTTCTATTTACAAGCAATGTAATGCTACATAATCGGTGGTGGGTAAGGACATTGTCTTCTGGAGTTATTGTTAGGGATGAGTGTCACACGATGTCACGACACGATACTTGTTATATTTAGAACTCAAACAATCATGAGAATATCCTATGTTAGCTTAGCACATAGGTTTATACATGGTTAATAATAATAATAAACGCCGTGTGACGGCAGAGTAGAATAAATTTGTCAGCAACTCCTACTCTTCTCGTGGGTGTCGTAAGAGGCGACTTAGGGACTACACATTGAACAGGGAACGGGCAGCAGCGCTCTTTGGTACAGTAACCTTTTAATCTGCGATCTCCAACCCGCCTGCCAAGCGTGGTGATTAAGCCAAAACCCTCCACTTGAGTGGAGGAGGCTCATAGTCCAGCAGTGGACTGTAACGGGCCGTTGACGTTGTTGAAAAGCGAGTACCTACTGACATTGACAAAAATGTTTCGTATGTAAACATTTCGGTTTTTATTAATCATTTTACTCAGTTCGTATAACTGATAAGACAAGTCAACTATTTTTTTATTATGTATCAAAACATTCAATTCTATGAACGACTTTAAAATGACGTCACACCGTTTGTTTACAGTTTTAGTTCATTTAGTTGTAATTTTAAAAGATACCTACACCAATTATTATAACACCTTTACCCTCACGAAGCAACAAATTACTAGTAACAAGTTACAATTTGATATACATTGCGTAGACAATGAGATAAAACGATAAGGGCTTACAGTTTAGGCGAATTAGCTACGCAATGAATATCAAATTGTAACTTGTTACTTGTAAATTGTTGCTTCGTGAAACGGGGCCCTGGCTGTGGCCCTTCACTCCTTTAGGGTAAGGACGCGATCTTTTGTACGTAGTACTATTATACATGGTGTAAATAAATTAGCTGACACTATTTTAAAGGATCAACCTACCCATGAAACTGAACAACTTTCCCCAAGAAACATGGGATACAAAACCGCGGATTAGCTAATCGATTTACTATGGAAGATACATATTTTTGTCGTCCGACAGCCCGTGTTTCTTGGGGAAAGTTGTTCAGTTTCATGGTCAGGTTGGTTCTTTAAAATAGTGTCAGCTAATTTATTTACACCTTATATACCTGGGCTGATTGATAACTGGCCGAAACGACGAACTTAAAAAAATGATACGCAAAAAAAAAATATTACATTATATTTTGGCATCTTTTTGAAAATAGAACGCCAAATTTGAATTTAATTGAACTGGTGGAATTTGTTTGATAGGACGTAGAACTTTCTCTGTCGTAAATTTTCTTAACAATGGAAAGAAACGAAATTCGTGCGGTGATAAAGTTTTACGTTTTAAAACAGAAAACAGCAACCCAGATTAAAACCAAGCTAGACAGTGTTTTAGGTAATTCTGCTCCTGCATTGAGTACAATTCACACCTGGGTAACTGATTTTAAACGTGGAAGACAGAGCTGCGAAGACGCCCACAGGTCTGGCCGTCCAAATGAAGTCACGAATCCGGACATGATCAAAAAAATTCACAAAATTGTATTGAATGATCGGCGCTTGAAGTTGCGAGAGATAGCAGAGATGGTGAGCATTTCATCTGAACGCGTTTTTAATATTTTGCACCAACATTTGGGAATGAAAAAGCTTTGCGCGCGATGGGTGCCGCGTTTGCTCACTGTTGACCAAAAGCAACGTCGAGTGGACGATTCATCGGAGTGTTTGGCGCTGTTTAACCGAGATCCTAACAAGTTTTCGCGGCGTTATGTAACAGTCGATGAAACCTGGATACATCATTATACTCCCGAGACAAAAGAACAATCTAAGCAGTGGACTGAGAGCGGAAGACCTGCGCCGAAGAAAGCAAAAACGGTTTTGTCGGCCGGCAAAGTGATGGCGACTGTTTTTTGGGATGCTCGAGGGATTATTTTAGTGGATTATCTGCCAAAAGGAAAAACAATAAATGGAGAGTACTACGCAAGCTTGCTGCAAAAATTAAGTGAAGAAATCCAGAAAAAACGACCACATTTGGCCAAGAAAAAAGTTTTGTTCCACCATGACAACGCACCTGCACACACGTCAATGGTTGCAGTCGCCAAACTCCATGAATTGCGGTTCGAATTGCTACCGCATCCACCCTATTCCCCGGATCTGGCCCTGTGTGACTTCCACGTATTCCCAAACCTGAAGAAATGGTTAGATGGCCAGAGATTTTCATCAAATGAAGAAGTCATTGTTGCCGTGGACGAGTATTTTGAGGGGTTGGAGAAAACATTTTATCAAACTGGTGTAACGGCATTGGAGAAGCGCTGGACTAAATGCATCGAGGTAGAAGGAAACTACGTTGAGAAATAAATTTATTTTAAATAGATTTTTAAAGTTTTTCTTTGTCGTTTCGGAAACTTATCAATCAGCCCTCGTATTATGGTATAAGTAATATGACCGAAAAAAAAAGAAAAAGAAAAAAAAAGCTGATTTGGATTTTTTTAATAAGTATTTCAAGATGGTGTGTTTTCTGAATAGTGTTTTTTTTTAATAAAACATCTTCCACTTTTATTGGTAGTTTATCAATTTGTCATTTTAAGGGTCTATTTTTAAAGCTCGATTCGCGTGAGACTACACGCTCTTATATGTACCCTAATTGGTACGTATGTTTTTTCCAGCGGAACGCAAATTACTTGAGATTTGGACAATCTTCTTCAATCTGCCCGTTTCCATTATAGTCTAGAAGTCGCGCTTCACTGCCGGCTAACTCCTGAGTTCTTGGTATCATAACGTAAATTGGACTATTGTGCCACTTTTATGATGTACCCGCAATCTGGGCGAGACGAAGCGAGCACAAAGTGGATAAGGGTCGGGCCACACTGATCGACGACGGCGCTGCGATCGACGACGGTTTGCCTATACAAAACGCGCGCAAAGTATGGAAATCCCGATGCGAAAGCATTTTGAAGCCGCTAGAAAAAACATACGTACCAAGTACGGTATATATAAGAGCGCGTAGTCTCACGCGAATAGAGCTTTTAAATTACTCTAAGGTCTAAAATAGACCCTTAAAATGACAAATTGATAAACTACTCTGTCTATACAAAACGCGCGCAAAGTATGGAAATGCTTTCGCAGCGACGCGGCGAACGGATTTCCATACTTTGAGCGCGTTTTGTATAGAGTATAGACAGACCATCGATGGCCGTCGATCAGTGAGGCCCGACCCTAATCGTAAGTTGAGATTTGATAGGCGTATGTCAATTTACATTAAAAATCATGTTTGAATTCTGTATGATCTAACAGAGGTACCTCTTTTGTAGTAGAAAGATTGATTTTATATGAGATCTATAATTACGTTGATAAGGCCAGCGCGAGTTGGCCGACTCTACAAATCTACATTTTGAATTTAAATTTCCTAGAGTTTCCTCAAAGTCAAAGTCAAGTCAAAGTCAAAATTTTTTATTCGAATTAAGATTTTTACAAATCATTTTTCGACGTCAAAGCTATCATGGATGGCACGTTCACTACCAGTATACGCCCTCTGTGGAGAAGAACGGCCAGAAGAAACTCCACAGGAATTGTATCTTTTGTTCTCCTAGGCCTAGAACCATTGATGTAAAAATCCTTGCGCAAACGAGTTCTTATTCTGAACCTAGAACTAGTTAAAGACGACTATTTCGTTTATTTTTTATTTCACGCAGCTGTTATGGTAATTAATAACAACATGAATGAATTAAAAAGGAAACTGATAAAATAAAATTCTAAAAAGATATATCATAAGCGACGTTTTTCAGACATGATTCATGTGTTGATGATAGTAAGTCGGAAGTAGATAACATACATTATATTTATAGGTTACCATATCCATAGTACATCAATGTTAGTGGTTTATTTATAAATAACGTCCCTACGTATGCAGACTGTGTAAAATATACTCATGGTACATAAATCAGATCTTATTTTTTTGAAATCTAAATTGTTTTTTTTATTGGCAAAGCAGAGTAAGTTTCTCCTGAAAAGTTATCAAAGTATTCTAGTACGAAGGAAAACTACAGATTTTAATAGCTTTCCTTTCTTCTCTCTATCAAAAAAGCTATCTAATTCTCACCAAAACTTAGAAGTCACATTAATAAGTAGCTAGTAAAAAATACATTTAGAAATAAATCAATCAATCAATCAATCAGCCTATTGCAGTCCACTGCTGGACTGCTGCCTCCCCAAGGGCACGCCAAAGCGCAGGATCACCCGCTTTCTACCACCAGCAACCTTCCTCAGGTCATCAGTCCACCTGGCAGATTTATTCTATTTAGAAATACTTCTCGTTAAATTTTAACACCGCCGCCGCCCTGTATTTATTGTAGCATGAACTAAAAGTTTGACTTTATGGTGCAATGAAACTAAAAGGGTCGTAGATGGGAATAGAAGTTATTATTATGGAAAGAAACATATTGGCCTCGATTCGGGATGTCAAGCTCTAATTCTAATTTTAAAATCTAGCTATCCTTTTCGTTTTTATGACCAATGAAAGAGAGGTGATGAACGAATGATATTAATTTGAATTCAGTCAGTTTTAGAGATTTTTAAGTCACATGTTTTAAGTGCTTTTTAAAATTGTACAATCGGCACGGCCATAAGGTTCAAATTCGATGTTTGACAGCTCTAATATTAGGATGGCCATCTCCTGTCCCTTTTCAATCTTTAAAAGGTAAAAAGGACGGACTAACTTAAATTAAGGATTAGAGCGTGACATCCCGAATCGAGGCCAATGTATCTGCGTTTTTCTTATCTGAGTAATTCTATTGAACAATATCGGATAAACTTCTGTGCAATGGCTTGATTAGCTATGGATCTGTGGTTTATGTAGTAGAAAAGTATTTTCAATTTTATCTCATCTTGTAGTCGTAACTTATTATTTATCAGATGATTTTAATTTTTTTCGCAAATTTCTCATAATCTCAATTCGCTGACTTGATTGTAATTTATTTATTCTTTAATTTAGTTGACCGTAAAAGTTAAAATTCCAAAAATTAATGTTATTTTTAATGAATCGTCAGGCGCGGAGTATTCAGATCATAGAGATAAAGTGCTGTTGGAAAAAAGTAAGCGTTGCTGGTCGAAATTGTCAAAAAAGAACTTCTGAAAGCCATTAAATATGAGATAAAAAGTCATACATTTTTCTTTTTATGATTTAAAGGCGATCCAAAAATTGTTTTGACAACATGTGGCCAGTAATTTGTAAAACGGCATTCATGCTAGAGAATACATATTTGTTTTATTTTTGAGTAAAAAGCCTTTCTATAAATAAAAGTTTGCGCCTCAGTTTGACCCAGAGTCAAAATATTACCTACATTATTATAATTTTCCGGAGAGCTCGTTCGTTTCTCAATATCTTACTCGAAGTGAGTAGCAGTTGTCATCAAGTTTTATAGCATCTCAACCTTGCCGTACCTTCTTGCATTACCTATATGCCCTGAAAGCTTTGTGATATCATCCAATAAGTGAAAGTAGTCTCGCCCGGCCGTGGCCGTGGCTCTATATTTAGAGGTTTACGTCTTCGCGATGACCTGATTGATTTCCTATTCCTGTGATCCACACCACACCACAACTACGTGCAAGTTTGATGCCGTGATTTCTGTAGTCTTTAGTTGAGTTTGAGTCAAACTGTTTGACGCAAGCAACGGACATACGTTTGAGGGGATATTTTTTATTTTTTTTATTTTGAAAATTCACCGACTTTAGGATGTAACGCGAACGTAGCAAATGAATTTCACGATAAAAAAGTATTTTGCAAAATCACTCGCCATTTTGAATCTTGCGCTGGCACTCGGTATTATTTTGACAGGCGGCCATTTTTTTCGCACCCTAGCAGTAGGTTGCGTAGCCTGGGATTGTTTAATTTTCATATTAAGAACAAAAACAAAGCTACTTACAAAGCTACTTTCTTAATTTAATTTTTTTTTACGTATATAATAAAAAGGTGGCCGCCTAAGTGGCCTGATGGATTACGAAACTTCTTTTGGTCAAACTATTTATTTAATTTCAGATGCGGTTATTGGTAACGCATTATTGTTTTTAAACAAACAAGATGTCAATGTTGTATTGATTGGCGATTGGCATTGGGTAATATGGTGTTCATGGCCTGTACATTATTTTATGTGGTTCAAGTAGAGTTGTTTTTTCGTTAATTTTAGTCAGGTTACTTGGATTTTTGTTTTCTTTTCATTCTTATGTTGTTTTGATAAAATTCATGCAAAGCGTTTTATTATGACGCCAGTAAATTAATCTGTCGTTTCCGTCGGAGCAAGCTTCAATTAACTAGTCATTCAAGCTAATAAACAAAACCAAATAGTTTGCAAGCACGTAGCACGGAATGCAGTATTCCAAAACATTGAAAGATATCTTAAGATTACTTAATTACATAGGTTACTTTTTACTTTTTCTATTTCACGTAAGAATTCTATGGTCTTAGCTATTAGAACGAAAACTAGAAAAGGGATCCAATCTTGCAAGCTATCTTCGACTTCATCACCGGTTTTCATCAGTAAGGAGTGTAATGCTTTCAATGCATTCGGTGTTTTCGGAATTAGATCCTTGGTGTGTGCAAGCGAGGCAAGAGTGATCAGGCATCTTCTGGGTGAGGGTGTTCATCTTCGACCTCGTCGAGTAAGTCGCAATCGCAAGCCTACCCGATCAAAATCAAAAATTAACGGCCCGTTACAGTCCACTGCTGGACTATGAGGAGGGTTTTGCCATAATCTCCATGCTTGGCAGGCGGGTTGGAGATCGCAGATTAAAAGGTTACTGTATCAGAGGGCGCTGCTGCCCGTTCCCTGTTCAATGTGTAGTCCCTAAGTCGCCTCTTACGACACCCACGGGAAGAGTAGGGGTTGGTGACAAATGAATTCTACTCTGCTGTCACCACACGGCAAACACGGCCTACCCAATATGTATTTAATACAAAAGATAATTCTGGTTTTTACGCTCTACAATATTCTAAATTAAAATGTCTGTAGGATTTTAGATTTTTAAAAAGAAGCCATTGTCTCGCATTAAGTAGCCGATGAGCAGAGATATACGTGTTTAGACGTTTCCCATGCGGCGTAATTGACATGCGCAAGGACGTGCGTCGGCGCAGGGTGAACGACATTGTTACAAGTAAGCAGTTTGTTTACAACGTCACTAAGTTTTATGCTGGTTCAAAAACTAAAGATATACCATAACGATTTTATTTTTTATTCTTCATTGCTTAATATAAAAAAAAAACCTTTTCATCAGCGGTTAGGCCTGCGTTGTTTACGAATTCTGAATTAGATTATTCTTCTCAGAAAAACGGTGACTCTATTATTTCCCTTTAACTATAGTTACGAAGAAAATCATAATGATTTCATAACCTATAGTTAAAAAAAATAATGCCACAAACCAAAATTATCAGCTCTTTAGAGAAACGTGAAACAGCGATTATACGAATAAATTTTCCGATGCTCATACTTTTTAATTTATTAGCATTCCCACGATAGAAACAACCTTTTTGAAATACATTTAGAAGCGTTTCTTTGTTCTAAACTTTCGCGATTTCTAAACCACACATCTCTCAATTTTGTTGATCTAACAATAAGCTTTTCTCGGAGGACGTATTAAAATGTATGTCCGTGTAATCCTGGATTTGTAAACATGAATAAATTAAGCTGATGTTCATGTCATGTACAGATTTACATGAGTAATAAGCTGGTAAGTGGCGTACGTTGACTCCTTGCAAGCTTTGTCATACATTATGCTAATTATGTAAGAATTTTGTACTGTATGTAAGTATAGTAATAGGTTTCCAAAGTTGTATCTTATTTTTTAACGAACAATAATTCTTTTTTTTAATGGCTCTAATTATGTCAATGTAATTTTTATTTAGATAATAATGTTAGTATCTAAGTTTATCTAGATAAGATTTTTTTCTTCCAGGTAAGTTAGATATGATGGTAATACGGATGATAGTGAAGTAAGATCGCTGAGGTGAATATAATCCTAGATTTACCCAGTCGTACTGTATGTATTATACCTAATTTATCAGCAGCGAGCCGACTTTTGTATTGATTGGATAAGTAGTTTGAATTTTGATAGTAGTACAATAAAATTCATCAAACATACCTGATCATTCGGGGTTAAGATTCCTGGCTTATATTTAAGAATTATCATATTATTTTTTTCTGTCAGCACGCACCACAGAGTAGGTTTTTTTTTATTTTTTATTTTATACCAAAAAACTTACATCTATTACAATAAAAATAAAAATATACAAAATATTTACAAATAGAAGATATCTTCCAGTGCGTCTCCGCAAGACATAGTGCCCAGCAGACTGGCCGCGTTTCCTCCCTGAATGGCGGGGTTTATTTTTTGCCCGAGGAAGCTGCCAGCTCATATTATATCATATCATATTAGATACCTATTAGTTTTTGTTTAGTGGAGAACAGAATTGCAAAGACAGAATTCCGTGAGTATCTCCCCAGGAAGCCTACCACACAATAGTATCGATCGACACTCCAGAGTTATGCCAATATGGAGCCTCCGAAGAGCTCACTAAATCCAACACACACCTATCTTTACCGACTTACACGTGACGAAGTGGACCGTGAACCATTTCCATACATTCAATATGTTTACGACTACCTTTACAAATATATAACAACCGCTTTGTTCCGCTGCGTCAACTAATAAAATTAACGCGTGTCGCTTCTGCCATTTTCGTTTGTTTACTAGAGTTATGAGGTCAAGCTGACTGCACTCGCCAAGGTTGTAATTTGCGATCTGAGTTCATTTGTTTTTGTTTTAAGTTTCGGTAGTTATTTCATTTTAACAATATGAATATTTCCTATATAGTCTGTTCGTGAAAATGCTCTAGAAGTTGTGTTAAATACTCTTGTTGAACTGATTATATATAAATAACATTTTATTTTTAAGTTAGATTCAAGGAAACATTAAATGGTAAAAATCTTTTTTACGTCATACGAATTTTCGTTATTTTCTAATGTTAAACTAGTTATATTGACTGTTATTTATACTTCTGAAATACGGGTTTTCAAATCAAATTCCTAAAATCCCTAATTGAAATGTCCCACCTTTACCGGTGGCTGAATAACGAACGATATCATAAAAGTTGTCAAAGCTGGAACGCGCCCAAATTACTGGCCAGTGATAATTAATCTATTGCCGCGCGTTCGAAATTCGAATACTCGGTTACGGGAAAAGTAATTTTATTTTACTGTAAGTTGGGTTATTATAGCTGGCTGAAACGATGTGAATGTGACGAATACGCCGCATGTGTACCAACATGACGATGTTGTAGATTTATGGGCTGACAAATTAATCTAACGCGATAAAGAATATTGTTGTCTCATTAGAGTATAAAAATAATAAGTGAGTAGAACGAAATTAAATAATAAAATCTTATAAAAATTCACTTACTTATTTGACACTAGCGGTCCGCCCGGGGCTACGCTCGCGCTATATAAGATTTTCCCGTGGGAATTTCCCGGTAAAAGTATCCTATGTGTTAATCCAGGTTATCTTCATTCCACGTCCAAATCCGTCCAGTAGTTTAGGCGTGAAAGCGGAACAAACATCTAAACATTCAAATATATTTTCACATTAGTGTGATGTGATAGATGAATTTTTCAGCTGTCATGACAAGCGCACCTACAAAATCGCAGGGTTAGTTGCAAATGATAGGTATATTTTTAAACCAAGGTGTAAGTAAATAGTGTAGGTATTAATTTCGTAGTTATTTGCAAGTGTATAAAAATAAGAGTGCCAGGAGCCGTATTTATTAGCACCATAGTTTTTATTTTATTTATAAATAAACACTGTGTTCGTTCAGAAATTCGTTACACTCTGAAGTGAGGTTCAAGATTGGTCTTAAGCATTTATATTCTAAGGAGTCAGTAGGTATATAGTTGCAGGTTTAGTTTAAGTTTTTATCATCTACCAATCTCTCTATAGAGCCAAGAAAACTTTCTTATGTAGCTGTCTTTTATCTCCATATAGGGAGTTTGTCCAAAGAATATTTTTTTGGCGTTAAATGACTATGTAAGAATATAGACTTTTATTAGTAATCCATCAAACATATACATGCATGTTTGTTAATGTGTGCTGTTGGCGTTCCTTAAACTCATTAAGTAAACATAATTGAACTTAGTATTTATTTTCCCCTATATACAGATTTCTTTGGACCAGTTCCACGGACGTTAATTTAATTATTTCTTTTATTGCACCATTTCCTAGACCACTTAGAGGTTTTATGTGTCCATTTTGGCAGTAGATAACACAACGTGTGCCGCAACGAACTACAATAGTCAAGAAGAGTAACCGTCTAGCAAAGCCCGCTAAAACATAGCACCTATCGCATCGTAAATTCTTACGCTATTCAGCGTCCTGACAGCTGTCATACACGTACAATTTTTCTTCTGTCTCTTTTGCACCTATTTGGTTTTCATATTTCCTGCCTGCTGTCAGGACGGCATTCTTACGGTGCGATTACTATAACTCGCACGATTAATTTTATTTATTCATTCCTTCATTCATTATTATTATTCATTCATTTTGACATACGACAACGACGACAAACAGGCAGATTTGATGATGTCGGTGCTGTACAT
Source organism: Carpatolechia fugitivella (assembly GCA_951230895.1). NCBI lineage: Eukaryota > Metazoa > Arthropoda > Insecta > Lepidoptera > Gelechiidae > Carpatolechia > Carpatolechia fugitivella. The sequence continues at coordinate 15,768,873 of OX579651.1, forward strand.
TGAAGCTTACATTCGACGTTCTTACAAACCGAATCATATAAAACATCATTGTGCCGTGTATTCGAATGTGATATGGTATAGTTTTTTTTTCCCGGCTGCTTTGGTATTCATATTTTGGTGGGGTCAAGTTTGAAGCGTAGCTGCGTAGTTACTAGATAATTCGTTGGTGTGCCGTGATTGGTAACCCATAGAGGCCATAATGTTGATTTTACACCATTTATAGGTCAACACGCTTGTGGTCAACACAAACTACAAGTCTACGATATGAGCATTTCAAATTTTTTTTGCCACGCTTTCAAAAAACGTCGAAAAAATTTTTTTTTGTAAATTGCTGTTTTTTTATGAAGTTAGATTGTTTAATTAGCGATAAGTTTTTTTACAAGAAATTAAGATTTATTTACGATTTCATGGAAAAATATAATAAAAACTTAAAGAAGGCAGACTTAGCGTTCCTATTTTGTTACTTATTATTTAAAATAAAAAGTATAAAAGTAAAAGTATTAAAGTCACTCATATGAATTCGAAATAGTAATTTTCGCAAATAATATGATTACAATGACACAAAAAATAATAAGGAAAGTAAGATTATATGCTAAAATTTGTATTTTTATTTTTATTTTGTTACCGTGTACAAAAATTTGGTGAAAAGTTTTGATTTTAAGAAAAATATACAAGTTAGAATTATTGAAGTTAATTATTTAAACGTGTCTTTTCTTACTTAATAAAATAGATGTTAAAACACTGATCTTATATCATTATACAAATAATAAAAAAGAAATTCAGTGGATTTTTTATGGGACAGTAACAAAAAAAGAACGATTGGTACCAAAGTGGAAAACTTTTCTTAGGGATTTTAGAGGAATTTGTTTTGTTACTTTTATTTCCACTAATACGTTACCGCGGCAAAATTGCGAAAAAGTAACGAAAAGGAAGGTAACTAATACTGGAAAAATACGTGCTTATTTTTTTCAATTATTATTTTAATGTACTAAAAATTTATATAACATCTATAATTATACACCAAATTGTAATGTTATATGTAAACTATTATAAAGTAAAAACAAAATGGTAAATTAATATTGCCCTCATGTCTAAAAACAGGTAACAAAAACGGAATTAAAATGTGAACAAGAACTTCCCACGCGCTTTTTCAGCCAGAAGTTCGTGGAAAATGGTAAAATTATCAATGTTTGAGCATCAAATGACTCCAAAGGGGTTGTTAATTCATAAGAAATAATCAAAAATGTAGTTTAATATTTTTTAATGGGTTAAAAAGTGGTAACAAAAACTGGAATCTATTTTGGCACTTTTTCTGGGACAAACTTCAAAATTAAATTTTACCATTAAAAACATAACATGTACATGAAAAGTTAATGAAATGAGGACTGTATTCATTTGAAATAAGATTTAAAATAAAAAAAAAGTATAGGTCCTTTGGACTTTATCGAAGTAATTGAATTTTAAATGACGGTAGCTGGGAATATGGGACATTCGACTTTTCATACATTCCAATTTTCAAATTTTTATAATTATCCGTTTTTAATTATTTACAATGATTTAAAGCTATATTTTAATTTTAAGAGTCAAATATTTTAATAGACTTGATTTTAAACAAAACAGTATCTGCTAATATACTTTACATAAATAGTTATTTGTTGACAAAGTCATGGGACAACCCTAAACATGCGATTGGCAAAAAAAATGAGAAATGCTCATATGTTTAGTTTAGTTATCTTCTTGAATGTAAAATGACAAAGCAATAATTTTATGAATGAACACATTTACAATATAGGTACAACTAACAACAGTTTAAACTGTACCTATAATACGAAAATCATCCTTATTGCAAGACTACAGAGTACCCAAAGGTGTAGCTTTACTTGTTGCTGACTTTCTACAAAAACAGTACGTAAGTAATTATTATCATAGCGCTTATCACTTTTTATTAGATTAGATAAGTAAGAGAGGCTAGCATAACGTGAATTTATAAGTAGAAAGAAGAAAATGTTCAAAATTTGAAGTATTCGAACACTGAAGCGGCCTATATAGTGGATAGGAGACCATAGACCATAGAAAACATATAAACTAAAGGGCGGAGACAGACAGTCGACTCTTACCGATTAAAATTTAAGCAACCTCAAGTAATGAGCAGGTTAGCTAGCGGTTTCTGTGCTTCGAAAGTCTTAGCCACAGAACATATAAAAGAGGTCTTTTATATGTTCTGTGGTCTAAGCCGTTGGTTCCTACTATTATGGATAGTGACTGGTCGTTAAGCTAAGTTAGAAGCCATTTGGTTGCTTTGAGAACTGCGTTAGTCAGTTTGGCCATTAGAACACTACTTCATAAAGTTTGCTGAAAAAAATAAATCTTGTTAAATTACTTTAGTTTGGTATTTACAGGGAATACCTGTAGAATTTATTATTCTCAGCAGAAGACGCGATACTCTGGGTACAATTTGGCTGCAATCCAGGCATGTGTCCGTGCAAGACGTTTATGTCATGTTTTCCTCGCGTAATGATCTATTTGGATCTATCTTATTGAAAATATTGGATCTATCTTATAATAGATAGACGTGGCTGACGACAGCGGAAGAAACGAAACCTCAACCATTTTAAACATGGCGACCGAAATCGTAGTACTGCAGGTTGTTATTTCGCCAGCTAGCGCAACATTTATGGTAGTTCTGATTTTCTTTTAATATACAACATGTTAGTGAATTACGCAAAACCATTTTGGATATTCTAGAACACAAGTTGTTCAGTTTCATGGGCTGAGTTGCCGCCGCTCGCGCCGGTTTTGCGTTCCTAACACATTGTAATTGCACTTCACAGTTTAGGAGAATTTACTGGAAAAAATACGTATAATCTTCAGCAGCCCTGGAGTGTTTTCGTAGCCGGATTCTCAGCGATAACATCTTAAACGATGATTTTTATTTTTGAAAGAGCATTGAAGTTGTAGCTAAGAGTTTGTAACTGCACACTTGATCTCTATAATAATTAAAATTGGCCAATGATCATCTAGTAGCGGAATCGTACTACTTTGTGTGAGTAACCCAAGCTCTTTTAGAAGATTACAGTGAGCTCGTTTTTCTTGGGCATTCTAACTACGAAATTAAACAAAGTGTCTCTGTACAACATCTATGTAATTCCTAGCTATCAATTCCTCCCTGCTCGATCATCAGGGAAGTTATAAAAAGTAGGAAATATCATTGAATGAACAATGTATTTCCTACATAGCGTATCGCCCCTGGTTTTGGTCTTTTATTGACCTGAGCTTCCTTGGAAGCTCTAGCTCATTATGAGCTTCTAGTTCTCATAAGAACTTTCGTTGAGTCTCTCTTCCTCAACAGAATAGCCGTGCTCCAAGTCTCTCTAATGATACTGCTCGGAGACGGCCACTCTTGCCCTCGCCCTGGGCAACCTTCTCCTTAAGCTATGTCAACCGTATTGAAAAATACAGTTACATAATCTCTCTGTGTCTTCCTTACTACCATCCCACAAGAGATCCAGCAAGATCCAGCAAGATCCAGCCCTGACGAAGGAACTAGTTTTAGTTCCTTCAGCTAGTTGATTGCTAGACCCCAGATCCCGAGCAAGACAACAGCTCAGAAGCAAAGACCCGATACGCCCACACCTTTACAGCAAACCAACTGTTAAAGCATTTACGAGGCGAGCGAGAATAAACGCCCCACCAACGCGCTCTCTGTGAGACACTGCCCATTCTGTCCTCCAGAACGCTCCTGACCTCCCCTCACCACAGAGGTGTAGGAAAAGGTTAAAAAAATAGACAATCCCGAAGGATTGTCTACAGCGGACTCTGGTCCGACCGGTGCGCCTTAAGCGTTGGTTGGAGACCAAAGTCTCTTCGTTGAAAGCATAAGCTTCTCGTGGTAAGCCGAAGCTAGAGGACTACGTCCAATCGATACTAGCCGTAGCGTTCCCGATACGGCTGAGCCGCTGTGGTAACCTTTTAGGAGGCTAATCCTGGTCTTCCACCGAAGTGTCCGACGTATTGCGTTCGATGGGAGTGAAGGGAATATAACCCCTTATATATACATTTAAATACTTATTTAAACATATTAAATAACTCCCAACTCTCTGCTCATCTCCTGCCGAACTGATCCACTGGTTCGAGTATGCTCCATGTTCCCTTCGCTGAGTGCAACAATATTTCTCTGAAGGGAACGGTGCTATATGCACCCGGTCCTTTTGGGGACACTACTCTTTTGGGCTTGCATAACTATCCCTTGTCTAGCGTGATCTAAGCCACAGCAGCATGTGGTCATAGATTCATTCACCAAAGCCCATTTAGCAGATGCATTTACAATCATATGCACTGATATCGCTTTACGATATTCGGGTCTTATTCTGCTTTGTGATTATACATTAATTAGAGCATAACTCGAGCAGCTTCACGTCCAGAGCAGAAAACTTCACAGAAAGTCGCTCCGCAGACTTGCGTCTCAGAGGAGTCATTAGCCTTCGCCGATGCCACTACCGGGGGTAATACTTGAAAGACCTTCATCGATACTAAGCATCTTGAGGTCCACAGCGCACAGATGTGGACAAGTCCCATCGGCGAAGATGTATTCAAGTTGCTATACGTGTCTCGATCAATCAGCGGTTCAGAGCTGGGCATGCAGTGTCAACATCAGCTAATGACGGGTATACCACATCTTCAAGCGTCAGACATGGTTTTGAGTGCCCATGTCCGGGGTAAAGGGTCGCGAATCCTCTTCCCTAGTCATGGCCCTCGTTAATAGTTAGAATACATTGCGGATGGGCCTTTGCCATTTCCTCTCCCCATTCTGCGTGCTTGGGCGACACGTGAGGTGGTTCTTATTAGGACAGCGGCATTGGAGACAACGCGGATTCGTGAGAGGTTCCAGATCCATAATGCGTTGCGGCCGATGGTCTACGTATGCTTGTCCTCTGTTAAGTAACTCTAGAGGTATAGGCTCCAGCCGGCATCTGTATCCGCTATCTAGCATCATCCACTCAGCCACCATAATATATTCTACCAGGATGTGCAGACCACACTGGTTAGTTTGGATTAGTCAATAAAGGTTTAAGGGTGGCCCCTTTGCCTCTCAGGATGCCGTCGTCTCAAGCTAGGCGGCGTAAGAGACGAACAGGGGAAGTTTTTAGCAGCGCCTGTAACTTTGGTTATAGCAAATATTTTCATATTTTCCAAACCTATATTGAACTTTTCAGTCAATATCCAAACTTTAACATATTATGATTTTTATCATTAATACTTGTCGCCTCCGACCATCACTGGCCGACGGCTGCCTTCCCCATACATATATTCGAGAGTCGCATCGACGGTACGCGTAGGGTCAACACGGATTTTCCAACAAAGTTCCCCAATTTTGCTGAAACTCACAATATAGATGTAAGTCGGTCTCGGCATCACACATATGCTCTTAGTTTGGCGCTATCTCTTTTAGTTTTTGAGTTATTCGAAAAAGTTCAATACAAGAACGTATAACGGAAGTGAAAAATGTCCAAATACGGTTTTAAACCTTGTATTCGGAGTTCCCATGCACAGGGATAGCTATTGCTCGTTCGTTGGCATCGTCTGCTCTCAGCCACATATAAATAATTCGCTTTTTAGGAAACATAAAATTTTCGGCTCCGCGCCATGATTTTTATTCAGCCTTATTTCGATTTTTTCTATGCCATTCAACAGACACACGTTGTTAGACATAGTTTTATTTTACATTAGGGTTGTGGGGTTACATCCAGCCCCCAAAATTTGACGGAATTTATGAAGAAAAATTTTAAATAGCTAAAATTCACTTCATCTAAAACTTCCAATCAACCTTTTCTATGCCATACAACAGACACACGTTGTTCTACATAGGTTTACCTTTTAACCCTTAGGTGCAATAAATTTCATTCAATAGGATTGTGTGTTTTACAACTTGAACTAACTATTATTTCCCTCACTCGAGGTACTGTAGTTCAATAACCATCGCTCTTCATCAATATTGATCCATCTATTATTTCCCTCGCTCGAGGTACTGTGGAACAATAACCATCTCTTCTTACTGATCCCCTCATCAGTTTTCGAAGACTTACTTAAAAGTTCTTCGTTAATGTGCACAATGTGCATCATTCACTTGCTTGCAACTACTTCTCTTCCATTGCAACGACCCAAGTGTTAAGCCAATTAACCCTGCGAGTTTGTCGAACTCACTGAAAACATTTGTTTACCATCAACAAGACAAAACGATTCCGCCCGGAATTAGATGAGTTCCACATTAAAATGACAAACCGCCACTAACCTTGTAGTTGACGCGCAATTCGCTAGAGCATCGAAAACGTAAACGATACAATCGTCAGTACGCTCGACACCCAGCTTTTAAACGACTTCTGAATTTAGCTTTTTGTGATATACATCCGAAGCCGTAGAGGCCCCTGAGACATCGCTAAATAAGTCGACATTGTTACAATAATTGTTGAAGACCGTTTCCGGTCTTCCTTCTCCCAATCTTCATCATCAAATATTTCGCTTTTCCATTGTTTATTATTATAGTACAATGACACTATTTATTTTCAGCTCAAAAAATAGAGAACTATTTCTGTTTCCCCTTTGCAGGGTACTTATAGTTCTCTTTTTATACCTTCGTGATTTTTCCCTACCTATACTAAATCTAACTCTTAAAATCCCTAAATGGAATAAAATTTATTTGACTACCTAACTACTGATACTATAACACTAATAATTCCTAAATGACATAAATTCTATTCCTTTTCCTAACAAACACAACTATCTACTAATAATACAAAACATTACAATACCTAACTCTACGTCCCTATCCTAAATTCTAACCTATTAATTCTGATTTCCTACTCTTCCCTAAGTGGCCGCCTCCTTCCCCAACAAACACTTCGATTGTTTCGCAATCTTCATTAGTCCAAGCTAATGACCTGGTGAGACGCGGACATAAGTCCCACCTTTGTCTTACTTAATATGCTACTCGAATTTAGTCTTATTTCAACTTGTACTAAATTCGATCTTCCACAATCGATTTGATTGTGCCACTCCCTGTCGCCAACGGCTATCCTTTTATTCAACAGTTTTTTTTTTTTTTTTTTTTTTTTCTTTTTTCTTCTTGTTTTATTATTATAAACAATTTTTCTCTTAGATTAGACACTGATTTACCAACCTTGAGTTCAGTGTTTAATCTTTACAATTCACTTACCTACTAAGTACAAATTTGAATATGTTATACATATTCCATTGTTTCAATGTACTTGGGGGTTTTGTAACCCAAAACTCCCAAGTAAATTGATACAATAAAGACGTTGCATGTCGCCTTTCTTTATAATTCTGACATTTCAATTTAAATATTTATTAATCACAGGGATCGTGTATGTTAACCACGTTAACATTTAGCATAACACTACTCAGTGCACTTGTACTTATTCAAGTTTCTTATAGCACAATTTTAATTCACAATAATCAGGCATTAAAAAGTAAATATTTACAATCATTTGCAACAACAACTTTAAACATTCACAATAATCAATTTGATTTTCATTATTTCCAATTCACAATAATTAATTTGATTTTCATTATTTCCAATTCACAATAATTAGTTTGATTTTCATTATTTCCAATTCACAATAATTAATTTGATTTTCATTATTTCCAATTCACAATAATTAATTTGATTTTCATTATTTCCAATTCACAATAATTAATTTGATTTTCATTATTTCCAATTCACAATAATTAATTTGATTTTAATCATTTCCAATTCACAATAATTAGTTAAGACAAATATTTTTATTTATAATATTTGGATAAATGTATAGCATTATACTTTCCTCGAATTCGACCCGATTCTAGATCCTCCAGAACATACACATTGTCGAAGGGGACGGAAGCAACCCGATAAGGTCCTTCGTATAACAAATCAAATTTGCTTATGTGTTTTTGCAACTTGTTAGAAATATTTAGCCGCCGAATTTTGACTAGGTCTCCAATATGATATTGCATCAACTTGTGGCTCCTATCGAACTTCTCTCTCCGATATTTGCTTTGCTTTTCCAAATTCATTCGAACTTCATTTCTTATCTCTCCCACATCTAAGGCTGAGTTTTGGGCTTGCAGATCTTCGTCAAATGAGAAGTTGATCGATCTTCCATACAAGATCTCACACGGCGTAAACCCAGTGCTATCGTGTCTAGTATTGTTATATAGTACTTCAATTTCAGGTAATCTAGTGGCCCAACTAGAATGCTTTTCATGACAGTATGTTCGAAACATCCGTCCCAGTTCTTTGTTCACCCTTTCAGTTGTGTTTGGTCGAGGATTTCTTATCGTGGTGTAGACGGTCTTTACACCTATTCCATTTAATGTTTCTTTCCAAAGTTTACAGTTAAATTGCCTTCCATTATCAGTCATGATTACTTTGGGTACAATTATCTCCGTAAATTGCAACATTTTGGTGATACAAGCTTTCGCCGTTGCTTTTCTTAGCGGAAATAGTTTCACAAATTTACTGAAGGAATCCTGGACAACCAGAATGTACTGAAAACCAAACACCCCTGAAGGTAGTGGTCCATACAAATCTGCCATTACCAAGTCCCCAATATTCTGTGTAACTATTGATTTACATGGTCCCACATATTTGAAATTGTTGCATTTTGCTAACTGACAAATATGACATCCTCTAACTTGCTTCTTAACTTGCCTTGCCAAATTGGGCCAAAAGAACCTGTCCTTAATGTACTTGATAACCTTATAGGCTCCCTGGTGACCCATTTCTAGATGCACTTGTTTGATCAACTCCTCTCTCATAATTTCCGGCAACACTATCACCTCTCTTTCTCCAAACTGAATATACAATTTACTTTCTTTTATAAAATATCTGGACTTTTTGCCTTGTTGTGTCAATTCGATCTTTTTGCCACAAAACTCATCTTCCTCTTGCATTCGATCTAGTTGCTTGATTTGTTCGTTCAAACCTCGATTAGGTTTTGTTCCCAGATAGGCTATCTCTGGGCATACAGCTTTTTCTTCCTGTATGAACTCATTACTAGGCAAATATCGAGAGAGCACATCTGCTGCTGTGTTCAATCGCCCCGCCACATGCTCAACAGTATAATCAAACTGTTCTAGGTATAATATCCATCTTGTTATACGGCTGTTATATAACTTCATATTCTGCACGAACAAGAGTGCTTTGTGGTCAGTTAGTACACAAAATTTCGCCCCTCTGAGATAAGTCTCGAACTTCTTGACTGTGCTAATAACTGCGAAGAACTCCTGTTCCGTGGTGGTCCAATTAAGTTCGGCTCCTCTTAAAGCTTTGCTGTTAAATCCCAGGATCCTTGGGCTTCCTTGGTCATCTTTCTGAAACAACACTCCAGCTAAACCTATTCCTGAACAATCCGTTTGGATATAATAAGGTTTGGAAAAGTCTGGATGATGTAACATTATTGTATTAATGAATCTCCTTTTCAGATCTTCAAATGCTTGATGTTCAACATCTCCCCATATCCAGCTGCGTCCCTTTTTTAATACCTCGCAGAGGGGCATTATACTTCGATTATAATCCGGAATAAACCGTCTATAGAAGTTGCATAAGCCAAGGAACGCCCGAACTTGTTTTACCTTCTTTGGAATTGGAAATTCGCGTATCGCACGTATCTTGTCAGGATCAGTCCTTATCCCATCGGTTGAAATAATGAACCCCAACATCTTTACCTCCTTACAAATGAATTCACATTTCCGTAAATTACAAGTAAGTCCAGCTTTCAACAACTTCTGTAGGACTGTTTCAACGTGCTCAAGATGTGTATCTAAAGTCCCTGTCGTTATAACAGCTAAGTCATCAAGATAATTGACACAAAACTCTCTAACTTCAGGACCCAGTATCACATCCATGGCTCGAGAGAAACTTCCAACTGACGTTCTTAAGCCCATCGGTAAAACATTGTATACATAGCTTTTCCCATTAAATGTAAAGCCAGTATATTGCTTCCCTTGTTCGTTTATTGGTATCTGAAAATACGCATTGTTCAAATCAATGGTAGTAATAAACTTCGCTCCGTGAAACGAGTTCAACACATCCAATTGCATTGGTGGTTTTTCTGTTTCGGGTACCATGTACTGGTTTATCCCTCTCGCATCTAATAAAACGCGCACTGAACCATCCTTTTTCAGTGTAAACGTCAACGGACTAGAGTATGGCGTTGATCGTCTTGAGATTATCCCCATTTCTTCCATCTCATTTAACTTCTCTTCCAATTTCGCTTTGTAAGCGTATGGTATAGGATACGATTGCTTAACAATCGGTGTCCCATGTTGCATAACAATCTTATGTTCATAACAATTTGCTCGACCCAACTTTGCCGAAAAAAGCGTGTTAAACTTGTCCAGCAAAGCTGTCAATTTCTCCATCCCTTCCGACCCTATGTCTGCTCCAGTTTTGATCTCAGTTCGGTCCAAATTCGCGCTTTCAAAACAATCACCTTTAATCGAATTAGAATTTAATGAATTTAGCTTTTTCGTTTCTAGACTCTCTTTATAATGTGCAAACGGTACAACTACTGGCTCCACGCCACGTCTGACATACATTCCAACGGCTTTATCTAATAAGATTCGGATTTGATATTGGCACATAAAATCAAAACCCAGAATCATGGGTCTTGTAAGACCTGGCACCACTAAAAAGGGTATTTCCATGTCAAACCCCTTCGTCAGTTCAACTTTAAGATGAACCTGTATAGTTATTTTTGACGATCTTTGACCGACAGCCCCCTTTACTTGGAACCCTTTGACTGGTACCACGGGGACTTTCTCATTTTTCGATTTTAATTCCACATATAAGTCCTCTGAGATGCATGTAATCTCTGACCCCGTATCTAACAAAGCCATGATTCTAAGTCCTTCACAGATCACAATTATATCAGGCCGCAGCCCTTCCATAAGTTCTTTATTTCTTTGGTCATCATTAAAGACCGTACTGGTCATTGTTGTGGCATGTGCTTCCACGACCTTTTCCATTGATAGCAAATCAAATCGGGCTGTAATCAGCTCTGATATAATTTCATCTTCGCCAGTATGATATCCGATTCCGGCCCTCCCTCTCTGGCCTCGTGCTATGATCGGTTTTAAGATTCCTTTAAAGGTTTTTCCTAAAGGTTGGCCTGTCTTCCAACCTTGTTTTGACATGATTTTATAACCGACCGAAGTCGAGTCCAAATCGGTCAGCCCCCCGTCTCTGATAACATTGACTACCTGCCCGGGGGTTGGACAAATAGTACTTTCTAGTTTAAACTGGGCTTCTCCTTCGGAGTCTCCACCTCCACGACTGCTGCTGAACTGGTCGCGACGAATGGTTTCGTTGCTTGCACTCCGCCTCGGTCGCGTGGCGCCCCTCCTCTCGGTCGAACCCAGTTCTCGAATCTCCTCCTGTATTGTTTAGGGTCCTGTCTCCCTCCCGGATGGGAGTTCATCGACTGACTCACTATTTTGGCTGATTCCCCTTCTGACTGATTGATCATATCCATATTCCTTAGAAATTCTGACGCTGCCAGTATAGAGTCCTCTCTGGACAGCGCCCATAGTTGTTGCACTTCTTTGGGATAGTGGCGCATTATATCAGCCACCAACTGTCTTTCGGGGATTGTAAATGTCAATAAGTTTACCTGGCCTGCTAAGCCTAGGAAATGACTTAACATCGTGGGATATTTCCCTTTATCCCACTTATTGGAGACTATGTCTCTACGGACTCTGTTCTGTTCCACTTCACTCCAATATGTGTCCAAAAAATCTGATTTAAAATCATCAAAAGAATGCCAACGACTCATGTATATACGCGACCAATCCCTCGCTTGGTCCATCAGACATTCCTGAACTATATCTAGTTCTCTTCCTTGGGCAGGAATCTTCCGCAAATACGCGGTCAGATCTTCTAGGAATGTAACCGGGTGCACTATTTTCCCGTACTTGTCTTTGTTACCAATTCCTGAGAACTTTGGTTTCTCAGAATTGAGATTGGTAATGCTATAGACAATTTTCTTTTCTTCCTTCTTGTTTCCTAATGGAGATAGAGTGCCACTACTGGCCTCACCCCCCGTTCCTTTCTGAACTTCCACCTCAAGCGCCTTGTGCGCTGTCGCTGTTCGCGACATTTCCTTCTCTAACTCCTCTATCTTGTCTGTGAGAGTTCTAGTTGTCTTTGTCATGAGTTTGTACAAGAGCATAAACTCCCTACTGTTAGAGCCAACGTCCTCCGTTGGCTCAACCACCATTCTCTCCTTTCTCTTTTGTTTATTGGCCTTTTTGGCCTTCTTGCGAGGAGGTTCTTGCATTCTCTCTTCTTCCCTCTCCTCGCGGCACTCCTCATAATCGGATCTACTGCCCATTGTCGTGCACCAAATCCTATTCACTTAATTGTTCTTTTAACACTTTTTTGACTTTGTCAATATTGTTTATATGCACTGTTTAATTATTCTTTATTTCTGTTGCAGCCAAGACTCTGTAACAAAAGAAACGCACATAAGTATTTTTCTACTACAATCCAATTTGTTCTACACATCTCTACGGGTATTTTCAACAACCACACTGTTATCTTCTTTCCATTTCACTAGCAACAAATTGTGGCTTAAGGCCACTGTTCTTGTTACGGTCCTGAAATCCTGGTTTCTAGGCACCAAATTGTAACTGCACACTTGATCTCTATAATAATTAAAATTGGCCAATGATCATCTAGTAGCGGAATCGTACTACTTTGTGTGAGTAACCCAAGCTCTTTTAGAAGATTACAGTGAGCTCGTTTTTCTTGGGCATTCTAACTACGAAATTAAACAAAGTGTCTCTGTACAACATCTATGTAATTCCTAGCTATCAATTCCTCCCTGCTCGATCATCAGGGAAGTTATAAAAAGTAGGAAATATCATTGAATGAACAATGTATTTCCTACATAGCGTATCGCCCCTGGTTTTGGTCTTTTATTGACCTGAGCTTCCTTGGAAGCTCTAGCTCATTATGAGCTTCTAGTTCTCATAAGAACTTTCGTTGAGTCTCTCTTCCTCAACAGAATAGCCGTGCTCCAAGTCTCTCTAATGATACTGCTCGGAGACGGCCACTCTTGCCCTCGCCCTGGGCAACCTTCTCCTTAAGCTATGTCAACCGTATTGAAAAATACAGTTACATAATCTCTCTGTGTCTTCCTTACTACCATCCCACAAGAGATCCAGCAAGATCCAGCAAGATCCAGCCCTGACGAAGGAACTAGTTTTAGTTCCTTCAGCTAGTTGATTGCTAGACCCCAGATCCCGAGCAAGACAACAGCTCAGAAGCAAAGACCCGATACGCTCACACCTTTACAGCAAACCAACTGTTAAAGCATTTACGAGGCGAGCGAGAATAAACGCCCCACCAACGCGCTCTCTGTGAGACACTGCCCATTCTGTCCTCCAGAACGCTCCTGACCTCCCCTCACCACAGAGGTGTAGGAAAAGGTTAAAAAAATAGACAATCCCGAAGGATTGTCTGCAGCGGACTCTGGTCCGACCGGTGCGCCTTAAGCGTTGGTTGGAGACCAAAGTCTCTTCGTTGAAAGCATAAGCTTCTCGTGGTAAGCCGAAGCTAGAGGACTACGTCCAATCGATACTAGCCGTAGCGTTCCCGATACGGCTGAGCCGCTGTGGTAACCTTTTAGGAGGCTAATCCTGGTCTTCCACCGAAGTGTCCGACGTATTGCGTTCGATGGGAGTGAAGGGAATATAACCCCTTATATATACATTTAAATACTTATTTAAACATATTAAATAACTCCCAACTCTCTGCTCATCTCCTGCCGAACTGATCCACTGGTTCGAGTATGCTCCATGTTCCCTTCGCTGAGTGCAACAATATTTCTCTGAAGGGAACGGTGCTATATGCACCCGGTCCTTTTGGGGACACTACTCTTTTGGGCTTGCATAACTATCCCTTGTCTAGCGTGATCTAAGCCACAGCAGCATGTGGTCATAGATTCATTCACCAAAGCCCATTTAGCAGATGCATTTACAATCATATGCACTGATATCGCTTTACGATATTCGGGTCTTATTCTGCTTTGTGATTATACATTAATTAGAGCATAACTCGAGCAGCTTCACGTCCAGAGCAGAAAACTTCACAGAAAGTCGCTCCGCAGACTTGCGTCTCAGAGGAGTCATTAGCCTTCGCCGATGCCACTACCGGGGGTAATACTTGAAAGACCTTCATCGATACTAAGCATCTTGAGGTCCACAGCGCACAGATGTGGACAAGTCCCATCGGCGAAGATGTATTCAAGTTGCTATACGTGTCTCGATCAATCAGCGGTTCAGAGCTGGGCATGCAGTGTCAACATCAGCTAATGACGGGTATACCACATCTTCAAGCGTCAGACATGGTTTTGAGTGCCCATGTCCGGGGTAAAGGGTCGCGAATCCTCTTCCCTAGTCATGGCCCTCGTTAATAGTTAGAATACATTGCGGATGGGCCTTTGCCATTTCCTCTCCCCATTCTGCGTGCTTGGGCGACACGTGAGGTGGTTCTTATTAGGACAGCGGCATTGGAGACAACGCGGATTCGTGAGAGGTTCCAGATCCATAATGCGTTGCGGCCGATGGTCTACGTATGCTTGTCCTCTGTTAAGTAACTCTAGAGGTATAGGCTCCAGCCGGCATCTGTATCCGCTATCTAGCATCATCCACTCAGCCACCATAATATATTCTACCAGGATGTGCAGACCACACTGGTTAGTTTGGATTAGTCAATAAAGGTTTAAGGGTGGCCCCTTTGCCTCTCAGGATGCCGTCGTCTCAAGCTAGGCGGCGTAAGAGACGAACAGGGGAAGTTTTTAGCAGCGCCTGTAACTTTGGTTATAGCAAATATTTTCATATTTTCCAAACCTATATTGAACTTTTCAGTCAATATCCAAACTTTAACATATTATGATTTTTATCATTAATACTTGTCGCCTCCGACCATCACTGGCCGACGGCTGCCTTCCCCATACATATATTCGAGAGTCGCATCGACGGTACGCGTAGGGTCAACACGGATTTTCCAACAAAGTTCCCCAATTTTGCTGAAACTCACAATATAGATGTAAGTCGGTCTCGGCATCACACATATGCTCTTAGTTTGGCGCTATCTCTTTTAGTTTTTGAGTTATTCGAAAAAGTTCAATACAAGAACGTATAACGGAAGTGAAAAATGTCCAAATACGGTTTTAAACCTTGTATTCGGAGTTCCCATGCACAGGGATAGCTATTGCTCGTTCGTTGGCATCGTCTGCTCTCAGCCACATATAAATAATTCGCTTTTTAGGAAACATAAAATTTTCGGCTCCGCGCCATGATTTTTATTCAGCCTTATTTCGATTTTTTCTATGCCATTCAACAGACACACGTTGTTAGACATAGTTTTATTTTACATTAGGGTTGTGGGGTTACAAGTTTTATTTGCGATACCATCATCATTATCAGTATCGTATCCAGTGGCTTTAAATATCCTTTTTAATCCCTTGGCCAGGTCTGCGTAAACCTAGATAAAATTGGTCGACCAGTCTTTCTTACAAAGTCTACGTTATGGTACCTGAAGCCCGAAAAGTACTTATTTTAAAATCTTAAAATAAAAACTACTTATTACATCATGTAAATTATAAACTCAAAATCTCTACAGACACACAAAGGTGGTGTTTAATACAGCTCATCTTATAAGACGATCATAGCATCGTTCAAAGTTTGTTCGTACGAGAAGGCAGACGGAACAAAAATAAATAGGAGACCAGATCATAATATTGAATCTTGTAGGCCCAGGCGGACAGGCGATAAAGTTCAGGAATACGAAAAAATGTTTTATTTGGTGGATAAAGATGGGACAGGACAATGGGTGGTATTAAATTAATCGATCACTGTTAACATTTGTATGCTAAATCCTATTAGCGTAATAGTGTGATTTCCTCATTTGAGCTTCTCTCAAATGAAGAAATCGCGCAATTACGGTGATTGAAATAGCACTGCGTCTGCACTGGCCTTCGGTTTGCGATATAATTAAGCTCTGAAGTAAGCAAAATTAGAATTTGCCATTTGTTATTTTTGGCCAAAAACAGCTCTAACGAAAAAGCTAATAGCGTGCTGAAAGGATTTGACACCCAATCTGCTACAGGAATTTCAAAGGAAAAGAAGCAAGGGTGGGTGAACAATAGTGGACATTCTCCATTATTGATGATGATGACGACGTATTACGTAGCTATAAGTCAAAGAAGTTAGTACCTTTCAGTTTGTAAACATATACAAACAAACTTATTGTTTCGGTGATGGATAATACACGATACAAGCACGGTAGCTGACGATAGCTAACTATAAAGTAGATTTTTCACCCTCCTCGTTTTAAACTGCCTAATACTAATACAGTCCTCTCGGGATATTTTCCAATAACCAGGAAGTAGAACACTTGAAGACTATCCTCTTCTAAATTAAAGTTTATTAAACAAACATATTTTGGCACTTTTAGCTCGTTCCAATCCCTTTGATCTCATTTTGTCGACAGTCCATCGCTATCAAATTGTCATTACAGCTATTCCACTGGAACTGGCCTTGGCTTGTCAATGCTGTCAGCAGAATATATCTCTAGGCAGTGCCAAGAATTCAGCAAATTTTTAATTGGCGTTCGTCTGATCAGACTAAACACATCAATTCTTAAAATGTTTGATGGAATATCGTCGAGATATGTTTCATCAGCTATTCTACTTTGTTGGGAAGGTGGAAAAATGGCTTTGACATTGATTTCCTCTTATCTTTCTTTATTACCTTTGCCGTGTGATTTATAACTTCAGAAAAGGAGCACCCCAATTATCGCAGTGTCGTATAAAGTAGCATTTCGGAGACTTAGGGGTATTCGGAGTATTTGTATGATAATCTACATATATTTCTCTTTTTACAAGAAATTAATGTAGATATTAATACAAAAAAAGAGCTCGATATAGTCTAGAGTCTTTAATTTGTAAGATCCGAAATCAGTTCATTAGCCGTCATCGCTCACAAAATTAGCAAGTGACCTGACCAGGTCAAATGGTCATTATTGTCAGAGGATTGGTAAGCATGAAACAGACAAGTCCTTGAGACTCAAATCAAGGTGAGTCTTAAATCCAAACTCCGTCATCTAATCGGCGGCGTGAAAGATGATTAAGACAAAGTTTACAAATTAATTTCCAAACATTTTCTTTCATCGCGTCCGTAAATGATTTGTTTGTGTTTTTAATTTTG
The DNA here is from genome assembly GCA_951230895.1 of Carpatolechia fugitivella. NCBI lineage: Eukaryota > Metazoa > Arthropoda > Insecta > Lepidoptera > Gelechiidae > Carpatolechia > Carpatolechia fugitivella. The sequence continues at coordinate 15,786,144 of OX579651.1, forward strand.
TTTGTTTTGTAAACGTTGTATGGAAATGAAACGTTGAAGACGCTGATTACAATTTCCTAAAAACATGTACATTGTGCAGTTCTTAAACCTTGACTATATTGTACAATCTTGCTTTTAGCTGGTGACAAGGACAAGGCTAGTTAAACGTCAATGCATGTCACCAACTAAAAGCACCAATTTTTCAGTAGATGTGAAACAAAACGTCACTGAAATTTCATTACATGGTGGGTGGCCTCCATCGCAGCTGTTACCGGCTTCATGTCATGTCTGTCTCTTTCACACAGCAGCGGTCTAATAGATTATGCCAATTCCACGATTTTATCAATCAATGGATGTTAAAGTATCTGTAATTTATTATTAATTAGTGACGTACAGAAATTACTTCCCGAGACTATCCTTTGGTCTGGCTAGGACTTAGGATATTGCAGGCTGAAACACCTATTGGTCTGAGAAGTATAAAATGTCTGACTGAACTGATCCTTTATTGACGGAGAAATGAGCGAGATATTTAGATAACAAATTTTGCTACTGTTAACCGCTATCACCAATTTAAATAATGAGATTATTTTAATTCCTCTTAAGGCGAGGCCCTATTTGAAAAATCATTCTTGGGCCCCTTTTTGAACTCGCGGATCTCACGTCTCGGTAAGTACCAAATCAAGAAAATTACAACCAACAGAAGAGTTTATCATTTAGCGGCGTAATTTTACATATAATCAAGGAATAAAGCAAAAATAAATAATTAAAATCACCGAAAATCACCCCACATTCAAAATTTTCAAATCTGTTTTCTCAATATTTTTAGCGACAGCAACATATTTATTTGTATTTTTTGGGTGGCTATATTAATACCTAAACGGCGAAACCAGCTAGAATTTTAATTCGTTCTATATTTTTCACAAAAGAAAAAAGAGTTCAAGAAAAACGAGTTTTTCGCACGATTTCTGCGCAGTGTCGGACGTAACCTCCGTGAAGCATCGTACGCTAATATGAACGTTATTTCAGTAATGCGTCGGTTGAACTTTCAACTAAAGCGCGTTGAATTGCTTATTTAGGATAGGGCCTCGCCTTAATTTCGAACTTCAGAAACTGATAAGTACAATCGAGTAGTATCTGTTCGTTCGTGACGATGACACACGAAGGCCGTGGGCCAATTTGTGGGGCAGCCCTAATGGAAGGAAAGCCGAGCCAACCATTAATGAAGCCAAGCCTTGTTGACTTTGCATCAGCTTGCAAACAGTTTCCTGCCTGGTTGACATTTCAAAATTTACTAAGTAAAGCTATGGGGGTGGTATATCCATGATTTTATGTGTAGGTGGTGGAAGTTAGGTAATTGCAGGTTCTGCTAAGTCTAAAAGTAACATAAAAGTGGGTCCATATCACGTGTTTTTATACTTCGAAATAACTTATTTTCTAATAGTTATTTTTTCTGGGATTTTGTTAACGGCGGCGGGTTTTTGTGTGTACGGGACTTTATTAATATAAATAATAATATGCAATAAAGGTCATAACAATGAAAATATATTTCAAAGTATAAAAACACGTGATATGGACCCACTTTTGCAACTGACTGTACACAGGGAAAATGGAGCGGGAAAGTTTTATTCCCAGAGGAAAATCGTAGCTACACAACGTGAGCGTAGCCGCGGGCGGACCGCTAGTCAATAAATATATATCTTTACCTAAATTCTTTAAATTACAGTCTAGTTTTGGTTGATGATAATGGATGAGTTAGTGGCCCAGCAGCCGCCACGGAGCTGCTGACACTACACGAAGAATGTGGCAATAACCAGGGCTCAGTCCGAAGGTATTTACTTAAGTATTAATATATTATTTACTATATATTAAATAACTAACGTAGGAAAACATGGGTAAGTTTACTGTTGGAGACCATGAAGTGAAGAATTTGGCAGAAAAAAGACAAAATCGAAACGTAAGATATCTAAATTTGAAAATGAAAGATAAAACTGCCAGTAAGAAAGGTTGACAGTCATAAAACAGGAAAGAGGACGAATGCCTCGTTACAAGTTTAGTGTAACGAATTAAAATTTTGGCGGACATAAATTAATCATCCTGTCGACGATCAGTCCAATGACGAATCGGTCATAGGAGAACAGTTGCTGAATCTTCCTTTGTAACGGGAAGACTGGGTTTATTTACGTAAAAGTTAATTATCTGACCTTGCTTCTTTCAACATTTCGTAGGATTTACATTTAGTCGATTCACGGCCTTTCTAATTACGTTGTAAAGAAAACAAGTATTTTTTTTTAAATGATGCATTTTACAAATGCATATTTTTTTTTGTTTTCATCTTTGACGTGAGATTTTTAGATAAATAGATAGATAGATGAAATCTTAATTAATTCACAACACACAGCACAAAAATAAATATAACAAAATACACAAAAATTGACAAACATACAGAAAAATTATATAAACTTTTTAAAAGAAAGTATTTTGTTCGCATTAATTTTAGGTTTAGCTAATCTGCAACATAATGTATCGTGTTGGAATTAACCATCGGTACACACACTCTACTCTGTTTAATTATATAAATTTTAAAAAAATTGTCTATATTCAATCGACTAACCTAGCCGGAACTTCTGTGAATTTTTCGCACAGTGTAACAACCATTATTTTTCTATCGGCGGCGATGATGGCGGCGGCACTAAAACATTTTTGTGGGCATTAAAATCTCAATTGCGTGTTCCAGACGATCGTTAACCATTTAATAGCTGAACTAATGAGCAGTAGTGTTGCCGGACAATCGATCGATTGTATCGATGTATTTATCGATAGTCAGGACTTAGGCCAACCGTAATATTAAAACAGAACTAAGAACTGCGCAGTTTCTTTTCATCCCTATTATTTTAGTCAGGTTTCCGCACTTTTTTGATGAAATGAAATGAAATTAATAATTTATTAACTTTTAGATGTTACATACATCTCTTAGTTTCGTCATTACATTTTTTTGGATGAGTTGACTACACAACGTGCGGACTCTGTGGAGAAGAACTCACCAAAGAAACTCAACATGCGCAGCATCTTTTGCGTTTCTTTTTTTGTCAAATAATATTAGTAGTCGTCAGTGGCGAAGGGTCCATACAAGCCGATTCCCCTCGGCTTACCTTTCGAAAATCCGCTCCAACAGCCTCTAATGCTGATAGTAATTTACCGTTTACGTACACGCGAGCGCAAGATACATTGTTTTTTTTAATACAAGTCGAGGCGGACGGCGCGTTCAAACACGTCAATGTATATTCAATCACGCACGAGTCGCACGACCGACCGAGTTCGTGAATTGCCGAAAACTCTGACTCTGGTGCTCCACGGGTTTACTTCCATATTTTCCTTCTCACGCGCATGTTGCCGGCGCTGTCAGTTTGATTTGAAACACACCCATAAAATGGCGCCATAGAAGCCGAGACGGGTCGGCTTCCCATAATTTCTTTCTCTTTCTAACGCATAGCGCATACGCGAGAGAGGAATTGATAAGATAGCAAAATTGAAAAAGAAGAGTTGCAGTAAGAAAATACATCGCGAGGTCGAAATTGTGTGATGTTGTGTGATCGGTTAAATTAGGGTTAGGTAGGCCGCGCTCTTCCGGCTTACCTTTGTCAAAATTTCACCCTTCGCCACTGGTAGTCATTTACAAAATTCATGCATGTTGAAATTGTTGAAATAGCTTGTCATTCAAGAAATCTATTCCCATAGATATCTGTCATCTAAGTAGTCATATATTCTATAATAAGCTTTTTTATACAACTTTTGCTAATAGCTTTGAACTTATTTTATTTTAAATCGGTGATGTTTTTCCTTTTAAAGTTTCTAGATTGTCTTCAGTTTGTTTTTTACCTTTTATTTTACGAACATTTCAATCTAAGAGGGTACAATAGAACACAGGCAGTAAAGATGATTTGTTGATTGTCTTTCCTTTCATTTAAGATTAGGACTGACAAAGAAAATCAGATATTTTCTAACATCGATAACATCGATAGAAGTTAAGGATGTTCTGTACAAGACAAATAAAATTGATCGATATTTTGGCCTCACTATTGGAAATGCTCCTGAACTGATTTCTGGGGTTGCAGTAAACGTCATTGCGGCAGTAAACGTAAAATAACACCCAGAAAAATTCGTCTGGGTGATTATGATTGGCCGTGGCAGCGAACAAGCGCAAGCGCAGGGACTGTGTGGAACAAACGCGACTGCAAGGCCAACAAGGTTGGTATAAATTGTTTAGACAATACAAACGGTATAAAGATTTTTATTGCTATAGAATTAGAATATCTTGTCTCTGATTATGAGAATAGCAGAACGGAAGTAAAAGAAATAGTAGATTATTTTTTAAATTATTTTTTCTATTTTTAATTTATTTTCAATATTAGAAGTACTGATTCAAAATTAACTTGGACACGAAGAGGTATATTTATTTCTAAAGCCAACACGTCATTTTTACGACACGGAATTTGTCTTGACCTCGGACCAACCACCAGGATTGTCTACAAACATACTTTTCAGTATAAAAAAATGGTTAGTTAACCTGCAGAAGAATAAGAAGAATCAAGAGTTCTTTTTAGGGGGTAATTAATATCACTCTTTTCTTTTCTCTGTCAATGGTTCAACTTCTTAATACGACAGTAAGTAACAACACAGAAAAAAAGCATAAAAACCTTACCTAATAACCAGATCCAATATATCTTCCTTCTCGAACACCTTGCAATACAGATGCAGTATCTTCAGGCAGGCGTATTGGAGTCCTGACCAGGGTTGGTCTGCATCCTTCAGGGCCTCGTCCCAGGGGCAGCCCTCGTGTCGCGAGAGGCACAACATGCCTTCTCGGTCACTCTCAGTCGGAGGCATTTAAACTCTTTGGTATTTTACTATCGCTTCTATTTTGTATTTGGTGGTTGTTGGATAAAGTTGCATTTAGATAATCTTTGGTTAAGTTTTTTGTAGTTTGGTGTGGTTTGGCTGCTGTATCAAATAAAGGTTTGTCACGTGGAGCTGATTATAATCAACGAATTATCTATAGCCAGGAAGAGTAACTACGCTTCAAACTTGACCCCACCAAATGAATACCAAAGAACCAAAACTATACCATACCACATTCTAATACGCGGTACAATGATGTTTTATATGACTCGGTTTGTAAGAACGTCAAAGTAAGCTTCAATGTACAGCAGCGACATTATCTGCCTGTCTGTCATCGTCGTCGTCTGTCAAAATTAATTAGGTGCTATATTTTAGGGCTTTGCTATTATAGGCGGTTACTCTTCTTGACTATTTGAAGTTCGATGATTATAATGCTATTGTGATGTTTTGGAGGACTCGGCGTTGAACGTAGGTTTTTTGATACAACAAGTTGCAAAATTCGATACAAATCAAATTCTATCCTAATAGATAAATCCAGTATTCAATGGAGAAACGAACATATAGATACTATGTAAGATCCTTACTACGTTCGCTAAGACTAGAAACTACTAGAATTAGTATTAATATATTGCCTTATTTATAAATCTATTGTCACAATAGAGACAATGTTGACAATCACGTCGACAACGTTAGCCTTTGGCCAATATTGACCAGGCGACAGAATTATCAACAAGGAAAATAAGGACATGGCTATTAGATAGATACTGGAAATAGATCTAAAATATTTGACTAAGTGGATATGTCACCGTAAGATTGTGAACGCCGTTAGTTTATAATCTTACTCGCGATATTATAAACTTACGGAAAATTGTGAACTGAAACCAACCATTTACAATATAACGTATTATTTCTCGTTAGTTTATAATCTTACGATGATGTTCACCCGTAAAGTATAGCGAGTAAGATTATAAACTAACGGCGTTCACAATCTTACGGTGAAAGATACAAAACATGAAGATATATAACTTGTAAATTTTAACTGCTATTGAATAAAGAAATAGGTGGTGATGGTGAGAGGAGTAGTTGGATATCACATTCTGATGTTTATAGATAAAGCGCAAATTCTTAATGTTCTGTTCTGAAGTTGCAGTTTTATATTCACTCTTCCACCAAATTAGGTTATTCGAATTTTAATAATCTGCCTAATAGATGCTACTTCTAACTTCACTAACCGACCAAATTCATAAAAGCATAAACCAAACTGTATAAAATATACTAACTGTCCACGGCTACGAACTTTCCCGTGGGATTTATACTTTTTCCTGTAAAAATCCTATGTGGTAATCCAGGATACAAACTATGACCATTTCAAATTTCATCCAAATCTGTTCAGTAGTTAAGGCGTGAATGTATCATTTATTATATTAGTGTGATTCTAAAATAATTTTAGGATTTTCTGCTATAAACACTACTAGTAAGCCACTTTAGTATTTTTTTACGTCACCGGAAACCAATTTTCTGGGCTGGCAGCCCTAAAAGGCCAGGGATCTGACCTCCGTGTTGTAGGAAGTCCTAATTTAAACAATTCTCCCGCGACGCATTGTCTCCGATCTAAATAAGTGTTGCTCTTTGTAAGCGCTGCTCGTGAGTCGTGAGTTACTCGTACGAGTACACGCTGACAACCAAGCGTGTCCATTTAAGACAGTGTTTTGTAATCTTGTGTTTTGCTTGGACTATTTTTGTTATTATGTACGTTTATTCGACGCTGTCACGGTGAAGGAAAACATCACCGTGAGGCAACTTGCACACTCTTGAGAAGAAATTCAAAGGTTGTGCGTGAAGTCGACCAACCCGCACTGGGCCAGTGTGGTTGACTATGGTCTGATCATCACCCTTATTCGGTGTTGAGCTGTTGATGATTTTTATAAGAAGGGTTATTATGTTGGGGGTTATTACGTATGTTGGGTTATTATGATCTATCCTCGTCTTTTTGTTCCCAAGAGGGGTAAAACAAACTTTTCGAACTTGCGAAATCTGTACCCAAAGAAAAAAGTCGGGACAGAGAAGTTTAAAAGTTGTGAAGGAATTTCCGCCGTGTGGTGACGGCAGAGTAGAATACATTTATCAACAACCTACTCTTCCCGTGGGTGTCGTAAGAGGCGACTTAGGGACTACACATTGAACAGGGAACGGGCAGCAGCGCTCTCTGATACAGTAACCTTTTAATCTGCGATCTCCAACCCGCCTGCCAAGCGTGGAGATTATGGCAAAACCAAACACTTAAGTGAAGGAGGCTCATAGTCCAGCAGTGGACTGTAACGGGCCGTTGATATTTTTATTTGAAGGTTTTTTTTTTTAATTTACAAGCTCTACTTCGAAAATAATCTAAGATCAAAACTATGAGTAATCTTACTCGTGGTACCAAAAACAAAAAAACTATACAGGGTCTAATCAATATTTGAAAAAAAAAACAGTCTATTCAGCTGCAAACAAAGAGTTAGTCTCAATAATTTTCATACTTCGTCAACATTTTTATTTATAGTACATAAAACTGCTTACAATGTAGGAGTACCTAATGAAGTTTGAATAGGTACTTACAAAATATCGGTCAACTTACCGATAGGATAAGAAAACTTCAGTTACACCAATGCAGGCAATATTTTTTTAAATAATTAAATTGTAGAGCTTTCGGTTTTTAAATAATTTAGTTAGATGTTTCGAAGTGATCAAAAAACAAAAACTATTAACTTTTCTAAAAACTCTACGTCTGTATTTTCTTGGTTTTTTATCAGATTAAACGGAAATGATCTCTTAGAGATTAGTTTTATTTCACTATTAAAGGAGGTACTTACAGCTTATTTACAGCTTATTAACCATAACATAATTAATACTTTATGAGAGTAGAAAAAGCTATTCTAACACGGAAATTCTGTTTACGTCTCGCCAGCACTATTGGTTGTCTGTCACTTTATAGGTACTTATGTACACATAGTAGCTCTCGATTAGTATTCCCTGTGTCATATCATAAATGTTATAAAAACATAAATAATATCTCACCCTAAACATAATTAAACCAATAATAATCCGACTGCACGATCAGGACACGAACATTATTGTTCGAAAAAAAAAAGAATTTTCTAAATGACCACGAAGATGTCAAGACGATTTTAAGAGAAAAATAACAGTTTTCGAGGAAATTCTATTTCACAGGAATGGGTTAGTAATTTTATTAGCACTTAAACAGTTTATTTGTTTGACGTTTAACCGGCGTTTGGCGCAGTTCGTCCTCAGTAGTAAAAATAAACGATCACCGTAGTAAACGTATACTTCAGGATAACGATCTTTTTTAAATTAATCATTTGCGTTTAACTGGTTTCAACCAGATTTGGTTTAATTGTTATAGGGTAGGATTGATATATTGATTTTATTGAAGGTTGCAAAGTTTATAACTATGTTTTGTTGTCTCAAGTACAAGAAATACCTAAATATGAGTAAATAAAGCATAATTTAATTTTATGATGACGACCAGAATATCTAGTCTAGTCATCAGTGCACTTGCTTACTATGTAAAGGTCCCGAGTTCGATTCCTGATAAGTTTTAATATCTGTTTCGGGTCTGTGGAGTAATTTGTAGTCTTGTACGAGAAGGTATGTCATGGATTCCCGACACAGGGTAACTAACATTTTCTGAATTGCATAAAATAGAAATACGACATTAAAAAAAGCAACTAAATTACTAAGTATATTATATTCTAAATAAATAATGAAACGGCTGAAACACCTAATTAACGGATGCTGTTAAGGAAAACGCAGTAAGTTAACGGGAATAGGAATTATTGTTTCTCTATTAGTTTAGTTGTAAATTGATGATGTCAACAAATGTTCTGAAAATATCACTAGTACAAAAAAACTTAATAATTAATTGTAAAGAAAATTATGTAGGTCAATAAATATTTATTAGGAAAACTAATTAATAATGCCTACTCAGACATTTGTATTAATTAATATTGATTTAAATGCTAACTCCACAGGAAAAATCCGTGCTATTTATGTAATGTTGTTTAACCTAAACTTGTTACATACAAAAACGCCATTAGACTATTACGTCTATTTGACTTGTTAATTGTTAATTAAGTACCATGTACATACAAATCGTACCTTCATTAGTCCATAAATAAGTGCTTAGATATGTGTAAGTACAAATATATTTAACGTTAACTCACTCAAGTAGGTACTAACTAATTAGGTATGAATGTGGCACAGGATTTAAAATATACCTATAAAATGCTAATGTATTAAAATATAATCTACAACCAAAAATACTTTTTATTTTTATTTTGGATGTGGGTGCTCTAAGTGGAATACATCTTATTTTTAGCTTGTTGTCAAAAAATAGACTCATTTGTTTTGTCAAATTACGTTGTATCGTTACTTCTATAAAAAAATGACATTATGTGTAGTGTAGTATAGTGTAGTGTAGAAGGAAGGTCGAAACTCTTTTAGTTTTCAGAAAGGTCAAAAATGATCTTCCCAATTTTTAATTTTATTTTCAAATGCATCTATCATTAACTTAATTTCATCACCCATTTTAATAAATTATAACAGTACTAGCTGTTGCCCGCAACTTCGTTCGCGTGGAAATAGTTTTTGCCCGCGACTATCGAACTAAGGCAAGGCAACTAACATACCCTGCGCACGCATGCTGCCCTAGTACCTTCTTAAGGCCGGGTTATTGCAAAAATTAGCAACTCAACGCGGTTTAGTTGAAAGTTCAACCGACGCATTACTGAAATAACGTTCATATTAGCGTGCGATGCTTCACGGTGGTTACGTCCGACACTGCGCAGGAATCGTGCGAAAAACTCGTTTTTCTTGAACTATTTTGCTTATTAACAGAAAATGGCAGAGTTTATGAAAAATGTGATCGATTTAAAATCTAAGTCAGTAATTGGCAAGTTATATTTACGAAAAAAAAAACTATGGTTATCGCTTTAAGTTACGAGATCTAGGACGTCAAAAAATTTTTTTGCTGCTTTTTTTAAAAACTTGTGCTTTTTATTTATAAATTATTATAATGTATTTAAAAATTCTACTCGATTTAAAAATTAATTAAGAATATATTTTGTTAGCATATGTTTTTTTACATTTATAAAATCAATAGAAGTGCTGCGCTGGTATTTGATCGTCAAAGTAGCAACTATGGGCGCTATTTTAACATAACCTCATGTAAAACCGCTCGAACCATTTCGCAGCACCTTGAACTGTGCTAATTCTGCTCTTACCGTTTTATCTCATTGGCTACGCAATGTACGTCGAATTATACTTGTAATTTGTAACTTGTAGCTTCGTGAAACGGCCCCCTGGTCATTCTTTGAAAGGTTGAAAATGATGTGTACCAATTAGATTGAATTGAAGTGGAAAGAAAGTAGTTAAAGGACTTGGATTAGGGCTAAAGCCGTTTAACCCTAGTGATTTGCGCTTCGGATTAGTTTCCGATTCCTTGTGCTCATTAGAAACGAAGATAAGCATGAGCTAATCTAAGTAAAGGATAAATACAGGACGATAGATAGGTAAGGAAACTCGATAACCTGGGCCACAAGATAAGAAACGAAAGTATTGGACTATTGCAATGCAATCCATCATCCAGGGTAATATTCAAGGACACCAGATGTCTACTATAATCAATCAGCCTATTGAAGTCCACTGCTGGACTGCTGCCTCCCCAAGGGCACGCTAAAGCGCACGATCACCCGCTTTCCTCATCCAGCCACCACCAGCGACCTTCCTCAGGTCATCAGTCCACCTGGCAGGGGGGCGTCCCGGCGACATAATAATATCTGGCTCAAAAATCTTAGAGTGTTAAGCCGTTATTAGACGGTTCACTTTTGATTTCCTTTTCGATATTGTTTAGTGTTTCTTTTTATTTTAAAATACAATGATATGGTTTTGAATAGGTGTAAATAATAGAATTATTTATTTGATATTTTTATACATAATTATTTCTATATTTTTCACAATTTCAAAACAATATCATTGTATTTTAAAATAAAAAGAAACACTAAACAATATCGATAAAAACCCGCGAAGAAAAAAAAGCAAACATTTAAAAAGTCAAAAATAATACCTATCGTTGAGCCATCAAATTCGATTGAGTAACATCTATATATTTTAATTTTATTGTAGAAATTGATGGATGGCACGATACGAGTTTGCTCGTTGTCGCGTCGGGGTACCGCTTAATCTTAAGTAAGTCAGACCCTTGATTGAATATCTATTAATTTGTTAGCATATCCGACCAACTTGCTTTGACTTATAACACCCCTCTTTTTTGCGTCGGGGGTTAAAAATGAAAGCAAAAATGAACCGTCTAATATCGGCTTTACTTTCTGAGAAATAGGTTTAATACTATTTTTAGGGCGGGGAGAGTGAAAATAGCCAACCTTCGGTTAGAGATGCACCTGAAGAAGAAGCAGAATGGAACGATGATGGCGAGAAAACGAGAGGAATCTAGTGAAGCTGTGATGATGTGACTTTTAAAAACCACAACATCTCTGTGACAGATAACCATAATATTATACAGTAAGTAATAGGTCAAAAGGCTAAGACGATACCCGCGTAAGGTTTCCAACAATGTTGAAAGTAGGGTAGTAACGCAGTTGACATGACATAGATTTGTTGCCAGACACTTTGTAGGACGGTCTAGGACAAGAGGCATTATTACCTTCATCAACAGCTCATATACGTCCCCACCGAGGGGCTCGAGCCTACCCTGAATTAGGACGATAAGGCCTTAGTCGACCACGCTGGCCCAGTGCGGGTTGGTCGACTTCAGACACAACCTTTAAATTTCTTCGCAGGAGTGTGCAGGTTTCATCACGATTCCTTCACCGTAAGAGCGTCGAATAAACGTACATGAATTCGAAATTCAAAAACACATTGGTATGTTGTGGGGATCGAACCCGCGTCTCCTGGGCGGAAGGCAGCGGCCCTAACCTAGTTGCATATACAACACGATACCCTTTGATTTATGTGCAAGGCTAAGCTTGTATTTCCAGTTGTTTTGTTACCATACAAGCCGAAACACGATTTATCTTACGACTCTTACAAGCTAACCGCATGAATTTCGGTTCTATTCATTCCTGCAGCCCTGACCCTCCGATTGTTCGATGAATTCACAGACACTACGCCAAGGCTAAGTGACTGTAACATACATTTTGATACCGTCTAGTATTTATTTACAAGTTTGCACGGATTGTAAACACACTAGCAAATAATATAAAAATCATTTTTGGAAACACTTATTTAATAGTGGCTCTGTAAGCTGTAGACCTCACGAGTTTTTTTTAATGGCTGATTTATGTTTTTTTACGTTTTCAACTCCCATATCTCCGCCATTCTGAAAATTTACGAAAAACTGAATAGACAAAAGAAAACTCTATATTTATCGAACCTGCTCACAAAATTTCATGAGAATCGGTTGAGAAATGCTGTTTGTAGAGGAGAACAGCCGGACATCCTTCGGACATACGAATACATTTTTGCCCCAGCTGAAACGGAGACGCTTCGCTCGCTTGGACCCGCTCGGTCAAATTAATGTCCTTTATTGGATACTAGCGGCTTCGCACGGGTAGATTAATACACATTTTTAACCAACTTCAAAATGAAGGAGGCTCGTTTTTTATAATTTTATTAAATACGTACTCTAAGGAGGATTCAAAAACATTTTGGAACTCGAACCGAATAATTCAGTCTTGTTATTATACAATTTTTTAAGTTCCTAACTTTAAAAATGGCTGACATTCCAAACAAAATTTAATCACTTCTTCCCTTTTCAAATAGGGGTTTCGAAAAAATCCTAAAAGACGTGTCAAATCATTTACTAATCTTAGCCTAAATCAAAATTTTCAATTTCCTAACTTTAGAACTGGACTTTCCATAGAAACATTTAACCCTACTTTCCCCCTCAAAATATGGAATTTGATAAAATGCTAAAACATGTATCAAATGAATTATTAATCTCACTTTAACTCCAATGTTTTAAGTTTTTACCTTTTAGAAATTACTGACAAACATTTAATCTCTGCTTCCTCCTCAAAATAGGGCATTTCGTAAAGAGCTTAAACACGTATCAAATTATTTATTATTCTCAGTCTTAATCCAAATTTTTAATATCCTACCTTTAGAAATGACAAACTTTCCATAACAAAATTGTATCCCTACTTCCCCTTCAAAATAGGGATTTCAAAAAAATGAGAAACATGTCAAACGATTATATTTTCTTAGTCTAAATCACAATTTTTAAGTTCTTGCCTTAGAAATGACAAACTTTCCATAAATCCCTACTTTCCCTATAAAATAGGGATTTCGAAAGTATACTTCAATACGTCTTAAAATATTTATTAATCTTAGCCTAAATCCAAATTTTCAAGTTCCTACCTTTAGAAATGAAAGACTTTCCATACAAACATTTTAATCCCAACTTTCCCCCTCAAAATACGGAATTTGATAAAATGCTAAAACACATATCAAATAATTTATTAATCTCAGCCTTAATCCAAATTTTCAAGTTCCTACCTTTAGAAATTAATATAGAAATATATATTCTTTAATTAATACTTAACTTTATGTTATTTCAATTTAAAATTGCGCTGTAATTGAGTGGCTGTACAGAAAGATGGAACATAGTTCAATAGAAATGTGAAATTAGAACCAGTTTTTTTTTTTATAATTTGCCAGAATGAATGAAAATGAATGAATGAATGACAGCTGTCAGTTGAAAGTGATTCACCGTCCGGGCTGAAAAGTATTACCTTCAATCCGCTCCTCACGCAACTTCCGAACTACTTTCAGAGTATGAGTAATGAAAAATTAATTTCAGTGCCAACATGAAATAAGCGTTAGGTCTTATCTCAACAGGGGTCTACTCCTACATGTCTAGAATGCTAGGTTTTAAAGCAAATCGTGTTGGTGAGTCACTCCAGTGATTAATGGCCAATTTATAAATGGATTCAATAGATACTTATGTGTTGCATTTTATGGTCACAGAGTCACATTAATAGACGGTGAGCTGGTAGGTGGTAGATATAAATACGGTCAAAATTAAAATAATTACCGCTTTGGTTCAAAGTTGGTATATTCTTGCCTGTTGTAAAGGATGACTAAATACTGGAAAGTCAATAAATTCTACGCTGACTGCTATGGGCTGGCCACGTCTGTCGCAGAACCGATGAGCGTTGGAGCAGACGGGTTCTCGAATGGAGACCGCGTCTCGGGAAACGTACTGTGGGACGCCCCCCTGCCAGGTGGACTGATGACCTGAAGAAGAAGTGGTGGCTGGATGAGGAAAGCGGGTGATCGTGCGCTTTGGCGTACCCTTGGGGAGGCCTACGTCCAGCAGTGGACTGCAATAGGCTGATTGATGATCAGATAACCCGCACTGGGCCAACGTGGTCGATTAGGCCTAATCGCCCTAATTCAGGGTAGGCTCGAGCCCCTCGGTGGGGACGTATGTAAGCTGTTGATGATCAGATAACCGAGTAAATTTGTATGAAAATTCGAAAAATCTTTTTTGAGTCTTATAAACGATGTCTTTCGCTATTCAACTAACGCGATGTACAGATAATAGGTATAATTTAAATCATAATTACATAAATAGTCCATCCGGTTTGCATCTGCCCCGAACCTAAAATTATAGTTTGGCCTAACTAACTGCTTCAAAATTAGCCTAGGTGCCCTGGATTTATTTGTCGCCTTCTTTACGTCTCTTCACTTCGCATGTCTTCGGCTCAAATCAAATATTTTTAAACAATATTTTATTTCAAACGGGAATCTTAGCTGTTTTGTAATAAAACAAGAGAATGTCTAGATTCTGGGTCACTTTGAGTTTCAATGATTTATGATTTCACTATCTTTTCTACCCGGCTGGCGGCTACGCCCGGGACTGAAATTAATGAATCGCAAAAAAGATTTTAAATGAAATATTTCTTTATTTCACAAATATAGTAACCTATAACCTGGTCAGTAATGTCTTCTATCGATTGGTACAAACCCTATCGAAATCGGTGCAGCCGTTCTCTAGTTATAAAAGGACAAACATTCAGTTTTATATAGTAGAAGATAGCTTGATGGATATTTCTTTTTGTATTTTCAGGGTATCTTAGATTATATATTTATCTATTATCTACTCACCTATCTATCGAATAGACTTCCACCCAAATAAGAAACAATCTTTTTTAAACGGTCGTTGTGTTGGTAGAAACATAAAAGTATTTTTGATCGTCATTTGATTTTTATTTCACCTATGCAATGAATGATTTACACTGAAGATAAATTCGAGAAATGGCCTTCAATCTATTTTAAAGTAGGTACGGAAACGTAGCATTTTAATAACTCCAGCCCCCGCTGCATGACGATCTTAGATTAAATAAACCGCACGACATAAAACGTAACCGCCAATAGTAACGTAGTTCTTATCTTCGCGCGATATAAACTTGGATCTTTGGCGGTCACTTTATTTGTCGCGCGGTTTCTTTTATCGATGGTCGTCATGCAGCGGGGGCAGATGAGATCAAAAATGCCTTGACAACGGAAGAAAGTTGTAGTATGAAGGAAAGGTATCCGGGCCCGACGACGTGTCGAAAAATCTACGCTACTGAATTCTTACTGATTATAAATTCTCAAGTATTTTATTCTCCTTTTTAATTTTATCCAGCCAGTTTGACTGTCAATGGTTTTTTTTTAACAATTTAGGATATTTATTTAGGGAAAACGGGAAAACATTGTGAGTTTTATATTTTATGTGCGGAACTCCGACTTACGTTCGAGGCGCGTTGCAGTTTACCGCCTCTAATATTTATTAGAAAATTAAGTAGGTAGGTAGTTAGGTACTATAAATGATGTAGAGATTACGCTGATGATATTATTAATATTATTATTATTATTATAAATCAAGAAACATTCTAAATTGTACAAATATAATCCAATCAAAAGCACTGGCAGGATGTCAAATAAATAAAAAATAAAAAAGTTAGCAACAATTCACTTATTCAGAAGATGGCCTAAAGGCGCGGTCACATTAGCAGTAATGAAATAATATGACGTCCAGATTGTTGTTACGTGGCCAAGGGCGGCCCTTCCCGTAGTAAAAATATACATTTCTGTGAGTTAACGCTTACACGGGTTTGGCATTAGAGTCAATTAAATTGTACGATTTAAAAGCTTTTTTATGCAGTCATATTCTTTACATTTATTTCTTACTGGACTGTTAGCTTTTTGCTGATAGTGAATAATGGTGCAGTAATAGTAACCAGTGGCTCTGTGAGCGGCAGACCTCGCGAGTATTCTTTTTAAATGACTGATTTATGAATTTTTTACGTTTTCAACCCACATAACTCCGTCCATTTTTAAAATTTCCAAAAACTGATTCGACAAAAAAGTCTATTAAATTATCGAACCTGCTCACAAAGTTTTACGAGAATCGGTTGAGAAACGCGACCTGTAGATGAGAAATAACAGATCGACAAATGGACAGATAGACATACAAAAGCAATTTTGCGCTCAGTCAATAAGAGTTCGAGAGTTGTGGTTCTTCCTATGATTTAAATAAGTTTCAGATATTATTTTTAAACACAATGTTTCATAAAATGACTCCATTTTATCAAACGTCATGCTACTAAACGTTGAAGAATTCCCAAAAGGGAAATTCCTGGCTGCTCAGTTCATGGATAATATATGATTAGCCTATCAAAATTAAAAATATAGCTATGTTTATTTCAAATCCTATATAAAATATAGGATTTGAAATAAACATTCATCACAGCGAATTTAAAAATAAAATCTTGTAAAATGTCCACAGCCGAGAAAATAAGTACCTAGTAGATGCCAAGAGAATATAAGTAATCAAATTTGATCTATAGAGAAAAAAAAAGCTTCTAATATGCCATTTTAACATGTAAAAATGTTTAGGTCAATGAAAATAGCTTCTATTGGATACAATCACAATGAGCATTGTGTTGTCAATCATACAGCCTGTCTGTACCAACTAACAATCAAGTAAACAAACATAATGAACGGATAAACAATGGAACGCAGTTACAACAATAAAAAGAAACTGGAAAAAACGCATTTAAAACGAAACATTAAAAAAATACGTTTTACACACAAATTGTAATACTTTTAAAAAATATATTTTTGTACCATTTTGCCATTAAAAAAATAATTATCATTTCACTGCCAGAGCCACCGAAAGCGTGCTTTTTTATAGAGACAACTTTTTGATGATTGATAATTTAAATTAGCACAAATTAGTAAGCTTTGTTTTGATAGACTAAATTTGGTGTGAGTATAAAATGCGAATGTCAATCATGAGGACGATAGACTCGACTCTAACGCCGGGGTAACATGGTCTACTTAGGCCTGATGCCCTTAATTTTAGGGTAGGCTTGAGCCTCTCTTCGCGGGCACGTAATTATGAGCTGAATACAACAATAACGTACATGACGAGAGAATAACAAAATCACATATTATACGTGATTTTGTTAAATTAGCAGATGCGCTAATACTCGTATTTTTTTAGTTTATTTACACTACAAATTTTCTAAAGAACGTTCTGTGCGATCACATGATTCCGAAAGTAAATATTTTTGTTCTCGCAGTCTATTATAAACAAATTCACTTGCTAGCTTAACTCGCAATGACGTTGATTGTTTGATTTGTGAATACCTTTGCATAATTAAGTTTTTTTTAGTGCAATATCTGGGAACATATTTTCATAATGATCGGAGGAAAGTAATAAAATAATACGGAGTAAGATTACACGTTACCACTGAATAAATAATAGGTGCGCTAAAGAGTAGGTATTTATTCACTCTTTGGAGAAATCGTTTTGAGGCCCGGTCCCGATTTGAGAAGTCATGCGGGTGCGGCGCAGTCCGGGGCCGGGAAAGCGGGACGGTGCGCGGTGCAACCTCTCTCCGCTTGATCCATTTCCACTGAAGCTAAGCGGAGAGGAGATGTGGAAATAACGAAATCTGATTGGTTATTCAAACACATCTCCTCTCCTCTCCGCTTTGGTGGCAACCGGGCCTATCGCGCCGCCGCGCCATACAAAGTCCCGCTGTCCCGGCCCCGGACCGCGCCGCTCCTGCTCTGTGTTACCGACGCTTTAATCCTTAATTTGTGTCCATCTACTTTTTTAGTTTCTGTAAGTATTGAATTGAATGATAGCAGGAGATAAATAAATATTTTTTAGAAATAATAAAAGCCTGATGATATTATACGACTGGCCTATAAAGCGTCAATAACAACTCATAAAACAAAATCCGAATTCGCAATACTGCTCTAAAAATAATATTTATTTTATGTCCCTATTTTATTTTTAAAAGGCGAAAAGGACGAAGAAGAAGTACGAACATATATTTAAGGATCAAATTTATTGTTGACTAGCGGTCCGCCCGCGGCTACGCTCGCGCTATGTAAGATTCTCCCGTGGGAATAAGACGTTTCCTGGTAAAAATTATCCTATGTGTTTATCCAGATTACAAACTATCTCTACTCCAAATTTCATCCAAAACCGCCCAGTAGTTTAGGCGTGAAAGCGAAACAAACATCCAAACATCTTAACATCCAAATATATTTTCACATTTATAATACGAGTGTGATAGCAATTTTATTTGCCAAAACATATTAACTTCAAAATCTTGTTTTTTTTTTACATAGCTTTACTACTCTAGATACTTATCTGTTGGTTACGTCCATTTCACTCTATCATTTAGCATTGTCCAGTTAATACTCGATAATTGACATTCGCTTCCATCATGTTATGCCAGTTAAGTAACACATTCGTTTCCCAGGCGCATCTGATAAAAAAATGGCGTCTTCCGGCGACTCATACTCATAATCATGAAGGTCGTTCGTTCAATGCATTTTAAGCACAATAAATAAATGCTTAGTAAAAAAAAATTTGTTCATTATCGTATTCATTATCAGCTCATGTAATGAATGTCTTCTTAGAGAGGCTCCTGGTTCTAAATTACGGGGTGTATTATTCGTAGTCACAAATGGGTATGTAGTTTAAGTTTAGAAATTCTGTGCTTCGAAAAGCAGGTTCAGGATTTATCACACTTCAGTCATCGCATTCGCATACATTTGAGATAACTGACAACGGGATTAGTTGGAATGTGTAGATTTATTAAATTTATTGTTTAAATTTGGAATTCGATTTCTGACTTTGTTTTGGCGGCAAACTCACCTGCCGTAAAAAAAAAAAGAAAAATTGTCAAATATTTTTAGTACTAAAGCTAATAAAAACAAAAAATAAAATAACATTTCAGGTATGTTGCAAATTTGATATATGCATTTAAGGGCTAAGAGCAGTGAATGTGTTAAACGAATTAACGAGTTCCACTATTTGTCTGTCTGTCTATTTGTCTTGCAAATGAATTGGTTTAACCATTCGCTTGATACCAATTAAGTGAAGTAGGGAGATCGCCAGTTATATTTATCTTTGAACTAAGTATCTGTTTGCCTGCGGTTTTACTCGTATGGTTTTTATTTTACAGTGGGAATTTTTCCTACTACCCTACTAATATTATAACTATAAATAAATATGAAAGTGTGTCACTAAGTAAGAAATACTTAGTTTAGGCATGCCATTCATATTTATTCTGCTTTATTTTTTATTTCCCTACTCTATGTTTTAGATTAAGTTTTTATTGAAATTAATTTTATCTTATCTATTTACTAATCACGCAAAAAGGTCTATAGGGATTTGGATAAAAGTTACAGATATAGGATAGGATACCTACTTTTTTCGAGCAAGTTTTTTCCACGGAAAAAAACTTAAATGACGCGAGCGAAGCCGGCTACATACAGCTAGTAGGATGATAAAGTTTGATACATAATTACGGTCTACAGGTTTCTAATATCTATGGTCTTGCCTTTACATTACGTACCTACATACCAAAATTTGTCAATATCGGCCAATCTGCCCCGCATTGTGGAAGAATAACAAACAAACATACTAACAGCATTACTACCTAATATATAAGTTAGGATTAAACCTACCTAAGTACTAAGTATATACTAATACTGGCATTAACGACTGTTTCTTTTCAACATGCCATTGACTGTTTTGTTTTTAATTATTGCTTAATTAAGTTGTTTTTGCTCGGCTTTGCTAAGAACTCAAGAATATATATGTACTGAGAACGTAATTGTTAACAATTACAAATTGCCAATAATTAGAGTTGTTATCGGGTGGCAATTCGTTTCAACAAATAAGTACGAAAAGTAATCAGTTTTAGAGTTTATCCACTATCCAAAACTCGGGTCACTATTTCAAGCCCAACCTTGTAAAATAGGGGCTTGTAACTTGTTCACATCACACTAATATTATAAATGTGAAAATATATTTGGATGTTTAGATGTTTGTTCCGCCTTCACGCTTAAAGTACTCAACGTATTTGGATGAAATTTGGAATGGAGATAGTTTGTAACCTGTATTAACACATAGGATACTTTTTATGGGAAAAACTCTTATTCCCACTGGAAAATCTTACGTAACGCGAGCGCAGCCGCCGGCGGATCGTTCTAGTAATAAATATAATATGTTAGTTTCAAGTATCAGAAATGTTATTCTAGAATCTCCATACGTTTTTGACACAGCCTAAACGGCCTAACTAAAATCCAAAAAGTCAGAGTGTGGATAGGCCTTTAGAGTTAGGTTTGACACTATAAAGCCCAAGTCACACAGAACGGGAGCGGCGCGGTCCGGGGCCGGGAAAGCCGCGCCATACATTAGTCCTGCTTTCCCGGCCTCGGTCCGCGCCGCTCCCGCTCTGTGTGGCCGAGGCTTAACAATTACCTTCTGCCCGCGACATTCGTTTAAAAGGACGATGTTTCTTACGAACTTCAAACCCTCCCCCCCTTTCCTTCTTAATTAGAGAATTTCCTAAAGACCTTTCTTAGTGCTTGCGTACGTTCTAAGAACAACTGCTCTTTCAAGTTTCTAAAGTACTGGGTTACTTCAAGCCTGCGTTGATCAGTCAGTTTCTTCATAAATAAATTTATCTTAATTTATTACAGAAGAAGAACAATAGTATAAATCATTCTTCACTAGTGAACACATGGAAATCTTGTGGGTAAAAGTAGTCAGTCATAAAGTATTTATTTTAAGTGATCCGTAATGCAAGTGAGTTAATTTAGTCTCGAAATGCGAGCATAAATACGATAATTTATTCTTAGTCTCAAATAAGATATCACTGCGCTTAAGTTATTTTTGGCTCAAATTCATAAAGCAGGTACATATTGAACTAAATAGACTGCTCGAGTAAATTTTACTAAAATTTAAACATTGAATAGTTTTGAATTCACGCAGAAGTTTATGTAAATAAATACTAATAATACAGTAAATACAAGATATTTTAAACTTCATGCAATGATTGACGAGTGGACCCTTTAAAGTTATCATTGACATTGCATTGCAGTTACAATAAAAATTTGGTAACGTTCGGAAATAATTACGACGATAAACAAAGAAGATAAAAGAATCTGGTGCCATGTTGAATGATCCACGAATTTTCTTGGTTGCATGGGCAACGGTTCTTAGCCTGTCCAGAAAAGTTTTTTTTTCTGCAGCAATAACAGCTCTGCTCTTTCTTACACACACGCAAAATTCCTACAATACCATACCGTGAATGAGTTTAGCATTTCTTCCCAAAACAAGGCTGAGTCAGGCTGAGAAACGTGACTCAGTCGGCCGTCTGAACGTCGTTTTACGAGACTATAGGAATTTTCAGCTATTGTACTTTTTAATTTGTTATGATTATCGAAAGTAGGTTTTCAAACACACGTCGTTTAAAAATCGAATTGGCGCTAAACCGATTGGGTAACTGAACGACGCGACGCGACGCTGCTGCGGTGATTGATTCGGTGATTTAGGAAAATAGAAATTGAAAGGATTAGCAAAAAGTTTTTAAAATAAGTACTTATTCATGGCATCCTTCACCAGTATTTAAGGTGATTTTTGCCAGGACTGGCTAGGTCCTTCCGTCATGAATTAAATTTTACTGCAATATTTTGCTGTTTTTTCAATTTCGAATAAAATTTATGTATTTGTATTGTGTATTTGTGTTTAACACAAGTAATTTTATACTATCTATGTTGGAAACAGGCCATTCTAAAAGATTTGTAAAAGGTGATTTTGCATTCGTTTTTGGAAAACTTCGAGGCTCCACTTCTTATAGGACTAACCCTACCAAAGACAACCCACAAAAGAGTAGAATAAAGGTTATAACTCAATTATTTTAACTGTGCACTTCGAGCTGTCAAAATCGTCATTTTGGTGGCATTGAATTCACCCGCCCGCTTACTTCCTCACCTCCTCCGGCGCCTATCAAAACGTATACCAAACCTACCAACATGCAAATATTATGACGTTGACAGATGCACAGTTATAAAAATTGGGTTATACTATTTTATGGGGTACACGGGGTACACCATTTAGTAGGTTTAACAAGTAATGGGTAGCTGCGATTTGTCGTAAACAGCGGTAATCTTCGTAAATAATTCGAACGATGCGTGGTTTCAGTACTTGTACAAAATAAATGGTATCTCTTTTATTTACTTTTTTTAAAGTAAAGATATTACCTAGCCTATTTTTTTCTAAATGGCGGAGATATAGGGGTTAAAAACATAAAAAAAAACATATCAGCCATTTAAAAAAAACTCGCGAGGTCTATTTAGCACACAGAGAATAGTGTTATTGAAAATAATAACATCCACTTTGTTCCTACATGAAGTTGTACAACTTTTACATTGTAAACAAGTACCTACCTAGTACCTACCTATGTAACACATATCTAAGTAGGTCCGATTAAAACTTTGAACTAAAAGCTAGGGAAGGAAGACTGTTTTTAAACATCAAAGAGCAAAATGTTATTGACATTGTTGTTTAGATTATTAAATGTTATTCTTATTATCTTATTATTATAAACATGACGGATGGTTTCGTTTATTGAGAAAATGCGCAACATCTACCAACATCTATGTACTAAGTATTTCTTATACAAAAATAAAGGAAAAAGTAACCTGAGCTGGTGTAGTGAAAGATAAGTAGGTAAGTAAGTACTAATTTGGTAGTTATCCAAGCTAAAAGTTATTGGCATATTTTTTATAGGCACCTGTTATAGGCACCTGCCTGCAAATATGCCTAGGTAAATACCTACCTAGGTAAATCTAAAAAGCAACAAATCAAAGGATATGGTCATAAAATAGTTATTTCACCATTCCCACTTGTCAGTGCAGCCAGTTAGGAAAGTGTACCCGTGAAAGATTTTTGAAATGTTATCTTTGAGAGAGGTTAAGTAAGTACCTAGCTTAGACTAGGACACGTACAGGACTAAATCAGTACATATATAGGTATTTAAAGTAGAGTATATTTTTAACTAGAACCTACAGCAACCAGTAGTAAGAATAAAGATTTGAACATTACAAAGGTATATAAATAAATATATAGTTTTATCCTTATTTGAATTGAACCAATTAAATAATGAACAATTTTACAGTTATATATTGTAGTATCCCCATTATCGAAGTACCTAAGTACAGACAGAGTAAGTACTAATGACTTTCCTTATTAATTTATCCTGTCCTAATATTATTTTATAAATAGAACAGGCACCTGACTTCAGATCTACACTTTCTACCTGTAATGTAAAATGGTATACCAACCGTTTAATAGAAAAACCAAATCAATGACAATCCTATTTTAAATTACCTACGCATTGTTTGCAAAATTGTTTATAAACTGGTTGTATCAAAACTCTTATCGGTCATTCCGCCGTTAACTCCATGAACACCACAATAGGTAGCTTGAATGAAAAATCACGAACACTGAACAATCGCTCACTCAAAACAAAATCTGTACACACAACCATAAAACACTGGCTGAAAAATATTATAGCACTCACTGAAAAGTTTGAAAAAGGAATAAAGTTTTTCCTTTTTCTCGACTTGTTTTGACTTGCTTGACACTCGCGATTTCGTTTAGAAATTCGCGGAGCGCGCGGCTGCGTTCCAGCGACGTGCGTTCCGAATGACAAACGCGCGTCAACGGGTTGCCCGGCGCGACCGTTTTGTTTACCCGATTGTTTCGCGCGCTCAAGTTCAAGGGATTAGGTGCGTGCGCGTCCAAATAACCGTGAACTCTTGATATCTGCTACTTCATAAGCTTTTTAAAAGAATTTCAAGGTGGGCAGCCCTTTTATTATTGGTGACTAGGTAGGTACTTTATTTTAAAAGTGTCGTAAGTCGTAGCGCATAGTCATATTGTTATCTAAATGGACTGAAGGAAGAATAGAGAGTGATGTCATTGCCTGCATGTTGTGATAATATTATAGGTAGATAGGTTTGTGGGTAGAAAATGACGACATCACATCGGTTAGATTAAACTTTAAAAGGGTTTTTAAATAGCTAAGGTAGGAGTAACGACAAAAATACCTAGAGTATTTTCTTGTTATCATCTTTACTCAACCATGGCATGGGCAATAGTTCAAATAGAAATTGATAGGTAGGAATACTACTCTCGAATTTTGGGACTAGTGTAGGTCTGTCTGCATCTAGACCTACTTTAGTCTATGCTTGCATAGTATGTATACCTATAAGTAGGTACCTTGCAAATACAGCTGTAAGTTACAAAATGGTACCTATTAATTATTATTTAGCTTAATTGTAGTTATTAAAATATTACCTATATTTTAAAACTATTAGACAATAAGTTCAGCAAATATGGTACAATATTACAAGAGGTATATTCATACCTACTTCTATTGCCAGTAGGAATACCATGGGGGATACCACGGGGGATACCACTTTCTTTAACTTTTTTTTAAAATCATTTTCCGTGCAAGCTGTATTGTTGTGGAATAGACTTCCCAAAACTATACAAAAAAGCACCTCTATATACACCTTTTTAAAAAGAGAAAGAGCACTTCATATCTATGTAACTTATTAAGTATGTATATAAATGTGTACGTATGTATTTGTATGTTTGGATTTTGTTATATATGTATATTATGTATTGTTATATAATATTTATATTCAAGTAGGTCTATTTATATACATTATACTTAGCGCACTTTTTGACTATTTTTAAATTATTCCTCTCTCTTACTACATGAATAGGTTGGCTGGAAGAGATCTCTTTGTAGAGATAACCTCGTCTTTGCAATGTAAATTTTTCATCAAATGTATGTTGAAGTTGTGTGCAATAAAGAATATATATATTACTACTTAGAAATTCGAAAAGTCCTGATCACAAGATGCAAACAAACACTGTGGCGCACGTAGTTACAGACACGCGAGGGGAGACTCTATTACTTGTATGTATTCCAATTAAGCTACAAAATCCGGACAAATCCACATGAATGGCAATCCTACGCTGCGTTCAGAAACGCGCTGAAATCGCGTTCCGAATTACTGTCAGCTGTCAAAACTCATACGTTTTTTGCTTTTCTGATTGCTGACAGCGCTGAAAGTCTGAATCGGAATACGCCCCTAATTTATATATAATTACGCTGTGAAGATTTTCCCGTTGGAATAAGACTTTTTCCCGTAAAAAGTAACCTATGTGTTTTTTTTCTTCTTCCTAACTAATGGCGACACATCTTATGTAAACGTATTTCGCCAGTGTTGAGTGATATTTGTAGGTTTAAGATATATATCCTTGGATGATTGTTCGGTGAATTGGGCCCAGTAATGTGATAGTACAATTACTGAAGCCACCACAAGGCCTCTTGGCATCATCTAAAAATGTCAGCAAAGTGTAAGCGAGTCAATTATTCTATTAAAGTTTATAGTCCCGAAACGTTCACTGGATAATAAACTATCAAAATTATGCACTTCAATAAACTAAAATAAAAAAAATAAAAATAAGACACGGTCGCCATTGTCAGATGCTGACCATCCTATGTGTTAATCCAGGTTACAAACTGTTTCCATTCCAAATTTCATCCAAATCCGTTGAGTACTTTGAGCGTGACGGTGGAACAAACATCCAAACATCCGAATATATTATTTTAAAACATAATATTTGTAAACATTATATTTTATAACATAATATTTGTGTGATATGTTGTAATTGCCATGCTTCTCTAGAACGGTATCGAAATTTATACTAATAAAAATTTCCTGTCTGTGGCATTGAATTATTACTACTATCGTAGTAATTACAACCCCCTGTCTGTGGCATGTATGTAATAAAATAATTTTCATATGAAAACAAGAATCAAGACCAAAATCAATATCGTGTGCATTAACACCTTTTTCACTTATACTTCTCGCCATAGCTCCTGCTTCAGTGGCTCGATTGGTTATTGGTTGAGCGTTTGACTCCCATTACAGAGGTTTCGGGTTCGTATCCCAGTGGGTGTCAAACAATAAGACTTCCCCCTACCTACCCCCGTCTATAGGGATTTGGATAAAAGGTACAGATCCTACCAACTTATCTGTGAAATGAAGAGCGGCGCTAGTAGTAATATAAAATTGTATTTTCAACCAATCACGACAGTTGTGAAAGTTGACATCTCCATACTAAACGAGGAGCGGAGTCTCCTAACACAGACGCACACTAATGTCTCAAAGACGCACACTAATGTCAACGTTGCCATCTCCATACTAAACGAGGAGCGGAGTCTCCTAACACAGACGCACACTAATGTCTCAAAGACGCACACTAATGTCAAAGTTGCCATTTCCATACTAAACGAGGAGCGGAGTCTCCTAACACAGACGCACACTAATGTCTCAAAGACGCACACTAATGTCAAAGTTGCCATCTCCATACTAAACGAGGAGCGGAGTCTCCTAACACAGACGCACACTAATGTCTCAAAGACGCACACTAATGTCAAAGTTGCCATCTCCATACTAAACGAGGAGCGGAGTCTCCTAACACAGACGCACACTAATGTCTCAAAGGAGACTTCAGAAATGTTAAACTATGTAAATAAGCGATGAAAAATAAAGATTTTGTATTTTGTGTTTGTATCGCCGTAGTTCCAACTTCCAACTTTGGTGTAACCAGGCCTTAAAATATTCAAAACAAAAAAAAAACATGTCGCTAAAAGCATAATTATTCAGAATACTTAACCCAAAAAAGTAAATTTGCTACTAATTTCAGCAGCTAATTTGGGTCATGCTCATGCATGACTGTTATCTTATCTGGACATTATCGCGTTTGCTGTTCGGCGGAAAAGTAAATAATTTTATCTGATGTTTGTTTATACTCAGAACGGTTAGTGGTGATTGAGTAACAGCTACTTAGTAATTGGTAGGTAATGGTGTCACTATTGTGTTTATTTCGTGTAAATAGTTGGAGTAAATAGCTTAATTGAGAATCGGTACACATTTATTTAAAAATCATCATGGCCTTTTGTTTTTCTTAATTAAGTAGATAACTAAGTCATAAACTAGATAATAGTTACTACTATTACTTACTTGTACTAGGTATGTAGGGCGACATTCACAGACGAAAACGGAGAACAAGTTGTGGGGAACGGTTTTTATTTTTATTTAATATAATTTGTAGGAGATTTAAAATTAATAATTTGAACTCGTCTTCCCTCTAGTTTTATTGTAATTTTGTTATTTATAAGTATAGAAAGAGCCATCCTACTAAGATTAATAGAATCATGAACACTTTAGTTAGTTCTATATCCTTAAAACAGATGTCACTGAACTTAGTTTTCGCTACTCGATGATAGATGGCGCTACAAGAAAAAGTTCAACGACTTTGTTGTTATTTTAGTAACAAACTTTAGGATACATAAATAAGTAGGTATTTAACTGCATCAAACGCTTTGTTTTTGCATAAAAGAGATAAAACAATTCTGCTACGCGCAAAATCATACAGTGACGAATGGTTCTAAGAATAACATTTTGAAAATTGTCTTTGTGTTTGGTCACTTTGTTTTGAAAATGTGAGAGACAATAGGAATGTTGTGTTATGTTTGTTTGTTTTGTAGACAGTAAGCTGTGTTATCTTTTTACTATTGCGGCATTGTGACATTGTAGAGATAGTTACTTACTGGTATCCGGGTTGGAATTATCAATGTGGCATGTTTTTTATTGATAGCGAATTTTGAAGATACGACGGATATAGAATACAACCAACGTGTTAGCGAAATAAGGCAAAGCCTCTCGGGTGGTAGGTTAGCCCATGAAACTGAACAACTTTTGATCCACGACTTTTTTAAATTCACAAACAGAACTTTCATACAAATTGATTCGATCTGTTGATCAGTTTGTATGGAAAGAAAAAAAAAAGATTTTGTGGAACTTTTGGAACAGATGTTCAGTTTCATGGGCTGAGCCACATCCTGAAGGTTTCGCGTTATTTGACTAACAAGATGTAATTATAAAGTTTAATATCTATACTGCACTGAATACATACATACATACATACAATATAGAGCCACCCTCGTATCTATAGTGATTTTAAAACATCAGCGACTTTTTTAAATACCTGACTAATATCTCAACAGCTGATGATGAATGAACTAATATCTGCTACTGTTAATAATTGCGAAGCCAATATGATATCTCTTCTTATTTAGCGTGTGAGTCGACAACCGACCTCATAATCCAGAGTTCGGAGCTGATTCCCCCTTTTTTCGAGTCAACATCTATCCTCACAAACCCTAGCGTCAGTTTCATAAAGCCGCTGCCAAACGCCACTGACCAGGCTCAAAAGAACGGCGTAGCATAAGTGCGTAAGGCGAATAGCTAATTAACTGCTCAAACTTGGCCCCAGGTTGTACCGTGCTTCTTGGCCTTTCTGTATACACAAAGCGGAAGTACTAGCACTGTTGTAGCACAGAATAGTACATACTATAAGCACTAGCTCGCTTACTGAGCAATAGCTTGAAACCCTAGCCTCGTATACCTCGGGCATAATGCTCGTTTGAGAATTTCAAAATTCACCACAGTGAAAGAACGTTTAGAGTGCACCCAGTAGAGATTCTCCTCATGACATTCTTTTGTTCTGACGACGGGTCATCTTGGACAGGTGTTTATTTTCCACGAATTTTCGCAATTTGTTCAGAATAGTACGAATGTTTTCCTTCCGGGTGAGACCACATAATGAAGGATTTTACTAACGAATAATCCCTACTTTTCTCTATGACGATAATGATGATGGACACCTTTATTTTACCTGAAACGTCATCGGAGTGTGTAATAGGAAACTCGCTGTAGGAAAACTCAGATCAAACCTTCCTACGTCACCATATTGTTAACAATGAGATGTCTTTAACAAAATAAATATTAAATAATATGCGTTCCTAATATTCATCTCTTTACATCTCATCTCACATCAACAGACTGCAATGTCCTAACCAACTTGGGGGCAGTCACAGTAAGAGATTTTTGTTAGAACACTGTCCCCACCGGGATTCAAACTCGGAACCTCCGTAATGGTAGCCGGACGCGCTACCGCTTTGCCACGGAGATGGCTAGATTTGAGGAAATTTACCCTTAAAAACATATGGAGAAACACGAAGTAACAGCTGTAGTCACAACAATGTATTCCCGCTAATTGGACGCCTTCCTGCCCCTAATTTTGCGTTTATGGGACATTATATTCGCCTCGTGGATATTTTAGTGTGTCATCTCATCATCGTCTACTACATTATATAAATATTTAATTATGTGTATTTTTCGTCAATTTTCCAATGTTTTTAATAGTTATTCTGCTATTTGGAACGGAGACAACAACAAATCAAAAACCATGAAAATCGGTCCAGCCGTTCTCGAGTTATAAGACGTGTACGAACAAACCCAACTTTTTTATATTAAGATTGGATTTTAGAGATTTGAAGCGGATAACCCTACCTGCAGCCGTGAATCATTCTTAAAGCTTATTAATTTCGCTCTAGACCTATTTATGTTATAATAATAAAAGCACGGAAGGAAGTAGACCATAAAAGTTAATGTAGATGACTGAGAGGGACACATTATTGTTGATTGTAAAGCCAACTATATTAATGATAGTTAATGTTACAGCAAATAACAATTTAATTTTATGATAGATCAGCAAGTGAGTTGTTGCTTGTTGCCCTTGTGGTGTAGTTGATTGATCTACTTGTTTCATAAAATATATATCCTACTAATATTATAAATGCGAAAGTTTGGATGTTTGGATGTTTGTTGCCGAATCACACTTGAACCACTGGACGGATCGGGATGAAACTTGGCACGCATATAGGTTAGGTCCTGGAATAGGACATAGGCTACTTTTAACCGCGGGAAAACACTTCATTCCTACGGGAAAACTCATTAAACGCGGGTGAAACCGTGGGCGGAAAGCTAGTATTATATATATATATATATGCAATACAAGTATACAAGTTTCACAGGTAAATATACTAAGCCAACACGAAGAGAAATATAGTACCCGGTAATTATTTTAACGTGCAAGACACTCAGCAAGGCTCTTCAAAAAACCAGATCAAAATGCTATTTGCGTTTGAGCATTGGTTTAATAACAATAAAATCTAGTTTGGTAAGAACAAGAAGATATTGATGAGGTAAGGAAAGCTAATCGAAGGAAGAAACGAAATCATCCGGCAGAGGACCAAGGTAGTTGATATCGTCCAGAAGTGTAGCAAGCTGAAGTGGCAGTGGGCTGGCCACGTCTGTCGCAGAACCGATGAGCGTTGGAGCAGACGGGTTCTCGAATGGAGACCGCGTCTCGGGAAACGTAGTGTGGGACGCCCCCCTGCCAGGTGGACTGATGACCTGAGGAAGGTCGCTGGTGGTGGCTGGATGAGGAAAGCGGGTGATCGTGCGCTTTGGCGTATCCTTGGGGAGGCCTACGTCCAGCAGTGGACTGCAATAGGCTGATTGATTGAAGGAAAGCTAAAGAGTTTATTTTGAATGGTTAAATGACTTTACTGACCCACTTAACATGGCAAGAAATACGTATTCCAGCTTGACGAATTACCATGTAAACTTTACCACACCCTACGTACAATTTCAACGTCACGTTTTATAAGAAATTTGATTTACTCAACTGAATAAACACCAAAGTGTGAAGACGAAGCTTTATTGTCATAATCAAACTAATTAATTTTATGCGGTTGATTTACGTCACGCTTACGTAAAACTACGTAAACTTAACGAACAGTTTGACTGTAGAGCAGAGCAAAAGAGTTGTATGGACGAATTTCCTACCTTGTTTTATCTATATGCAGTAAAGTATTGTATTATTCCTTATTCTTTATCTCTTTTATTACCTACTAATTTATTATGGACTGTAGTCTGAAATTTTTTTTTTTTTTTATTCTATTGAAAATCTGACTGCCACACGTCTTATTGAAGACTATTTAAAAAAATGTATAGGCTTGTAAAAATAATACTTACCTAATAACTTATGAACCATGTTAGATATAGCAGTTTTCCATCATGTAAACGGTAATTAGGGGGTACTATTCAATTTAGCGGATTGGGCTTCGAATTCAAATGACCCAACCTACATGTATCGGTCTATTTTGTGTCAGCTGCTAGTTCATGCGAAGTGGTATACTGATATCTACCGACTATAATATCTTTCAAGCGCTTATATAACATACTTTTTAAATTATCTAAATTGATCCATCCGTTATGATTTTGTTGTATAGCTGTGGCTTGAGTTGGAATTTGTTACGTTGCCAGCTATGTGGAGTTCGATAGTATTTTGGTTATATTATAACTTTGACTATTTTGGTTAGGTATTGTAGGTTTCTTTCACGTATAAAGAACAGTATGCTACATACATGCTTTCCTAACCTAGCTGCCCTGTTTCCTGCATCATGCAAGATCACCATAAATAAATAAATAAATAAATATGTGGGGACATCTCACACACGGCCATTGACCCCAAACTAAGCAAAGCTACTATGGTACGGGTACTATGGGTATCAGACAGCTGATATAAATTACTTAAATAGATAAATACATATAGATAAATAAATAGGCAAACACAAGTGCTCATCACACGAATGTTTGCCCTGGGCGGATTCGAACCCGCGACCCTGTGCTTTGTAGGCAGGCGTACTACCAACTAAGCAATGGGGCCGAAATAAAAAACAATGACGCTCAAGTGGCATCATACATAATAATATCTTACAAAAGAGACAACAAGAGTTAACCTCGTGGCACCTTGGTTGTCGGTCATCTGTCGTAAGTCGTAAGCCGTCAATGATCAGCCGCGTCCCACAGAGGTCTTAAGGGGCGTAAAAGAAGCGCGAGCGAAGCTTCATCGTTTCAGCTTGGCCAAAATTGCTTTTGTATGTCTATCTGTCCATCTATCCATCTGTCGATCTGTTTGTTCTCATTACTTACAGGTCGCGTTTCTCAACCTGTTCTCGTGTAATTTTGTTAGCAGGATCGATAAATTAATTGAAAATTACAGAGTTATGAGGGTTAAGAACGTACTAAACGTAAAAAAAAAGTACTCGCGAGGTCTGCACCTCACAGAGACACTAGTTGATCTCGCGAGGTCTGCACCTCACAGAGACACTAGTTGATCTCTCGTTGTCTGCAAAATATGCTACCGATACTCGTGGATAACGGCCAAGCAAAATGGGTTAGCCGCCATCTGCATACACATTGCAGACGAACCTTATTTTTTAACCTTAAGATAATATAATATATTATATTAATATCTACGAATCGACGCTCTTACGGTGAAAGAAAACATCGTGATGAAACCTGCGAAGAAATTCAAAGGTTGTGTGTGAAGTCGACCAACCCGCGCTGGGTCAGCGTGGTCGACTAAGGCCTAATCGCCCTAATTCAGGGATGTATATGAGCTATTGATGATGTGATGCTCTTAACAGTAGATACGCCCTTACCTACGTATACCAGCCAGCTATGACGCCATCCAATCATAAACAGTTTTGGCGGTGCTGTGTAAACTGTTACGCAAACTTCCGATGCAGCGTCACGCAGTCAATTGCAGCTCAATGAATATAATTATCCGCTATTCTCGTCGGTTATAATTTTGGAAATACGCCAGTCAATAGCAAGTGTATAATTGGCTACGCATTTAGTGTAAGGGCTTATACAAAATCGCTAAGTGTAGCTTCTATACAGAGCTGGGTTCACAAGCCTAGCAGATGCCTATTGCTAAAATTACAGTGGCCTCGATTCGGGATGTCACGCTCTAATCCTTAATTTAAGTTAGTCCGTCCTTTTTACCATTTAATGATTGAAAAAGGACAGGAGATGGCCATCCTAATATTAGTGCTGTCAAACATCGAATTTAAACCTTAGGCCGTGTCGATTGCACAATTTTAGAGAGCACTTAAAACATGCGACTTAAAAATATCTTAAACTGACAGCTATGCCCTTATTTTAAGTTGTCATTCGTTCAAATTAATACCATTCGTTCATCATCTCTCTTTCATTGGTCATAAAAACGAAAAGGTAAGCTGGATTTTAAAATTAGAATTAGAGCATGACATCCCGAATCGAGGCCAGTACAAAAGTCGACAAAAGAGGCTTATACAAAATCGCTAAGTGTAGCTTCTATAAAGAGCTGGGTTCACAAGCCTAGCAGATGCCTATTTCTAAAATTATAGTAAAAGCTAAAGGGGACGTAAGCGGGAAAGTTACCACGTTCGAGTCCCAAACCCTTTTTTAGCACCCTCTACTGCGCTAGACAAAGCCTCTTGAAGGGAAATATTCAGTTGCTCTAAATATTTTTGTATATTATATATATTTTGATAGTACCTATAAATTCGGCCGTCCGACAAAAGTCGTCAACGTCAACGCCGAAGTATCTATTTATTTATTTATTTATTTAATGCTAATATACACATGAAGTCTTAAAATCTAAGTGTCACTAAGTAAGTATATATAAGAAAGCGTTTCGTTATTTCAACCATTTTCTTTTATTATTTCCTATGGTAAATAAATACTTATCAGTTATTACATTCATATACCCACCCATTGTACTCACTCAGTAAATGAGTACAAAAATATAAAAAAAATTTTTAATCATCTGACTGATATGATATTTTCTGTTTTTATTATTTTTTAATTATTTTCTTTTTTTGTACTTTTTGACGTGCTCTTTGCGAGTATTTAGTTATACACAGTGAAATTTACATCGCTTTGTTCCCGCCGTGTAGTGATAGTACCCGTCAAACTGAAAAACGTTTCACGAAAAAAAAAATCCAGTGACAAAAAAATGTTTAGTCTCTCCATACAAAATGGAGAGACCAAAAATTTTTTTGTCGCAGGATTTTTTTTTTCGTGAAAAGTTATTCAGTTTGACGGGTACTATCACTACACGGCGGGAACAAAACGATGTAAATTTCATGCTATATATAGTTTTAAGGAATTTTAAATGTAATTTAATTGGTAAATCAAGTTAATAAATGAAACTAAACTATAAAAGGATATATTTTTTTTTAATGCGTGGTAGATAATTGTGTTAGTAAGTATGCCTTCTACGCATTTTTTGAGGTTGAAACATTAATATACCGACAAACTTCTTAAAATATTTGTCGCCAAAACAAAGGATATTGATGACAAGTTTCGACACATCTATCGCGATAATTGCAGGAAATGTGATATGATAGTATTGTGACTTGTCAGGCAACCACAAGTCACAACGCAAGGTTATAAAAAAAATATAGAGAATGAGTTCCTTTACATTTTAAATATTATTACTATCGATAGGGTTTTATGTATTGAAAAAAGGAGCACCTTTTATGAGTTTCTTTGGGCAATATAGAAGTATTATCAGGTCCAAAACAAGGTATTAGTTAAGATAAATTTTAATGTTGTAGACATGAAAACACATAAATAAAAAAAAAGACTACAAGTCAGAACAGTAATATTCCAAGTGTTTATTATTCAAAGTCAAGGTCAAAATTTTTTATTCGAATTAAGATTTTTACAAATCATTTTTCGACGTCAAAGCTATCATGGATGGCACGTTCACTGCCGTTCACTATCATTTTTACACGTTCACTATTATTATCGATAGATAGATTGCATGGGGATAGAAAGGTAAGTAGGTACCTAAATCAAAATAACACACGTACGTGATATTTGCGATCGATCAAACAGACCACCAGCCCGATGGTCAGATGATATAGTGACAGTGGAAGGGAAGTACTGGATGAGAACTGCACAGGACCGTGAAAAATGGCGCAATAAAGAAGAGGCCTATACTCAGCAGTGGGTGGATGTGGGCTAGATAGATAGATAGAAAAAAAAACGGTTACATAATGGAATATTAATAAATAAGTCTCGAGTAATTGTTTATCATTTATTTTGCTCTGCACATTACAATATCACAATCTATCACGTCACTTATAATGTCACAAGATTTTTGGCGCGTATGCATACGTAGTCAAATATACCTAGCAATCATTCAATACATAGTTAGGTTTTGAGCAAAATATTTCAAATATGAATCTAAATATCCTCCATACAGATATTGCGCAATTTAAAAACTACGAGTTACATGGTAAATAAATCATACAAAAAAAAAGGTTAACATGAAACCATTTACTTATTACAAAAAAACACAAAGTTTGCAAAACGTAAGCTTGCAATAATAATAAGTATATGTTATACCTATACAAGTAGAAGCATACACACATCAACTAATAATAATAGAAATAAGTATAATAGATAAAGTTAAATCCGGTTTGTTCGTCGATCACGGCAAAACATCGATTTATCGATATAATTATTATCTACAAGAATTCTGTTTTTGCTAACATAGATGCCATTAGTAAACACGGTTACACGGATCAAATGACATTGGTATCGACTCTAGCAATGTAGGCAAACATTTTTATGGTGTCTGTGTAAAAGTCTTATAGTAATCAATCATTATTAAAGTCTCTAACACACGTGTGGATTTCACTTAAGACGCAACGCAACAAAAGATCTCACAAAAATAACAATGGGAGCCTTCACACAATCTCTTGAGTAACAACAGTTTCGTCTTTTGTTTTCGTGTAAGAAAACACCTCTTGGCACATTGCACTGTCACCTTTCCTGCGCTCGAATACAGCTCTCGCAATTCACGTGCGACCGCATATTGTTGTTGTTATTCTTCCGCCTTCGAACAGCATAATTCCTCTCCCTAGAAGGGAATTTCTGTATCTTCCTCTCGGGCACCACCTCTTCCTTCTCAGTCCCGACGATTCGGCGGTAAACCTCCGCCAGTTCCAATTGCTTTAACGAGAGACACATGTCGAAGGTCGATTTAAGTGGTTTTATTGACGCGACACGACCGCTCGTGTCGATCGCACAATTGACAGTGGCAATGTTTTCGCTTTTGACATGCGCCTGCGTCTCTGACCTCACGACTTCACAAGGCCTGTGTTTAATAATTCTGAGAGTATTTTATCCTCGACCAACCGTTGTTAAGATTTTTGAGTGAATGAATGCAGTCGATAGGCTTATCGGTGACCCAAGATAAGGAATGGGTTCAGTGATTATGAGCAAATATTTGTTCCATGCAAGCCGGCCGGTGTGGTGAGTGAGATGTTGGGTTGGACTGTGTTGCTATGATCCTTCTCTTTCTAACAATAACAGTTATTTATCGAGATAAGTGATTCTACTTGAACAAAATTGCCTTCAATACAGACACCACGACTTGCTAAATAAATATTTTTAAAATACGTGTTCTCACTAAAAATATATCCTTAAGAAAGGAAGAGAGGCCTAAGAAGACTAAGCTTAGTTTAGTACCAATTTACTGAAGTATTATTTTACTGAATCGTTTAGGTAATTGACCGACGATGACTGAACAGAGCGATATTGTTTGTAGTTTTGTAAAAGAACAAGGCAATGTCAAAGTAATTAAAACTAAACGTTAATTTAAAATCTGAGACGCATGTGAAAGAAAATAATATATATCTACATTAAAACAAACCTAAGTTTGATATTAGGTAACAAAGATGATAAAATTAAAAAAAGTGAAAATGAAATGAAACTGTTTATTTTGGACACCATCAGTTCATAAGATATATAAATTGATACCTAGATTAATACTAAATCTGTTGTCAATACATATGAGTAGAAGTATTCGGAATATTAATTTCATGTTACTGGGTCTAGGCCGATTCCAATTTAAATTCTGAATGTAAATCAGTTTCTAACTTCCTAGGTTAACGCTTTGTATATTAATATAGGTATCTAGTTAAGTTACTGTATGGTAACTTTTGATAGAATCGTATCAAATTTACTGTAATGTGTGGTTTGCTTAATGATTCATACTCTAATTAACAATGAAGGTCTTGCGCATGCGCAGCACATGCAATAAATGTTAGTATGTAGGTATTATAGTTATATATAGTATATATTATTATTATGGTAACTACTTAATATTTGAAAGGATACTCGTATTTTGGATTGCCTATGCTTTTATTGGTCATTTTTAGTGGTTTGTGAGTTGTATTCGCAAAAGACAGAAGCTGTTGAAAAATTCTATGAATATAAATACTGCACTTACCTCCATGAATGTGGAATGAAACCAGGACAGAGCTCCGGGCAGTTGTCACAGGGCCTGCCTTCTGACACTTCCTTTATCCGGACACCCTGGGAACAAGAAAATAAAAATTACCTTGATGTAACACGTTCTAGCAGCAGAAATCATGCTACATGATGAATGACAAATTCATAATCGAAACAAAATAACAATTTGTTGCAGAATTTAATTTTGTTGCTGAAGTACATCCCAAACAGTTCATTTGAACTTCGCTCTGTGTAGTAGATACTAATAATAGACGCATTGCTCGTATTACCAAGCGTTAATGAGAACCAATTCTCTCAACAGACCTCAATTGTGATGTCGTCGAGCCCGCAGCAATGTTGGTCACGTTCACTAGTCTGTGTAGTATCTACATTATCTACATCGTCTTTGATTTCATCAGAATCCACGTCACTGTAGCTATCTGAAGAGTATTCGCTTCCTCTTCTGTTAGTGAAGAGTTTGTAAAATCTCGTCTTTTCGCACCATCCGGCTTTATCAATTTTACGAGGACTCTTCCTATGAATTTTAAAGGGCACCTGCTTTAGTTTGGGTTGATTGGTGTGCTTATAAGAGGAAGAAGGTTTAGGTACAGTTTTCTTGTAATTTAGATTATAGTCTTCTTCGCTTACACCGCAGTGGTAGATCAGGTAGTCTTTTCTGATCTGTTCAAGGCCTTCAAGATCACTCCAGTAGTGGTTTGTTAATTTTTTTTGGCTCCCAGATAGTAATCTAACTCATGCATTCCTAGGTCGTCTGAGTCAGTATCACTATCTAAGTAGTATTTATGCAATTTTAAGTCATCTGGAACACACTCTTCAAAAAGTTTTTCCAGACGGTATTCCCTATTGGTAGGCATCTTTTTCAGTAAATTCGCTGTGTTTGAAGATAGGAATTTGGTAGTTTTTCTGTACACTGACGCCATTGATTCTCTTCGTCGGCTCAAGTTGCTCATCTTCTGTCTCTTCGCCGTGTTTCTTCTGACAAAGAAACGCTTTATCGAAATTATAATCCAAAGATACCTCCAGCTCATTTCCACTCTTTTTTCATTTTTTACTTTTCTTTTTCGTGCAAACTGCTAATCTGAAGTTAGTCTCTAAAGTGATGTAAGGGATGAAATGGTAAACAATTCTTTGAAACTGGTTTATCTTCAATTGTTTAGTTTTTTCTTGTAAATAGTTGTTCTTATTTATGAATATAGTTCAAAGACATTGCACTGTTAAGATACTGCGCGATTCAATCAATCAATCTCAGCCTATTGCAGTCCACTGCTGAACGTAGGCTTTCCCAAGGGCACGCCAAAGCGCTCGATCACCCGCTTTCCTCATCCAGTCACCACTTCCTCAGGTCATCAGTCCACCTGGCAGGGGGGCGTCCCACACTACGTTCTGCGCGATTGATTCTTCAAAAATTATGTCTTTCTTGTCACATCTCAAGACTCCAATTCTTTGAACTTCAACTGTTCACGTTCCCTTGAGTGTCCTACACGTTTTTCATCAAATTTGTAAAAAGTCAGATATTATTCTACTCAAGGTGTTCAAAATTAAAATACTGTACCTACAT
Organism: Carpatolechia fugitivella; assembly: GCA_951230895.1. NCBI lineage: Eukaryota > Metazoa > Arthropoda > Insecta > Lepidoptera > Gelechiidae > Carpatolechia > Carpatolechia fugitivella. The sequence goes on from OX579651.1 coordinate 15,825,121, forward strand.
TTTCTTTTAAAAAATAAATTAAGGAGGGTAGTTTCCCCCGCGACTGTCACGAGACACTAGCTTACGTTCGGCGGTGACGTGATGGTGACCATCAAGCTCACCTTGCTCGGTGATGGACTTTATAGAGCCAGTGTTGGCAGAACTGTGTAGTATGAGGAACCAGCAACGTTCTGTTTGGTAAAACTATCTATGTATTAACACTTTATTATACTAGTTATATTTGAAATTCTATTTTAATTGTGCAGCTGATTTACCCAAAAGATCAGGTTTAATAAATTTAAAAGATTTGTTAAATAATTGAATAATTAACTAAATATTTCAATATAATATTCATGTTTGTAAATACGTAAACAAGATAATTAGGGCAAAAAAATGTTTTCTAACATAAATTGATTTAGTACACTGTTTTAAAAATGTAGGCACAAATGGTGTACAAATACTATAGTACCATTCTGAGAATCGATAGTCTATATTTTAGGTGTCATTCTCAGGTTGATTGACACTAGACATGTGAATATTTGATTAAATGCCTTTGATGAAAAATATTATTGTTTTTGGTATTTTTTGTAACACGAGAAGATGAACGAGGAACCTAAATTATGGGCGTAACTGCCAATATTAGAAATGTGATAACTCGCCCAGTGTACAAATTATCGATGCGCAACGAAGCGTCCTTTTGAACCAAATTCGATTAGATTTTTCTTTGGCAGGTAAAATGAACATGATTTATAAATTACCTAATTACGAATCAGGGGGTCATTTTATTCGTTTAGTCAAGGGTCAAGCAAAAACGGCTACCTATCGAACTTGGTAGCGACCGTAGATATAAAGTTGTCTAGTTGTCTATTGTATTTATAGGAAAGTTCTGTTAGTTGGCCCTAACACATACGCATTTACTATGTTCGTATATAACGGTATATATGTTGTGTGATTGACTAATATACTTAAGTAGCTGGTTTTTTTTTTATACAAATGAATATTTTATATTATCATATTTTCTACAACAGATAGTGTTTTGTGGATGATTATACCTTATTTAGAGTTTTATATATTATATAAAGCTTCATTGACGAAAAAAAGGTTTTATATTTTTGATCGTTTGCAGAATTTCCTTTCTACGTCTACGTCCATGTTAAACCAATAAAAGGTTTGGATCTAATTAGCCACGTGGTGCTCGTCCAAATAAAACGAATGTGCCCTTTGCGATAGAGGTGGGCGTTGAATGAACGAACTAGTTAAAATCAACGTCGATTTACTGTTAACGAATCGACCGTCCACCGTCGACTCATGGACTAGTTGAATCCGTAGACGACTAAATTCGATAGTAGAATCGCGCTAACTGGTACACCGTTATTTGGTCGGTTGTTCAGTCCATTCGTCGAAATCCGTTTAATCACAAACGGCAAAATTCGGGAGTCGAATCGTTCAATACAGCTAGATACGCAAATTTGGACAATATCATTTGGTCGTTTGCTTTGCAACGTCGAACGACGAACGTCTAAGCGACGCGGTAAACGCGGTTAAACTTTCAACTTTAAGGCCCAGTTTTACCATTGAAGTCCTAACGAGGCGTTACCTAATGTGGTGTTAGGCAAGGCGACTTAATAAAAATGACAATTTCCTGCTAAAATTACTAGGCAAATGATGGTTGGTTTTCATTTAGCAACATTGAGTTGTCATAATATTGACATGAAATTGGCAATTATTTTGAGGTTATTTATTTGTTTACATTTGTGAGTATTGAATATTACTTGAATAAAAAAAACGCTATTCAACTTATATTGCTGATAATAACGAAATACAGTTACAAATAACATTAAATCAAACTCGTTTATATTATGAGCTGCGTCCGTTTTGACATCTTTTAAAGGTCTGTTAATTATTCGATGAACCAATATAGCAGTCATTAGATTTAACAAGGCATCAGGGAAGATAATCATTAGTTAGGGTATGACAGTCCATCAGCTGCTTTTACAGTAATGTTGCCGAAAAATCGATAGTTTTACAATCGATAGAAAAACGCCAAAAACATATACCCAGTCGATAGGCCTATCGATAGTATCGATACAATATCGAAAATAAATAAAATAAAGCTAAAAAGCGATAGTATCGTCGATAATTCTTTTAGTGCAATACTATTGATAAGCAGCAATACTATCGATAGTATCAATCGTTGAAAACGAAAAATCTATCGATAATATTGCTCCTCAAAATTGCACAAACTACCGATACTATCGATAGTTTTTTGGATATGTTTTCCTATAGTTTTTACTTAATATAAATATCAATAGTATATCGATAGGCTATCGAAATTGGACTGTCGAGCGGCAACACTATTGACAAGATTGAATTGGCGCTCTGATTGGTGGAAGCCGATTTCTCTATTCAGCCAGTCCTAAGCCTGGAAGGAAAGTATGAAGGAGAGTTCATTTGAGACTTAACAAATTAAATAAGCTAGACGTTGCCGTTGGAGAGCGGCGCAGCGTCGATGTTACTATACCACCGTTTATCTAACTCCAGTTGATATTCGTTTGCACGTTTTGCGTCAACTAGTCCATAGATTTAACTAGTTGATCGACTAGTCGACGAATGAACGTCGACGGTCTCGTTTCGTTAACGAAAAAAGCGTCGACGACCCACCACTACTTTGCGAATAAATTAGGCGGAAAGCGGGAAATCACCACACCCCTCCTGGCGCGAATCACCGCCCTTTCCCGCCAAAATTACCCCTATTTGTGTTTTACGGGTCGAAACCGAGAGAGGTCAACGTTTCAGAACTAAAAATAGACCTAACAAAAGTTAATGTAACTAGTGTGTCAAAAGTAATAAATACAGGTCAAGAAGATTAACAATTATTTGTTATTGTAATATTTCATCATCATACTTAACATACATTATTATCTTTCTTTCTTTCAAAATTAATTTGTATAGCAGAGTACAAAAGGCATTGCCATCTAGTGCGCACACATAGAACTAGGTAGTTTTACAACTAGGTGAACAGATGGCGCTAAACTGAATCGACTACAGTGCCATCTTTTGTCGAGTAGCGATACCGCAAAGGCAAAAAGGTTTCGTTCATGAACCGTTGTTGTCATGTTTTCCCGTAAAGAAAAATTTTAGGTCGTCCTCGACGTTGCCCTAACTGCTGTAATTAGCCAGTACTTCATTAAGATCCTATAAATAATCGGAAGCCATATTTAAATGGCAGACTATTTATGTAACTCAGGTCTACAATCTTTATTGAAAACGGAGGAAAAAGGGTTTTGGGTCTATAATTAAAGTTAGGTTATTACGAACTACCTGAGCTAAATTACTAAGATTGGATATTTTTTTAAAGAAATTCATCGTACTTACTAATTAAAAGGCTTTTTTAGTTACACGTTTTTTATCTTATCGGTTTTCATTGCGGAAGCTTCAGGTTCAAATCCCGGTAGAGCTACTACTTTGGTCAAACATAAATCGTTTTGTGTGACTGTCCCCAGTTTGGTAAAGGCATTGCAGGCTGAATCACTCGATTTTCCGCAGTAAGATAATTCCTTGCTTCGGAAGGCACGATAAGGCGGAGTGTCTTGGTTAGAGATTGATACTGTTACATCTGAACTCTACGCTCATAGAATATATGCATGTCGCAAATCTGTTCAAGCAAAAACACTTTGCTTGTAAGTAAATTAAACAGATAAATAATGCTGCCAGTATCCTGGGTACCTACCATGTCTGACTTTTGTACATAATTTGACTTTATAAATAGATTAGTATGGCCAAATTAAATAGCAAGCTAGCTAACAGATAAATGATTGTAAGTGTTTTTGTTAGTTATTTTTGAGAAGGAAAACCGCGAACGACCTTATTAGCTCTGATTGATGAGTAACCACTAGAAACCGGACGGGTCGGTCGAGACTTGTTCATATGATCATTTATATAAACCCACACATTATAGTGTATAGATTGGTAAATACGTTGTAGTTCTAAATAGAACGATGTGTAAGGAAAAAGCCATGAATAGGATAGCGTTCAAACTAGAATCTACCGCATTTTTTTTTTACAGGCTCGCATAGTGTATCGAATGGACTCGATCCTGTACTTGTCATTGGATTTTGAGTGACGCTATTTAAATTTAAATAACTAAGAATCTTCCTCGTAGATAAAAATAACCATAGCATTACCTCTAAATTTTAAGCAAGACCTTTAAAAAAAATTACCTATTGGGAAAGCTACCTAATTTTGGTTCTAAAAAATATGAGTTTTTAGAGATTATTTTTTTACTAGCGGTCAAAAATAAATCTCGCCACGGCCCAATGCGCAGGCCAGAAGTAGTTAAGTTTGATGGTCCGCCCGCGGCTACGTTCGCGTTGTGTAAGTTTTTCCCGTGAGAATAAGACTTTTTCCCGTAAAAACTATTCTATTCCAAATTTCATCCAGATCCGTTGAGTACGCGTGAAGGCGGAACAAACATTCAAACATCTAAACATCCAAATATTTTTTCACATTTATAATATTAGGGTGATGCGATTTCAATAGAAAACTTTATACCTAAAAGATATGTCTTGTAACAGCTTTATAAACACGTATAATGCGAATTTTAAATTGAAATACAAATGTTTACATGCGATGGTTTGATAGAAATACAGGCGTCACTTGGATGATTTTTTACACGACTTCCCCCAAAAAGGAGTGTTGTTTTATTATGTAATTAATAACTTTTTATTACACACTAAAATACATGTGCGATTATCAAAAGAATGAATGAAATTGATGAAAAGAAGAGTTTATGCCTCGATAGTATGGGTGATGTAACTATTACTGATAGATTTCATCAACGTCAACATCAACAGCCCGTTACAGTCCACTGCTGGACTATGAGCCTCCTCTGCCATAATCTCCACGCTTGGCAGGCGGGTTGGAGATCGCAGATTAAAAGGTTACTGTATCAGAGAGCGCTGCTGCCCGTTCCCTGTTCAATGTGTAGTCCCTAAGTCGCCTCTTACGACACCCACGGGAAGAGTAGGGGTTGGTGACAAATGTATTCTACTCTGCCATCACCACACGGCTAACACGGCTGATAGATTTATGTATTTCCTAAATTCGAACTATAAATCGCCGAATGGTTGATAAAACTTGAGACGGTGAATCGTAAACTCCAAATTAAGCTAAATCTACCTATTGTTGTTCATTTAATTGGACACTAAAATATAAATGTCTACAAAATATTCGTAATAAATAATGAATATTTAGATTTAGGTTTTGTACAATGTAATATATTGTAATAATAAATAAGGTTAATTTATGATATTACCAGTTGTTATTGAATTATTACCGTTTTGTCGTAAAAGCGTCCGACCTAGGCCACGGCAGTTGGCGTTGATAATCAGTGTACCTACGTGTTTTATTGGGATACCAATATTCTACCTAACCACAATAGGGGATCGGACTGTTCACCATATTTTAAAAATTTACCATATTTTATAAATTATTTTTAAAATATAGATTAGTAGCAGACGATTCGTAAAGAAAGAAAAAGAATCGGTTGAAAAACGAATTTACAGTGATTTTTCAAAGTTTCAATACGAGGGCTGATTGATAAGTATCCGAAACGACAAAGAAAAACTTTGAAAATCTATTTAAAATAAATTTATTTCTCAACGTAGTTTCCTTCTACCTCGATGCATTTAGTCCAGCGCTTCTCCAATGCCGTTACACCAGTTTGATAAAATGTTTTCTCCAACCCCTCAAAATACTCGTCCACGGCAACAATGACTTCTTCATTTGATGAAAATTTCTGGCCACCTAACCATTTCTTCAGGTTTGGGAATAAGTGGAAGTCACACGGGGCCAGATCCGGGGAATAGGGTGGATGCGGTAGCAATTCGAACCGCAATTCATGGAGTTTGGCGACTGCAACCATTGACGTGTGTGCAGGTGCGTTGTCATGGTGGAACAAAACTTTTTTCTTGGCCAAATGTGGTCGTTTTTTCTGGATTTCTTCACTTAATTTTTGCAGCAAGTTTGCGTAGTACTCTCCATTTATTGTTTTTCCTTTTTGCAGATAATCCACTAAAATAATCCCTCGAGCATCCCAAAAAACAGTCGCCATCACTTTGCCGGCCGACAAAACCGTTTTTGCTTTCTTCGGCGCAGGTCTTCCGCTCTCAGTCCACTGCTTAGATTGTTCTTTTGTCTCGGGAGTATAATGATGTATCCAGGTTTCATCGACTGTTACATAACGCCGCGAAAACTCGTTAGGATCTCGGTTAAACAGCGCCAAACACTCCGATGAATCGTCCACTCGACGTTGCTTTTGGTCAACAGTGAGCAAACGCGGCACCCATCGCGCGCGAAGCTTTTTCATTCCCAAATGTTGGTGCAAAATATTAAAAACGCGTTCAGATGAAATGCTCACCATCTCTGCTATCTCTCGCAACTTCAAGCGCCGATCATTCAATACAATTTTGTGAATTTTTTTGATCATGTCCGGATTCGTGACTTCATTTGGACGGCCAGACCTGTGGGCGTCTTCGCAGCTCTGTCTTCCACGTTTAAAATCAGTTACCCAGGTGTGATTTGTACTCAATGCAGGAGCAGAATTACCTAAAACACTGTCTAGCTTGGTTTTAATCTGGGTTGCTGTTTTCTGTTTTAAAACGTAAAACTTTATCACCGCACGAATTTCGTTTCTTTCCATTGTTAAGAAAATTTACGACAGAGAAAGTTCTACGTCCTATCAAACAAATTCCACCAGTTCGATTAAATTCAAATTTGGCGTTCTATTTTCAAAAAGATGGCAAAATATAATGTAATTTTTTTTTTTGCGTATCATTTTTTTAAGTTCGTCGTTTCGGCCAGTTATCAATCAGCCCAGGTATGTCTGTCTCTTTCAAAAATGATTTTTTGTATGGAGATTATATGGCGTTACCATAGACATATATAAGTAGCCTCATTGGGCGTTACTAACAAATGACGTCACAAGTGGGTATGTGCCTCTCTGGCTAATCTTGAATTTCAAACCTTTATAACTCGGTCAATTTTCAAGATAGAGCAATAATTCTTTTAGTGTATCGAACACAATCGCTTCTGCTATCGGATGGATTGGACTACTTTTTTTTATTTTATAAATCCATACTTCTTAGTAGAAACTACATACATTATACAGTCGCTTGAGCACCTGAGACTGAAAACCACGCATGCGTTTTGATCAAAATTTTACAGGAGGAGCAAAACACCGTTTGTTATAAACACTTCTAGGTTTTCGCGGTTATTAATATAAACCTTAAGCTTATTTTAAACCAAAATCGTGGTAATAACCCGGTAGATATGTGTGTTATTAAAATACTGTTTTATAGATTGTTTAGGGTTTCGATAAATCTGTGAACAAGCCAAAATAATTTGCTTTTACTGTTTTTAGGGTTACCTAGTCGTCCTCGGTCAGGGTTGGCTCGAACCCCTCGGTGGGGACTTATACGAGCTGTTGATGATGAAGATTACACACACCTAAACAGTTACTGGCGGAAAGCTAGTAAGTAAATTGTAATATTGTAGCAGCGTGCCACCTACACACCGCAGTCCGCGCTACTCAAGTGGTTGGCGCGGCTGTCGAAACGGCTGCGGGAAGCATCTCAAATATAAAAGCTTGGAGACAGCACTTGGCTTGGCTTGGGCTTAAACTTTGTCCCCGTAGCAGTGGAGACTTTTGGCTCGTGGGGTACCGAGGCTAGGTGCTTCATTAGCGAAATCGGCCGTCCACTGCGAGACTATAGGTTACTATAGGATATCTGATTACTTAGAGGACAGATGTCCAAGGGAATAGATTGCTTGAGTGGCAGGCCTTGTCGATATTTAATTAGCATTAATTATGTAATATTTTAATTTTTTATTTAAAAAAGGAAACGCATAAGATGCGACGACTGTGGAGTTTCTTCGGTGAGCTCTTCTCCACAGATTCCGCCATTGTGTTAGTGAACTCACCCAAAAAAATGTAATGACGGATCTAAGTGATGTAATAACATCCTATGGAAATAAATTATTTTGACTTTGACTTTGACTTTGATCCTCGCTCCGGTGCATTTCTGGCGCAAAGGATGTCCATAGCTATTCAGCATGGTAATGTTGCCACAAGCATAATGGGCTCCTTTGCGTCAGGAATGGTGCGGGGCAAGTTGTTCGAGTTTTAGGTTAAGTTAGGTTAGATTTGTGTTTTTGTATAGTTTTGTAATTTACTAGCAGTCCGCCCGCGGCTACGCTCGCGTTATGTAAGATTTTCCCGTGGGAATAAGACTTTTCCCGGTATTAAGTATCCTATGTGTTAATCCAGGATACAAACTATTTGCATTCCAAATTCCATCCCAATCCGTGCAGAGTTAAGGCGTGAAAGCGGAACTAACATCCAAACATCTAAACATCCAAATATATTTTCACATTTATAATATTAGTGTGATTGTTATTTTGTAATTTTGTCTTTTTTATGAATAAATATAATTATATATATTTTTTAGTTGGAAAAAAAAAAACAAAAATTGACTACACATTGATTGTACTCAGTAGAGACACTGAGAGCATCCTGTGACACGGCAGGAATCAAACATGAAACTTGACGTCACCTAGTATACTATGATTTACCGGTCGGAAACACCAACATGTTGTTGACAGATCATGAATTGTAGCCAGCTGGACAGTGAGAAATGACAAAAGCTTGCAGTGACTTTGAGAACAATGGGAAAACAGGAAGTAGGTACATAGAGCTAGTAATGATTGGAAAGGATAAACAACTTTAGCTTTAATGACAAAACTAAAAGGTGTAACATACTAAAGTTTATAAACGATTTCTATGTGCATGCGCATGTTTAGGTTAAGTGATTGTGTAGGTAGGTTACTTAGTTATAGGATAGGTACATAAGTATTAATATTATGAGCGTTTCACTCGCCATCATACTATTACAGTTTGGCGAGGTTGTAGTGTTTACCTATTTTGATGTACCAAATTGTGATCAATAAAAATTAAATAATTCATAGCCTCCGTGGCCGAGTTGTCGAGATTTCGACGCCCATTACGGAGGTTCCGGGTTCGTTTTCTGTGGGGACACTATCATCCAAAAATCTCTTTGTGAGACTTTCCCCAGTTTGGTTAACACATTGCAGGCTGAATCACCTGATTGTCCGAAAAGAAAGATGATTCCGTGCTTCGGAAGGCACGTTAAGCTGTTGGTCCCGGTTACTATCTAGTCGTTACACGAGCCAAGTCAGTGGCCTTTGGCGGCTCTATAATATTGACACCAGGGTTTTTGAGGTCGGTTGTCGACCTTAAAATCCACACGATGATGATGAATCATTAATAGCCAGAGAGTCCGCTTAATCCACACGACGAAGAAGAAAAAGAAGCTAGAGAGCTTCGGTAGTGTAGTGGTTAGGGCCACTGCTTCCCATCTGGAAAACGCGGGTTCGAATCCCAAAACATACTAATGTGTTTTAAAATTTTGAATTCACAATAAGTTTCTCCGACTGTTACAGTGAAGGAAAAATAACGCAAGGAAAAAGAATAGTCGTTACATGAACCGTGTAAAAGCTCCTTTTTAACAGGTTTGCGAGGTTGGTCATTGACCTTACAACTCACACGATACGCATTAGCGTAGCGTCATTTGTTTTGAATACAGTCAAATAACAATTCGTAGTAAGATTTTGTTTATTAAATTAAGACCGAAAGTTACAGGACTAGACAATGGTTCTCAATTTGTATTTGCTTTGTGAGGGTACCTAGTCTTGTTCAAAGTCTTGTATAGTTATGGGAATAGCACAAAGTAAATACAAAACATGATACCATGAATTCATCTGGGAGAGATCTTCATGTTTGTTGTTCTGGGTTCTACAATGTCAATGAAAGGTAACGTCATGCTCACATAAACTTTACGGTGTGAGTAAAGCTGAAATAACTCTTAGCTGTCGAGTATATGCCTCTTTTATCTCTTTGAATTTCGAATATTGTATGTTTTTGGGTCAAGGTCAACATCGTGAGGAAACCTTCATATACCTGCTAAGAAATTCAGAGGTAATGTGCAGCGTGATAGCCCTCAAACCCTTCGGTGAGGACGTATATGAGCTGATACTCACAAGGAAAAGAGGTAAATGAGTTGTAGTTGATCTATACTCTATTTCATAAAACATTGGAAAAAAGAAGCAGTGACAGAAAACATTTTAGCACAAGTTCAAAATATTAAGAGTAGATAGGCTCAGGTAGGTCTTATTTATGAATTATTAGATTAATTAGTTTTCTGTAATGTTTGCTTTTTGATATTAATCAAACTGGCATTATTAATACTTATGAGACTAAATTAACTTTAACAAGAAATAGCACGTCGTAGCTCACAGCAGAACAGACAACCCAGCAACGCAAAACAAACACCACAAAAGCCAAGGGGAAGTGAAGTGCCGAAATTTATCAATCACTGACAGTGACAGTTCAATTATGACATGACGTTAAGGGTGCGTTCGAAATCTGTTAAAAACTGCGCGTATCAGTACTAATGTTTGTGACCGCTGTCTTCTTAGGTCTTTTTAGGACACACTTTGCGTGAATATTAAAAATACGTATTACGCGAAGTGTGAATAAAAAATTATAATTTTAACTTCTTTCCAATCCTATCTGGGACAGAGTATAGTAAACATGAAAGGCTACTCATAAAATCCTTGCTAGTCGTCCAAGGGCAGAAGTATTGTCCTTGATAGTTCCCTTTGTATGCCCTTCACTTGACGCTGTGACGTCAGCAGCGAAGATCACGTGTTGCGTAAATTCTCCAGGCGATCAGGGACTATTCTTATTATAGCGCTTCGTCTTTGTTTTCTCAAGAAACGCTTCCGGGGTATAAAATGCTATTTCGAAAGTGTTTTGCATTGGAAAAATCCGCAAAATGTAAGCAGATTATTTCTGTCAGATCATCAACAGCTCATATACGTCTCTACCGAGGGGCTCGAGCCTACCCTGAATTAGGGCGATCAGGCCTTAGTCGACCACGCTGGCCCAGTGCGAGTTAGGCGACTTTACACACAACCTTTGAATTTCTTCGCAGAAGTGTGCAGGTTTCGTCACGATGTTTTCCTTTACCGTAAGAGCGTCGAATAAATGTACATATGGATTCGAAATTCGAAAACACATTGGTACGTGGTGGGGATCAAACCCGCGTCTCCCGGACGGGAGGCAGCGGCCCTAACCACTAGACCACCGACGCTCTTCTTCTTCTGTCAGATATTGATAGTTAAATGAATAGATTAAAATAAAAACGAGCCCTGGATAGTTTTTTTTATTCTATACTTTTAAAGTAAGTAATTCTCAGTAATAATAAAATATTCAAATATTGGTTGTTTTAATCGATTGAAACATAGCAAGAAGGTGTTCATGTATTACTATCAATGTAGGTCAGATAATAATTTATTTATTACTGCCATATTTACTCTAGATATTTAGAGATAAGACTTATTAAGTTATTATCTTTACATTATTATTAGCTGGTCTAATTTACGCAAACTCCAACCGAACTGGGTTGCCTGAAGGATATCGCTAAAAAGTAAAAATTAATTAGCCGCCTGGCGTGCAAGAAAAAATAATTTTATTTTATTCTTTGGTTAACATCAGATAGTAGGAACATAATAGGTTATATTTTTTTAATGAAATGATGCGCCATAACTTTCTTTGTCGCTACGAGTATGTTATTTTTAGTTTTTGTAATAATTTTTTTAGTATGTAAAATAAACCACAGACTCGGTTTATTTATACGAATGAATCAAGGTGTTTGATTACCTAGCTGGTCAACAACGCAAAAGCGATAAGTATTACAATTATAACAAATCATCACCACAGAATTAAAATGCATATAGAAAACAAAATGCCCCCTCTTTGATTTTGTTTTGTTTTGTATTGATTATTTATTTTATTTTTAATTTTAGTTAAGTTATAATTGATTTAAGTAATTTTAATGTAATTGTATTTTATTTATTTGATTGTGTGATTGTTGATTGTATTGATTGTAATTATGGATGTAACTGGTCTGAAATAAAGCTTATTATTATTTGGTGAGCACAATATCAGATCATCAGAATAATATCACGATCACGAGTTTCGTTCATTCATCACATCACACTAATATTACAAATGTGAAAATATATTTGGATGTTTAGGTGTTTGGATGTTTGTTCCGCCTTCACGCTTAAAGTACTCGACAGATATGGATGAAATTTGGAATGGAGATAGTTTGTAACCTGGATTAGCACATAAGATACTTTTTACGGGAAAGCCTTATTCCTACGGGAAAAATCTTACACAATGCGAGCGTAGCCGCGGGTGAAAAGCTAGTAAAAAAAAATGAGAGTAAAAATGCACATAAAAAAAAACTCGACGCAAAACTGCTTCGTGTGTTTCCGCCTCGTGCAGCGAAGTCTTAAAAATACCAACTTAATTTCTCTTCGGTTGCATCAAGGTTGGAAGTTGAATGCAATTAAAACCCGGTTTTAAAAATTGTGAAGGAATCACGATAACCACGCAGAAAAATGATTTCTTAAAATATTATATAAAATATTTAGGTAATAAAGAAGAAAATGAAATATTATTTTAAAGTTAAAAAAAAGAAAAGGCTTCACTAAATTGTTTATTATAATGTTATAAAAAAAAGTTAATGAAACAGCGCCTTTGATAAAATGTAATACAAGTAATTTTGACTGCTAATATCATAAAACCAGCAACCGATAATGCTTTTTTATATACCTAAATCCTTGCACACAATTTCTATGTAATTGGTTTAAAGCATATGTAAGGTATATTTTAATTTCGTTATTTCTAAGACGATTTTTAGTCAAAATAAAAAATAAAATACTAATTAGAAAAACAAAACCGCCATTCTGTCAGCAAAATATTATTTTTAAATTTTAAATTATTATTTTCTTCGTATTATAAAGTCATATCAAAATAGAGTTATTTATCTATCAGTCAATCGCCGACGGCGGCGGCGGCGCATTCTTTGACAGGCGCCACATAATCACATGAGTGCAAATCGTGATTACTTATGACTTATTTGTTAAGCTACCTAGTATTATCTATTATACATCGTATAATAGAAAATACTGCGGCTATAATACAATATTTACTTTATTCCTATTCTGATTTATACTAAACTTCCTGCCACCACCATCTACTTATGTGTTTTCGAATTTTGAATTCATGTCAAAGTATTTATGAGGAAACCCGAACACGCCTGTGAAAAACCTAAAAGATTGTATGTGTGAGTGAAATCGACTAACCCGCACTGGGTCAGCAAAGGCCAGATCACGAATACGAATACTCCGGTCCGGTTTTCACGGATTCGGATCGGACGCAGCGCGAATCCGCTCTAACGGTGCAGCTAAAAGTCAAAACGATGTACTACTTACTAGCTTTTCGCCTGCCGTTTCACCCACGTCAAATGAGTTTTTCCGTGAGAATTAAGTATTTCCCGCGGTAAAAAGTAGCCTATGTCCTATTCCAGGGCCTAATTTAAATGTGTGCCAAGTTTCATCCCGATCCGTCCAGTGGTTCAAGCGTGATTCGGCAATAAACATTCAAACATCCAAACTTTCGCATTAAAATATTAGTAGGATACTGCAAGCAGACTGCATTTCTGCTGTGATTCAGCCCATCTGCACAACTTTTGCTACAGAACCTGTTTTTCTTTTATTTTATTTTTTTAAATAACAGACTGTTCATAAAAACTTTTTAGCTTACCTAATCAATTAGTATGAAAAAAAGAAATGACTTTTGAAGTTAGGTTAGTTTTTGCGCTTTTTTCTAGCACGCTGTATAAATTGCAGTCTGACTATTTGCTGATGCTCGGGACGAGCATGTCTAAGAAGGGGATAGTGGGTGTGGTGTACTGTACCAGAGAACTGTCCAGAAAACACCAGACGTCAGTGATCCTTGACAACCGACTAGAAAGTTCGAGAAACCTGTCATTTCCCTTCAAAAAGTATTCGCTACTCGAGACAGCTGACTGTCAAAATTGGATGGAAGACTCTACTCAAAGAGATTGAATAACGAAAAGAAGATCGAAATAGCATGCAGCCATTTGCAACAAAAATGCAGTTCGTCTGCATACAACACAGACCCATAAGAATACCGTTTGTCTGCCGAAGCAGACTTCCCGCTAGCGCCATGTTTGGTCAAAGCAGCGTGAGGTCAAGCGATAGATCAGTGTCGCGGTTATACACCCGTCTCTGTTACTTTGTACCGATTAGAGTGAGATGCAGAAAGCGTATTCGTGAATACGAGGGAAGTGCATGGCCACGATAGTGACCTTTGTACTACAAGTGGGTTAGATGCCGTTATCTTCTACAAAGGGTTTGATGATCTGAGAAGTGGTACAGCGGTATTACCATATCTATGTGATATCCCAAGTTAAGCACGTCTTCCGTGCTTCGAAAAGAACATTGTGAAGGCATAACTTTATGAAATGGCTTTGAATGCTTCATCAACATCATCAACGGCCCGTTACAGTCCACTGCTGGACTATGAGCCTCCTCCACTTAAGTATTTGGTTTTGCCATAATCTCCACGCTTGGCAGGCGGGTTGGAGATCGCAGATTAAAAGGTTACTGTATCAGAGATCGCTGCTGCCCGTTCCCTGTTCAATGTGTAGTCCCTAAGTCGCCTCTTACGACACCCACGGGAAGAGTAGGAGTTGGTGACAAATGTATTCTACTCTGCCGTCACCACACGGCTATTACGCAAAGTTTTTTTTATAATTACGAATTATGTAGGTAGTATTTGCGGCCATACTTTGATGCGTAATGGCCATACATTCAAAGAAAAAAAAACAGTATAAGCCATATTGTTGGACTGTGTTTCTTTCCTAGCTTTGCAGACCAGACGGAAAACCCAGTAGTAACCCTGTGAGTGGCTGTGAGTACAGTTCAAGTGGAAGTGGATAACAAGACGCTAAGTAACGCGATTGCATTAACATACTGCGCGTGCGTGAGTGTGTCTGGCATCTCACCTTTCACCGGCGATAATGCGTCATTACTTGCAACTTCTGAATAAGCAATTTGAGAGTTAGACAAGCTGCAAAATGCATTCATGACAGACGCATTCTCAAGCTGTGGTATTACGGCTGAGTGGTAGCGCATAGTGCATTCGCCTCTTATTACGGTGGTTTGAGGTTCAAATCTCTGTGAGATTGTCCCCAGTCTTTTAATTTGGTTAGGAGTGTACTACTTATCTGATTTTCCGGACAGAAAATATATTCATTGCTGTGGAGGGCGTACACTGGTAGTGAACGTGCCATCCATGATAGCTTTGACGTCGAAAAATGATTTGTAAAAATCTTAATTCGAATAAAAAATTTTTACTTTGACTTTGACTTTGAAGGCACATTTGCCTGAAGTTAATTTTACCTCCATTTTTACGTCTCATACAATGAGCCATATCAGAAGTCTGTGGCGGTTTCATAACTTTAAGGAGTCGTCAACATTTTAATTATCTGAAATTATACTTTAAAACCAATTGTTTCAGGTCAAAGACAATCTGATTTAAGCCTAATCTGTCTGTACTGTCACCCAAAATAAACGTTATATCTATCTATCATCTATCTATTTATCATACGGTTGATAGATAGTGAGAGCCAAACAAGACAAATGAAGAGCGGAAGCTACACTATCAATACAGGATCGAAATACAAATTGTACTCGTATTTAGACTTTATTGAAGGTTGCATGTAAATATAGCCATCAAAGGACTGTTAGCCGACAGTTTATCACGCTTCGATATCCCGTACGATTAGTTTGATTTCAAGATATACGTGGAGGCTTCCTCAAAAACCCTTGAGACTTTAGTTTGAAAATGACGTTCCCTCGGTAGGGACGTAAATAAGCTGTTTTTGAAGTCATGTGGTAATGTAGCGTTTTCCGAAACTTCAAAAGACTGTTAGCCAACAGTTTATCATGCTTCGATACGATATCCCGTACGAATAGTTTGACTTCAAGATATATGTGGAGGCTTCCTCAAAAACCCTTGAGACTTTAGTTTGAAAATGACGTTACCTCAGTCGGGACGTAAATGAGCTGTTGTTGAAGTCATGTGGTAATGTAGCGTTTTCCGAAACTTTATCAAGTTTAATACCATCGTTAAAATAATAATGTATACAACGCATATCATAATCATAATACACAGGTCACAATGTTAGAGAATATTAGAACAATACCGAACTAGGAATGGGACTGAATACTTTGTGTAAGAACTAATTCTATCGATTCTCTCACGAATATTATATGAAAGGACAATACTCCCATAACAATAGAGGGGAAATGGCGAGAGGTTTAAATACAACAGGAAGTAATGGACTGGATTGTGGTAGAAGGGAACAGCCTAAGGCCCGGTTTCCACCAAAGTGCGAGGAGAGGAGATGTGTTTGAATAACCAATCAGATTTCGTTATTTTCACATCTTCTCTCCGCTTAGCTTCAATAACGAAATCTGATTGGTTATTCAAACACATCTCCTCTCCTCTCCGCTTTGTTGTAAACTGGGCCTATCGCTTGTCGAAAGAGCAGAGCGCTTGTCATCCTCTGCAAGTAGTACTATTTATTTTTTCTGTGACAACCATAGACTTAGAATTATTTTTTGCTGCGCGTACATACTAAATCTATGGTGACAACACTCTACAATTAGACAAATAAATGAAAGGCTGCTGTGAAAGGAAGCGCCGCGCGAGCCTTTCATTTATCTAAGACTCTACATTCCCTTTTGTTATTCTTTATTGACTGAGATTTCGCCGCTCATTACGGAGGTTCCGGGTTCGATTCCCGGTGGGGACGCTGTCAAGCATAAATATCTTTGTGAGACTTTCCCCAGTTTGGTTAGGACTTTGCAGGCTGAATCACCTGATTGTCCGAAAAGAAAGATGATTGCCTCGGAAGGCACGTTAAGCCGTTGTGGCTCTACTCGTATAACACTGACACTAGGATTTGTGAGGTCGGTTGTCGACCTTATGGAGAAGAAGAAGAGGATTCTTTACTATTTCCAGTATATATTTCGCGTTCATAAATCTGTGTTTGGACGAATTACATACAAGTGATTAATATTGTTATATTTTTCAATTGACTTGTATTTATATACGTTACTGACGTTTGTTTGTTTGTGTGCGGTTTTTGAACATTCTTCCCTTGTACATCAGATGCGTTCCTCCTCATTAAAAGTGAAACAAAATAATTCACGAGGGTTTCAAATTCCATTTTTTCGTTCCGCTGTGGCTCAAGCTAACTGTACTAAGCTATTATACCCGGGTTACTATAGGAAGAGCTCTGACAGATTATAATTATAAAAACTATTTAATATTATTTCGTTTATTTATTAAGGAAAATTATTGTATAATGATAAAATAAGAGGTTTTTTTCAGTTTATAGCAATTATAGTTCATAAACTGAATATGATTAAAAAAAGTTGTTAACGTGTATGTAGAATTTTGAAGCTGTCAGAGCTCTTTCTATAATAGCCAGGGTATAGTTTAAAATTGAATGACATAAATTGTATTGAAATGTGAAATTGTCTCACTTGTAACAAACATCCAAAAAATGAGACCGACTACAAAAACATGTCTCTAACGTAATTCACGCGAGTTTCGTGAAAGAAACCAAATGTACGCATTCTGCTCCCCTAACGTCGTATTGAGCAATTTGCAGAAAAAACGCAAATCAAGGCTCCGGCCAACCTGAGTTCCGACAGAAATAGACGCTAGCAACATTTGCAAGTAAATTCGACACGGCCATGCTCGTGACATGAATATTTTAATATCAGGCCAGAAGTCCAGCGGTTAGTAGGCATGGAAGAAGATCATTCAATCATTCATTCATTCATTCACAACGCGTTAACTAAATAACGAAAAACTCCCCCGGCTATTATATACTTTTTAATTTTACATTTTTACTCTTTAAGTTTATTTTGTTTACTCTATGGGCTGGCTATGGCCTGAAATAAAGATATTATTATTATTATTATTAGCTCAGGCCGTGGAATTAAACAACTTTTGTTTTAAAAGTATTCCAAAATTTTAAAGTATGTTTTGACTTTTCGTCAACTGATCAACTGTCAGAGTAAATTAGAATGTTTATTTTTAAGTTTTGAAGGTTATAGAGTTTAAACTGTGTAGTTTTATGGACTGAGCTACCACTCAAGAGGTTTTGCTGTGCACCCTTTCAATCAATCAGCCTATTGCAGTCCACTGCTTGACGTAGGCCTCCCCAAGGCCACGCCATAGCGCATGATCACCCACTTTCCCCATCCAGTCACCACCAGCGACCTTCCTCAGATCATCAGTTCACCTGGCAGGGGGGCGTCCCACACTACGTTTCCCGAGACGTGGTCTCCATTCGAGAACCCGTCTGCTCCACCGCTCGTTGGTTCTGCGACAGACGTGGCCAGCCCACTGCCACTGCAGCTTGCTACACTTCTGGACGATATCAACTACCTTGGTCCTCTGCCGGATGAATAAATACATGCACCAGTTACTACGTTGAATAAAAAAATGTCCACTGTGGTGTTTAACTTATTTGAAATAATATCTTATTTTAGTTAATTTATAGGTCGCTGACTTTGTGGCCACACGATCTGTTAACAGAATGGTCTTCCGGGGGCCGTTTTACGAAGCTACAAGCTACAAATAACAAGTACAATTTGATATATATTGCGTAGTCAACGAGATAAAACGACAAGAGCTTTCAGTTTCGTCGAATTGGCTACGCAATGAATATCAAATTGTAACTTGTTACTAAGAAATTGTTGCCTCGTGAAACGGGGCCCTGATCGTCGATCGCTCACATTGAATAAACAAGACAGACAAGACAGATCAAGTTAAGGATATCGGACGCTAGCAGTGACATGTGATAAACACTCTTGCAGATTTGCCTTTCATCTTGTGGCCACACAACATATACAATATGTTCTGCTGATCGTCGTCGATCGCTCACATCAATTAGACAAGACAGACCTAGTTAAGGATATCGGGCGCTAGCAGTGACATGTGATAAACAGTAGCTTGCAGATTTTCCTCTCTCCTCGTGGCAGCACGATGTGTTTACAGAATGTTCTGCTGATCGTCGATCGCTCACATCAAGTAGACAGGACAGATCAAGTATAGGATATCGGACGTTGGCAGTGTGATAAACAGTCACTTGCAGTTTTTTTCTGACTTCGTGGCCACTTGATGTGTTTACAGAATGTTCTGCTGATCGTCGATCGCTCACATCAAGTAGACAGGACACATCAAGTATAGGATATTGGACGTTGGCAGTGTGATAAACAGTCGCTTGCAGATTTTTTCTGACTTCGTGGCCACTTGATGTGTTTACAGAATGTTCTGCTGATCGTTGATCGCTCACATCAAGTAGACAGGACACATCAAATATAGGATATCGGACGTTGGCAGTGTGATAAACAGTCGCTTGCAGATTTTTTCTGACTTCGTGGCCACTTGATGTGTTTACTTACAGAATGTTCTGCTGATCGTCGATCGCTCACATCAAGTAGACAGACAGGGAGCTAATTCTTGACGTCACGCCCCAATCCTTAATTTAAGTTCGTCCAGCTTTTGCTGGAATCCTAATTTTATAATAAAATAGAACAGAATCGGACGAACTTAAATTAAGGATTAGAGCGTGACATCGAGAATTAGTCCCAGTATCAAGTTTAGGATATCGGAAGCTGGCATTGAAAATTCATGACGTTGGATGTGGTTGGATTACTGGCAGGCAGCAGCAGCGTCGTCACCAGCAGCATGGGGTCTATTGACGGCCCCGCAGCCTGGTTGGTAGTACGCCTGCCTACGAAGCACAGGGTCGCGGGTTCGAAAGTGATGACCACATGTTTGCCTTGTGTCTGGGTGTTGTTTATATCTTACTCGCGATATTATAAACTTACGGAAAATTGTGAACTGCAACCAACCATTTACAAATTATTTCTCGTTAGTTTATAATCTTACGATGTCAAACCGTAAACAATTTTTTTACGTTCAATTGAATATACGAGATATAATTAAGCGCCATTTTCTTCATGTTAAATTCATTTTGCCTTAGGTATAACCGGTATAAGGTACATAAAATTTGATTTCCGTATAAGCATGTAGGATGATCCCACGTACTAGGGCAGGTTAGAATAGGTCATAATAAATTTAATAGGAGGCCCGTGGCGCTGCATAATCGAAATATTGATCCAAATTATACCTTGTTTTATGACCAAAACATCTCCATGTTAAATTTAAAAAAAATATCATAAGTTGGAATTTGTGTCGTGTTATCAGTGTTATACAAATCGCTTTTGAAGACTCATAAAAAAACCATAAAGGGGATTCGTGAATAAAAGATCATCATCAACGGCCCGTTACAGTCCACTGCTGGACTATGAGCCTCCTCCACGTGGAGGGTTTTGCCATAATCTCCACGCTTGGCAGGCGGGTTGGAGATCGCAGATTAAAAGGTTACTGTATCAGAGAGCGCTGCTGCCCGTTCCCTGTTCAATGTGTAGCCCCTAAGTCGCCTCTTACGACACCCACGGGAAGAGTAGGGATTGGTGACAAATGTATTCTACTCTGCCGTCACCACATGGCGAATAAAAGATACTAATTAAGTAATGTGAAAGAGTAAATCTATACTTAACCAGTAAGTACATAATAAAATGGTACGTGGCTGATGTCTACACACATAGAAAATATTTAAGAAAACATAATATGAGAGGTCTTTGTATGATTAATAGAAGCAAAAAATAAATAAATAGATTTTTTATTTGTCTGTCTGTCTGCCGGTCTGTCTGTATGAATGAATGAATGAATGAATGAAATGAATGAAATATACTTTTTTTAATACAGTTGCTCAAAAAGTGGCGTATTGCAGGGACGTATAGCGTTCGGGATGTGGGCTATTACATACTCGAGCTTTTTCTTTGCCTTTTCCGAACTCGTGCGTTCTCTTTCCCAACTGTCAAAATAATGTCTATTAAAAAGAAAGAACAAACCACGAAGTTTTTACTAAAAAAAACTTCATAGAAGTTTTTATGATTCAAGCAAATATTTCTAAAAAGAAGCTACTAATTTGTTTCAATATCAGATTTAATTATTTGATTCAATGAGTTAGGTTGGGTTACATTTCATTTCAACTCATTAAATTTAATTTTCATTTCATATCAATAAAAAAGTTCTACTGAAGACTTGGCTATACAGCCAAGTCTTCAGTTCACCTTCGGCTGCGCCTCGGCTCGGGTAGACATTTGTCGGAACTCTTTGCAATGACAGGCTTTCCGCACTCGTAATGAAATATCACAGAACAGTAAAATATACTATATTGCACACAGACAGAAACATACATGCGTATGATTGTACGCGCATCACACAAAAAATACTACACGAAATTGCGTGTGGTTTTTACAGTTGTATTGTTGAAGGTGGTGCATGTTTAATCTTGATACGCCTAGGAGTAGAGTCAGGCCCGGTTTCCACCAAAGCGAAGAGGAGTGGAGATGTGTTAAATAACCAATGAGGTTTCGTTATTGAAGCTAAGAGGAAATGTGGAAATAACGAAATCTAATTGGTTATTCAAACACATCTCCTCTCCGCTTTGGTGGAAACCGGGCCTTATCTTCTTTAACCGCGCGAGCAGCGAAGCGTCTCCGTTTCCGATTTTCTTTCTTCATTAAAAATAAATAAATATGTGGGGACATCTTCACACACGAATTAGTTTTGGATTTTTTTTAAATGACGGAGTTATGGGGTATTCAAAAATATATTTGAGATAAATAAATTTTAAGGGGTCGGGGAAGTTTGTGGAGAAACAATAAAACTCGTGAGGTCTACTGTACAGCTCACAGAGCCACTAGTTTTAATTTTTATGCGGAAAAATTCAGAGACAAAACTTTGATCACGTTGCAGTTGCGGGCATAGCACTAGTAAATAATTAATGTTCATTAATTTGTCCATAAGCTTGTACACTGCAGATGCTGGCCGACGCCTCACGACCGCAACGAATGTATGCCGTACGGCCGTCGTCAGCGCGTTGCACTGTTGCACTGTTGCACTCGTTATTGTACCAACATAATTATGCAAAGATCCCCTTAAAAAAAGGGGTAAAGAAAAATTAAAGTAATTCTGTACAAAGCTTTACTGTAATTTTTATGGAAGTTGGAAATATTTATTTGTTGATTTATAATGCAGCTGCCCTTAGTAATAAAAAAGTAACTGTGTACAACAAAATAACATTTTTGAAATTGTAAATCATTAACATCAACAGCTCATATACGTCCCCACCGAGGGGTCTAAATAATATAATCGATGAGCGTTGGAGCAGACGGGTTTTTCGAATAAAGACCACGTCTCGGGAAACGTAGTACGCCCCCCTGCCAGGTGGACTGATGACCTGAGGTACGTCGCTGGTGGCAGCTGGATGAGGAAGCGGGTGATCGTGCGCTTTGGCGTGCCCTTGGGGAGGCCTACGTCCAGCAGTGGACTGCAATAGGCTGATTGATTATATATTTCTTGGAGAAAATAGAACAACAACATTACTAAACTGGATTACGAGATTTTAAGCTGTCAATCTTCGATCAATGATTACAACTGATGGATCGGAGTAAAAATAACGTCTCGGTAAAAAACGCCTCGGTAATGAACGCCTCACTTGCGGCGTGAGGTCTTATTTTGAAATAGTTCGGTTGAAACAAAAGAAAATGAATGGTTGTAGGTAAGGGATTACATTTTGAAGATTTGCCATTTTATTACCTGGTATTAGAGTTGTTATTACTTTGATTTTGTATACGACCCGTTACCTAGTTTTAATAGGGGATCGGACTGTTCACCGTATTTTATGAATTTACCATATTTTATTAATTATTTTGAAAATATAGATTAGTAGCAGACGATTCGCGAAGAAAAAAACAGAATCGGCTGAAAAACGAATTTACAGTGATTTTTTAAAGTTTCAATATGTCTGTCTTTTTCAAAAACTATTTCTTATATGGTGACTATATGGCGTTACTAACAAATGACGTCACAAGTGGGTGTGTGCTTCTCTGTCTAATCTTGAATTTTAAACCTTTATAACTCGGTCAATTTTAAAAATACGAGTAGAGCAAAAATTCTTTTAGTATTCGATAGCAGAAACTAAGAAGTTTGGATTTATAAATAAAAAAAAAGTCGTCCGATCCCCTATTGTTGATTGAAGCTGTCAATAGTTTGTTCACCATCAATCTACTGTAGTGGACGTCACATCTGCATAATACGTCAGTTGGATATCGTTTCAAACGATATCCCGACGAAGCCAACCGCTCAGAACGGACTGGTTGCGGCTATCCGACTGGATGATCCGCTAAATCACTTGACGCCCCATTACACTATTACGGATCTAGCCACACTGGGTGGGCATCTATTACCATATCACACACAAACTAACACAGGATCACTACGCTCGTTACGTCGCTACGTTGTGTAATGTTTCCCCGTGGGAATAAGATTTTTTCCCTTAAGTATCCTATGTGTTAATCCAGGTCACAAACTATCTCCATTCCAAATTTCATCCAAATCATTTCGTCCAAATCCGTTAAGTACGTGAAGGCGGAACAAACATCCAAACATCTAAACATCTAAATATCTAAATATCTAAACATCCAAACTTCTTAACATCTAAACCTCTAGGTAAACATCCAAATATCTAAACATCCAAACATCCAAATAAATTTTCACATTTATAATATTAGCGTGAAGATTTAAAGGAGACCAGTCACGTTTTACACTTTGGGCCCAAAAGTCAAAGTGCCGGCCACTGAAAAAAGATATAACTCTTATAGAGGTAGGTAGTAAGCACCAGAACTTTATACTATGGCACAAACTTCTTTGGCCATTCCTTCAGCATTTTTTTCATAGGATTTTGTTACGTCTCTTTAGATCTATACATATATTTGGGTGACGTCACAACATAATGACAGAATTTGTAAAGAAGAGCTAAAAAAACATAATCAATTACTGAAATATTTTCGTTTGTATCTTTTGTAATAAAATTAATATTCCTTGGAAAAAAAACGCTGTTTTTGTATTTTTTTGCAAATATAGTTTAATATATGTATATTTAAAAAACACTTCAAACTTATTATTATTCATTATTATTTATTTAAACGAAAACACTCACGTAAATAAAAATCACGTATCGATCACAATAAAATGGTTGCATTATTTACTGAAAACATTAAGACATATTTTTCTGTTAAATGAAAATCATTTCTGTCGTTTTGTAACAGGACCATAAATATTTCGAAGACAGCTTTTTTTCGGCTAGAGAACAGAACAGAACTTGCTTAATTATTTTAATTAACTGAAGTGATATACTGTCCCACGAACACTTTTTAATAACAGACATTTTTCAGCAATTGAAAGTTTGGAGTAAAAAACGTGATACCTTTATTGTGTCCGTGAACAAAATCACTTTCTTACAAACTCCAGTCTACCCCCGACTTTCAAAGGACAAGGTCACTGCAAAGTTTTAATTCAACCTCTAAACTTCATTGGTGAAAATATTGTGTTACGTCATTAAAAGTTAACCCTTAGTTAATAATTTAGCCCCAACAAAGGCGTAGAGTATTAAATATCATAGTTATCGAGGTTATTTGCGTTTATAATGTGTTCTTTGAACAAATTTCTTTTGTGTCCTTCAAATAGATTTTAGAAAAAAATAAGTTATCAATATCGTTATTTATAAAATTTTAGTTTTTGAGTTCAATCGTAAAAGACTTTAATAACTTCACATATTTACAATAGGACGTGAAGAAAATCTAAATAGGCAATTGCCTTCAAAAGTAGAGTCTTATCGTGTCGTCGTGATTTTAAACTTTGAATTTTATTTTTTTAATTATGACTTTTCACATCACACTTCACACTAATATTATAAATGTGAAAATGTATTTGGATGTTTAGATGTTTGGTTGCTTAGATGTTTAGATGTTTGTTCCGCTTTCACGCCTTGACTAAAGAATGGATTTCAATGAAATTTGGAATGGAGGTAGTTTACAAACCTTTACCTGGACGTAGGATACGTTTTACGGGAAAACGTCTTATTTCCACGGGAAAATCTTATACAACGCGAGCGTAGCCGCGTGGGTGGACAGCTAGTGTTGAATATATTATTTATATGAAAAATAAAATAAATTATAAAAATTATGTGTAATACGCCGTGTGGTGACGGCAAAGTAGAATACATTTGTCTCCAACCCCTACTCTTCCCGTGGGTGTCGTAAGAGGCGACTTAGGGACTACACATTGAACAGGGAACGGGCAGCAGCGCTCTCTGATACAGTAACCTTTTAATCTGCGATCTCCAACCCGCCTGCCAAGCGTGGAGATTATGGCAAAACCAAACACTTAAGTGGAGGAGGCTCATAGTCCAGCAGTGGACTGTAACGGGCCGTTGATGTTAATGATGTAAATAAAGTCCCGAACACTTAACCCATAAAAGCGAAAAACAAGAAAAAAATAATTATTAAAAAAAAAAGTTATTTCAGCTTGGCCAAATTTGCTTTTGAATGTCCATCTGTTTGTTTGTTTGTTTCACTCTACAGGTCGCGTTTCTCAACCGATTCTCGTGAAATTTTGTGAGCGGGTTCGATAAATTAATCGAATTTTTTTGTTGAGTCAGTTCTTGGAAATTTTAAAAAATTACGGAATTATGGGGGTTGCCAGCTTACAAGGTCTACCGCTGAGGCTGTTTTCCTCCACATCAAATAAAATAAAAGAATAATATAATAATAATAAAATAAAATAAAATGAAGTTTAAAAAAAATCAAGGGGTCGGGGATGTTTGTGGAGAAAAAATAAAAATTAATATGAAAAGATATACAGACTCGCGAGGTCTACTGCTCACAGAGCCACTAGTTTTAATACACAAATTACTTTCTTTTGTTGTTGCAAATCTAGTAGGTAGGTATTAATGGATTAAACCAGTTGGGTAAGTAATTAATGTAATTAAGGTGACGTTTGTAATTTGATCGGATTCAGATAAGAGACCAATTTTCAACAACAACGAGACCAATTTATTTCAATTAATTTGCCTTCCGCACTTTGACTGAATATTTGTACCATCAGCGGGAGTAATGGTACAACTAAATATTATAAATGTGTGGGGACATCTCACGCATGGCCATCTTACCCCAAACTAGGCAGATGCTATGAGAGTCAGACAGCTGATGTAGACAGATAAATACATACTTATACATATAAATAATATACGAGTGAGCAGCTATACTCGTAGTAGATGAGATGTGGTCCAGCAGCCGCCACGGAGCTGCTGGACCACACGAAGAGTGTTGTAGAGGATAATAATATAAAGTGTGGCAAAAACCAGGGCACAGTCCGAAAGAAAGGTATTTATTTATTTATATATAATATATTATAAAACTGGAAAAATAGTAACATGGATAAGCTTTTCACTGTTGGAGAAGGACATGAAGTGAAGAATTTAGCAGAAAAAAGACAAAATCGAAACGTAAGAAATCTAAATTTGAAATGAAATATAAAACTGCCGGCAAGAAAGGTTGCCAGTCATAAAAAGGAAAGAAGACGAATGCCTCGTGACAAAGCTATACCGATACAAAAGGAAAACAACGAACCCGCGACCCTGAGCTTCGTAGGCAGGCGTACTACCAACTAGGTGACGGAGCCGTTTAAAACTGGGATGAATGTAGTTTCAGTTGTACCATCAATGGTACTGGTTAATGGTACAACTAGTCCGGTGGCGGTTTTTGTAATTACACGTGAGTTAACCGTTTATTTATCATATAGTTTTAAATGTATAGTACAAGTTCATGATTTTGTTATAAAACCTAAGATCCGTGTGTCTAAGATACTACAGTTAAAATTGTAGTTCATGTACAAGTTGTAAATATTAACCTTTATTATATCGCGCGCAGTTTTAGTTGCTGTACTATTCAAATTTATCATTAAATATCAACACCTTGATCACTCAGAAAACAACAATCAATGTATTGTAGTGGTGGGCGTGTGGAAACAAATAAGATATAATTTATGGGGAAAAAATTGATTTATTCTGAAGAGAATATTAAAGTACTAGACTAACATGTCGAAAAGCTTCTCAAATTAGACTGAGTCAAAACGATATATTTCGAAATCATTTGAAAATACGATTCTAGAACAAAATAAAGCTGCCAGTGTGCATTTATCACATGCCAGCATTTTTTAAATAACAGAGTAACAGTTCATGAAACAACAATCAATGTAACACAGAAATACCGTACAGTTTACGTTTTCTGCCATCGTAAGTTCAATTTTCGATTTCGAATACACCTTATTGAAAAATAAATTATTCAAAATTTCTTTAGGCGCGTTTACTTAACAACTTCTAGCAAAGTTAACAGACAGAAAAAATAAATTGATTCCGAATAAGAAAAAGTTGGTAGCTTATATTATACAGGGCTATATTATCTAATCTAATCGATGCGGAGATAGTCATATAAGAACAACATTTCTCAAGCAAAGGAACCATCAATGTACTATATAATGTATTAACATGGGACAAACGACAAAAAAATCGATTTGCTACGCAAAAAGCTTCTCAACACCGATTACGGAGGTTCTGAGTTCGATTCCCGGTGGGGACACTATCCGGCAAAAATCAGTTTATGAGACTTTTTCCAGTTTGGTTAGGACATTGCAAGTTGAATTACCTGATTGTCCGAAAAAAAAGATATTCCATGCCTCGGAAGGCACGTTAAGCCGTTGGTCCCGGCTACAATGTAGAAGTTACATGAGTCTAGTCAGTGGCCCTTAGCGGCTCTTTAATACTGACATCAGGGTTTGTGAGGTCGGTTGTCAACCTTACAACCCATACGATGAAGAAGAGAAGACGGGTTGAACTACCACCACCCAAGAGGTTTTACGATTTAGGTACCTAATTTATTTGCTTTTCATTTATTTCTCGGAATATTTGTACAGAATCGTGTACTTAGCCTTAACATTTCAGATATCTGAATATATTTAACCAATCAGCATATATTGCAGTCCACTGCTGGATGTAGGCCTCCCCAAAAGCACGCCAAAGCGCACGATCACCCGCTTTCCTCATCCAGCCACCACCAGCGACCTTCCTCAGGTCATCAGTCCACCTGGCAGGGGGTGTCCTATACACTACGTTTCCCGAGACGCGGTCTCCATTCGAGAACCCGTCTGCTACACTTCTGGACGATATCATTGGTCGTCGATTTCATTTCGGATTTAGAAGTTAAGTACTCTGAATATATTAGGTATAATTATTGGATCAAAAGAATTCCGAACGTATAAACCTGTCACTTTGAATATTTTCCTTACAAACCGCTCAATAGTGCGGCATTGTTCATTCTTTGAGCGAATTCCGTTTTATTATGGCATGATCGCTTTGTGCTGCTACGGCAGTAACCACTTTACTGCCAATATGCTATGGTGTCGATCCAGAATAGAACCTTCAGCAACAGCTCATATAAGTCCCCACCGAGGGGCTCGAGCCTACCCTGAATTAGGGCTATTAGGCCTTAGTCGAGCACGCTGGCCCAGTGCGAGTTGGTCGACTTCACAAACAACCTTTGAATTTATTCGCAGGAGTGTGCAGGTTTCATCACGATGTTTTCCTACACCGTAAGAGCGCCGAATAAACATACATAATGAATTCGAAAGTGGCGGGGATCGAACCCGCGTCTCCCGGATGGTAGGCAGCGGCCCTAGCCACTAGACCACCGACGCTCTCCAGCCGAATAGAACCTTATTTATAGGTACGTAAAGTCTAGTCTTCTATTTATTACAGATTTCATTTATAGTCTTCTATTCTGTAGTAATTCAGGGTAGGCTCGAGCCCCTCGGTGGGGACGTATATGAGCTATTGCGGAAATACAGAATTTTGTTACGCTACGGAGCGGCGCGGCGGCAGCGTTGATGAACATTCAAGCTAACTTTGAAGTTGTCGAATGTAGCGAAACTCCGCTTTCCATATCAGATTTGTAACGAACTTAGCTTTAGTGCTTTAAAGCTACGAAAATCAAGATGTGTGTGTCGTATTGGGGAATAAAGGAAAAGAATAGAATAGAATATACTGAAGAAAATAAAGAAAAAAACAAAACACAACACAGAAACATATACAACAACAACATAATATTGAAGATAAGGAAGATGTTATTTAAAAAAATGGTTTAGCAGGTCTCATCTAGCAAATACATTTTTTAGCATTCCTATAGGTTGTACCTTTGATGGCTCCGTAGCCCAGGCGGTAGAATATCTGCCTCCGACGAAAGGGTCGCGGGTTCGAATCCCGCCCAGGGCAAACATTCGTGTGATGAGCACTTGTGTTTGCCTTGTGTCTGTTTGTTGTTTATCTATATAAGTATGTATTTATCTATACCTATAAGACAGCTGTATTGTACCCGTAGTACAAGCTCTGCTTAGTTTGGGATCAGATGGCCGTGTGTGAAGATGTACCCACATATTATTTATCATTTATTTATTTATTTATAGGTACTTTATAGATAAAACTGCCAAGTATGACTATGATTTATAATTTCATACTATCTCATGAAGGTTACCAATTAGTTAGACCACATCGGCCAAGTAACACTTCAGAAAATGCAGGAGTACACTTTTATAATACTAACTAAAGTACATAAAACTACACATTTTTTTGTTTTTTTTTTACCTACTGCAATAAAACTTTAAATATTATCCGTGGTCGTGTTAAGTTGCATAACCGCACGCGATATAAACGCATCAATATTCGAGTTTGTCATCATTTTTTTTAAATTTATTAATCGAAATATTAAAAGTTTTAAAAATATAAAAAATATTTTTCAAATATTGCTCATTTAGTTTTAAGGCTTAAGCTATAAGGCTTCAAAGTCGATGGTTAGACAGAGAGGACCGACGTGACATATGACGTCACATGAGAATAGAATTTTGTTTTCGTAAGAGGGACAGATCATCATCATCATCATCATCATCATCATCATCATCATCTCTGCCGGAAGACGTCCACTGCCAGGGACAGATATATTTGTTTAATAATGTTGTACATATTCCATCAATTTCGATTCTGTTTTGACTGGTCCGTATTCTACACCGTGAAATTTACATCGTTTTGTTCCCGCCGTTTAGTGATAGTACCCGTCAAACTGAACAACTTTTCAAGAAAAAAAGTTGTTCAGTTTGACGGGTACTATCACTACACGGCGGGAACAAAACGATGTAAATTTCATGCTGTATTTTTGTATACCCTCAGATGAACAAAAACTAATATTTTTTTTATACGTATTCCCTATTTCTGCTTTAAGGAGTATTGTGCCGTATCTTGTTATTCAGCTTTTCTCAGTATAAGCTGCATTCAAATTTGTTTGAAACTATACTTGAAGTAATCCCCAAAAAGCCGGGAGTTTGCCAGGAATGGGTTCCGTCGCCGCCTCGCCCTCCTAATTAGCTAAGCGGGTTCAATACGACAAGTCTAGGCGTGGCGTTTGATCAGCGGTTCTCAAGGAGTTTTAAAATATAGCCCCTGGTAAAATAAAACCGCAATGTCCCATACAAAATAAATGTATGTTACACAGAACCACAGAACCAGGGGCTATATTTTTAAACACTAAACTGGAATCATCTAGATGTTTCAAATATCTAATAAACAGGCTGTAGGGTAGACGAAAAAATTGTGACAAAAACGACATCTAGTATCTTTTTAAGTTTTTAATTTGAAAAATGCAAGTTTTGCAAAAATTTACCCTTATGGGACCGTTCCAGAAAAATTAATTAATGTGGGAGGGAGCGGAAAATAAACCCGAAATCACTTTTAACTCGCATATTTTACACTTTGCAGGACAAATTTAAATCTAAGAAAAATGCAACGCACACCATTTTCTCGCAACCCTCCAATCCTTCTTCCCTCTCTCTCGCACGCTGTCTCTTTCTCTCTTTCCATTCATTCGGCTCTTGACTTCATTCGTATCATTCTTCACATTCACACGCATTCTATCTTACTCACTCACTCAACACAATCACAATACCTATCATATATCCCACATTAATGTATGTAGGTATAAGTGTAACTCGATATACATTGCATAACAAACGCTAGCATATTTTTTTTGACCCCCTACCTTGCATGTAGCACGATACCTTTGATGGCATAGTTTTGGAAACGCTGGGATATAGATTTCGTGACGTGTCATCAAGGTTAATTAAATTATCGTAGCAGTCAGTGGTCGTGCCAAATGGTGGAGATTTATTACCTGTAACAAAACAAAATAAAAATTGTAATAAAACTGTATTTCACAGATTGTTATAACAAAAACTTGAAGTTTATCCACGTACAATCAATTTCTTTATCTGTTTTAGTTCTTAAATCCATACTACATAATATCTTAGTGTAACCACAAAAGGTTATAAGAAAAAATTGCCAATAAAAATGAATAATAAAAAAAAAACACTCCGTAACCGAAACCCGCAGGATAACGTAAAAATTGGCATAACTAAAAAAAAAAACAAGATACAAACATACGATTCGGAAGTGGCTCCTATTTTTTTATTACGAGGGCTGATTGTTAAGTTTCCGAAACGACAAAGAAAAACTTTAAAAATCTATTTAAAATAAATTTATTTCTCAACGTAGTTTCCTTCTACCTCGATGCATTTAGTCCAGCGCTTCTCCAATGCCATTACACCAGTTGGATAAAATGTTTTCTCCAACCCCTCAAAATACTCGTCCACGGCAACAATGACTTCTTCATTTGATGAAAATCTCTGGCCACCTAACCATTTCTTCAGGTTTGGGAATAAGTGGAAGTCACACGGGGCCAGATCCGGGGAATAGGGTGGATGCGGTAGCAATTCGAACCGCAATTCATGGAGTTTGGCGACTGCAACCATTGACGTGTGTGCAGGTGCATTGTCATGGTGGAACAAAACTTTTTTCTTGGCCAAATGTGGTCGTTTTTTCTGGATTTCTTCTTTTTTTCTGGTTTTCTGGATCTCGGTTAAACAGCGCCAAACACTCCGATGAATCGTCCACTCGACGTTGCTTTTGGTCAACAGTGAGCAAACGCGGCACCCATCGCGCGCAAATCTTTTTCATTCCCAAATGTTGGTGCAAAATATTAAAAACGCGTTCAGATGAAATGCTCACCATCTCTGCTATCTCTCGCAACTTCAAGCGCCGATCATTCAATACAATTTTGTGAATTTTTTTGATCATGTCCGGATTCGTGACTTCATTTGGACGGCCAGACCTGTGGGCGTCTTCGCAGCTCTGTCTTCCACGTTTAAAATCAGTTACCCAGGTGTGAATTGTACTCAATGCAGGAGCAGAATTACCTAAAACACTGTCTAGCTTGGTTTTAATCTGGGTTGCTGTTTTCTGTTTTAAAACGTAAAACTTTATCACCGCACGAATTTCGTTTCTTTCCATTGTTAAGAAAATTTACGACAGAGAAAGTTCTACGTCCTATCAAACAAATTCCACCAGTTCGATTAAATTCAAATTTGGCGTTCTATTTTCAAAAAGATGCCAAAATATAATGTAATATTTTTTTATTGCGTATCATTTTTTTAAGTTCGTCGTTTCGGCCAGTTATCAATAAGCCCAGGTATGATAGTAATGTTAAGCAGCTGACACACTAATAATTATAACGCAGAAAATAAAAAATAAAATAAAAGAAAATAATAATATTATGCTTTATAATTATTAATATTTCATTAACAGACGTAATCTGTACTCTGACACACTACGCTTTTTTGCTTCCAGGTTAGCTTCAAAAATACAGTTTATAATACGATGGTGACTACGACGTAGGCGCTGACGGACGCGGCGTAGCACTTTGCTACGCCGCAGTGCTACGAGGATGATATCTCAGACGTGGGAGGCCTAAGAAGGTGAGTAAAAAGCAATAAACTTAGTTAACACGTGTATAAAACATGTTTTCAACGTGGGCATGCCTTCGTAGTATTTTTATTATGAAATTTGATATTTTATTGACGACAGACGAAAAGCAAAGATAGCTATATAGGTAAAAAACTACATTTGAATGGGTTCCATTGTCAATAACTAAGCATATCTAATTGTCTATGATATAAATTAGACGACAGACAGATTGTATTTGACTTTGTTCGAAACATTAATTAAAATTCTATATTAATAAATTCGGGTTTTATTAATTTGTAAGTTGAACAATAAGGGTTGTCACGCACTAGTAAACGCGTAGAGAGACATTTTACGGTTATACAACTTGTAAGCAAATAACCCCCCTGCCAGGTGGACTGATGACCTGAGGAAGGTCGCTGGTGGGGGCTGGATGAGGAAAGCGGGTGATCGTGCGCTTTGGCGTGCGCTTTGGCGTGCCCTTGGGGAGGCAGCAGTCCAGCAGTGGACTGCAATAGGCTGATTGATAACGCAAAACCTCTCGGGTGGTAGGTCTGGTCCGCCCATGAAACTGAACAACTTTGTTCCACAGCTATTTAATATAAAAAAAAAGATTTTTCATACAATCGATCAGCTGATTAAGTATAAAAAGATTATTTTTCTTGAAATTTTGTGGAATATCGGAACAAAAGTTGATCAGTTTCATGGGTTTCTAAGAACGTTGAGGGAGATATATCTATATTTATCGTTTCAAACTATGACGACAGATGGCGCTATTGGTTTCTGTAATCTTCATAGACTTATTTTTTTGCTGCGTAATCTTAATGAGGTAAGGTGTTATACCGTGAGAATAAGACATTTTCTTGCAATTAAAAGTAGCTTATGTCCATCCTTGGTTATCAAATTGTTAAAAATTGGTTCAGATTGAAGTGTTTTACCGCGGTAAAAAGTAGCCTATGTCCTATTCCAGGATCTAACTTATATGTGTGCCAAATTTCATCCCGATCTGTCTAGTGGTTGAAGCGTGATTGAGTAACAAACATCAAAACATCCAAAGTTTCGCATTTATAATATTAGTAGGAAAGGATTATTTGAAATTTAAATATTTTTATGAAAGGTAAGGATAATTTACTGGTATCAAAGTTGGTATAATTACTTCCCTGTTAAAAAAAAACACCTACAACAACTTCTCGAGGCAGCTGTCTTAAATGATTCACTAAAGTTTATAGAAAACTGTGTCTGTTGTTCAAATAGTTTAAAAATAGTCAGTTTCGGAGTGTTTAGTCACTAAACTGTGGACAAACAATATTGTTATACTCATTACGCGTATCGACGAATGTGTAACCCGGTCATTGTGCTCGTTGGCGCAAGTGTTAAGTTGATAGCGGAGCGATTTTAAAGAGTATATATTTTTTAATAAGTTTTAAAAAGCTTATTTTAAACCAAAATCGTGGTTTATAGTATTTTTTTAATCGACATTAAAATGAGTAGGTTCTTAATTCGCCATTTTTTATGTTTGCTCAGAGATATTTCTTTGCCGCGTTGTAAGATTTTAATTAGTCTTTTAACCCTCAATTAAAGGCATCTGCATGACACTAAATAAAGCTTTTAGAAAGGTTTTAATTTTTACTTTAAAATACAACATAAACATCAGCATCAGTTCTTACCGTATCATTTAATATCAGCATAGTTTC
Source organism: Carpatolechia fugitivella (assembly GCA_951230895.1). Lineage (NCBI taxonomy): Eukaryota > Metazoa > Arthropoda > Insecta > Lepidoptera > Gelechiidae > Carpatolechia > Carpatolechia fugitivella. The sequence goes on from OX579651.1 coordinate 15,859,706, forward strand.
TTTTTGTATATTTAAAAGAAAAGTATAAAAGATACAAGCCCAGTGGAGTCTTTTGGTTTTTCTTCTCCACAGTGAGCGTTCACTAACTAATAGTGAACGTGCCAACCAACCATGAACAACCTTTTCTTGTCCTTGGTATTTGCTAGCTTTGACGTCGAAAAATGATTTGTAAAAATCTCAATTCGTATAAAACATTTTTTATTTTGATTTTACCATTTCAGAATAATGCGATTACAGTAAGAACTTACACCTGCCTTAAAACACCCAAGTTGGGGAGGCCTACGCCCAGCAGTGGACTGCAATAGGCTGATTGATTGATTGATTGATTGAAAACACCCAAGTCCAAAAGCCATTTCTTGTCATCGTGTGGGTGGTTAAAAAAACTGTTTGGGAGCAAATGAAATGAAAATAAATTAATAGTTTATTAACTTTTGGATGATACATGTCGTAAGTGGTTTGGTGAGTACATGGTTTCAAGTCTTAGTAAAATTGTCACAGAAATTCTACGCAGCAACCTTATAACACCCCTCTTTTCAATAGGTAAAATGTTTTTTTTTTACACTATCCACACGTCGTTCCTTTTTGCAACAATAATTCTAATCACTTTTAGGTTTCGCGGTAACAACCCGTTAAACATGTGTGTTATTAACAATCATTCTATCCTTTTTTATTACATACACCATAACGCTCGCAACTTGTCCCACGCCTCATCTTCAACGCCATATTCGGATGTCAAGGTCGACAAATGGCGTAAGCGAACGATCCAAGCAGTGATCTGATCGCTGTTTGGGCGTATCCTATCCATTCAGTTGACATCGAAACTTCATCTATTTATAGACAAGATTGTTTGGTTTGTTATTAAGCTGAATACGTATTTTAGTGTTGGATATATTGTATAAAAAAGCTTATTATAGATAGAATATCTGACTTGAATGACAGACTATTTCAACATTCACGAATTTTGTAAATGACTATATAATTTGTCAAAAAAAGAAACACAAAATATGCGACGCATGTGGAGTTTCTTTGGTGAGTTCTTCTCCACAGAGTTCGCACATTGTGTAGTGAACTCACCCAACAAAAAATTTAAATGATCCAAAAGTTAATAAAGTATTAATTTCATTCCATATAATTATAATTGAAACCGATCGTTACAATATTCGATATTTAAAACACATTAGTGTGTGCTGTACGAATCGCGATAATCCGAACAAAAGATACCAGCTTTAACTACCACACTACTGACGTTTTCAGATCAGAACTCGTTTAGAAAATACGAAAGAACGAGAAGATTTCCTGTGGATAGTTGCATTAGAAAGAGCGAGATGGATATGAGTTAATGAGTGCCTGAAGGTTCTATGCTTAAGTTCAAGGATGTTCGACGAGGTTCAGTCCCGAGTGGGTATAAGCTGATAAAGGGGGAAATTGCTTTATTAGAAGTTCCTGTGAACAGTCTTATTATTATTGTACCTGGAATTGTGTTAGGTATAGCAATACCTACACTCCTTACTCTGTTATTTAAAAATGCTGGCATGTGATAAATGCACACTGGCAGCTTTATTTTGTTCTAGAATTGTATTTTCAAATTATTTCGAAATATGTCGTTTTGACTCAGTCTAATTTGAGAAGCCTTTCGACATGTTAGTCTAGTATATTAACATTCTCTTTAAAATAAATAATTGTTTTCCCCATAAATTATATCTTATTTGTTTTCACACGCCCCACCACTACCAGAAATTGTACTTACAATAGAATACTTATAATAAAATCAGACTTCATATTTATTTTATACTTATAAAACGACTATTTCCTATTGAGTCGATTTAGAGACGACGTGCAGGAAGGAGGGAACAGCTGTGGCCCGGCCGCCGCTGAGCGCCACACGAAGGATGTTGTAGAGGATTTAAAACGTGGCAAAAACCAGGGTTCAGTCCAGGTAATGGTAAAGGAAGTTATTTAGGTAGACAGTAAAGGTATTTATTAATGTATTTATATAAACTGAAAAATAGTAGAGTACGTAGAAAAGGTTTAGGTATGTACTTTCAGAGATCAGGACATGAAGTGAGAAATTTAGCAGAAAAAAGACAAAATCGAAACGTAAGAAATCTAAATTTGAAAATGAATTTAAAATGAAAATAAAACTGCCAGCAAGAAAGGTTGCCAGTCATAAAACAGAAAAGAGGACGAATGCCTCGTTACACAGCTATTAATTAACAATTAACAATTTTGTCGATCTTGGATTTCTGGGCCAGATACAGTTGCATTACCAAGTATGCCACCAAGCTCTGTGAAAAGTCGACGAAACTTGAAACTGCTAATAATTGTTAGATATATCGTTAAAAGACGTAACCTGTAACAATAATAATTTATAGGAACAGGCTATTTCCTGATAAAAAATAATACGAGTATCTCCCAAATTTTCAGTCATTTTATCTGTGAAAACTTTTCATGTAGTAATAGAATAGAATAGAATAGAATATACTTTATTGCACACAAGGATATAGCTTAAAAGTACAGAAGATAAAAGGGTGTACAGATAGACTGTGTTTTTAGGGAGGAATAATGTGACAAAATATTGATCCTCTAAATTGACTTACTAAAAAATTACCTACCGCGCCAAAAGGGATCTAATTCTACTGTTCCTCATTTCCTGGCTTTTCCGGAAAATGTTAGTTATCTGATAACCCTTGTCCAGCAGTGGACTGACACGGGCGGAAAAAAGGATATTAGACCTTAGAGAAGAGAATAAATAAAAAAGGAAATTATAATTTATTCCTTTTCTAGCCAGTTCACTAACGTAATGTCCGGTTCAAGCTTTGACGGAGAAGAACTCTTAAAGTATTTATTCAAAGCGCCAAAGAAACTCCAAAAATGCTCGAACTTTTGCTTTTCTTATTTTCATTAATGAATTTTACATTTACCACGGGAAACGTGAAATATTATTCACACAGAATTTGCAGGAGAGTAAAGCCGCAAACGGCGTTTAATTGGTAAAAGTGAATAATATAGAAAACTGAAGCACACATTGAAAGCATTTCCAAGTATCTTCCTATTTCTATAGAACTAATCAGACCCGTGCGAACATTCCGATTTATTTTTTTTATTTAAAAAAATAAAATTCAGGAATACCAACATGAATAAAACGAAATGAAAATATGTGTCGCGACTCGCGATTCATTGTGGCGTGGTATTGATGGCTGCGGTACAAAAAAAAGTTACGGATTTTCCGGCGACACGACGCGACGCGACACGATGGCTTTAAATTTTTTACACAATTAGTTTTTTCATATTTTTAAAGCAATTTTGTTTTTTCAACCGGGGTTACATATTTTTAATCGGTTTATGCTTTTTATAGTCACGTCCTTCATTAATACCTATAGTTTGGTTATCTATGAGACCAATAATATTAAAATTTGTCTAAAAAAATGTCTGTCGCAGAACCGATGAGCGTTGGAGCAGACGGGTTCTTGAATGGAGACCACGTCTCGGGAAACGTAGTGTGGGACGCGTCCCTGCCAGGTGGACTGATGACCTAAGGAAGGTCGCTGGTGGTGGCTGGATGAGGAAAGCGGGTGATCGTGCGCTTTGGCGTGCCCTTGGGGAGGCCTACGTCCAGCAGTGGACTGCAATAGGCTGATTGATTGATTGATAAAAAATTTGTTTTTGTTATTAGCTCATGTAAGTCCACGCCGAGGGGCTCGAGCCTACTTTGGGTTACGGCAATCAGGCTTTAGTGGAAATGCAGTTAGTGTGATTTCACACACAACCTTCGAATTTGTTCGCAGTTGTAAGCACATTCATTACAATGTTTTTCTTCACCAAAAGAATTTTATCATGAATTGAGTCATTAAATATAAATATAAACTTTTCGCTTTGTTTATTGTAAGGTGAGAGTCAATTTCATTATTTCTTTAAAACGATTTTCTGCTCTTATTTCTCTGACCACAGACAGAGTTGCAATTGGAACAGCTGCGAGTTCTATTAGAAATCTAAAACCAATTAGACTTCTTGTAATTAGCACTGGAGTGGAGTGCAAATGGCGTTGTAACTCTCGTATTTATTTAGTCTACTAATTAGAACGAAGCGATGCGATGTGAATGAATGGATATAGCATTGTCAGCAATGATATTTTAGTAAAGATGGCGCATATTCATACTGTTCGGTCGGTGTTCAAATTTTATTCATTTTTAATGCTGGCAGGCAAACATTTTGCTACTATTACGCGATGTTTTTTTTTTTTTTTTAAATCAAATTACTACCTCGCTTTATACACCGTGCAATTTCTTTGGTTGATGTTCGTTACAGGGAGTGTTCAGTCTATTAAACTCCTCTTTATAATTATTTATTTTGATTTTTTCTCCACAAACATCCCCGACCCCTTGAAAGAAAGAAAGAAAGAAGAAGAAAGAAAATATTATTTATTATCCACCAATTTAAATCATTTTATACTTAAAATTAAAATTATTAAAACTAAAGGCGGATAATAGGGAACGTCTCAGTATATGCTGCCACCGGAACAAGTCCCGAGGCGGCCCTGTTTTTCAGACGCCCCTTTTATCTGTGGTTAGTGATTTTATGATAAATGTTGTATGTTTGTATTGTGAATATTTTTGTGCTAAGTGTGTGAGTATGGGAGAGAACAAGAGAAATAAGTGGTATTAATGTTATGAAATGTATATATCTCAATTTTTTTATTTTGTTGTATCTATTTTTTATTATTTATTATTATTATTATTTTTACTGTTTTTTTTTACATTGGTTGAGAAATGAGGTCACATTAGAGGAAAATAGCCTCAGCGGTAGACCTTGTAAGCTGGCAACCCCCATAACTCCGTCATTTAAAAAAAAATACAAAAACTGACTCGACAAAAAAATTTGATAAATTTATCGAAACTGCTCCCAAAACTTCACGAGAATCGATTGAGAATCGATTTTGGCCAAGCTGATACCGTCTCCGTTTCAACAAGCACATCAAAGCACACGGTAGACACTATCTTTAGTTTTTAGTTTTATTTTAGATGTCGAAGGGTTTCTATCCATGAGTATGAGATTTATGTTTACTTAACTTCAGAAACTTATTCCCGGTATAAAAGTAATGAGATATCATTAGACTCCAGTTAGTAGTTGTTAAGCTGAATCGTCAGCCATAAGGCGGCTTAAAAACGAGCTAACTAGCTAAACGAGCTAACTAGGACTATTATTAACTGGCATAGAAGATCGACTCAATCAATTTGATTAAGTAGATCGCTTACTACAATCGAATTTGTCCCTATATAATGCTGTGAATAAGGGTCCGTGTGAATCCCAGCCAGCCCCTGAGGGGACCATTATTTTGGGCGATTTATGGGGTAGAGTGAGTATTGTCGCCCTGATAGTTCAAGATTAGTGGCTGGCAGATAGATGTTTCTATAGCGTAAGAGAATCTTCTTCGTCCTAGCGTTTTCCCGGCCTAGTGCTGGGGTCCGCTTTCCTACTCAATCTTCTCCAATTTGCTCGGTCTTCGGCATCTTTATGTGTGAGATTGTTCTTTTCCATATCCGCTTTCACGACGTCCAGCCAGCGCTTTTTAGGCCTACCACGTGATCTAGGGCTCTGGACTGGACAGTATTTACCTAGTTTTTAAGACCTTGACATGCATTTATCCTGGCAAATAAATAATTTCTTTCTTTCTATTAAGCCTGTTCTAAGCTTTCTTTATTTCTATTAAGCCCGTTCTAAGCTTTTTTTTTTAAATATAAGTACGGTTTACTTTAATAATTATGCCGTGTGGTGACGGCAGAATAGTCAACGGGTACTCTGTTAGCGCATGCGCTATCTCATTTCACTACCGGGAATCTAGGTTTCCCTGCCTCATCAGGGGTTCCATGAAAACGCACACATACGAACGTTAAAACCGATCGAATACCATTCAACACTTCCAGGAACCCCTGTGCAGAAGGCAGATGCAAAGCCAATTAGTCTCTACAGCATGAAATTTACATCGTTTTGTTCCCGTCGTGTAGTGATAGTACCCGTCAAACTGAACAACTTTGCACGAAAAAAAAAATCCAGTGACAAAAAAATTTTTAGTCTCTCCATACAAAATGGGTCGCTCGGGAGTCTCACTTTGTATGGAGAGACCAAAAATTTTTTTGTCGCAGGAATTTTTTTTTTCATGAAAAGTTGTTCAGTTTGACGGGTACTATCACTACACGGCGGGAACAAAACGATGTAAATTTCACGGTGTATATATCGTTCGTCAGTGAATTGAAAATCAAATATTTCAATTTACATTTTACTAGAAATGAGGCCAGACTCTCCCTTTGAGTAAGACAATACCTGCCAAACGAGTTTACTCTTTTCAAATAAAAATCAATAATTAGTATAGTTCAGAAACAAAGCTAAAGAAATGTACTTAAACTACGCAAGCCGACTTCAACATCAACGAGACAAATCAACTGCACAAGCTTAGAATTTCTTCAAATAATCAACGTAACGTATCAGGCACTCCTAATTCTAAAACACATTGGTACGTGGTGGGATTCAAACCGCTGCTTCTAGACGGAAAGTAGCGTCCCTAGCCACTACAACTTGTTTTTTTATATTTGGTTTGCCTAAGACATCTAAAAAGGAGTTTGCCTCTGTAGTTTGGCAACCACTTTACCAGTGCCACGTTGATAGGATTGAAAGGGTCCAGCGAAAATTTGTGAAAGCTCTTGATTTTCGATCTGGCCGCAAGTATGAGAGCTACAGAGTGTCTGCTATTTTTCATAAAATTAACACTTTGAGGCAACGTCGCGATCTCTGTGATGCCACCTTCTTATTTAAAATCATTAATAACTATGTCGATACCCCCTCACTACTACAAAAAATCAATTTCCGTGTGCCTCGCAAAAATGAAAGAAGCTGTCGTAAAAAGAATTTGTTCTTTATCTCTCCAGCCAAGACATGTTATGCCAAGAACAGTTTTGTTAGACGTGCGTGTAGTCTGTACAATGAATTGCTGCATGAATCCAATGCTGATATTTTTTCCTCGTCTATACATACTTTTAAGAAACAGACTCTTGACTGCCTCACTGATTCGGCTTCCTAAATCTTTCGAAAAGTATGTTTTTGTCTTCTATAAAATTTTACATAGTGTTTTGTTTGCTCTTTCTAAAGTATGGTTTTTATTCTGTAAAAATTTAACTTTGAAACCTATTTTTATGTATAAATATAGGGGACTGTAGGTTTACATTTAATAACTTGTGTAATTATTTAAGCATTTGACTGTTTGTCTCTAAAATAAAAAAAAAATAATAAAAAAAAAAAAAATTATAATCGAGCCTAAAGACTAATGAGTAATTTAATTTTAACTTAAATTGCTAAGTAGATGTTAACTAAGAATGTGTCCATCAACAATTTTCTTATTGTCTCTAGCACTTTGTTCGTGTATTCTTTACAGGAAGCACTGACTGCACTACATTACACTAATGTTTACTAAACTAACTCAAAGGGTTTTGTCCTTTTCATTCTTCTCACTATGCCCGTGGTGTCGAGAAGCTGGATAGCCTCAACGTTCACATGATGATGAAGTCTTTTTTCATGAGCTTCAACATCGACGAGGCAATCACCTACATAAGCTTAGAATTTCTTCAAATAAACAACGAAAAGTATCAGGCACTCCAAATTCTAAAACACATTGGTACATGGTGGGATTAAAACCGTTGCCTCTAGACAGAAAGTAGCGTCCCTAGCCACTAGGTACGTACACCACGGACGCCCAGAAACTTGATAGAGTTATTTTACTAAGCTAATGGTATTCGGTTGTATGAACGAGGCCAAGTTTTGGAACCTAGACTTCAATAATTCAATAACTCTTGAATGAACTATGCTAGTCGAGTTTTAGGTCTATGAAGAGGGCTTTATTAATAACTTAAAAACATTGCTAACATTGAATGGAAATTAGTATGGAATTGAACATTAAAGGGGCTAGTTGACGGAATAAATCCAATTAAGTATCTATCTGTTACGTTCTGGAGTGATGTCGGTTTGATTGTTAATTTTGCGGGCAGGTTCATCATAATGACGAGTGATGAACTTCGGTGATGAATAAATAGAAATGCGTTGCTATGAGAAATGAATTTATACAGGACTTCACAGTCAGTTGTTCTTTTTCTTCTGACACTAGGGTCTGTGAGATCGGTTGTTGACCTCACACACCCTACTGTCAGTGTTATAGAGCTGCCAAAGGCCACTGACTTGGCTCTTGTAACGACTAGATAGTAGCCGGGACCAACGGCTTAACGTGCCTTCCGAAGCACGGAATCAATTTTCTTTTCAGACAGGTCAGGTGATTCAGCCTGCAAAGTCCTTTTCTATCTGGGGAAAGTCTCACAAAGAGATTTTTGCTTGACAGTGTCCCCACCGGGAATCGAACCCGGAACCTCCGTAATGAGTGGCAAAACCTAAACCGGTCGGCCACAGAGGCCGTTAGTCGGTTGTTTATTGCATAGCAATCTAAGATAGAAAAATATTTTTAAGGCGCACAAAACTGAATATTTTTTGGAGGTAAAAAATACTTCAAACCATAGAAATTTCTATTAAATAAGTCATCTGTAAAACATAAACTATGGTAACCTAATATTTTAATTTATTTACCTCATTTCACATTTTACTTGTAGTTTTCGACAAAATAGCATCAATCCATCCAGTAACGATATACTTCAGAGCGAAATCGTTTGTAAGAAATACTCATGTGTGATTCAGCATGCGAGCCACATTAGTAATAGGGCGTCACTATTCAGCGGTACAAAGGCTAATTTGCAAACAAGGTACTGAACTCCATAATAAGTAACCCACCTACGTAATGAATTGGCTTCGAACCAACAAGCCCATAATTTTGACTAATATGAGTACGTACAAACGACTGCACGTTATTGGTGGTCTGGGAGACGCCAGTTTGAAGCTAAACGTACGCACCAATAAGTTTATGAACATTTTTATCTATATAAGTATGTATTTATCTATTTGTGTAATGTATATCAGCTGTCTGGTACCCATAGTACAAGCTCTGCTTAGTTTGGGATCAGATGGCCGTGTGTGAAGATGTCCCCACATATTTATTATTATTTATTTATTTGTAATTCATTCATACGTTTTGTACACGCTCGTTAAGGAAAGCTGTATTTGACTACTTTTTTTATTATTTTATAAATTCAAACTTGTTAGTTTCTGCCCTCGAACACTAAAATAATTTTTGCTCTATCTTTGAAATTGACTGAGTTATAAAGGTTTGAAATTCAAGATTAGACAGGGAGGCAAACAAGCTAGTAACGCCATATAATCTCCAAACAAAAATTCGTTCTTGAAAGAGACATACATATTGAAACATAAAAAAATCACTGTAAATTAGTTTTCCAAGCGATTCTGTTTTTTTCGTCGCGAATCGTCTGCTACTAATCAAGATATTTTTAAATTAATTCATAAAACATGGTAAATTTAGAAACAGTCAAATACCCTAGTATGTGAAGTAGACTAAACCACACTGGGCTAGAGCTTTCGTCAACTGCCTCATCACTCTTATTTACAATAGGCTTAAACCCTTGGTGAAAATGTATGAGCTGGTAACGAGCTATTTTAATCCTACGCTACGTTATCCAACAATATTTTCTTTTTTGATAATATCTCCAGGGGACAGCGATAGTTTTTGTGCCTAACAAATTCAATTCAATTTTTTATGTTAGTCACTAAATAAGTATTTTTGTGATTAACTTAAAAACTTGAAAGCTCTGGAAAAAAGTCTGTCTTATCGAGACGCCCTAGTCTTGTGAATGTACTTTTTTTTCTAAAGCTAATAAAGTGATGAAAAATAAAGCTTCATAGAATATTAGATTTTAGAAGCCCTATCAGAAATCTATGCATAATGTATCGAATGGAATCAGCCCCTGATCCGTTAAGGGGAGAGTAAACGTGCTGAATAACAATTTTTATACTGTTGCTAAAGTAAAAGGTTTTATTACTACTTTAAAATATACTTGATCGTCGTTGGAGGAACGAAAAGGGTGGCCGAACTAGAAATCGTGGAACGAACTCCACAAAGGATGAGTTTTCGATTTTCGTGACCGTTTTAACAGCCTACAAAATATTACCTATACTCCCGAGGCTTCCCTCGACATACATACATAACATACATACATAACATACATTATATATAATTATACCTACGGCTCCGTAACCCAGGTTGGCTTCAAATCCCGCCCAGGGCAAACAGTAGTGTGATGAGCACTTGTGTTTGCCTTGTTTCTGGTTGTTGTTTATCTATATACCTATAAGTATGTATTTATCTATTAATGTAATTTATGTAATGTACATATATCAACTGTCTGGTACCCATAGTACAAGCTCTGCTTAGTTTGGGATCAGATGGCCGTGAGTGAAGATGTCCCCACATACGTGAATCGATTTAATATTTAAACATTAGGAGAAATTATTTACGTAAGTCTTAATTGAGAAAAAACGTTCGTGAAAATCAGGATGTTTCGAAACAAATCTATATAGAAGACTTCGCAATATAATTTTATTTATCATTACAAAGTTCATGTAAGTTTTATAAACATAAAAACACGTTTTCGTTTGTTTTTCACAATAAAATATGGAATACTTGATTAGCACTTTGAAATGCTGTTACGTTCAAGTTTGCTGTCTGGCATAGTCATGTTATGATTGTAAAAAAGAAAGTGCAAAAACATCGAGTAAGTACCTTTGTATTTTATTTTATTACCACCAAATAACTTATACATAGATTCTACTGGACTCTACAATGCGTTAACCACTGATTTACTTTCTCTGATAGACTTTGTTTGTTTGTAAATATTCAGTTAAGTTTCATCATTGAGTATAATGGTGTCGAATACTTATGTTATATCTCACGTTCACGCTAATATTACTACATTCGTTGACCTTACCGTTAGGTGTTTTTATAGCAAGCAGTAAAAATGGAGAAACGATCTACATGTTTTATTACTACTTGCACACACAGACACAATTAACAGAACACATGAACACACACACGACATGCAGAATTAATGATAATCTGGTGGAATATAATCTGGACTAAGTTCAGCTTTGCAAGCCACCAGAGCCTACCCGGATTAAAACCGGATACGGTCGCCGGTTCGCCGGATACGGTGCGGACGATATGATGATGATTTCAGTGGTCTTTGGTGGCTGTATGACACTAATACAAGGGGCTATGAGGTAATTAATAACTCAACAGTGCCTACCATGCTCGCTCATGCTCATACATACAAACGCACACGCACATTCACATACACAACCGAAGCAGTGGCACACTTTTTCTTTTTAGACTTGCTACTTTTGGTTTTTAATTTTTGGTTTAACCTGTTCTTTTATTTTATTTAAAACATTATTTTCTCTTCTTTCTGTCGTTATTATACCGGTGGTAATCTTAAGCCTACCTGCTACTTGTTTCTGGAAGAGCGGAGCTTCCTCATACAAGCAAAATTTTTAGCTGGAAACTCCGACCTCAGTTTATTGTTCACTAGGATTAAGTTACCGAAATAAATAATTGGAATTTGAACTTCTCGACATTACATGATAAAGAATAATAACCAAGTACACAGTACAGCTGGTATAGCTTCAACTTTTGCGTTGCACAGTACGTGTGCTCAGTGACATGTAAGTAACTCGAAATATCCTGTGCTATAAACTCGTTACCTAGGCAAATAAAGTTAGGAAGTGCAGGGAAACTAGACATTGCATTCCTATTTTATTTATATATTTGCCGTTAACCGTGCCTGCAGGCGTATGCATATTACAAAGACAACGATGTTAGAAATGGGAAACTAAATAAAATGTGTTTCTAACTAGCGGGCCCCTCGAGCTAGACTGAAAAAACTGGTGTCAATTCTTTGCTTGTTCAATGTCCTCACGAATTTATTCATTAGATCCAATGTACCTCAGCCATTTTGATAAAAATTAGGATTGATCACCTCGTCCATCCAGCGGGGCCCTCGGCTGTTTTACGCACGAAATACATAAAAATAATACGGATCGTAACTTGTCCCAATGTACCTCTCGATTCATGTTTGAACTTTAAGAAATCTTTGATAGAACAGGAGAAATTCAGTAAGAAAGTTTTGTCTATCCAGCGGGGCCCTTTGTAGTTTTATTAAATACGTGAAGAAAATGCGCAGCATTGTTGAGTGTTACCAATGTACCTCACAGTTCTTCACGTTTTATAAAAAAACTTGTTTTTTTTTTTACATCTTATTATACATAAGTAACGAGCATTATTATTATCCTCGTACATATATTAATTGTTTATGACTTAACGTGCAATTCTTTTTACTTGACTTTACCTTATTTAGTCAAGAAATACATAAGATGTATGTAATATATTATATTACATACAAGTCACGCTTTCTAGGAAGAATGAGGCTTAGTTAGAGATTTTTCTATTTATTTTTAAATACATAAATAATTGTCAACACCAGACCACGTGACTGTGGCTTTAAATAATTTAAAACGGTTTTAAACTTGTTTTAAACGCTGGATTTTGGTTTTGAACGGTTTATTTACAACTACAGTCAGGTGTGGTGCCAGGGGGCCGTTTCACGAAGCTACAAGTTACAAATTACAAGAACAATTCGATTGCGTAGACAAAAAGATAAAACGATAAGGGTATACAGTTTTGGCGAATTGGCTACGCAATGAATATCAAATTGTAACTTGTTACTAGTAACTAGTTGCTTCGTTAAACGAGGCCCAGGTGGACGGATGACCAGAGGAAGGTCGCTGGTGGTGGCTGGATGAGGAAAGCGGGTGATCGTGCGCTTTGGCGTGCCCGAGGGGAGGCACACGTCCATAGCAGTGGACTGCAATAGGCTGATTTATTGATTGATAAAATGTGTTAGAAATAACTTTACATTCTCGTATAGTTTTTGTTTTTTTGAAATACATAAGTACATGTTGAAAATTAGACCATCTGTTACTCGTAATTACTTATTACTGTTTTATTCTTCATCATGTCAGTGAAATAGAACCGTGATTTAAAAATAGATTTTTTCAAGCGACCCTCTTAGGTAATTTCGTAATCACCTACCCAGTTGGCTCGAGCACCTCAGTGAGGAACTGGGGACATATATGACCTGGCAACAACAACATGTATAATGGCATTCACGACTGATGTTATTTACTGCAAGTTTAATATTTGTGTGGGTACAATAACGTATGTGAGTGCGTGCGCGCATGTGTCATAGTAATGAGCACGTGAATTTATTTGACACAGTACCCTCGCGGATTCCAGCCGTGAGGTCATCGCTGCATTACTGTGAAGGCCGATGCAAAAAAAGTGCGGTTTTCATTCAGAATTAGAATCATTTATTTGTAGGACATCACAACACAGAACACAATACATAAAGAATACAGTACATGATGCAGCAGAAAATATAGATAAGATAATACAAAAACAACACAGTTAATATAAAATTTATACCCCTGTGTTGCGACACCCAGTCTTAAAGGGCCTCACTCAGCAAAAGCCGTAGCCTAGCAAGGTAGGCTACGGCGCTGATCTTCCGTGAGCCCCAATTTGGAACTATATACTCGTCGTACTCCAGTAAAATGTATTAGGTATATATAGCCGTGTGGTAACGGCAGAGTAGAATACATTTGTCACCAATTCCTACTCTTCCCGTGGGTGTCGTAAGAGGCGACTCAGGGACTACACATTGAACAGGGAACGGGCAGCAGCGCTCTCTGATACAGTAACCTTTTAATCTGCGATTTCCAACCCGCCTCCCAAGCGTGAAGATTATGGCAAAACCCTCCACTTAAGTGGAGGAGGCTTATAGTCCAGCAGTGGACTGTAACGGGCCGTTGATGACTTTCCTTCGCTAAAAAAAATTACAAAAAAAACTTACATGATTAATTTTATATTCGTGAACACATATAATTATCACGGGGACAGAACCCGTTTCTCTCGGACGGGAGGCAGCGGCCCTATATAGCCAATATACCACCACCGCTTTTGAATTGAATTGCATATAGCAAACGAAGAAGGTAATGAGTAAGTGAATTGGCAGGTATCTCCAGATGTTTATTTTTTTAATATCTCTGTGTATGATAAAGAGCGTATTTTAAGGAGCCTTATTTGTTACGTGGAATGTGTGGGCGAAACGCTTCGAAGGCCAATCGCCAGGTCAATATTGAATCAAGTCGAGTTATAGGCACTTAAGTATTTGTATAAATATTACAAGTTTAGTGTATTTACGTTCACACGCTCCTTAGGAAAAGGTGCCAAGAGTATTACGCTTATGATTTATATGGCAGTCCTTCATGTGATTTATGCAGCGAGTGTCGATTCCTCGGACATCGAATCTCTCCACGTCGAGTCCATTTGCATCGAGCGTCGCTTCAAATGCATTTTTACGTTATCAGGCCGAGTGAATTTTAATAAAGTACTGCAAATACAAATGTGTTCTCTTTTTGGAATAAATAATTCAGCCTGTTGCAGCGGTACATTCCAAATATACTTTTATTCATCAACACCTCATATTATACGTCCCCACCAAGGGGTTCAAGCCTACCCTGAATTAGGGCGATTAGGCCTTAGGCAACCACGCTGGCCCAGTGCGGGTTGGCCGACTTTGAATTTCTTCGCAGGAGTGTGCAGGTTTCATCACGATGTTTTCCTTCACCGTAAGAACGTCGAATAAACGTACATAAGAATTCGAAATTCGAAAACACATTGGTACGTGGTGGGGATCGAACCTGCTTCTCCCGGATGGGAGGCAGTGGCCCTAGCCACTAGTCCACCAACCCTCTACTTTTTTTTGTTAAAGAATAATATTGTAGAAGTATTTGGCCGTCGACTGAAACACCTTTTATTGGATAAATTTTATTGGCAAATCGAGTTAATAAATTAAACTAAACTAAACATTAGAGTTCTCACTTTAAAAGTAAATGTTGAAATATATATTTTTTTGAATTACAGTCAATTTATCAACCACCTGTTAGTCAAGAATGTTTTTTTTTAATAAATTGATTTGTAAAGGAAGTTCCTAAATTTTAAGCGTATTTTTTTATGTTAGAGCATGAAAGTTCACATCACAAAAGGCAAGATATCAAATCCAAGCTTTGAGGAAGTGTATCATGAATTATTCAAATATTTCAATACCATCACTCCTAAGTCCTTTGCCATTGGGTACATATCGAAAATACTGTGCACAATCCCGCTAGAATCCTTCACCTTGTTACATAAAATGGCTAAGAACGAGTCAGGACAAAAGCCGAAGAGATTCCGTATGCGATAGTCAAATACGAAGTACATATGTTTTTTTTTATTCCGCAGTTTACTTTTAATAATAATAATAATAATATATTCTTTATTTCAGACTAAATATGTCCATAGGTAGTGGTTTTGCCAAGGTTCGACATTTTTAATTTCAACAAAGATATAATATGCATACCTACAATAATGAGGTCATATAAAACTTATTCAAAGATGTTGGAACTTGATAAAAAAATTACAACGACACTTGTCAAAAATCACTTTGTGTGTCTGTTCGCACTTTGGTTACGACATGCCTGCCAAATATCCGAAAAGCAACACAGTTTTATGCTTTGGAAAACCATTGGTCTGAACCAAAGGTTTTTAGCATAACAATAACTCTGACACGAGAGTTTGTGAGATCAGCAGTCAACGGCCTAACTCACATGATAAGAAAACTAGCCTTTCCACTTTAGAGACCTGATAGGGTTTCTTTATTCGAACCAACAATCCCTAAAGGCTTTACACAGGTGTGCCTGACTAATGTCGACTTTTCGTATGAAAAGTTTAGTGAAGTGTTACATAAGTAAGTAAGTAAGTATAAATAAAGCTTTTATATAAATCCTAACTACACACACACACACATGTGTGGTATGGTATGGTTATGGTAGAAACGGACCAAAACACCTTTTTGTGTATTTTGCAACGGAGGGACTCTGTTACCTTTTTTACTAGACGAGCGCCCAACACACACATTTTGCGGGGTGGAGCGGTGCTTTAATGATAAGTCTGGTAACTTTAGTATAACTTTCGTAGCGTAGGTATGTATCCATACCTAACGCCTCTTTGCCTCTTTGGCTGTTACTGGCCACGTATATTTGAATTATTTGTGAATAGTGAAGTTTGTCAGATGAAAAAGAGGACTTTCTATTTGGACGTCGATTGTGTAACATCTAATGAAGAAAAATATATATGAAAGTTATACTACAGACACAACACTTGTGGGCAGTGAGGGCCCACGGGAGAGATACGGGAGGGTATCTCTCCCGTGGGCCCTCACTGCCCACAAGTGTTGTGTCTGTGTGTCCGTGTACGCGAGTGTTAGTGATCGTAGGGAGTGACGCGTCTTTTTATTTAGGTCAAGCATGTTTTTATAGTTAGTTAGGGTGTAGTCATGATTTTTCCAA
Organism: Carpatolechia fugitivella; assembly: GCA_951230895.1. NCBI lineage: Eukaryota > Metazoa > Arthropoda > Insecta > Lepidoptera > Gelechiidae > Carpatolechia > Carpatolechia fugitivella. The sequence continues at coordinate 15,876,146 of OX579651.1, forward strand.
ATTTCTTGATATTGTTCATTTTGGCCCTAATCGTAGAATGATTCATAGTCTCAGCATGACGAGTACTTTTTCGCCTGTTTTTTGCTCGTCAAAATTGAAATAACTTGCGCCACAAACGCGTTGTTTACTAGTTCGTCCTTTTCCTGGTTTGCTTACAAGTTAGTCCTTCATGTGGCGTCATGTATATTTCAGTTTGTTAGTAGCACTAACTACTGATGTGGGTCGTTGTTGTTAAAGAGAATGCTTCCGGGCTTAGGTAGGATAGATAGGGTATTTTACTTATAAAATAGAATGTGCTCTTTTCCGGAGGGGGAGGGATGTTAGGTATGGATACATACCTACGCCTCTTTGCCTCTTTGGCTGTTACTGGCCACGTATATTTGAATTATTTGTGAATAGTGAAGTTTGTCAGATGAAAAAGAGGACTTTCTATTTGGACGTCGATTGTGTAACATCTAATGAAGAAAAATATATATGAAAGTTATACTAAAGTTACCAGACTTATCATTAAAGCACCGCTCCACCCCGCACATTTATGGTTAAGTACGAGTAAGTCCATTCAAATCACAGTTCCTTTTTACCAATGATTTAATTGAAGTAAAAATATAACTTATTCCTATACTAATAGACCTGTATGTTTGGATGAATGAGCTGGTGGGTACCGAACTCGCGTCTCCCGGACGGGGGCAGCGGCCCTAGCCACTAGACCACCGACGCTCTCAATTAAATAATAAAAGTGAAATATTCCAGGATTCTTTATTAAAGACCTCAACAAACATTAAATAATAATCCCTCAAAATATCTCGTTGACAACAAAGTATTTTAATATACTTCTCCTCAACAAATCGTGATATTTATGTAAGAGAAATATGTTCGAAATTCCGTGAAAATTACCTGTTGAGCTGTTGAATAATAACGGTTGCCATCCGACTTTGTATACGGGCTGTAAGTAACACAAAATTATATTTAATAACACACATATCTATCGGGTTATTGCCACGATTTTGGTTTAAAATAAGCTTTTTAATGAGCTTACCTGTATGATTGGATGAATATGGTAATAACCCGGCAAAACCTAAAAGTGTTTACAAACCCACGATTTCGAATCGTATTCCACCGGAAATTCCTTATATATCTGTAGTGTTTCATGAAAATAATTGAAATCCAATTTTTTAAGTCGTCTCAATATTTAGAATAGGCTCTAGATTGGATGTGTATGAGCTGATGATAATTAATATTTCTGAACTTTTTATAATATAACGTCGATTATCTTAGCATAATTTATATTTAATGCATTACTCTATCATTTTGTGGAGACGCGTCCCTTACAGCCTGTATTAAAAACGAACCAATTTTTTTAGCAATATCAAAATTTTGGCGCTTCAGACTAAGGGTAGTTTAAAAACCTTACTCTAAATATACCCCCTCATTTCACCGTTTTTTTTTTCAAAATCCTTGACTCTCCAAGCTGTCCGCCCCGTAACTAGCCGCTTTAATTACAAAAGCTCACGTATTCTTTTGCAGCATATTTTAATATTCTGTTTGCCTTATAAAAAGAAAACAAAGAATAATAATGGAAGCGCAGACATTGCCATTGTAATTTTTTTTCTTGAAAAGAAGCAAAGTCATTTAAGAAACTGACTTTAAACAAAATAGGTTACATTTACAGAAAGTATATGAAGGGGAGTTGTTGTTGACAACGTCCCCACCGAGGGGCTTGAGCCGAATATGATTAAGCCGATCACGGTGGGCCAGTGTTGGGTGGGTCGACTTTGCAGAGTGTGTGAGCATGGTAACGGATATACCTATAATAATATGCTACGACTTTGTAGGTGTTTTACTACGACTTCGTAGCTGATTGCTACGCTGGACCAAGTCAATTCAATAAAAAACACAATTAATTACTTGACACTGGCACAAAGTCTACAAGTACCAAAAAAAAATACTAATCTGAATGATGATGCACAGGTGCAAGTACTAAGTATATTAAAATACTTAGTATTTTGAATTCATATGTACGTTTATTCGACGCTTTTACGGTGAAGGAAAACATCGTGATGAAACCTGTACACTGCTACGAAGAAATTCAAAGGTTGTGTGTGAAGTCGACCAACCCGCATTGGGCCAGCGTGGCCGACTAAGGCCTAATCACCATAATTTAGGGAAGGCTCGAGCCTCTTAGTGGGGACGTATATGATCTATTGATGATGATGAACCAATCTTAATATTAACACATTGGTTCGACGGCCCCGTAGCCTACTCGGTTCGAAGGCAGGCTTGACTGCACAGGGTCGCGGGATCGAATCCCGCCCAGGGCAAACATTTGTGTGATGAGCACTTGTGTTTGCTTTGTGTCTGGATTTGTTTATCTATATAAGCTTTCTCCCTACCCTTGATTGTAATATGTGATCTTCGTTATTGGCTAGGTATAATTTTAATGCCACTTATTTAAGATAATTATGTTTATGTGCTGTGAAGTGTCACTAATAATAAATAAAGAAATATAAGTATGTATTAATCTATTTAAGTAATACAGCATGAAATTTACATCGTTTTGTTCCCGACGTGTAGTGATAGTACCCGTCAAACTGAACAACTTTTCACGAAAAAATAATTTCCTGCGACAAAAAAATTTTTGGTCTCTCCATACAAAATGGGTCGGTCGGGAGTCTCACTTTGTATGGAGAGACCAAAAATTTTTTTGGCGCAGGGATTTTTTTTTCGCGAAAAGTTGTTCAGTTTGACGAGTACTATCACTACACGGCGGGAACAAAACGATGTAAATTTCACGGTGTATATATCAGCTGAACGAGTACAATTGTTTGTATCATTAATAATACTATGGAGTTTCACCAAGTGCCGACAATTGCGAGTATAAATTATATTTATTATTATTATTTGAAAATTTTCTTTCTCTCCATTCCACTGGAGGTTTTTACCATGGCACGGGCGTTAGCTGTTATTATAAAAGAGCGTCGGTGGTCTAGTGGTATGTATGTATGTCTTGTGGGGGACGCCTGCGACGGAGCGCAGACGGGTGACCTGCTCTGTGTGTAGAACTATTTCACCCCTGGTCTAGTGGTCAGGGCTCCCGTGTCCGGGAGACGCGGGTTCGACAACGTACCAATGTGTTTTCGAAATTCGAATTCATGCGTTTGTACGTTTATTCGACAAACATCGTGATGAAACCTGCACACTCCTGCGAAGAAATTCAAATGTATGTGAAGTCGACCAACCCGCACAGGGCCAGCGTGGTCGACTTAGGCCTAATCGCCTTAATTCAGGGTAGGCTCGAGCCCCTCGGTGGGGACGTATAAGAGCTGTTGATGATGATGAAGATTATTATTATTGGTACGTGGTTGGGATTGAACCCGCCTCTGCACGCTGCTGCCGCTGTAGCAACTACACGACCAATGCTCTACTGAACTGCTGTTAGTAATAATTATAATGCTATTGACAAGACGTTCTCAGTATGAGTAGATAAATAGAAAAGAGTAAATATTCATTCCAGAATTTTCTGCTTACTCTTTATGACTGTTTCATTAGTGTCTCTAAATAAATAACAAAATCATGTAAATGTTTTTTAGATTTGTTGCTATGGCATTTTTTCTCGAATCCCAAAAGGACGGAAAATACTGTAAAAATAAACTCTTTGTGACAAGCCTGTGAGCAGGTTGCCTCATAGTTTGAAAAGTGAAATGATTCCGTGCTTCGGAAAGTACGTTAAGCCGTTTGATTCCGGGCATTATTACGGAGGCGTTTATAAGCCATGTTAGGAGCCTTGGACGGCCTAATTCTGACACCTGGATTTGTAGGGTCGATGGTGTAACAACCCAAAACGCTTGAAGAATATTTTTTACTAAAATAAAGAAAATAAAAAATAAATGTGTAGTTGTTAAGCACGTTGGCTGCGTATAGGCCGAAGGTCGTGGGTTCAAGTCCCGCCGGAAGGTTTACGTTTTTGGTTGTTTTTTATTAATCTAAAATACAAAAATAAAGCTCTGTAAAATATACTTCGGTTTTGATTTTAATAAAAATTCCATTAAAAGTAATTTTGCTACTCAAATAACGACTCGTAATATTTGACGAATATCAAAGCTCTAGGTAGTACTCATTAATACTGAAATAAGTTAAAATTATAATTCTGTATATTACGTAGATTACAATCAAAGTAGCTGGATACTAATTTTAATCATTTTTCAGTTGATAGATAAATCCATTACATTTTTATTTTTAATCTACTCTGAACAAGAGCAGTCTAACCTATTTTATATTTTTAAACCGACGAAGGCGATTACATTAGTAAAAGCTCAAAAATACTTTATAAGCTCGCTTCAAGGCGAAGCGCTTAAGAAGCATTTAAGAAAAGGAGTAGATCCAATTAATTAAATAATGATGCATGGGTACCGGCGGATAATATTTGAAAAAACAGTTTTCTCATATTTCAAAAAAAAATTGAAAAAAGCATCCGTGGCAACGACCAGCGCTAAACGTGATTTAATTAGACGACGAGTTAGTGTCTCCAGCGATTAGTTAGACGAGTCAATTAGGACAAAGAGTAAAAAAGCACTAATTAAGCTCAGTATAAAAAGCAGTTAACTAGAGTTGAAGTTAAAACTGCGAATTAGTCTCAGATGATAAAAAAGAGGAAAGTTTATTCCGGGTGCTGACCAAAATAGTCACAAAATTTTTCGGGTTCTAAAACTTTTCCCAAATATATATATTTTATATATGTGTTGGTTTTTCATACAAACTTGCTGTGGAATTAAAACTTGTCTTATATTACATCCGCGAGGTTTTGCGTCATTGACTTAAAAGTATGTATAATGATGTTGTAACGGTTTTGAACTATTGAGGATGAAATAAAGGTAGTGTGGTAGTGTCTAAAGCCAACTAATTCACATAGGTCCCGCGTAGTAAGTTCTAATAGACCAGATATGCTCGAGCCTCTTGAAAGAACTATAATATAGTTAAAAAATAAACACCGTTCTCGCTTGACAGACTGCTCATACATTAGATTCCATTTCCAATTACAAACCTGATTTTTCTAATATAGTGAAAGGAGCTCAAACGCAATGCTCACACTAGTATAAATAAGTAGTTACTAAGAATAATTATCAGTTTTATAATATATTTTCTCCCTTAATAAAATAAAAATTTCTACATAATTGTGTACTGAACTGTGCTGTTTCATTTAAGATTTCAAGAAGTATGTAATTGGTAGATCGCACAGAGTGTCGTCCGTCAGTGAACAGTAGATCTTGGGTCTAACCAAATTGGCCACCCCTTAACTATATCATCAACAGCTCATTTACGTCCCCACCGAGGGGCTCGAGCCTACCCTGAATTAGGGCGATTAGGCCTTAGTTGACCACGCTGGCCCAGTGCGGGTTGGTCGACTTCACACACAACCTTTGAATTCACAATGTTTTCTTCACCGTAAGAGCGTCGAATAAACGTACGTACGAATTCGAAATTCGAAAACACATTGGTACGTGGTGAGGATCTATATTGATCGTAGATCGGATCGGATTGGTAGTACTATATAATATTCCACATAGTAAATCGTTTTAACCATATAACGCAAAACCCCTCGGGTGACAGTAAAACCCATGAAACACGGGAGCACAATACCTTTCAAGATTCTCAAAAAGTATAGATATGAATCTTGATATTTTAGACATCAAAAAATGGTTTTTCATAACCACATACAAATTAAAAAATACAGTGGCGTTAACGAACGCATGTAATAACTTATACGGTAAAAATGGATGAAGCCACTGTTCATTGTCAGTCATGTAAGCTGTAGCACGCTTTTTATATTGTTTGCATAAACAATAGAACATGTGTTTGAGGATTGACACGTTCCATGAACAAATGAGGAGTTTATTTAGTTACAAGCTTTTGTGGGATGCTTACAATATTATAGGTAAAATAGTAAATAGCTAGCTGTCTGCCCGCGGCTACGCTCGCGTTGTGTAAGATTTTCCCGTGGGAATAAGACTTTTTTCTGTAAAATGAATCCTATCTTTTAATCCAGGTTACAAACTATCTCCATTTCAAATTTTATCCTAATCCGATGAGTACTGTACTATACTATACTGTACTGTACTGTACTGTACTACACTACACTACACTACACTATACTACACTATTACTACACTATACTACACTATACTACACTATACTATACTATACTATACTATACTATACTATACTATACTATACTATACTATACTATACTATACTATACTATACTATACTATACTATACTATACTATACTATACTATACTATACTATACTATACTATACTATACTATACTATACTATACTATAAGTACAATAGTAAATATTACAAGTATAATAAACGATCTCAGTCATAGCCACAGATGTTCTTTGGTCTGAGGTTAGAATATAAGTCGTTTTTGGAGACTTCAATGGAGTATTCATAGGTGTCATAGATGGAGTTGAAGAGATTTAAATATGACAAAATAAAATATGGCGAAAAAAGTATCCAATTTGCAAAGAACAAGGAATAATTCTGAAAGCTTACAGCAAAAATACTGTACCAAGAAGGGAGCGAAACGACCTTCTTTTGTTTTTCTGAGGTAGAATTAATATCGCTCTGAAAAATATCAAATGACAGTTAAAACGTACTACCACATCGCCATCTATCGAGACACGAAGAACTAGATTTGACTTTTTTAAACGCCTCATTTAAGTGTAAAGAGCTTGTGTAAAAAGATTTGACACTTTAAAGAGACCAAATTAAAAGTATGACTACTCATAATGTACACAGCTATTTTCGTACAAATGAATTATTCACAAAACGAGTAATTCGCCATAAATATAAATGGAATAACAGGAAACCACAAGTGTACGGTCAGCAAAAGAGGAATATTATGTTTAGGGAAAAAACAGTATCACATCCATATATTATTATCACTTTACACCCAATTAATAATAAGAACCTATATATATTGAAATGTATTAATAAAATGTACAAGGTATTACGTTATTTCTCACTGTAAATAGTACCAAATATTCCTTCCCGGCTAATACACTATCTTTAGGCAAAAAAATATGTTCATGTCTTGCTTCGTTTTTGCGTGAAAGGATATGCGTCGGAAGGGATAAAACAACATTCTCACTTGTGCAATTTATAAATTGAAATATAAATTTGGTGCGGTTTCTGCTGACCATACTTAAAGCAAATACGGTCGTGAATGATACAACAGGGCCTTGCATTGCGACCGCAACCTTCAGCTATTGAAATTATGCATCCCATTTAACTTTTATACAATAAAATATACCGGTTTGTTTTTTTTATAAAATATGCACATATTTTGACCATCACATGCAACAATATCATGCATCACTTGCGCTCTAGTGAAGAAAACGTCATGAGGAAACCGCTCTCATTCTTGAAGCTGCACTCAACTCAACGGCCCGTTACAGTCCACTGCTGGACTATGAGCCTCCTCCACTTTAGTAGAGGGTTTTGCCATAATCTCCACGCTTGGCAGGCGGGTTGGAGATCGCAGATTAAAAGGTTACTGTATCAGAGAGCGCTGCTGCCCGTTCCCTGTTCAATGTGTAGTCCCTAAGTCGCCTCTTACGACACCGACGGGAAGAGTAGGGGTTGGTGACAAATGTATTCTACTCTGCCGTCACCACACGGAAGCTGCACTTATTCGAAAAAAATCGGGGATATTCTAGAAAGAGCAAGAGGAATCTAAGTAATTTAAAGAGCTGTTAAAATCGAATTTGGACCTTAAGGACGATTTAATTTGCACTTTAAACTGGGATGTAGGAATGTGACGAGAAATTAACACAGTATGACAGCTTTTTATTGATGTATCACGGTTAAAATAATTTTAATAAAGGACATGGTCCTCATTTGCTTTAGAAAAAATAAGTCGAATTGAAACTCAGTTGGATACGTGATGTTATGGAGATGCATTTAAATTCAACGTTTTTTAGACTCTGGGATGAAAAAAAAAGAAACTAACCTATATCTGGCACAGCATCTTAATAAAAAATCATGAATTGCCAAAATAAGCTAAAACTAACCGGGAAGATAATCTTATCGGCATATAATATAAAATGTAATAATAAACGCAGATAAGTTTAATCGAAATATGCAAATATGAAAAAAAAAACTCGTTATATGGAATGTTGTCGCTGGAGAGAGCAAACAAAAAGAACCAACGCAATGTTATAAGTTGTGAAGTGCCTTTACCTGCCTGCTGCGGCTCGAAAAGTAAATAATTAAAAAGAAAGTGTTAGCAAAATAACGCAAAATCTCTAGGGTGGTAGGTCAGCCCATGAAACTGAACTTTTGCTCCACAACCTTTTTAAATGTGCAATTTAAAAAAAACATACAAATCGAGCAATTTGTACGTCTCCATTCGAGAACCCGTCTGCTCCAACGCCTATCGGTTCTGCGACAGACGTGGCCAGCCCACTGCCACTTCAGCTTGCTACACTTCTGGACGATATCAACTACCTTAGTCCTCTGCCGGATGATTTCGTTTCTGATTTTATCCCGTAGCGAAACACCAAGCATAGATCTGTCCATAGCTCTGAGTGACATGTAGTTTCACCCCAATACCATAATAAAATATGACTCTGAATACTTTGCTAATACAAAAATTTAACTAATATAGAAAAATTATCGAAAACCCGCACAAATAAAAATAATTTTAACAAATTAATAGAAACCTTCTTCAAATTGCCTTATATGGTTATCTCCACTAAAAAGTAACAAATAATATAACATTCCAGATGGAACATGAAAAAAAATATTGCCAATATCCTCAATTAAATAGATAGGTAGTGTATTAAGTAAATATTTAGAATTTTGTACTTCCTTTTGGAGTCGGTACCTATCTATTTAATTGAGGATATTGGCAATATTTTTTTTCATGTTCCATCTGGAATGTTATATTATTTGTTACTTTTTAGTGGAGATAACCATATAAGGCAATTTGAAGGAGGTTTCTATTTTTTTGTTAAAATTATTTTTATTTTATGATTTTTAGTGTTTTATTTAATATATTTTATGTAAGTAATAAATCCTAACCGCGACACATTTTCTATTATTTTTCTTCATTATCCAAAGCTAGGTTTTGATATTTAACAGTTTCAGTACAAAGATATTATATTTTTGGTATTTGCTTAGTTTAGACTGCGTCTTTCGTGCTTTGCAACCGCGTTTAGTTGTTTATATAATAGTTTCTAAAATAACATAAGTTATACTGGGTAAGAGGCTACGAAGTAAGAGGTCATTTGGTAGTCCAGCTGGCCACTAAACTGACAATGCTAAGAGGAAAGAATAGCTTCGCGATCCTAACGAAATAGGTATTTAGGAAAACACTTGCTATCGCTCGTGCGCTCATACCCCCAGGAGAGAGAGAGCGAGAGCGTTGCAGCTCGCCGACAATAGATACTTTTCTTGATGAAATTCCCACTACGGGAGAAAACGGTTTTCAATTACTAAATTTCAACAAATCACTTTGACACAGTTTTAATCAAAAAAATTACGTTACTTGAGGTGCCTATATAAGTTTGAATCTATTGCGAATTTTGAAAAAAGCAAAAACTATAAACCTAGTCATTCATTGTGTCAATAACATACTTTAACATCATGGAGATTGGAAAATATATGTAGAAGTGGAAAAACGTTTTTTTTTTTGTATGGACGAGCACGATTCTTCCCTAAAGCATACAGTTTACCCCGATACTTGGGCTATTCGTAAGGAGTTTCAGGTTTGAGATGGTATCTTGAAAGTCTATCGTTAGTTGATTACAGATAGTGAACGTAGGCTGGATTCTTCTTTTTCTTCATATTGTGGATTGTAAGGTCGACAACCAACCTCACACACCCTGTTACACAATTAATATAGTACTGGGCCCTTGTCAAAACCCACTGACTTAACTCGAGTAACGTCGCCTTCTGTAGATATTAGAGCCGAGACACACGGCTTAACGTGCCTTCCGAAACACGGAGTAATCTTTCTTTTCAGACAATCGGGTGATTCAGGCAGCAATGTCCCAACTAAACTGGAGAAAGTTTCATAAGGACATTTTCGTTTAAGAGTGTCTTCACCGGGATTCAAACCCGAAACCTCCGTAAAAAGATTAAAACACTCGACCACTCGGCCATAGAAGCTAAATTATTTGTGATTTCCAATACAATATCCGAAGATTGCAGGTTCTTGTCCTGTCACGGTCGCCAATAATGTGATAAAATCGAATAAATGGAACAAGGGAAACGTAGATTTTCAGCAAACTGACAAAACAAATTTATTTCGTTGCCTAGCAACATTCCACCACAAACAGTATCGCGCGCGATGCATGTTGCTATCACTGGTTGAGGAGTTTCCGCTTTTATCTCTTATTCCATCATCAGATTTTAACAAAATTGGTATGGATCTATCCCTAAAGCACGTTCTATCGTATGAAAAAAGAATCATCAAAATCGGTTGAAAACTGACTGAGATATGACTAGAAGAATAGACGAATAACGACGCGAATGCTACATTCCATTGAGGAATTTCCAAGTTTTACCTCATGTTCCACCATCAGATCTTGACTAAATTAATATGGGACCACCTCGAGAGTAAATCCTATCGAATGAAAAAAGAGTTATTAAAATCGGTTAACAATTGGCGGAGATATCTAATAACATACATTAAAAAAAAAAAATACAGACTAATTGAGAACCTCCTCCTTTTTTGAAGTCGGTTAAAAATACTAGTGTAATTCTTCGGAAAATATATAGTAGACAGAACAGACAGCTGCTGCCATAAATCTGAATATGTTAGCAGCATAGAGACTCACGTGCTTAGTAACGTTACAATAAGTAAAAATGTAGGTATTGTCTGGAACATTAAATATTCTCAGTTTAAATATAGAGGTTAAAAGGACGGACTAACTTAAATTAAGGATTAGAGCGTGACATCCCGAATCGAGGCCAGTATCTACCCATTTATCTTAGACGATTCTCTTATAGTAATATTATAATAGCTTATAATAGCACTATCTAAGCTTTAAGAATAAGATCATCCCATAGTCTTTGACGGCCCTGTAGTCTAGTATGTAGTACGCCTGTACTTCATATGCAGGGTCGCGAGTTCGAATCCCGCCCGTGTGATGAGCACTTGTGTTTGCCTTGTGTCTGGATGTTGTGTATCTATCTAGTATCTAAGGTATATCATGTATATGTATGTATTTAACTATTTAAGTAATGTATCTACAGCATGAAATTTACATCGTTTTGTTCCCGCCGTGTAGTGATAGTACCCGTCAAACTGAACAACTTTTCACGAAAAATCAATTTTCTGTGACAAAATAATTTTTGGTCTCTCCATACAAAATGGGTCGGTCGGAAGTCTCACTTTGTATGGAGAGACCAAAAATTTTTTTGTCGCAGGATTTTTTTTTTTCGCGAAAAGTTGTTCAGTTTGACGGGTACTATCACTACACGGCGGGAACAAAACGATGTAAATTTCACGGTGTATAGTACAAGCTTGTGAGATGTACGCATATACATATTTATTTCGCGTGGGGGGAAGGAATTAGATATATTACATTCATTTCTATTCATTAGTACTACATTCATCATCATCATCATTATTTCAATGATGAGACGTCTACTGGACAAAGGCCTACCTCAAAACCTTACCTCTAGAAACGAAAAAGGAAGGAGGTCGCAGAAACGGTAATTATAGAGTGACATTATAAGAAACAAAATAATAACAGCCTGATTCTTGATCGTCAACAGTTCATATACGTCCGCGCCGAGGGGCTCGAGCCTACCCTGATTTAGTTAGAGTGATTAGGCCTTAGTCGACCACGCTGGCTCAGTGCGGGTTGATCGACTTCACACACAACCTTTGAATTTCTTCGCAGGAGTAGGTATGCAGGTTTTATCTCGATGTTTTCCTTCACTGTAAGAAATAAACGTACATTATGAATTCGAATTTCGAAAACACATTGGTACGTGGTGGGGATCAAACCCTTCCCTCCCGGACAGGAGGCAGCGGCCCTAACCACTAAACCATCGACGCTCTGATTCTTGATACGTATAATTTAAAGAAAAATAAAGGACAACCATGTCTACTAATATTTTGATGGATAACCAAAATTCGCGTGACCATGAATACACAAACAACATTCATCTCATATCCCTTTCACTTCAGAGAAAACTGAAAAGGACAGGTAAATCTAATTTACCTTTAGTCCCTTATCTACCTTAATTACGAAGATTGCTTTCACTATTGGGTTACGCATGCACGTCTTCTGGAAAATAGACCCTTTTATTAGATTTTTTCTTTTAGGAGTGATGTATAGTATAGTTTATTTAATTGACACGATTTTATTATGCTAGCCGACTGCATAAAGTAACAAATTCTTATAAAGGCAATTGTACACACTTTTACAAAAAGGTTGGTATTCAAAAACCTTCAGATAAGTTCAATGTTATTGTTAGGAAAAAGTTGATGGTTAATAAAAAAATTGTTGTAAATGGTCGTAAACTTTCCATTGTATGTACTTTTTGCAAATAGTAATAAAATTATGAAATGATATATTCTTAATATATAATTTTTGGGTATAAACTGCCAACACCCTTTTTGGACACCCTACAATTTATGATCACGTAAATAATAGCCAACTCACCCACCTATTTAATTTTCATTGCTCGATATGACATCTCATTCATTTTATCATTCACTATAACAAACTTATTATTTATCCCTGTAAATTATGTAGATTTATTATTAATTAATTTCTAAGAGGTACGCCAACAACACAGTCATACAAAGTCATCAAAAATAATATTACTTTATAGGTCTAAAACTCTTTGAATGCGTCAGTTATTACTTAGGCATACACACATCATACACAACATTCGATGAGAATTTTAACGCAAACACTAACAAAGTAAAATTAATGCAATATTAATAATGTTTTAAGAAAGGACAAAGGTAGGTATGTAAATATATACGAGTAAATAAATTATTATTAAGCAGGAAATACTGTTTAATTATTATTTTATGTAGTTACAACCTTTCCATCAATACATCCAAGTACTCATGCTAATTTATAGCCGCCTACTGGCATAGGCCATTTAGCTTAATTTTAGAAAGTATATGTTTTACAAATTTTGAAATTTAGTCCAAATCGCCGCCGTTATCAATTCATTGAGCGAGCGAGCGCGAGGCGTCTCCCTTTCAGCTCGGCCAAAATTACTTTTGTCTGTCCATCTGTCTGTTTGTTCTCCTCTATAGGTCGCGTTTCTAAACCAATTCTCGTGAAATTTTGTGAGCAGGTTTGATAAATATATAGATTTTTATTTGTTGAGTAAATATTAAAAAACGGAGTTATGAGGGTTGAAAACGTTTAAAAAATCAATAAATAAGTCATTTCGAAAAAATAATTACCTATATATACGTCTTTAGCTCACAGAGCCACTAGTACCTATAGGTAGGTAAATATTATATACACGGTAATAGTCGCAATGCGCCGTGTGGTGACGGCAGAGTAGAATACATTTGTCACCAACCCCTACTTTTCCCGTGGGTGTCGTAAGAGGCGACTTAGGGACTACACATTGAACAGGGAACGGGCAGCAGCGTACCTTTTAATCTGCGATCTCCAACCCGCCTGCCAAGCGTGGAGATTATGGCAAAACCCTCCACTTAAGTGGAGGAGGCTCATAGTCCAGCAGTGGACTGTAACGGGCCGTTGATGATGATGTTGATGAACAGTCGGAATGAACGTGGGTGTAGAGTAGACGAGGATGGACAAGCTAGCTTGACCACAGAATTAATATAGTACTGTAACGAGGCATTCGTCCTCTTCCCTGTTTTATGACTGGCAACCTTTCTTACTGGCATTCATTTTCAAATTTAGATTTCTTACGTTTCGATATTGTCTTTTTTCTGCCAAATTCTTCACTTCATGTCCTATCTTCCGACAGTTAACTTATCCATGTTACTATTTCCTACGTTAGTTATTTAATATATAGTAACAATATATAAATAAATAAATTAATACCATCGGAGTGAGCCCTGGTTTTTGTCACGCTTTATTTTCACCCTCTACAACACTCTTCGTGTGGTGCTCGGCAGCTCCGACAGTACGCTTGAAGTAAAGAAGGAAATAGTTAGAAAGGGATGAAATAGGTAACTGTTTTATAATTATTTTCCCGCGGGAAAAATCGCTCGGAACTCGATATATCGGAATAAATCAAATCAACGCAGGTTAGTTAGTTGACCTTACATACATAAGTATTAAGTACATACAAATACAACCCAATTGATGTAGAAGAAGTACGCAGGTGAACAGCAAAAATGACTATAAATAAATAAATATGTGGGGACATCTTCACACACGGCCATCTGATCCTAAACTAAGCAGAGCTTGTACTATGGGTACCAGACAGCTGATATACAGTATAGATAAACAACAAACAGACACAAGGCAAACACAAGTGCTCATCACACAAATGTTTGCCCTGGGCGGGATTCGAACCCGCGACCCTGTGCGTCGGAGGCAGATACACTACCACCTTGGCTACGGAGCCGTCAAAATGTACGTACACTCAGTTTAATTTTATAATAAGTGCCTAGGTGTATAAAGTAGATCGTTTTGAACCTTGGGACCCTGTGACATTTGACTACATCAAAGCTATCGGGTACGTCTATAAAAATAAACGTATTTTTATCTCCGGCCATGTTTAGCACCATAATTAGCACGGTCCACGCTAGAATGATTCTTACCCTTAATTAAAAGCTTACGTAAACCCGGTGATCAGAGCTATCTCTCCAAAGTTCAAGTTCTTTATATTTGTTCATTGTCACTGGCCTTTGGCATTTATTATTTAAATTTGCAACTATTGCAGATATAACAAGGAATTATTTTTGAAGTATCTTAACAACGATTACATGCTTTCTTGTAGCAATGATTTATGCAATTTCTAAGAAAATTTTATCCGTAAATCTCAATTCTTTTATTGGCGAAGTCCTTACCCGTTTTTTTGAATGTATGTGTAAAGTCAATGGCCGACCTCAGTAACCCTGGTTTCAGAATTATTGAGCCACTAAAGACCTCTGACATGGCACTCTATAACGACTATTTCAAAGACTTAACGTGTTTTGGAACTAACGTAATCCACTGTGGCCCCTCAAAGGGCACGCACATGTCTTCCGAAGCAAGGAATCAGTTTAATATTAGACAATCCTTCAGCCACTAATGTTCATATAGGGAATATGCATTGTTTTCGTAAGAGTGACAGATATATAGGTATTTGGTTCAATCAATCAATCAATCAGCCTATTGCAGTCCACTGCTGGACGTAGGCCTCCCCAAGGGCACGCCAAAGCGCATGATCATCCGCTTTGCCACCACCAGCGACCTTCCTCAGGTCATCAGTCCACCTGGCAGGGGGACGCCCCACTACGTTTCCCGAGACGTGGTCTCCATTCGAGAACCCGTCCGCTCCAACGCTCATCGGTTCTGCGACAGACGTGGCCAGCACACTGCCACTTCAACTTGCTACATTTCTGGACAATATCCACCTTGGTCCTCTGCCAGATGATTTCGTTTCGGATTTTATACCGTAGCGAAATACCAAGCATAGATCTTTCCATAGCTCGCTGAGTGACATGTAGCCGGTGGGCCAGCTTCACCGTCATGTTCCACGTCTCGGCTCCGTATGTCAAAATGGGTAGGACACACTGGTTGTAAACCTTGCTTTCAGGCATTGCGGTAGCGGCGCGGCGACGAGAAGATATGACGCAGTTTCCCGAATGCTGTCCAGCCCAACTGTACTCTTCTTGCGATTTCACGCTCAAAGTTGTCTCTACCCAACTGCATTATCTGCCCGAGTATTTGGTTAATAATGTGTAATAATGCCGCTGCGCCGCGCCGCCGCCGCCGGCGTCCGGATTGGGGGTAGTCGAAAAGAAACGCCAGTAAACTGGATCGCTTCCTCGGTCCGCTGTACCGCACTACACACCGTAGAGGTACTATTTGCACTGCCACTGCTGCCGTTTCTCTTCCTTTTTTCCACTTGAGGCTTCCGAACTGTTTACTGTACTGTGAATTACTGGAACCACTGCTTATAACACACTATGAGAGCAGCGGGCAGTGCACCGTATTTATACTCCTACCCGAGGTGAAGGCGGAGTGAGCGGGGCGAGGGACCGATGTTTGTTTATTAAATAATAGTTGTTTACATCGAATAACAATGGGTTTGTTTACCTATAATTTTCTCCAATTATCTAGTTAATACTTCGACTAATGTAAACAACATCGAATAACAAAACATCGGCTCTATTTTTGTACTCGACTAAAACTGTAAGTTATCAAATAACCTATAAAATACTATTCTAGCAGGACAAACTAATCTGTTATACAAAAATGCCCTACTATCTACTATAATACTGCGGGTTTAAATCAACAAACTTAATCTATAAAATCTATATAAGGCTAAGTCCTATGCTAGAATAAAGTTAATTAAGGCCGTCTCTTACAGATGTGATGTGATAATATACGAATTTCTATATATTTCGCGCACAACCTTTGTAATTCTTGGCAGGCTATTATTATGCCGGTTCCTCACGATGTTTTCCTTCGCCGTAACAGCATCGAACCAACTTACAAATCATATACGAAATTCGAAAATACATTGTACGTAGTGGGGTTTGTACTATTTCATAGCAACCACGTAGAAATACACCCAATGTTTACGTTCGTAGCTACATTACTTGTTCCGTTAGACAATAACAATTCAATAAATACAAACAATTAGCAATTTGGCTGCAATTTTAGTGTAACAACCACGAAAATCTTAAAACATTAAAGTGCTGGAATAACTTCTATTGTTTAATTTTGTTTGCATGCATAAGACATTATAATTTTATTAGTATGCGTGTGTGTACATTTATATATAAATAAAATATACACAACATGTATATATATTCCATGCACCCCACGTTTTACGTTTTAAGTACTACAAGAGTACTACACCAATAAAAATCTCAATAAAAAATATTTTATACTTTTTAGTGCGTTAAAACGTGTTGTTAAAAAATATTTTTTACTTGATAATTTCTATCTTATATAGAAAGATTATAGATAGATATCTAATCTATCTTATATTATTGTTCCGTTAGGTAATGTAGGGCAATTAAATAATTTTCTTAAACACACTATATAAAAATAAATTCGTTACAAATATAAGAAAAGGTTAAACAGTAGATTAATCTTCCTAAAACTATAAAATAAATATTAGCGACTTTACCCGCGTGTTATTCAGATTATTTCAGATTTTCACATATGGAAATGAATTATTTTCAGTCGGAAAAACTTTTCGACTAGATTTCGAATTGAGATGCTTTGTAAAACATCTAAACATAGGTAGAATAGTTATAACATTTGCTTTTAAATTTATGTTTTTTTTTTTGCGGGCCTTTGTCTTTGTTATTGTTTGAAGCCTTTGCTTTATCGTCCTAATTCAACGCAGGCTTAAGCCCCTCGATGAGGTTATGCTGTTGATGAACTGCTTGCAAACAGCTTTACAACGGCAAAAAGTTAGCAGTCGGCAAAAAGTTCTAATGATTTAAAGTTGTGATGCAGCCATGGTGCCGTTTAAATACAGTCGATTCAATTGCATCATATAATCATAACATTAGAGTACAATTATCTGTTCAGCTGTCTGGTACCCATAGTACAAGCTCTGCTTAGTTTGGGATCAGATGGCCGTGTGTGAAGATGTCCTCACATTTTTTTTTAATTGAGTTTTTAGTTACATAACCGTTCAATAGTTACAGTAATAACTTCACTCATCTTTCAGATGCTAATTACCGGTCATAGCTTTACAGTCGTTGTTATATGAGCCATGTCAGCGGTCTTTGGTGGCCCTAAAACACCAGATCCAGGGGGTCGTTTCACGAAGCTACAAGTTACAAATTACAAGTACAATTCGACGTACATTGCGTAGACGAGATAATAAAACGATAAGGGCTTACAGTTTAGGCGAATTGGCTACGCAATGTATACCAAATTGTAACTTGTTACTAGTAAATTGTTGCTTCGTGCAGACATCGTGAAATTGGTTGTGGTTGTGGAACTTACAACTCCCACAGTGAAGAAAGTTTCTTTGCTGAACTCATTTACTGTCTGAATGAATCTGAAGTGTGACTTAAACACAGGAATGTGTCACGAGATGTAGAAAGTCCTCTTTCCTGTTTTATGGCTGGCAACCTTTCTTGCTGGCAGTTTTACCTTTCGTTTTAAATTCATTTTCAAATTTAGATTTCTTTCGTTTCGATTTTGTCTTTTTTCTGCTAAATTTCTCACTTCATGTCCTGATCTCCGATAGTAATACCTTTTCTACCATTCTTTACTTTCTGTCAGTGACTGTAATTTATCATATTAATATATAAATACCTTTTCGGACTGAACCCTGGTTTCTTTTGCCACGTTCTAAATTTAAAACCTCTATAACATTCTTCGTGTGGCGCTCAGCGGCTCCGTGGCGGCTGCTGGTCCACAGTGTAATGGGCCTTTTACGTATTCTATAACATCTGCACCATCATAAACATAATTACGAGTATTACAACAAGCAAATAAAATATTTATTTATCTGTGCAACATGTTACATAGGTTTGAAAAGGGTTTGGATATTTTGCGTCACAGCACAATGACGTCATGCATGTTTTTTTAATTGTGTTCTAGACAGACAGACACATAGTTTTTCTGGCGTTGACAGGATATCACTCGCTTTTTTTACCCATGTTTGTGGTTGGGTAAACAAGCAACAGAAATTGGGAAAATGGTTTTGGATTTTCTTGCTTGTTTCATTCAATTATTTTGAGTGCTTGGTAGTCGGATTCCTATTGGAGTCATATCACGTGCGTCTATACTTTGAAATATCTTAATAATAATATAGCTGACCCTTTTCGTAATTTTGAATCATTGTGGATATGTCGTAGGCATATTGTGAAAGTCGTGATATTATAATTACACTAGTGAAATTACAATTGCACGGGAAATTGTCAATTGGCTCCATTTCTTACAATTTAACGGCCTATTCTTAGTGCCATTATAATTTCACTGAGCCACTACAGTAAAATTATAATAACACTAGGTATATTATAAGTGAAGTTGGAGATGGGGTACATCGAGTGTTCTAATTGGTCAATTCTTTTTCATCCGCCATTTGCAATTGGAAAACGGACCAATCAGCGGTCGCCTCATAATTTAACGACCAATTAATTTGTCTAAATACCACTGCCTTACAATATCACAATAGTAGCTCCGTGAAATTATAATGGCACTAAGAATAGGCCGTTAAATTTTAAGAAATGGAGCGGATTGACACCTATTCGTGCAATTATAATTTCACTAGTGTAATTATAATATCACGACTTTCACAATATACCTGCGACATATATATATAGTACCATACGTTATATCTTAACAGCAAGACCGAAAACAAAACACTTTTAGAAAAAATGATATTTTAAAGTAAATTAATATTATAAGTAATTTGATATGACTCCACTTCACGTTTTTTGTTGAACACGTACCTAAGGATTGAAATAATACGTTCTTAGCTTTTTTTAATTAAATGGCAATAGCTTTATCTCGGTGACTGTTATTAAAAATACTCCGCCTTAACATGTTACAACATGCATGCAACATGGGGTTATGCGGAAATACCGCCCATAGTCGCTAGTGTCGCTACCAAATATTTCAGAAGCGCGTCGCGTCGCCTCGGCGAAGCGATCGTCTTTTGGTTCCCCTGAGGTCGCTACTTTGTCGATCAAACTGATGCTATGATTTTTTTCACAGTTATAGCATCACTTCTACTGACCACGACGCCATAAATGTGAAAAAATATGCTAACAGTGCTTTGAGTACAATTTTAAAATTCATTATAATAATTCATATATACGGTGCAAGTTTATTTAAAATAGCAGCAATAGAAGCTGTCTCTCTTCTTTTTCATTGGTTATAAAAATAAAAAGAGCTGAATTTTCCGTGAACAGTATAAAGCACTTACACCACTATTTGTCTGACAATAAGGTAGATATCAAGTCTCTTTTACGTTTCTAACACCAGAAGCCACTTAAAAAGTCGATGCTGTATTTTATGACACGATTTTGCTTAGGGGTAGGCTAGGCAGGCTATGGAAAGATCTATGCTTGGTTTTCCGCTATGGGATAAAATCCAAAACGAAATTATCCGGCAGAGGACCAAGGTTGTTGATATCGTCCAGAAGTGTAGCAAGCTGAAGTGGCAGTGGGCTGGCCACGTCTGTCGCAGAACCGATGAGCGTTGGAGCAGACGGGTTCTCGAATGGAGACCACGTCTCGGGAAACGTAGTGGGGCGTCCCCCTGCCAGGTGGACTGATGACCTGAGGAAGGTCGCTGGTGGTGGCTGGATGAAGAAAGCGGATGATCGTGCGCTTATTAGTACCTACAAGAAATCAACATTTCGCACATGTTAAAACTAACTTTTTGGGTAGAAAGAATTGTATTGTATATAATTTTTGAAAAACATCACTGTCTTGAGAAAATATCCTATCCGCCATTGTCCAAAATATCTTATATCTATACGGTTATTATAGAGTGCAGCTTTAACTTTGTTACTTTTTTTATCACGTACAAGATAAAATTAAAACCGTTAAAACAGTTTTCCCAATTCGGCGTGCATCATTGAAACGTGAATGAATATTAAATATCGAACTTTGCTTCGAAAATTTAAATTGGGCATCCATGAATTGTGTATAGTGATTTATTTATTAAATGATTTACTAGTACGTTACCATGCCTAAACTCAGAAGGATGAACCTCTTTGTTTAACGATTTAAAATCATTGATTCATCCTCATCAACAGCTGGACAGGACATATGTGTCCCGACCGAGGGGCTCGAGTTTACCCTGAATAGGGCGATCAGGCGTTAATCGTCCACGCTGGCCCAGTGCGAGTTGGTCGACTTCACACACAACCTTTGAATTTCTTCGCAGGATTGTCCAAGTTTCCTCACGATGATGTTTTCCTTCACCGTAAGAGTGTCGAATAAACGTATGAATTCGAAATTCGAAAACACGTCATGTGGTGGGGATCGAACCCGCATCTCCAGGGGAAGCAGCGACCTTAGCCACTGTATTGGAGTTAACCAAACGCAATTTGAATAATGCAACATTTAAACGCTAGTACAGACGTTCTTAAACAAATTGATGCATCATTAATACTTTTGACAGATAACCTCAAATTGCGCGTGTTTTATATAAATACAGACGGCCTTCAAGACGAGTTACATTAAGATATCTTGTAAGAGTAGCAGAACATATTATGCAAGTCAGGTTTATAAAAAAAATTAATAAAACTCCAAGTGTTTCCAGCATAACTTTCTTTTATTTATAAAAATCAACTATAATACAGCATGAAATTTACATCGTTTTGTTCCCGCCGTGTAGTGATAGTACCCGTCAAACTGAACAACTTTGCACGAAAAAAAAAATTCCAGTGACAAAAACATTTTTAGTCTCTCCATACAAAATGGGTCGCTCGGGAGTCTCACTTTGTATGAAGAGACCAAAAATTTTTTTGTCGCAGGAATTTTTTTTTTCATGAAAAGTTGTTCAGTTTGACGGGTACTATCACTACACGGCGGGAACAAAACGATGTAAATTTCACGGTGTATAGCCACTATACCACAGACGCTCTTCACGTCCATGAATTGTGTATGCGATTATTTATTAAATCATTCACTAGTTCGATTTACTAGGCGTAAACCCAACGGGATGAAGCCGCTTCGTTTAACATTTAAATCATTGATTAATAGTGTGGAATATTCGATATTCTCGCATGATAACCGTCGTTTAACTTATTGATTTCAATTATTAAATTCATTTCTTCTTTTATATTTTAGTTTTCTGTAGAGGAAACCGACTTTTTAACGCAAGCATAAGTACTCTTTTTTCAAATATAATATTTTTCTAAGTTTAACATTAAATTATGTTTCAGTAGATAAAATAAAAGTTTCATTTCTTTTGCGTCTACTGCGTTCATTTTGGGATTTTGCGGCAAAAAGGTAATGCGGAAAGGATTCCAATACATACAATCCGATATTTTTTTGTTACCCCCTTAAATGCATGCAACATATATTATTTATTAATATATTTTTTATTAGCTTTGGTGATCTTCTGTAGTACAAAAAAAAACGAACATTTTGTATTTATTTTTAAACTTTTTCTTATTTTTTTTACGGCACGTAATTACCAAGTAAGTATTATTAAAAAGCATAAAAATCATGCATTTAAGGGTTAAAAAATCAAAATGATGAACAAACTCGACAACCATATCTCGTTGTTTACCTTCATTATATCAACAGCTCATATACGTCCCCACCGAGGGACTCGAGCCTACCCTAAATTAGGGCGATTAGGTCTTAGTCGACCACGCTGGCCCAGTGCGGATTGGTTGACTTTTGAATTTCTTCGCAGGAGTGTGCAGGTTTCATCATGATATTATTATTTTCCTTCACCGTAAGAGCGTCGAATAAACGCACATTATAAATTCGAAATTCGAAAACACATTGGTGCGTGGTGGGGATCGAACCCGCGTCTCCCGGACGGGAGGCAGCGGCCCTAGCCACTAGACCACCGACGCTCTATATAGCACAAGTTTACCTTCATTGCAAACAAACAAACATCTAATCATCCAACCACCTCGGTGGTGGTTATCAAATGGTATTGTGGTGACACGTCCTCGTTTTAATTAGGTTATTGTACAAAAATACATTTCTTATTAACGTACTTCAAAGAATATTTTAATGTTATTTTATATTATTAATATAAGCCACTAACGAGAAGCCCTGAGCAGCTTCAATGAAAACAGAGATGAGTCTCATCTCGCAGTATCTCATAATACTAAGAAATCTTCTTTTAATTTCTAGCGAGTGTTTTGTTTTTATATGGTTTCAAAAATCATTTGGAAGGTAACCTCTAACGTGCGTATGTATAGGTATGTTAAATCTAAATATATATAACAAAGTTTGGTTAGTTACACGATTCTAATCTCAAATTTTTATGATCTGTGATTTGCCGAATTTGTCTCCGCCCCGAATAGCAGAATAACTTAAAACATCGGACAAAAACCACAAAAGATAACATTTGAGGCGGTACAAAGTCTACCAGTTATGTTTAAAACTATAAGCTTTGATTATTCAAAGCTTCACGGTTCACTATTATGAATACATAATAAAAATATTTAAAAAACATGTATTTTTAATGAAAATTCATGATTTTTTTTTTAATTATATTTGGTTAAATTTTTACACAATAACAGTTAATAAATAAACACAAATGTAGAAATAAAAACGGCTCGACATGAAACCACCACCACGCGAGTAACTGTATCTCTCCTTAGATGTCTTATTTGGTAAACAAACCACTTACCTCGACAAAATCTCAAGTTTACGGGCTGATCACACTATAGAACTAGCCCAAAATATTAATACACCTGAAACAAACACTTATCAAGCATTCACTCACAAATACTGTTAGAATTAATCATCGAAAACTTAAGTTTTTCGCAAAATTATCAATAAATCGTTCTAACCTCAAACCATATTTCGATCGGGTATCTCTCTCTACATTATCTTTGGATTTTAGAGATGAGGTATATCACGCACTCATACACAATTCAATTATTTTATCGGAATAGACTGGTTGAATCTTTTAAAATATAAGTAGACAGAGAAAAATAGATTCGACAAATAAGTGGTCAGACGTGACGTCTCTATCCATTGCAATTAAAAAATGTATGTTAAATGTTATAATGAATGAATCACGGGCGCGTTCCGATACACGCTTAAGTGACTTTCGAATCAAACTGTCAGCGCCGTCAGCGATCAGATTGTATGGGTTTCGCCTGCTGACAGTAATTCGGTACGCGCTTTGAGTGCGCTAAAATCGATTTCAGCGCGTCTCGGAACGCAGGGCACATTGATTCCTTTATTTGCGCGACCCCTTATATCAGGGCTGCCAGAAGAAATTTTAGTGTGCAAACTATGTTCTTGTAATTACAAGACAAGTATGTGGGCAACATAACAACAATCATAATTTGGTATCTTGTTTAAAGCTGATCTGATGATGGAATTGCGTTGCGAATATGCGCATTGTGATTGGCTCATTATTTCGTCGAGTCGACTCGGCGTAGATATTTTGTCTTGATTCGATCGAAATCGAATAACGTGCGCGCGCACTTCTAGCAACCCTGCGTTCCGAGACGCACTGAAATCGATTTAAGCACCCGTAATCGCGTTCAGAATTACTGTCAGCTGTCATAACTCATACTTTTTTGCTTTTCTGATCGCTGAAAGTGCTGAAAGTCTGATTCGGAATGCGCCCCAAGTCGCACTCACGCGCCGCTAGCCGCCGCCGCCCGCCTCGAGTTGCGACTCGAGTTGGCTACCATTTCAACTCGACCTACTCTAGACAAAGCGAGTTAACCCATCACTAAAATAAATACGTCAATGATGACAAATTAGAGTAAGAGATATGTACGACGTAGGATATTCCGAAATGCTTGTAATTACCAATTACAATTAATCACCAATTCAATTACATTCAATTAAATCAATGAAATCTATTATTTGGAAGCACTATTTTGTGTCTATGGTCACCTTATCGCCATGTTTGTTTACCAAATAAGACATCTAAGGAGAGATACAGTGTAAAGTTTTAATTAATTTAAAAATATAAAAATTGTTCTGCATTAAATAAATACCATATCTGGGTATGGTCGGGGGCATTGCAGACGGTGGTTATTATACTAAATTATGCATGTTCCTTTTAACCCCTCAAGCGTAACTCCTCATTCAAGGCTGAGGTCGGCAGGTGGTGCTTGGTATACGTAACTAAGTGGGGTTAGTTGAGAAAAAAATCCCGGCCAAGTGCGAGTCAAAATATTAGTTTTTTAACTGATTTATAATTTTATTCTGATTTTTAAATTTATTATATTTAGAATTAAATTTGTAAAATATATCTTTTTATTAACTATATAAATAAGAACTTTCTGACTTTCAGTTTTTTTGTCTTTACTTGTGCTATAAGAGCTTACTTCTTGGCAGTTTTATGATTCTAAGAAACTAATTTGACACGTTTGTCTACGGATTAAAATGCGACTATACCTACACCTATACAAACACGAATCAAAGATACCTAATGGAATGTCAGGGAAACAAACTGCTTCAGATATACAAGTATATAATTGAAAATCTGACATTGAACGAACCTATAATATACCAATGCAGAGCAGACACGAAAATAAGTTACAGTATGAAAAAGTGTAGCTTCTTCTCTTTCTAATGTAATCTTTATTTTGTGACGATCGTTTATTTGTTATCAGGCCTTCGTTATGACGTGTGGACAAAAAAATAAAAAATAGAATATGTTGTACTTTTGACCAATCCCTATAATGAAAACTAAAATAATCCTTGCTATGTAAAAAATAATTTAACCAACTGGTTTAATGAACTACAAATACAGCAAACACAGTGGAATGCTTCCATAAAAGACCAAGCACACATGATACACATGAGTTTACACTAAATCGCGATGTTCAACAAGCGCTCGACGCTGCCCGACGCACGATCCGAATGTCTGTGTACGGAATTAATTAACATTGTTAAGGCCTCTACTGATTGCGCCGACACGAACAACACGTCTCGCCGACACATAATTAGTCACTTTCTATCTTCAATAGGAATAGTAAGTGATCGATTTGTAATCGATAACTGACCCCCGCCGTCAGAATTATTGACCCAGTGAATAATGTCTCACGAAAGTTTAATATTTTGTGATATGGCTCATGCATTAATGTTGACTGTTCCAGTAATATTTTTGTTCTTTATTTTTTTCTGAATAATTGCCCTTTAAAGGTACTTCCAAAAGACGGAATTATCTTACTTTTCAACATGTCCTTGCATTATAATGGTGTCGATTCGGCCTACGCCCAACTAAACTAAACTTAAATTAGTCCTGTTTCTTTCTATCATTTTTAATTGAAAAGGGACCGAAGATCATCGGTTTTGTTTTTGTCTATGACTTCACGACTAACTGTCAAATTTAGTCTTGTTTTAGTGCCTACCTAACAACATGACGACTAAAAAGCCACTAAAATTGACAGTTAGTCGTGAAGTCAAAGACAAAACCAAACCAAATCAAATGAGTCAAAACCGTGGACAATCTCGCAAAGTACCTATTTTTTTACTTTTTTATGGCAACAAGAATCAGTAGTGACCTTTATGTTGACAACAGGTTCACGTGGCTTTTCCAATGTTCCCGGATAAGCGATTTCTCAACAATGTTGGCTATCAATTCTGCAGGATTATTTTAATTGGATAATCCTAAAAGCGATGGTGATGAATCTTTTTTTAATAACGAAAATATTTCGTCAGAATCCTTTTTAATTGATTTGTTCGGGAAAGCATATTTATTTTACTGAGGTTTAATATCAGAAAACAACAATATTACATTGCATGTCATTTACATGCAATGGCAATGTGTAAGCTATCAATAAAAAACTATCTTGTTTTCACTATGGAACACACACAGTGTCATAAATAATAAACTGCAGTAACTAGGTGGCCTCAACATAATAAATTATGATAGATAAGTATCCACACCGATAAATTGATGCTAAAACTCAATCAATCTGTCAATCCATCAACTTCGCTCCAAACCATTGCCGCCGGGTCATTTGTGTATACGACCAAGAATATAGTACCAAAAGCCTTCCCTTGTCAAAGTCTTACTAAAACCCTCACGCTCCCTCTGAGGTCAAGGTCGGTAAGTGGCCGGCGTGCGCAGGGTTAACGCCTTGTAGAAGGAAATAGAACTCTTGTGAATCACAAAAGTTCCAAGATTACGAGCAACCAGTTGTTTAACACCTTTTTTGCGAACATCTTTTTGAGCTACGTTGAACTTAGGATATTTAGTTATAATGTCTTATGAGTTTTATATTTCTATTGTTTTCTATAATTACTCGTATTTGATATATCGTAACAGACGTAATCTTTAAGAAAAATTATCTATTATTACACTTAAATAAGTTTTAAAATCTTCGGAATCATATAGGTTGTTTTAGTGTTGTTTATAATATATTACGCTTTCTTTCGTTAAGTGTTTTGCAAATGGAAATGCTGTTTGAGTTTGATTTTTAACTCGGAGATTTTTAACGACAGATAGGTATTAATAATAAAATTACATTTCTGTAAAATATTTACGGTGCCTAATACTGTAAATAAAATTTTCACCCTACCAGAATTTGTATATATTTGCTTACCATAATAGCTAAAGATGCAAGATTAATCCAAAAGTAAGTACCTACAAAACATCTGCTGTGACTTTTGTAGAAGAATACCATAATAATAAAATACAGCCATTACAAATAAATTCAAATCCTTATA
This sequence comes from Carpatolechia fugitivella, assembly GCA_951230895.1. NCBI lineage: Eukaryota > Metazoa > Arthropoda > Insecta > Lepidoptera > Gelechiidae > Carpatolechia > Carpatolechia fugitivella. The sequence continues at coordinate 15,903,647 of OX579651.1, forward strand.
CGTTATTTAAATTAAGTGTTTTAAAATGGTAATAGATTTAAATTTTATGATGTCAAACAGATAGATGAGTCTCAGACTGTTGCTAGCAGATGAATCCATTTAATGTTGATACTGATTTAATAATTACCAAATTGAGATGCTTTGATATATCGATATTTGATTAAATACCGAATACGCTTATTAAACTTGCTTTCGAACACCAAACATTAATAATAATGAGTAAAATTAATTCTCTTTTTGATTAACGAGATGAAATTTGCATTAATTGAAATATTTACATACGTCAACATAGGTCACACATGGTTTACAGACGATGTGTAAATATATGGTGTGATCAGCTGTGCTACCGTTTATAAGTACATGACCAAGCTCATGGGCAAGCTCATGGTAATGTGATTAGGTAACTACTAAAAATAAATTATTGATCAATTTCATAGGCCTCGTGAAATGACATAATCATGAGTTGAAATATTTGTTTATGAATATGATGGAACGGTTAATACACCTGTAGTATCAAAAGAAATTAAGAGTAATAAGGAAGATTTATGAAGTAAGATAATACTATGTGATGTGAAGGAAGCGTAAGGTATCAAGAATGAAAGAAAATATTATTAATAATGTATCAGAACAGAATTGCTGTAAGTGGATTTCTCTACTGGTCTTGCAATAAATAAATAAACCGGATACTCCGGAATGAAAACTAGATCCAAACACAATGACTGATCAAAATATGCAAAACTGCAAATAGCAAGACACGATAATGCAAATAGAAGAAATAAGACAGAACTCTGTCCCTATTTGTCATTAAAACAGTCGATTGCGATATAGTTTACATTTTCATATTATAAACTATATCAATCAGAACGATCAACTGGTCATAAAATTGATTACAAACTGAAGTGTTGCTATCGTTATGGCTGATAAACATTGAAGTACTTTGATCAAAGTGTAATTAATGCAATTTATGATAACGTGCCCTGCAAAAGCAGTACAAGCAAAATGTTGAGATAGAATACAAAACAGTCCACTGCCGGTTACTATAAATTCTACACTAAAGTAGGCAAGCAGTTTAGTTGATAAACACAATCTATTGTTACTGCACTTCAATATAGTTCAAGCGAGTAATTGTCTTCAATAGGCTGCAAGGATAATAATATCCGAGAGACTGACGTGTTTTCTCTTCGGATACGATCTCGTTTGAGTCGAAATCTGTGAGCCAATTTCTTGGTCCGTTACTTTTCTCGGCGCCTCGTTGAATCGAAGAGAAACTGTGCGAACGGATTCTTTCGGCAGAGTTTGTTAAGAGTTTCCCCAATTGGTATAAATAAATGAGTATCAGCTAAAAATCGTCAGTATTAAGACCACTTACCGTCTCAGAAAAGGCACTCTTGGGCCTTCTAGTCGGCGTCCCATTCATGTTTCACACTTCTTTGCACCAAACAAAACAAAACTAGTCAAACTGCACCAAACTTCACACAGGGATTTGTGAACTTCGCGAATTTGAGTTTGTTTTAGTTGTTTAAGTTTAATGGGAGCATTGGAGAGGTGAGTTTAATTGTATCGATGAAGTCATAAGTTGATAAGTTATCGAGAGAAACTTGTGGCGCGTGGCGCGCGGGGCCTGATCGACGGCAGGTTTGTGACTGTGGCGAAGTCGCCGCCGCCGCCGCCGCCGCGTTCTCTCGTCGCGTCTCGCCGGCCGCCGCACCGCCGCCGCCGCCGCCGCCGCCGCCACCGCCGCCAGTCTAGCGGGCATGCGTGCCTGCATTTTTTACGGTGGCGGACAATAGGCTAACATTTTGGAGGTTATGTTTTGAATGCACGCTCCACTCCAAAAGAGCGATGATCGCCAGATTCGATGTTTTGTGTGCCTTGGGTTTGGGTCATGCTCTGTGATCTCCGACTGTGGCGGCATCTTCTTAGTTAGAAGTATCAGATTGCCGTATAAAAACTGCTGTACAGTTAGAGTCTTCGAAGTTTTTTGATTCGTTGTGAACTGCTCCGCTTCTTGTTGAAATGTTTTTGGCTATAACAGTAATCGTCCAGTTTCTCTACATTTCGTGTAGTTTAAGTTAACACATTATTGATGAGTCAATAAAATATGTACCTATACCTAAACGATCATTTTCTTTGATAATACTTCGTGCGTGATCAGTTCATAAATTACATTGCTCTTGTATCTTATCAGTGCCTATAAAGAGTTATAGACTTGTTAAGAGATTTCATTGCCGCACAATGTTTACTTACTACAGCTGAAGCACACATGATTCATTGAGGGCAGTGGTGGCCAACCTTTTGTCTGTTTTTGTGGCTTGTGACGTTTTTTACTCCGCATTACCCTTGTCCCCTTGGTTAATTGGATGGGTATTTATGGTATGCCATAGTAATGATAGATACCGACTTAATACGTACTAAATAATGGTCCAATAGAATTCTATTTTTGATACCTAAAGTTTATTTTTACGGGGGTAACTATAATAAAAGAAATAATACAATTATGTAGTTATTTTGCACTCTGACAGGTGGCAGTTTATTTTGTTTTCTTTTACAACATCTACCATACTAAAGTTTGTGGATTTGCTATGTTCCGTAGATTTGCTTACTGTATCTGCTAATATATTCTATCTTTAAACATTTCCGACATGTACCTATTGATTTCTAGACCTCCTGGTTAATAAAGTTTTTGTAAGCATCTTTGTCCTATTTAACAAAGAACAAATCACCTGAAGAATTAGATTATAATCCGTCTGATGGATTATAAATAAAAATTGGTAAATTCTCATAAAAATGTTTACCACAACTGGCTAAGGAGTTGTTTACAATCTATATTTAGTTGTTCGGTGCGAGCCTGAGTTGCGCCCGCGCCAGTGACGTCACTGCGTAGACGCGCGCTTATCTCTTGTCTCGCGCACACGCATATGGTGAACAAGGGTGCGACTGGCTCGCTTGCGGAAAAAAGTTGTGCAAAGTCTTGAAGTTCTGAATAACTTATTAAAATGTAGTCTCTATTATATCCCTCTTCTGAGCAAAAGCCTTGAGCCTTCTCTTGTTTTATAAAATACCTTATAACTAGTGGCTCTGTGAGCTGTAGATCTCGCGAGTATATAATATTTTTGGCTGATTTATGTTTTTTTAATTGTTTTCAACACCAATAACTCCGTAATTTTTAAAATTTCCAAAAACTGGCTCAACAACAAAATTCGATTAGCGCTCATAACTTCAATTGTTGCACTACAACTTTTTGGTCTGTTTGTTTGGAAACTGCAATGCCGTAGATAGGTAGGATTTCTCTTATATAAAATTTATTTAACTTGCAACTAAATTTTCAACCAACTCCTCTTAACTTACGAATTAGAATGTTTGCATGCTCGTTCAGTTCTGATGACAATAAACTAAAATTGTAAAATGACCTGATGATGCAGCCAGAAATGTCTCCTTATGAGGGAACTCTTCAACGGTTAGTAGCATGGACTCACGACTTCGCATATTCATTTAATTTTGAGAGGTAAACATGATTCTTATCATGAACTGGTGCTGCATATGGTCATCAGGGACTCACGAGGACTCCTCAACTGCTAGTAAACACGAAACTTTGAATTTAGGGTATTCTGCTTACAACAAGTATACTCCTCAGCAGTTTAAAACATTTTTAATTTAAACTTATTTTGGGTTAATACGAATCGGGAAATCAGCCATTTACGAATAGCCTATGTCCGCTTATGACTAGTACTTCATCGAAAACATTAGGAATTTCATTTAATGTAGCTACTTTTAATATAATTATAATACAATGATGTCATCACAGATTTTCCTCAAACTAACAGTAGTGAGTATTGAATCAAAGCAAATACCCACGTATTTAATTACAGATTTTGTTATGTTAATACTGAGTTCCAATAGGTTTTACTATATTGGATATAGCCGGGTTTGGTTTTAGTCCCGATTTTCAATCCTGTTTTTGATTTTGTCAAGCGAAAATCTCTTTGTGAGACTTTCTCCGGTTTGGTTGGGACATTGCAGACAGAATCATTTGCTTGTTTCAAAAGAAAGATTTCTGTGCTTCGGACGGCACATTAAATCGTAGATCCCGGCCGCTATTTACGGTAGTAGAAGTTACACGAGCCATGTCAGTGGCCTTTGGAGGCTCTATAACACAATCGCCTCCTGATTTGTGAGGTCGGTTGTCAACCTTACAACCATCATCTTTTATTAAAGATAAAAGATAAAAATGTCTTTATTCGAAGTAAGATTTAACAAAATCATTTTTCGACGTCAATGCTAGCTAGTCAAGGACAAAAGAAATTTGTTCCTGGTTGGCACTTTCACTACAAGTGTACGCCTTTTGTGGAGAAGAACGTCCAGAAGAAACTCCAATTACAATCATCAGAAGGGCTCGAGTCTCCCTTGAATAAGCGGGATCAGCCCTTCATAGATCACGCTGTCCCAATACGGCTTTTCGATTTCACACACGATCTTTGAATTTATTTGCAGGAGTGTGCAGGTTTCCTCTCAATATTTTCCTTAGTGCGACTGATAAACGTACACGTCATGAAATCGAAATTCGAAAGCAGCGCCCCTTATCCACTACACTACCGATGCTCTAGAAGGATAAGATCAATCAATCAAACAGCCTATTGCAGTCCACTGCTGGACTGCTGCCTCCCCAAGGGTATGTCAAAGCGCAAGATCACCCGCTTTCCTCATCCAGCCACCACCAGCGACCTTTCTCAGGTCATCAGTCCACCTGGCAGGGGGGCGTCCCACACTACGCTTCCCGAGACGACTGTAACGAGGCATTCATCCTCTTTCCTGTTTTATGACTGGCAACCTTTCTTGCTGGCAGTTTTTTCTTTCATTTTAAATTCATTTTCAAATTTAGATTTCTCACTTCATGTCCTGGGCCCTGATTTTGCTAAATTTCAGAATGTCAAATGGCTTTATTAGGCTATACGGTGAAAATGGACAAGATTCACTGATGTTTTTATACGTAGTCATAAAATTAAAATGGTTAGGAACTTCAATGTATCGCGACCTTGTCACGTCTATTTCACGCTTGATTGAAATCATTTCAACGGGATCCTTATTCTGGAAACAGAAATACGTAACCATTTTCTCTGTCCTGCTTGTCTTGTATTATAGCGACAAAGACAAACAAAATCCATTCCGAACATAAAACAATGATTCCGATATCGTAAATAAAATTCGATTTTCATAGACTAAAGATGCAATAGTTCATTTCGTTCATTCAATGAAGTAATATTTAAGGTCTACTCAGACACAACCACGGCACTTTAAAAACGCCTAACTAAGACATTAACATTTTATTATTTTAATATTGTTTCCATCCCCGACTAGATTTTTAGACTACAGTATTTTTAATTTTACAAACTTAACATATTTAACTTGCAATATTTCAAATGCTTCTTCCGTGAAGCAAGTGTATCTGCATTATGGTTTGCTCGCTTTAATCTTGTAACTGAATTTTGAACCAAATCTTGAACCAAATCCCTCTCAATTTTTGACGTTCGAATATTATTCTAATTATTTTTATTAAAGTTTGTATAGCCGTGATAGCAGCAGAGTCGATGCCTTTGAAAAGTGGTGTTGGCGTAGACTGCTTTATGCATACCATGAACTGGCATGAGGACGAACGCCACTATACTCCAAGGGTCAAAAATAACTATGCGGTTTTCCAAAATATGCTAAGAACAGCATTACAGTACAAGGCGTTTACAGATTTCGTCGATAATCCACAGATTCTTCTTTGTCTTCACCACTATCCCACTTTAGGTGGGGTCGGCTCTCCGTATCCTTCGGCGCTATGATAATCTGGATGAAGTGAAAATATCCGTGGGATTTTATTTCATTTTGAATTGCACTCTCATTTATTTTGAGTACAGTAAAAGCGGGGGGCAGTAGCCAGATGGGCGCTAAGCTAAGCTGAAGAAAATGCGAATGTTATAAGTTAATAAATATATTTTATATTTTTTACTCTCTAGATCAAAATATCGACCACTCGGTAGCACGTTGATGTCCCGAGTCAAAACAACAAAAAATAACCATTCGTATTTCAAAATAATTAAATCCAATCGAACTAAACGAACAGCCAGTCCGCTCAAAGGAGGCTGCTCCTTACAGTAGCTACTGTTAATTCTCTTTTGCTTGAGATTTTCTTGTTTTTTTGTCTAACCGTAGCATGAAGTACGTTGTAATTGGCAAAATCCAAGGCATGAATTTATATACTTAAAAAAAAACTCGCAATACAAATGAACTCTTTGCTTGCCATATTAATGACTATTGGTCTAAAAATCGTCAGCACTATCTTTGTACACTTTTCGTTACGTTTCGTTTCGGCGTTTTTGTATCCGGAGAAAATACAGTGTGAGGAGACCTTTACTTAATATTGTATTATGAAAAGGAACTCTTTTCTACATAAGAAACACGCATAAGCAAAATGTCACGATCATGTCATGAATGCTTCGCTACGATGCGCGTCAATAATCTTTGTTAAAACTAAATTTAAAAACGCATTGCAAAAAAACGTACACGAGTAAAACTAAGAAAAAAAATAACACAATACAATGGAAGATGGTAATAGTCGCAGCACAGTAACATTGGAGCAAATGAACGCATTGCTTACATACTTGGAAGATCATCGCAGCCTGGTTTTGATAATCTGTATCTCTTTATAAATTGATTATCGTCCAGCTCAAAAGCCCAGTGAATTTTTCTTGTCTGCAAGTTCTCGTGTCGTGCGCATGCGACTTATCAACTGCATCGGCTCTTTGAAGTAAATTATATTGCGCCAGAAACATTTTTAACTATTTTTTTCTAATATTTAGAGGACCAAGGTAGTTGATATCATCCAGAAGTGTAGCAAACTGAAGTGGCAGTGGGCTGGCCACGTCTGTCGCAGAACCGATGAGCGTTGGAGCAGACGGGTTCTCGAATGGAGACCACGTCTCGGGAAACGTGTGTGGGACGCCTCCCTGCCAGGTGGACTGATGACCTGAGGAAGGTCGCTGGTGGTGGCTGGATGAGGAAAGCGGGTGATCGTGCACTTTGGCGTGCCCTTGGGGAGGCCTACGTCCAGCAGTGGACTGCTATAGGCTGATTGATTGATTGACTAATATTTATACATGATTTAAAAAAAAACAATTAAAAAATAATCAAATAAATCAATTATAAAATATTTATACAAACAAAAGTTCCCGCCTACAGGCGGTTGTATCTAGAAATCACTCACAGGTTTATGAATCAATTTGAGATATTTAATTTCTGTAACTCGTGAAATACCTAGGTCATAGTTTATTTCAAAAAAATATTTATTTCGTTTTAGGGTTTCGTATCATAAAATAATAAAAACTTTATTTTCCAATCTGACCTAATGGGAGCCGCGTCATGTGATCCAATTTGGACCAAGTGGGCGCGGACTAGAAGGAAAAAAGAACTTGGATGTATTTGAACTCCTAGGTCAAGTTTGTTGTGATTGCTTATAAAAAAACCGATGATGGTCAATAAATTCATCCATCAACTCCATTTTGTAGAGTTTCATAGCATAAAATGGCAAAATAAGCATTTTTAAAAATAAGCTTTGACCCCACCCCCACAATCCGTCCTGCCACAAAACTATACTACATAATTATAGGCTATATTTTTGTACTTGTTATAAAAAATAAATATTTTTGAATTTGTGTTATACATGTTTTTGTTTTAACGCTAACAATAAAATTTTTAAAGTTTATTCGTTTATTGTGGTTGTTTAAACTATTAAATTATTTTTACAAGTAAGATCTAAAGATACTATCATCATCATCTTAAAAAATATATATTTGATAGTATAGTGCAATATAATTATTATAAATGGCGTCACTCATCTATTAGAAATTACAAATATTTTATTTTTATTAAGTGTCCGACAAGTAACCTTCATTAAGCTGGTCCGATTCGTACTTGGCCTGTTTTTATTGGTAGTCCCATAGACTTAGTCACTTTTTGGCTTTACCGTCAGACTCAGGCTATAATTTTTGATACAAGTCGACGTTATGTTTATGAATTGAAAAGTTCCTATAGGCGCTTTCCAGCTGCTACATGCTACATCGGTCTCTAGACACCATCTAAGTTTATTCATAGTATCAGTCGAGGCAAATCGAGCACAAATACGTCAAGGTTGTGTTAAGTAAAGAAGTTCCTATGACCACCTTTCAGCTTCATCATCAGACCCTGGACACCATCTAAGACTCCTAAGACAATCCAATTTGTCATGACACATCCAATGAGCCCTTGCTTGGTTATTTTTTATACTATGTAGTTGGGTACTTTACATGGCTACCTTCTTCCTCCTTTTACTAGTAAAAGTCACATTTAGAAAAGCAGTCGCCGTAGCCGAAATCGGCATGGAAGTTATATATATGGCTACCTTCTTCTTACCTGGCTACCTTTTTACAATCTGGAGACTACAAAATGATATTCCTGGGGCGGGAGCCTAATGATCTGTCTTACAGGTTTTCCTAGTACGGACACCAGGCTCTCACATGATAGGCTGTATTAAGTTTTTAGCAAGTTAACTATTTTGGGAGAGCCAATATTTTTTTATTATTATTATGACTATTTTTAGACAATGAACAATTAACCAGAAAGCTGATCTAAAACGCGTGTTGGAAATAAAAGCGTTAAATAATTAAACTTTATTTCTATATATTTCTACTGACAACCCTACTAAAACACCGAATATTTATCAAAAAATGAAAAGATACTCTAATACAAAGTGATATGTGCCGTTTTGTATTTTCTTTGGTGAAAGCTTTACGACTTTTGTTATATTCAAACAAATGAATGACCTTGTGAAATTCTTCGTGTCATTTCTGCATTTGATTGAAATGCAGAAATGTAGTAATTTCAGTTTTTGACAGAAATTTGGTTCTTATTCTGGAAATTTCAATCAAAATTGAATGAAAGATTGATGAATCCTTCAAACGATTTCGTACACACACACATATGCAAAATATAAAACGTAATACACTGATGTTCTCTAAGCAGAATGTTTTCTAGTCGTGAATTAAATACGCAATTTACGATATCTTTTCCGCGTTTTGTCGCCGATACAAAATTTGGGACCCAATGATTTCAACTTTGACATAAGAAATTAGTGCGATCGGGCATCTCCGATAGAAAATTTCTAAAGCTTATCTACTATTTTTTACTATTTTTCTATGTTAGTTTCCATATATAATATATAAATATATAAATACCTTTTTCCTTCGGACTGAGCCCTGGATATTGCCACATATTATCAACCCTCTACAACACTCTTCGTGTGGTGCTCAGCAACTCGAATAATTCATTTCTAAACGAAGGAGTGGTACAAACCCTATCTTCCGTAATTCCTCGATCACCAAGGTTCAGGCGGTTCAGGTACCGCTATAATGCCCGGTCCTTAATCGATACGAGACTGGTTTGCCAGGAGACATTCACCTTAACATAGGCATAGAAACGTGCTTGTATAGGTATACCTAGCCCAGCACTAACCCGCAGAAACGTGTTTGTATACCTGACATATTATAAAGGGTATGGAACTTTAGACGACTGTGTTACATAGCGCTTAGAAAGTGGTAACTATACGTCATTGCTGTTGCAGTACTAATTTACCGACCAAAGTGCGACTCAATAACAGCAATGTATACCGAATTAGACTCTGCATTTAGGCTAAAGTCGCTGAAAGATCTGAAATCAGAATTTGGCGATATTGTCGATGTTGATAGAAATGCCGCCGTGCTAAACTGAATTTACGGTAAATACAAAATTCAAGACTGGCTTTTCTTCCGCAGCTAAACTTATTTTCGATTTTCGGTTTTTACCGGCGGAAAATGATATTTTTTCCCGAATTAAATTTTTTCCTACATCACTTTTGCAGAAATTGAACGAGCTGTATTTAAAAACATTCTGTCGCATGCACCTGGATGGGTGGGCTAGAATAGCCACGGAATGTATTGTAGTGGTGGGCGTGTAAAGACAAATAATATATAATTTATGGGGAAAACAGTGTTTTATTCTGAAGAGAATATTAAAGTACTAGACTAACATGTCGAAAGACTTCTCAAATTAGACTGAGTCAAAACGATATATTTCAAAATCATTTGAAAATACCATTCTAGAACAAAATAGAGCTGCCAGTGTGCATTTATCACATGCCAGCATTTTTAAATAACAGAGTAAGGAGTGTAGGTATTGCTAATAATATATAATTTATGGGGAAAACAGTGTTTTATTCTGAAGAGAATATTAAAGTACTAGACTAACATGTCGAAAGACTTCTCAAATTAGACTGAGTCAAAACGATATATTTCAAAATCATTTGAAAATACCATTCTAGAACAAAATAAAGCTGCCAGTGTGCATTTATCACATGCCAGCATTTTTTAAATAGCAGAGTAAGGAGTGTAGGTATTGCTATACCTAACATCCCTTATTGTATTGGTGGGCGTGTGAAGACAAATTAAATATAATTTATGGGGAAAACAGTGTTTTATTCTGAAGAGAATATTAAAGTACTAGACTAACATGTCGAAAGACTTCTCAAATTAGACTGAGTCAAAACGATATATTTCAAAATCATTTGAAAATACCATTCTAGAACAAAATAAAGCTGCCAGTGTGCATTTATCACATGCCAGCATTTTTTAAATAGCAGAGTAAGGAGTGTAGGTATTGCTATACCTAACATCCCTTATTGTAGTGGTGGGCGTGTGAAGACAAATTAAATATAATTTATGGGGAAAACAGTGTTTTATTCTGAAGAGAATATTAAAGTACTAGACTAACATGTCGAAAGACTTCTCAAATTAGACTGAGTCAAAACGATATATTTCAAAATCATTTGAAAATACCATTCTAGAACAAAATAAAGCTGCCAGTGTGCATTTATCACATGCCAGCATTTTTTAAATAGCAGAGTAAGGAGTGTAGGTATTGCTATACCTAACATCCCTTATTGTAGTGGTGGGCGTGTGAAGACAAATTAAATATAATTTATGGGGAAAACAGTGTTTTATTCTGAAGAGAATATTAAAGTACTAGACTAACATGTCGAAAGACTTCTCAAATTAGACTGAGTCAAAACGATATATTTCAAAATCATTTGAAAATACCATTCTAGAACAAAATAAAGCTGCCAGTGTGCATTTATCACATGCCAGCATTTTTTAAATAGCAGAGTAAGGAGTGTAGGTATTGCTATACCTAACATCCCTTATTGTAGTGGTGGGCGTGTGAAGACAAATAAAATATAATTTATGGGGAAAACAGTGTTTTATTCTGAAGAGAATATTAAAGTACTAGACTAACATGTCGAAAGACTTCTCAAATTAGACTGAGTCAAAACGATATATTTCAAAATCATTTGAAAATACCATTCTAGAACAAAATAAAGCTGCCAGTGTGCATTTATCACATGCCAGCATTTTTAAATAACAGAGTAAGGAGTGTAGGTATTGCTATACCTAACAGAATGGGTGCCGGAGGACCGGAGGACGGTCGCCGCCGTCGAGGTCGACCACGAAGACGCTGGCGAGATGACTTGGACGGATTTCTGAAGGGCTGGCATCTAGAGACCCAAGATCGGGAGGAATGGCGAGAGCGAGGGGAGGCCTTTGCCAAGCAGTGGGACACACAAGAGGCTACTTAAAAAATTGTATTATTAATAAAACAACTTCTAGCATCTTGGTATCTCTTTCTCAATTTACTGGACATAATGTCGCGTAAGCATCACCTAGTTGGGAGGAAATTGAATATGAAGGTGAAAGATACTTTTTCAAGATCGAGTTCGTTTAAAGTTTATGTAGCCTCCAAGGATATTTTCAATATCAACATCAACGGCCCGTTACAGTCCAGTGCTGGACTGTGAGCCTCAAGGATATTTTAATTACTAGGTATTCTCTTATTATGTGGAAATGGTACGAATAATGCTGATTATATTTTACAATATAACCTACCTATGTATTTTTTTAGTTTTACTTGTAAAGTATCGAAAAATTTTAATTTAGAAAAAATATATGTGGACTATTATAAGGTACTATAAGGACGAAATAAAAATTCAAAAGTTAAAACTTAATCTAGTTTACAGACAATTATTCTCTCTATTCTAGTTCGGCTTTACGTTGATTCCCATTACGATGCGTCTTCTTTCAATGAGTGTAAAAAATACATAAATTTCAGCCCGATAGTTTTTAAATCAATATACATAATAGGAAAAATACATTTTATTGAACCTAGGATGTCAACTCAACTCAATACTATTGATTATATAAAGTTTCTGTTCTACAAAGCCTTCTCTGTATTTTACAGCGTATTCATTACTTTGTTTTGAATGAACTTTGAATAAACAGAATTATTGCGTCATTAATTGTTTTAGAAATTGCCTTTGTGCCATACTTACGTACGTAGGTACTAATTGTTGCAAAGAATTTGATTGCTCTTTGTTTTTCAGGTGCTTTCATAGCTACACTCGTGCTTTGATCTTTAGCCGATTTCTACTTCATGGCAACGATAAAACAAAGAAAAGGTTTTTCTGTAAGTAAAATACAACGTGTTACAACTAAATAACGCAGTCTTCAGCCGACGAAACTGAAAAATATTTGTACCACAACTTTTCAAAATTCTCAAAAAATATAGGTATTTAGAAACTGCATATACGAATAGACTTGGCTAGCTGATCATCTATCATATATATATATATATATAGATTTTATATTATATAAAAATGAATCCCTATTTCCCTTGGTCACGGCAACGACGACGCTCAAACGGCTGGACCGATTTCGCTAATTCGTTTTTTGTAGTATTTGTTGATGTCAGGAGAAAGTTCCTATGAAAGAAAAAATTTGAAAGTTACGTTATGTAACTGTCAGTTGTTTGAAATTCAGTGGTCTGTCATCTGTCGCGTGAGCTACCTATTTTGTATAAAAAGTCAATTCTCTTGTTGAAGTTTTAGAAAAGGTTAAGTACGGAAGTGGTTCAGTTTCACGGATTTATCAATCACCTATTAAGTTTTGCGTTATCATATCACATTGTATATTCTTCATACAATAAAAAAAACAAGCGCTGAATCCTTCGATCACAGAACTGAATCTCATTATTTCAAGTGTGTTTCAAGTAACGTTTCTAATATTTTTTTAGCATGTTGTTATTCGACTCTGTATTTAAGCAGTATAAATGGCTGAGGTGAATTTGAAAGCTATCCTAAACTTTCTCCTCAAACCCGTTTGTAACTAAAGACTCCAGCTACGATCTAAACCGTGATCTAAACTTAGCGAAAGTACCTACAGTAATAGAAGTATGATTATAATTATAATTTGATGAGAAAGGATCGGGCAAAGCAGTACCATTGAACACTGCAACCGAAGAAGGCCTTATTGTAGTCATTCCCTCCTTTTCTTCTTCATCATGTGGGTTGTAAGGTCGACAGCCAACCTCACTAACCCTAGTGACAGTGTTATAGAGCCGCCAAAGGCCACTGACATGGCTCGTGTAACGACTAGACAGTAGCCGGGACCAACGGCTTATCGTGCCTTCCGAAGCACAGAATCATCTTTCTTTTCGAACAATCAGGTAATTCAGCCTGCAATGTCCTAAACAAACTGGGGAATGTCTCACAATGAGAATTTTGCTTGACAGTGTCCCCACCGAGAATCGAACCTGGAACCTCCGTGGCCACGGTGGCTATAAGCCTCTTCTTACATCTTTAAAGAAGCTGATGGTCGTCGATAAGGGGCTCAAAGCCTGGGCTTCCTGGATGGTAATTTTGGATCCTCTCAGCACCCGGCTTCTCTTAATGGCAAGGGCATCGCACTCACATAGGATAGGAGTAACAAATAAAATACGAAATTGTGTAATGCACGCATACAAAACAATCACAAACACAATGAAAGAAAGCATAGGATGTCTTTGAGCTATTTCTTCCAGGCAAAAGTTGGGTGGAAGCTCGCCGTGCCTGGAAAAGAAAAGTTATGCATCATTCCAAATGTTTACCCTGTGCGAAAGTCGAACCGGCGACCCTGAGCTTCTCAGGGAGGCATACTACCAAGTAGGCTACGGAAATGACAGAAAGAGAGTACACTAACATTTTGGTTCTAGACAGACGGACTACAACTTAACTGCAATCCGACTGCCAAATTGCAGTTGCATTTTTATGCAGTTGGCGCGATTGCAATGAAAGTGCATGTCTAATGCAACGTGCAGTTTGATAGCAGTTTTTTTCTTTATTAGGGAAATAAACAGTCGAAAGCTTATATTATAAGTATAGTATTTGTAGGTCAATCAATCAATCAATCAGCCTATTGCAGTCCACTGATGGACGTAGGCCTCCCCAAGGGTACGCCAAAGTGCACGATCACCCGCTTTCCTCATCCAGCCACCACCAGCGACCTTCTTCAGGTCATCAGTCCACCTGGCAGGGGGGCGACCCACAGTACCAGTTTCCCGAGACGCGTATTTGTGGGTACTTTTTAAAAATTTGTTTGTAGGTAGTTTGAGATTCGCCAGTTTGTAGCCGTCGATTACACTGTGCATATCGAGTTCCCGTGTATTATTTCCAAAATAGCCCAAAACAGGTCATTTTGGCGACGAGGATGGGATGTTAGCGCTGGGGCAGAAGCACAGTCGGAGTTTGAGGAGCAACAAGCAAGAAGAAACACTTTTGGTCAGAGAGGAAGCCCCTTTCCTGGTGGCGTCTACAACCAGTTCGGTCCACGAGAAACAAGAATGTTAATTATAAACATTAAATTATGATATAGTTCTAATAAATAGACCTAGAATTTCGTTGTTGACGGGCATTGGACATGCAGTTTCTTTGCAGTCGTGCCAACTGCATACAAACTGCATCGGAACTGCAATTTGGCAGTCGGGCTGCAGTTGTATAGCACTCCGTCTGTCTAGAGCCTTAGTACCAAAGTTAAACCTGAAAGACGCGCCTTGTACGTCTCATTAGGCTTCATTCACAACAAAGTGTCAAGCTTAGTCGAGAGAGGAAGCTTCGCACTTCGAAGCACTTCGCACACGAAAAGGTTGTAGAGTTGGGCGAAATGTGTATGACTCTTCATGAGTTATTTCAAACATTATTTTACCTTGTTTCGGAAATGCATAAGACAAATTCGATTAACTAAAATCAACAAAATTATAATGTTTAAATTTAATTAAATGAAATAAAGCAACACAGCATGGTTATTGTGAATATAAATAAGATTATCAAAATACTCTATCTATCTCTGCACTTTATTATACTTCAAGGATTCTCAGTCAGTCAAAAGACGTTCAAGGATTAGAGCATTAATATTTAAAGGAAAACCGAATAAATTTGACAAAATGGTTATTGGCAAAATATGTTGCTTGAAATTGTACTTATGCAAATTTCCTCGTGATGTTCTCCTTCTTCGCCATAAGAGCGTTATATATAGAAGTCTACTGTTACTGTTTGTTGCTACTGTTACGTGTTTTTTTTTTGACAGACCTAATCGCTATTTCTACCAGAGTGGTAATATAGTGGGCGCGGACTTGCGGGGGAGCAGAAGGCTCGTATCCCTTAGGAAATTTATGACAACGTATCTGGGGGGCTACCTGTTATGTCTACTCAATATAGTACAAGTATATCGCTATCATACCCAGATCCACCTTTGTAATAATAAGAATTAAAAATGATATTATTGTGAGTCGGGCGTTGCCAGGTTTTTTAAATATAAACTCCCTACACTTAACAGAATTGCTTTTCTCAATTACCCATTCATTTTTATTTATTATTCGTATGCGCTGTGGTTTTGTTTCGAAAATAGGGGCCTTCTCCGATGCGTTTTTCGCCCTGGCAACGTTCTGGGCCGGGGCCCCTGCCCGTCCGAGGGCGCCCCAGATACGACCACGCTGGCCCAGTGCGGGTTGGTCGACTTCACACACGACCTTTATCTATTTTTAATTTGCACAAAGATCTCCGTCAGGGATCTTTTTAGCATCATATTTTACAGAAATACGATCCTAATTTTAGGTAATTAATCCTTTGTCATTGATAGTGTTCTCTTGATCATTGATAGCAAACATGAAATCCTGTTAGTTGGAGCGAAATGAGCAACCGTGCCGATGACTGCAGGGATGTACTCAGAAATTGATTGAATTCGTGTTTATGAACATGAATGCTGCATACGCCTGAAAATAAATTCGAAGGTTGTGTGTGAAGTCAACCAATCCGGACGAGCAAGCGTGGTCGACTAAGGCCTGATCAAAGATCTAAGGTCAGCCGGATCCCCTCACGTACGTGTACGATCAGAAATAAGCAAAAGTTCAACAAACATTTCATCGGATAACTTATATTCCTCGCATTAAATAACGTTGTCTAGTTAATAAAAAATTATGGTATTTTGTAGATTATGTTGCTATTCCCCAGTACATCTCTGGCCGTCAAAGCAAATACCAACTCGGATGGCATGTAGGTTTATTGAAGTGGTAATTACATGTGGCTAACAGCTTGAAGCTCTGAGTGTCGGCTTACAAAGGACAAGGTAATATTGCAATTAAGTTATATCGTGTCAACAGTTTAGCCGTGTGGTGACGGCAGAGTAGAATACATTTGTCACCAACACCTACTCTTCCCGTGGGTGTCGTAAGAGGCGACTTAGGAACTACACATTGAACAGGGAACGGGCAGCAGCGCTCTCTGATGCAGTAACCTTTTAATCTGCGATCTCCAACCTGCCTGCCACGCGTGGAGATTATGGTAAAACCCTCCACTTAAGTGGAGGAGGCTCATAGTCCAGCAGTGGACTGTAACGGGCCGTTGATGTGTCAACAGTCGCCGTAGCCGACCGTTCGAATATTTGGCTCTTATAACGAAGGTTCCAGGTTCAATTCCCGGGGGAGACACTGTGGTCAATCAAAAATAATTTTGTGAGAATGTTTATAATTTTGTGGAAGCATTGCAGGCTTAACTACCTGATATGAAAAGCAAGATGATTCCGTACTTCAAAAGGAACGTTATGCCTTTGGCACTTCATCAATATCAACAGCTCATATACGTCCCCACCGAAGGGCTCGAGCCTACCCTGAATAAGGGCGATTAGGCCTTAGTCGACCACGCTGGCCCAGTGCGGGTTGGTTGCCTTCACGCACAACCTTTGAGTTTCTTCGCAGGAGTGTGCAGGTTTCATCACGATGTTTTCCTTCAACGTAAGAGCGTCGAATAAACGCACATATGAATTCGAAATTCGAAAACACATTGGTACGTGGTGGGCATCGAGCGAACCCGCGTCTCCCGGACGGGACGCAGCAGCCCTAGTCACTAGACCACCGACGCTCTCTACGGAAAATCGTAAATAAATAAATAAATAAAAATAAAATAATAATTTATTTGCAATGAAAATGGTACAAGTTTGCAGATGTTCGGCACAAGAAAGATAAACACATTCTCAGTCACATCAATGTAACATGCAAATTATAAAAATGTCGTAATAAAATTCACTACATCTTACCTCGAAAGTCAAAGCATAAAAATGTCAAACATAGGTAAAATTATTAAATGTCATGATAAAATCTCAGAATAGAAAAATTTAAAATGGAACAGAATAAAAATAAATGTTAATTCTACTATAAGGGTCAAAACATAAATGACCCATGTCAGAGGCTTACTGCAGTTCAGTAACTTTGACACCAGGGTTTGTGAAGTCGGTCACCACACGAAGAATGTTGTAGAGGTTAATAAAATAAAGTGTGGTAAATAACCAGGGCCCTTTCCTGTTTTATGACTGGCAACCTTTCTTGCTGGCAGTTTTATCTTTTATTTTAAATTAATTTTCAAATTTAGATTTCTTACGTTTCGATTTTGTCTTTTTTCTGCTAAATTCTTCACTTCATGTCCTGAACTCCGATAGTACATTTCTAAAGCTTTTCTACTATTCTCTACTTTTTTTTCCTTGACAGTCATATAATAATTCTTCTATTGATCTTAATTTGAAATGTATATTTTATCACATTACTAATTAACGTTATTGTATAGTTTGACAACGTCAAGCGAATCTGGCATCAAGACAAACCTACAATGGTTTAATGATGCTTTTATTTAAATTGTATGTATTTTTTGTATCATAAATAAATAAATAAAATAAATAAATCAAAAAATATATAAATACCTTTTTTCCTTCGGACTGTGCCCTGGTTATTGCCACATAACCCTCTACAACACTCTTCGTGTAGTGCCCAGCGGCTTCGTGGCGGCTGCTGGACCACAGGTATATAACAGAATTCAAACATACAATACATACATACATACACATATATAGGTATACATCCCTATTCCCAGAAATATTTAGAATAATTTTGCTTTTCGAATGCACTTAGTGCTGAAACGTATTTTCTACATACCTATAGGTTTCTCTTATAGTAATATTATAATAGCTTATAATAGCACTATCTAAGCTTTAAGAATAAGATCATCCCATAGTCTTTGACGGCCCTGTAGTCTAGTATGTAGTACGCCTGTACTTCATATGCAGGGTCGCGAGTTCGAATCCCGCCCAGGGCAAACATTCGTGTGATGAGCACTTGTGTTTGCCTTGTGTCTGGATGTTGTGTATCTATCTAGTATCTAAAGTATATCATGTATATGTATGTATTTAACTATTTAAGTAATGTATATACAGCATGAAATTTACATCGTTTTGTTCCCGCCGTGTAGTGATAGTACCCGTCAAACTCAACAACTTTTCACGAAAAAACAATTTTCTGTGACAAAATAATTTTTGGTCTCTCCATACAAAATGGGTCGGTCGGAAGTCTCACTTTGTAGGGCTCGAGCCTACCCTGATTTAGTTAGAGTGATTAGGCCTTAGTCGACCACGCTGGCTCAGTGCGGGTTGATCGACTTCACACACAACCTTTGAATTTCTTCGCAGGAGTAGGTATGCAGGTTTTATCTCGATGTTTTCCTTCACTGTAAGAAATAAACGTACATTATGAATTCGAATTTCGAAAACACATTGGTACGTGGTGGGGATCAAACCCTTCCCTCCCGGACAGGAGGCAGCGGCCCTAACCACTAAACCATCGACGCTCTGATTCTTGATACGTATAATTTAAAGAAAAATAAAGGACAACCATGTCTACTAATATTTTGATGGATAACCAAAATTCGCGTGACCATGAATACACAAACAACATTCATCTCATATCCCTTTCACTTCAGAGAAAACTGAAAAGGACAGGTAAATCTAATTTACCTTTAGTCCCTTATCTACCTTAATTACGAAGATTGCTTTCACTATTGGGTTACGCATGCACGTCTTCTGGAAAATAGACCCTTTTATTAGATTTTTTCTTTTAGGAGTGATGTATAGTATAGTTTATTTAATTGACACGATTTTATTATGCTAGCCGACTGCATAAAGTAACAAATTCTTATAAAGGCAATTGTACACACTTTTACAAAAAGGTTGGTATTCAAAAACCTTCAGATAAGTTCAATGTTATTGTTAGGAAAAAGTTGATGGTTAATAAAAAAATTGTTGTAAATTGTCGTAAACTTTCCATTGTATGTACTTTTTGCAAATAGTAATAAAATTATGAAATGATATATTCTTAATATATAATTTTTGGGTATAAACTGCCAACACCCTTTTTGGACACCCTACAATTTATGATCACGTAAATAATAGCCAACTCACCCACCTATTTAATTTTCATTGCTCGATATGACATCTCATTCATTTTATCATTCACTATAACAAACTTATTATTTATCCCTGTAAATTATGTAGATTTATTATTAATTAATTTCTAAGAGGTACGCCAACAACACAGTCATACAAAGTCATCAAAAATAATATTACTTTATAGGTCTAAAACTCTATGAATGCGTCAGTTATTACTTAGGCATACACACATCATACACAACATTCGATGAGAATTTTAACGCAAACACTAACAAAGTAAAATTAATGCAATATTAATAATGTTTTAAGAAAGGACAAAGGTAGGTATGTAAATATATACGAGTAAATAAATTATTATTAAACAGGAAATACTGTTTAATTATTATTTTATGTAGTTATAACCTTTCCATCAATACATCCAAGTACTCATGCTAATTTATAGCCGCCTACTGGCATAGGCCATTTAGCTTAATTTTAGAAAGTATATGTTTTACTAATTTTGAAATTTAATCCAAATCGCCGCCGTTATCAATTCATTGACCGAGCGAGCGCGAGGCGTCTCCCTTCCAGCTTGGCCAAAATTACTTTTGTATGTCCATCTGTCTGTTTGTTATCCTCTACAGGTCGCGTTTCTAAACCGATTCTCGTGAAATTTTGTGAGCAGGTTTGATAAATATATAGATTTTTATTTGTCGAGTAAATATTAAAAAACGGAGTTATGAGGGTTGAAAACGTAAAAAAAACAATAAATCAGCCATTTCGAAAAAATAAATACCTAGATATACGTCTTTAGCTCACACAGCCACTAGTACCTATAGGTAGGTAAATATTATATACACGGTAATAGTCACAATGCGCCGTGTGGTGACGGCAGAGTAGAATACATTTGTCACCAAACCCTACTTTTCCCGTGGGTGTCGTAAGAGGCGACTTAGGGACTACACATTGAACAGGGAACGGGCAGCAGCGCTCTCTGATACAGTAACCTTTTAATCTGCGATCTCCAACCCGCCTGCCAAGCGTGGAGATTATGACAAAACCCTCCACTTAAGTGAAGGAGGCTCATAGTCCAGCAGTGGACTGTAACGGGCCGTTGATGATGATGTTGATGAACAGTCGGAATGAACGTGGGTGTAGAGTAGACGAGGATGGACAAGCTAGCTTGACCACAGAATTAATATAGTACTGTAACGAGGCATTCGTCCTCTTCCCTGTTTTATGACTGGCAACCTTTCTTACTGGCATTCATTTTCAAATTTAGATTTCTTACGTTTCGATATTGTCTTTTTTCTGCCAAATTCTTCACTTCATGTCCTGATCTTCCGACAGTTAACTTATCCATGTTACTATTTCCTACGTTAGTTATTTAATATATAGTAACAATATATAAATAAATAAATTAATACCATCGGAGTGAGCCCTGGTTTTTGTCACGCTTTATTTTCACCCTCTACAACACTCTTCGTGTGGTGCTCGGCAGCTCCGACAGTACGCTTGAAGTAAAGAAGGAAATAGTTAGAAAGGGATGAAATAGGTAACTGTTTTATAATTATTTTCCCGCGGGAAAAATCGCTCGGAACTCGATATAACGGAATAAATCAAATCAACGCAGGTTAGTTAGTTGACCTTACATACATAAGTATTAAGTACATACAAATACAACCCAATTGATGTAGAAGAAGTACGCAGGTGAACAGCAAAAATGACTATAAATAAATAAATATGTGGGGACATCTTCACACACGGCCATCTGATCCTAAACTAAGCAGAGCTTGTACTATGTGTACCAGACAGCTGATATACAGTATAGATAAACAACAACCAGACACAAGGCAAACACAAGTGCTCATCACACAAATGTTTGCCGTGGGCGGGATTCGAACCCGCGACCCTGTGCGTCGGAGGCAGATACACTACCACCTTGGCTACGGAGCCGTCAAAATGTACGTACACTCAGTTTAATTTTATAATAAGTGCCTAGGTGTATAAAGTAGATCGTTTTGAACCTTGGGACCCTGTGACATTTGACTACATCAAAGCTATCGGGTACGTCTATAAAAATAAACGTATTTTTATCTCCGGCCATGTTTAGCACCATAATTAGCACGGTCCACGCTAGAATGATTCTTACCCTTAATTAAAGGCTTACGTAAACCCGGTGATCAGAGCTATCTCTCCAAAGTTCAAGTTCTTTATATTTGTCCATTGTCACTGGCCTTTGGCATTTATTATTTAAATTTGCAACTATTGCAGATATAACAAGGAATTATTTTTGAAGTATCTTAACAACGATTACATGCTTTCTTGTAGCAATGATTTATGCAATTTCTAAGAAATTTTTATCCGTAAATCTTAATTCTTTTATTGGCGAAGTCTTTACCCGTTTTTTTTTATGTATGTGTAAAGTCAATGGCCGACCTCAGTAACCCTGGTTTCAGAATCATTGAGCCACTAAAGACCTCTGACATGGCACTCTATAACGACTATTTCAAAGACTTAACGTGTTTTGGAACTAACGTAATCCACTGTGGCCCCTCAAAGGGCACGCACATGTCTTCCGAAGCAAGGAATCAGTTTAATATTAGACAATCCTTCAGCCACTAATGTTCATATAGGGAATATGCATTGTTTTCGTAAGAGTGACAGATATATAGGTATTTGGTTCAATCAATCAATCAATCAGCCTATTGCAGTCCACTGCTGGACGTAGGCCTCCCCAAGGGCACGCCAAAGCGCATGATCATCCGCTTTGCCACCACCAGCGACCTTCCTCAGGTCATCAGTCCACCTGGCAGGGGGACGCCCCACTACGTTTCCCGAGACGTGGTCTCCATTCGAGAACCCGTCCGCTCCAACGCTCATCGGTTCTGCGACAGACGTGGCCAGCCCACTGCCACTTCAACTTGCTACATTTCTGGACAATATCCACCTTGGTCCTCTGCCAGATGATTTCGTTTCGGATTTTATACCGTAGCGAAATACCAAGCATAGATCTTTCCATAGCTCGCCGAGTGACATGTAGCCGGTGGGCCAGCTTCACCGTCATGTTCCACGTCTCGGCTCCGTATGTCAAAATGGGTAGGACACACTGGTTGTAAACCTTGCTTTCAGGCATTGCGGTAGCGGCGCGGCGACGAGAAGATATGACGCAGTTTCCCGAATGCTGTCCAGCCCAACTGTACTCTTCTTGCGATTTCACGCTCAAAGTTGTCTCTACCCAACTGCATTATCTGCCCGAGTATTTGGTTAATAATGTGTAATAATGCCGCTGCGCCGCGCCGCCGCCGCATTATTACACGGCGTCCGGATTGGGGGTAGTCGAAAAGAAACGCCAGTAAACTGGATCGCTTCCTCGGTCCGCTGTACCGCACTACACACCGTAGAGGTACTATTTGCACTGCCACTGCTGCCGTTTCTCTTCCTTTTTTCCACTTGAGGCTTCCGAACTGTTTACTGTACTGTGAATTACTGGAACCACTGCTTATAACACACTATGAGAGCAGCGGGCA
This sequence comes from Carpatolechia fugitivella, assembly GCA_951230895.1. Classification (NCBI taxonomy): domain Eukaryota; kingdom Metazoa; phylum Arthropoda; class Insecta; order Lepidoptera; family Gelechiidae; genus Carpatolechia; species Carpatolechia fugitivella. Next base: position 15,926,835 of record OX579651.1, read on the forward strand.
GTGCACCGTATTTATACTCCTACCCGAGGTGAAGGCGGAGTGAGCGGGGCGAGGGACCGATGTTTGTTTATTAAATAATAGTTGTTTACATCGAATAACAATGGGTTTGTTTACCTATAATTTTCTCCAAATATCTAGTTAATACTTCGACTAATGTAAACAACATCGAATAACAAAACATCGGCTCTATTTTTGTACTCGACTAAAACTGTAAGTTATTAAATAACCTATAAAATACTATTCTAGCAGGAAAAACTAATCTGTTATACAAAAATGCCCTACTATCTACTATAATACTGCGGGTTTAAATCAACAAACTTAATCTATAAAATATATATAAGGCTAAGTCCTATGCTAGAATAAAGTTAATTAAGGCCGTCTCTTACAGATGTGATGTGATGTGATAATATACGAATTTCTATATATTTCGCGCACAACCTTTGTAATTCTTGGCAGGCTATTATTATGCCGGTTCCTCACGATGTTTTCCTTCGCCGTAACAGCATCGAACCAACTTACAAATCATATTCGAAATTCGAAAATACATTGTACGTAGTGGGGTTTGTACTATTTCATAGCAACCACGTAGAAATACACCCAATGTTTACGTTCGTAGCTACATTACTTGTTCCGTTAGACAATAACAATTCAATAAATAAACAAACAATTAGCAATTTGGCTGCAATTTTAGTGTAACAACCACGAAAATCTTAAAACATTAAAGTGCTGGAATAACTTCTATTGTTTAATTTTGTTTGCATGCATAAGACATTATAATTCTATTAGTATGCGTGTGTGTACATTTATATATAAATAAAATATACACAACATGTATATATATTCCATGCACCCCACGTTTTTCGTTTTAAGTACTACAAGAGTACTACACCAATAAAAATCTCAATAAAAATGATTTTATACTTTTTAGTGCGTTAAAACGTGTTGTTAAAAAATATTTTTTACTTGATAATTTCTATCTTATATAGAAAGATTATAGATAGATATCTAATCTATCTTATATTATTGTTCCGTTAGGTAATGTAGGGCAATTAAATAATTTTCTTAAACACACTATATAAAAATAAATTCGTTACAAATATAAGAAAAGGTTAAACAGTAGGTATAATCCTCTAAAATAAATACTAAATAAATAATATAAAACTATAAAATAAATATTAGCGACTTTACCCGCGTGTTATTCAGATTATTTCAGATTTTCACATATGGAAATGAATTATTTTCAGTCGGAAAAACTTTTCGACTAGATTTCGAATTGAGATGCTTTGTAAAACATCTAAACATAGGTAGAATAATTATAACATTTGCTTTTAAATTTATGTTTTTTTTTTTGCGGGCCTTTGTCTTTGTTATTGTTTGAAGCCTTTGCTTTATCGTCCTAATTCAACGCAGGCTTAAGCCCCTCGATGAGGTTATGCTGTTGATGAACTGCTTGCAAACAGCTTTACAACGGCAAAAAGTTAGCAGTCGGCAAAAAGTTCTAATGATTTAAAGTTGTGATGCAGCCATGGTGCCGTTTAAATACAGTCGATTCAATTGCGTCATATAATCATAACATTAGAGTACAATTATCTGTTCAGCTGTCTGGTACCCATAGTACAAGCTCTGCTTAGTTTGGGATCAGATGGCCGTGTGTGAAGATGTCCTCACATTTTTTTTAAATTGAGTTTTTAGTTACATAACCGTTCAATAGTTACAGTAATAACTTCACTCATCTTTCAGATGCTAATTACCGGTCATAGCTTTACAGTCGTTGTTATATGAGCCATGTCAGCGGTCTTTGGTGGCCCTAAAACACCAGATCCAGGCGGTCGTTTCACGAAGCTATAAGTTACAAATTACAAGTACAATTCGACGTACATTGCGTAGACGAGATAATAAAACGATAAGGGCTTACAGTTTAGGCGAATTGGCTACGCAATGTATACCAAATTGTAACTTGTTACTAGTAAATTGTTGCTTCGTGCAGACATCGTGAAATTGGTTGTGGTTGTGGAACTTACAACTCCCACAGTGAAGAAAGTTTCTTTGCTGAACTCATTTACTGTCTGAATGAATCTGAAGTGTGACTTAAACACAGGAATGTGTCACGAGATGTAGAAAGTCCTCTTTCCTGTTTTATGGCTGGCAACCTTTCTTGCTGGCAGTTTTACCTTTCATTTTAAATTCATTTTCAAATTTAGATTTCTTTCGTTTCGATTTTGTCTTTTTTCTGCTAAATTTCTCACTTCATATCCTGATCTCCGATAGTAATACCTTTTCTACCATTCTTTACTTTCTGTCAGTGACTGTAATTTATCATATTAATATATAAATACCTTTTCGGACTGAACCCTGGTTTCTTTTGCCACGTTCTAAATTTAAAACCTCTATAACATTCTTCGTGTGGCGCTCAGCGGCTCCGTGGCGGCTGCTGGTCCACAGTGTAATGGGCCTTTTACGTATTCTATAACATCTGCACCATCATAAACATAATTACGAGTATTACAACAAGCAAATAAAATATTTATTTATCTGTGCAACATGTTACATAGGTTTGAAAAGGGTTTGGATATTTTGCGTCACAGCACAATGACGTCATGCATGTTTTTTTAATTGTGTTCTCGACAGACAGACACATAGTTTTTCTGGCGTTGACAGGATATCACTCGCTTTTTTTACCCATGTTTGTGGTTGGGTAAACAAGCAACAGAAATTGGGAAAATGGTTTTGGATTTTCTTGCTTGTTTCATTCAATTATTTTGAGTGCTTGGTAGTCGGATTCCTATTGGAGTCATATCACGTGCGTCTATACTTTGAAATATCTTAATAATAATATAGCTGACCCTTTTCGTAATTTTGAATCATTGTGGATATGTCGTAGGCATATTGTGAAAGTCGTGATATTATAATTACACTGGTGAAATTACAATTGCACGGGAAATTGTCAATTGGCTCCATTTCTTACAATTTAACGGCCTATTCTTAGTGCCATTATAATTTCACTGAGCCACTACAGTAAAATTATAATAACACTAGGTATATTATAAGTGAAGTTGGAGATGGGGTACATCGAGTGTTCTAATTGGTCAATTCTTTTTCATCCGCCATTTGCAATTGGAAAACGGACCAATCAGTGGTCGCCTCATAATTTAACGACCAATTAAATTGTCTAAATGTCTTGTCTTTCTATTGTCTTTTAATTGTCTTGTCGTGATATTATTATCACGACTTTCACAATATACCTGCGACATATATATATAGCACCGTACGTTCTATCTTAACAGCAAGACCGAAAACAAAACACTTTTAGAAAAATTGATATTTTAAAGTAAATTAATATTATAAGTAATTTGATATGACTCCACTTCACGTTTTTTGTTGAACACGTACCTAATGATTGAAATAATACGTTCTTAGCTTTTTTTAATTAAATGGCAATAGCTTTATCTCGGTGACTGTTATTAAAAATACTCCGCCTTAACATGTTACAACATGCATGCAACATGGGGTTATGCGGAAATACCGCCCATAGTCGCTAGTGTCCGCTACCAAATATTTCAGAAGCGCGTCGCGTCGCCTCGGCGAAGCGATCGTCTTTTGGTTCCCCTGAGGTCGCTACTTTGTCGATCAAACTGATGCTATTATTTTTTTCACAGTTATAGCATCACTTCTACTGACCACGACGCCATAAATGTGAAAAAATATGCTAACAGTGCTTTGAGTACAATTTTAAAATTCATTATAATAATTCATATATACGGTGCAAGTTTATTTAAAATAGCAGCAATAGAAGCTGTCTCTCTTCTTTTTCATTGGTTATAAAAATAAAAAGAGCTGAATTTTCCGTGAACAGTATAAAGCACTTACACCACTATTTGTCTGACAATAAGGTAGATATCAAGTCTCTTTTACGTTTCTAACACCAGAAGCCACTTAAAAAGTCGATTCTGTATTTTATGACACGATTTTGCTTAGGGGTAGGCTAGGCAGGCTATGGAAAGATCTATGCTTGGTTTTTCGCTATGGGATAAAATCCAAAACGAAATTATCCGGCAGAGGATCAAGGTTGTTGATATCGTCCAGAAGTGTAGCAAGCTGAAGTGGCAATGGGCTGGCCACGTCTGTCGCAGAACCGATGAGCGTTGGAGCAGACGGGTTTTCGAATGGAGACCACGTCTCGGGAAACGTAGTGGGGCGTCCCCCTGCCAGGTGGACTGATGACCTGAGGAAGGTCGCTGGTGGTGGCTGGATGAAGAAAGCGGATGATCGTGCGCTTATTAGTACCTACAAGAAATCAACATTTCGCACATGTTAAGACTAACTTTTTGGGTAGAAAGAATTGTATTTTATATATATAATTTTTGAAAAACATCACTGTCTTGAGAAAATATCCTATCCTTCGAGTTAAATAAATAGCCTTCTCCTGACATTTTTCGCCATTGTCCAAAATATCTTATATCTATACGGTTATTATAAAGTACAGCAAGTGCTTTAACTTTGTTATTTTTTTTTTATCTCGTACAAGATAAAATTAAAACCGTTAAAACAGTTTTCCCAATTCGGCGTGCATCATTAAAACGTGAATGAATATTAAATATCGAACTTTGCTTCGAAAATTTAAATTGGGCATCCATGAATTGTGTATATGTGATTTACTAGTACGTTACCATGCCTAAACTCAGAGGGATGAACTCTTTGTTTAACGTTTTAAAATCATTGATTCATCCTCATCAACAGCTCATATGTCCCGACCGAGGGGCTCGAGTTTACCCTGAATAGGGCGATCAGGCGTTAGTCGTCCACGCTGGCCCAGTGCGAGTTGGTCGACTTCACACACAACCTTTTAATTTCTTCGCAGGATTGTCCAAGTTTCCTCACGATGATGTTTTCCTTCACCGTAAGAGTGTCGAATAAACGTATGAATTCGAAATTCGAAAACACGTCACGTGGTGGGGATCGAACCCGCATCTCCAGGGGAAGCAGCGACCTTAGCCACTGTATTGGAGTTAACCATACGCAATTTGAATAATGCAACATTTAAACGCTAGTACAGACGTTCTTAAACAAATTGATGCATCATTAATACTTTTGACAGATAACCTCAAATTGCGCGTGTTTTATATAAATACAGACGGCCTTCAAGACGAGTCACAGTAAGATATCGTGTAAGAGTAGCAGAACTTAACTCCAAGTGTTTCCAGCATAGCTTTCTTTTATTTATAAAAATCAACTATAATACAGCCACTATACCACAGACGCTCTTCACGTCCATGAATTGTGTATGCGGTTATTTATTAAATCATTCACTAGTTCGATTTACTATGCGTAAACCCAACGGGATGAAGCCGCTTCGTTTAACATTTAAATCATTGATTAATAGTGTGGAATATTCGATATTCTCGCATGGACGGACGAGCATGATAACCGTCGTTTAACTTATTGATTTCAATTATTAAATTAATTTCTTCTTTTACATAACAAACATGATTTTAGTTTTCTGTAGAGGAAACCGACTTTTTAACGCAAGCATAAGTACTCTTTTTTCAAATATAATATTTTTCTAAGTTTAACATTAAATTATGTTTCAGTAGATAAAATAAAAGTTTCATTTCTTTTGCGTCTACTGCGTTCATTTTGGGATTTTGCGGCAAAAAGGTAATGCGGAAAGGATTCCAGTACATACAATCCGATATTTTTTTGTTACCCCCTTAAATGCATGCAACATATATTATTTATTAATATATTTTTTATTAGCTTTGGTGATCTTCTGTAGTACAAAAAAAAACGAACATTTTGTATTTATTTTTAAACTTTTTCTTATATTTTTTACGTACCAAGTATTATTAAAAAGCATAAAAATCATGCATTTAAGGGTTAAAAAATCAAAATGATGAACAAACTCGACAACCATATCTCGTTGTTTACCTTCATTATATCAACAGCTCATATACGTCCCCACCGAGGGACTCGAGCCTACCCTAAATTAGGGCGATTAGGTCTTAGTTGACCACGCTGGCCCAGTGCGGATTGGTCGACTTTTGAATTTCTTCGCAGGAGTGTGCAGGTTTCATCACGATATTTTCCTTCACCGTAAGAGCGTCGAATAAACGCACATTATGAATTCGAAATTCGAAAACACATTGGTACGTGGTGGGGATCGAACCCGCGTCTCCCGGACGGGAGATATAGCACAAGTTTACCTTCATTGCAAACAAACAAACATCTAATCATCCAACCACCTCGGTGGTGGTTATCAAATGGTATTGTGGTGACACGTCCTCGTTTTAATTAGGTTATTGTACAAAAATACATTTCTTATTAACGTACTTCAAAGAATATTTTAATGTTATTTTATATTATTAATATAAGCCACTAACGAGAAGCCCTGAGCAGCTTCAATGAAAACAGAGATGAGTCTCATCTCGTAGTATCTCATAATACTAAGAAATCTTCTTTTAATTTCTAGCGAGTGTTTTGTTTTTATATGGTTTCAAAAATCATTTGGAAGGTAACCTCTAACGTGCGTATGTATAAGTATGTTAAATCTAAATATATATAACAAAGTTTGGTTAGTTACACGATTCTAATCTCAAATTTTTATGATCTGTGATTTGCCGAATTTGTCTCCGCCCCGAATAGCAGAATAACTTAAAACATCGGACAAAATCCACAAAAGATAACATTTGAGGCGGTACAAAGTCTACCAGTTATGTTTAAAACTATAAGCTTTGAATAACGGTTCACTATTATGAATACATAATAAAAATATTTAAAAAAACATGTATTTTTAATGAAAATTCATGTTTTTTTTTTTATTATATTTGGTTAAATTTTTACACAATAACAGTTAATAAATAAACACAAAGGTAGAAATAAAAACGGCTCGACATGAAACCACCACCACGCGAGTAAAGTTTTAATTAATTTAAAAATATAAAAATTGTTCTGCATTAAATAAATACCATATCTGGGTATGGTCGGGGGCATTGCAGACGGTGGTTATTATACAAAATTATGCATGTTCCTTTTAACCCCTCAAGCGTAACTCCTCATTCAAGGCTGAGGTCGGCAGGTGGTGCTTGGTATACGTAACTAAGTGGGGTTAGTTGAGAAAAAAATCCCGGCCAAGTGCGAGTCAAAATATTAGTTTTTTAACTGATTTATAATTTTATTCTGATTTTTAAATTTATTATATTTAGAATTAAATTTGTAAAATATATCTTTTTATTAACTATATAAATAAGAACTTTCTGACTTTCAGTTTTTTTGCCTTTACTTGTGCTATAAGAGCTTACTTCTTGGCAGTTTTATGATCCTAAGAAACTAATTTGACACGTTTGTCTACGGATTAAAATGCGACTATACCTATACCTATACAAACACGAATCAAAGATACCTAATGGAATGTCAGGGAAACAAACTGCTTCAGATATACAAGTATATAATTGAAAATCTGACATTGAACGAACCTATAATATACCAATGCAGAGCAGACACGAAAATAAGTTACAGTATGAAAAAGTGTAGCTTCTTCTCTTTCTAATGTAATCTTTATTTTGTGACGATCGTTTATTTGTTATCAGGCCTTCGTTATGACGTGTAAACAAAAAAAGAAAAAATAGAATATGTTGTACTTTTGACCAATCCCTATAATGAAAACTAAAATAATCCTTGCTATGTAAAAAATAATTTAACCAACTGGTTTAATGAACTACAAATACAGCAAACACAGTGGAATGCTTCCATAAAAGACCAAGCACACATGATACACATGAGTTTACACTAAATCGCGATGTTCAACAAGCGCTCGACGCTGCCCGACGCACGATCCGAATGTCTGTGTACGGAATTAATTAACATTGTTAAGGCCTCTACTGATTGCGCCGACACGAACAACACGTCTCGCCGACACATAATTAGTCACTTTCTATCTTCAATAGGAATAGTAAGTGATCGATTTGTAATCGATAACTGACCCCCGCCGTCAGAATTATTGACCCAGTGAATAATGTCTCACGAAAGTTTAATGTTTTGTGATATGGCTCATGCATTAATGTTGACTGTTCCGGTAATATTTTTGTTCTAAAGGTACTTCCAAAAGACGGAATTATCTTACTTTTCAACATGTCCTTGCATTATAATGGTGTCGATTCGGCCTACGCCCAACTAAACTAAACTTAAATTAGTCCTGTTTCTTTCTATCATTTTTAATTGAAAAGGGACCGAAGATCATCGGTTTTGTTTTTGTGTATGACTTCACGACTAACTGTCAACTTTAGTTTTGTTTTAGTGCCTACCTAACAACATGACGACTAAAAAGCCATTAAAATTGACAGTTAGTCGTGAAGTCAAAGACAAAACCAAAACCGATGATCTTCGGTCCCTTTTCAATTAAAAATGATAGAAAGTCACAGGACTAATTTTTAGTTTAGTTTAGTTGGGCGTATGCCGAATCGACACCAATGTCAACCAAATCAAATCAAATAAGTCAAAACCGTGGACAATCTCGCAAAGTACCTATTTTTTTACTTTTTTATGGCAACAAGAATCAGTAGTGACCTTTATGTTGACAACAGGTTCACGTGGCTTTTCCAATGTTCCCGGATAAGCGATTTCTCAACAATGTTGGCTATCAATTTTGCAGGATTATTTTAATTGGATAATCCTAAAAGCGATGGTGATGAATCTCTTTTCAATAACGAAAATATTTCGTCAGAATCCTTTTTAATTGATTTGTTCGGGAAAGCATATTTATTTTACTGAGGTTTAATATCAGAAAACAACAGTATTACATTGCATGTCATTTACATGCAATGGCAATGTAAGCTATCAATAAAAAACTATCTTGTTTTCACTATGGAACACACACAGTGTCATAAATAATAAACTGCAGTAACTAGGTGGCCTCAACATAATAAATTATGATAGATAAGTATCCACACCGATAAATTGATGCTAAAACTCAATCAATCTGTCAATCCATCAACTTCGCTCCAAACCATTGCCGCCGGGTCATTTGTGTATACGACCAAGAATATAGCACCAAAAGCCTTCCCTTGTCAAAGTCTTACTAAAACCCTCACGCTCCCTCTGAGGTCAAGGTCGGTAAGTGGCCGGCGTGCGCAGGGTTAACGCCTTGTAGAAGGAAATAGAACTCTTGTGAATCACAAAAGTTCCAAGATTACGAGCAACCAGTTGTTTAACACCTTTTTTGCGAACATCTTTTTGAGCTACGTTGAACTTAGGATATTTAGTTATAATGTCTTATGAGTTTTATATTTCTATTGTTTTCTATAATTACTCGTATTTGATATATCGTAACAGACGTAATCTTTAAGAAAAATTATCTATTATTACACTTAAATAAGTTTTAAAATCTTCGGAATTATATAGGTTGTTTTAGTGTTGTTTATAATATATTACGCTTTCTTTCGTTAAGTGTTTTGCAAATGGAAATGCTGTTTGAGTTTGATTTTTAACTCGGAGATTTTTAACGACAGGTAGGTATTAATAATAAAATTACATTTCTGTAAAATATTTACGGTGCCTATTACTGTAAATAAAGTTTTCACCCTACCAGAATTTGTATATATTTGCTTACCATAATAGCTAAAGATGCAAGATTAATCCAAAAGTAAGTACCTACAAAACATCTGCTGTGACTTTTGTAGAAGAATACCATAATAATAAAATACAGCCATTACAAATAAATTCAAATCCTTATACGTTATTTAAATTAAGTGTTTTAAAATGGTAATAGATTTAAATTTTATGATGTCAAACAGATAGATGAGTCTCAGACTGTTGCTAGCAGATGAATCCATTTAATGTTGATACTGATTTAATAATTACCAAATTGAGATGCTTTGATATATCGATATTTGATTAAATACCGAATACGCTTATTAAACTTGCTTTCGAACACCAAACATTAATAATAATGAGTAAAATTAATTCTCTTTTTGATTAACGAGATGAAATTTGCATTAATTGAAATATTTACATACGTCAACATAAGTCACACATGGTTTACAGACGATGTGTAAACATATGGTGTGATCAGCTGTGCTACCGTTTATAAGTACATGACCAGGCTCATGGGCAAGCTCATGGTAATGTGATTAGGTAACTACTAAAAATAAATTATTGATCAATTTCATAGGCCTCGTGAAATGACATAATCATGAGTTGAAATATTTGTTTATGAATATGATGGAACGGTTAATACACCTGTAGTATCAAAAGAAATTAAGACTAATAAGGAAGATTTATGAAGTAAGATAATACTATGACAATGTGATGTGAAGGAAGCGTAAGGTATCAAGAATGAAAGAAAATGTTATTAATAATGTATCAGAACAGAATTGCTGTGAGTGGATTTCTCTACTGGTCTTGCAATAAATAAATAAACCGGATACTCCGGAATGAAAACTAGATCCAAACACAATGACTGATCAAAATATGCAAAACTGCAAATAGCAAGAAACGATAATGCAAATAGAAGAAATAAGACAGAACTCTGTCCCTATTTGTCATTAAAACAGTCGATTGCGATATAGTTTACATTTTCATATTATAAACTATATCAATCAGAACGATCAACTGGTCATAAAATTGATTACAAACTGAAGTGTTGCTATCGTTATGGCTGATAAACATTGAAGTACTTTGATCAAAGTGTAATTAATGCAATTTATGATAACGTGCCCTGCAAAAGCAGTACAAGCAAAATGTTGAGATAGAATACAAAACAGTCCAGTGCCGGTTACTATAAATTCTACACTAAAGTAGGCAAGCAGTTTAGTTGATAAACACAATCTATTGTTACTGCACTTCAATATAGTTCAAGCGAGTAATTGTCTTCAATAGGCTGCAAGGATAATAATATCCGAGAGACTGACGTGTTTTCTCTTCGGATACGATCTCGTTTGAGTCGAAATCTGTGAGCCAATTTCTTGGTCCGTTACTTTTCTCGGCGCCTCGTTGAATCGAAGAGAAACTGTGCGAACGGATTCTTTCGGCAGAGTTTGTTAAGAGTTTCCCCAATTGGTATAAATAAATGAGTATCAGCTAAAAATCGTCAGTATTAAGACCACTTACCGTCTCAGAAAAGGCACTCTTGGGCCTTCTAGTCGGCGTCCCATTCATGTTTCACACTTCTTTGCACCAAACAAAACAAAACTAGTCAAACTGCACCAAACTTCACACAGGGATTTGTGAACTTCGCGAATTTGAGTTTGTTTTAGTTGTTTAAGTTTAATGGGAACATTGGAGAGGTGAGTTTAATTGTATCGATGAAGTCATAAGTTGATAAGTTATCGAGAGAAACTTGTGGCGCGTGGCGCGCGGGGCCTGATCGACGGCAGGTTTGTGACTGTGGCGAAGTCGCCGCCGTCGCCGCCGCCGCCGCCGCCGCGTTCTCTCGTCGCGTCTCGCCGGCCGCCGCACCGCCGCCGCCGCCGCCGCCGCCGCCACCGCCGCCAGTCTAGCGGGCATGCGTGCCTGCATTTTTTACGGTGGTGGCGGACAATAGGCTAACATTTTGGAGGTTATGTTTTGAATGCACGCTCCACTCCAAAAGAACGATGATCGCCAGATTCGACGCGGATGTTTTGTGTGCCTTGGGTTTGGGTCGCTCTGTGATCTTCGACTGTGGCGGCATCTTCTTAGTTAGAAGTATCAGATTGCCGTATAAAAACTGCTGTACAGTTAGAGTCTTCGAAGTTTTTTGATTCGTTGTGAACTGCTCCGCTTCTTGTTGAAATGTTTTTGGCTATAACAGTAATCGTCCAGTTTCTCTACATTTCGTGTAGTTTAAGTTAACCCATTATTGATGAGTCAATAAAATATGTACCTATACCTAAACGATCATTTTCTTTGATAATAGTTCGTGCGTGATCAGTTCATAAATTACATTGCTCTTGTATCTTATCAGTGCCTATAAAGAGTTATAGACTTGTTAAGAGATTTCATTGCCGCACAATGTTTACTTACTACAGCTGAAGCACACACATGATTCATTGAGGGCAGTGGTGGCCAACCTTTTGTCTGTTTTTGTGGTTCGTGACGTTTTTTACTCCGCATTACCCTTGTCCCCTTGGTTAATTGGATGGGTATTTATGGTATGCCATAGTAATGATAGATACCGACTTAATGCGTACTAAATAATGGTCCAATAGAATTCTATTTTTGATACCTCAAGTTTATTTTTACGGAGATAATTATAATAAAAGAAATAATACAATTATGTAGTTATTTTGCACTCTGACAGGTGGCAGTTTATTTTGTTTTCTTTTACAACATCTACCATACTAAAATTTGTGGATTTGCTTACTGTATCTGCTAATATATTCTATCTTTAAACATTTCCGACATGTACCTATTGATTTCTAGACCTCCTGGTTAATAAAGTTTTTGTAAGCATCTTTGTCCTATTTAACAAAGAACAAATCACCTGAAGAATTAGATTATAATCCGTCTGATGGATTATAAATAAAAATTGGTAAATTATCATAAAAATGTTTACCACAACTGGCTAAGGAGTTGTTTACAATCTATATTTAGTTGTTCGGTGCGAGCCTGAGTTGCGCCCGCGCCAGTGACGTCACTGCGTAGACGCGCGCTTATCTCTTGTCTCGCGCACACGCATATGGTGAACAAGGGTTGGACTGGCTCGCTTGCGGAAAAAAGTTATGCAAAGTCTTGAAGTTCTGAATAACTTATTAAAATGTAGTCTCTATTATATCCCTCTTCTGAGCAAAAGCCTTGAGCCTTCTCTTGTTTTATAAAATACCTTATAACTAGTGGTCGCGAGTATATAATATTTTTGGCTGATTTATGTTTTTTTAATTGTTTTCAACACCCATAACTCCGTAATTTTAAAAATTTCCAAAAACTGGCTCAACAACAAAATTCGATTAGCGCTCATAACTTCAATTGTTGCACTACAACTTTTTGGTCTGTTTGTTTGGAAACTGCAATGCCGTAGATAGGTAGGATTTCTCTTTATAAACTTTTATTTAACTTGCAACTAAATTTTCAACCAACTCCTCTTCACTTACGTACGACTTAGAATGTTTGCATGCTCGTTCAGTTCTGATGACAATATACCAAAATTGTAAAATGACCTGATGATGCAGCCAGAAATGTCTCCTTATGAGGGAACTCTTCAACGGTTAGTAGCATGGACTCACGACTTCGCATATTCATTTAATTTTGAGAGGTAAACATGATTCTTATCATGAACTGGTGCTGCATATGGTCATCAGGGACTCATGAGGACTCCTCAACTGCTAGTAAACACGAAACTTTGAATTTAGGGTACTCTGCTTACAACAAGTATACTCCTCAGCAGTTTAAAACATTTTTAATTTAAACTTATTTTTGGTTAATACGAATCGGGAAATCAGCCATTTACGAATAGCCTATGTGCGCTTATGACTAGTACTTCATCGAGAACTTCATTATTTAGGAATTTCATTTAATGTAGCTAAATTTAATATAATTATAATACAATGATGTCATCACAGATTTTCCTCAAACTAACAGTAGTGAGTATTGAATCAAAGCAAATACCCACGTATTTAATTACAGATTTTGTTATGTTAATACTGAGTTCCAATAGGTTTTACTTTAAATATTGGATATAGCCGGGTTTGGTTTTAATCCCGATTTTCTGTTTTTGATTTTGTCAAGCGAAAATCTCTTTGTGAGACTTTCTCCGGTTTGGTTGGGACATTGCAGACAGAATCATTTGCTTGTTTCAAAAGAAAGATTTCTGTGCTTCGGACGGCACATTAAGTCGTAGATCCCGGCCGCTATTTACGGTAGTAGAAGTTACACGAGCCATGTCAGTGGCCTTGGGAGGCTCTATAACACAATCGCCTCCTGATTTGTGAGGTCGGTTGTCAACCTTACAACCATCATCTTTTATTAAAGATAAAAGATAAAAATGTCTTTATTCGAAGTAAGATTTAACAAAATCATTTTTCGACGTCAATGCTAGCTAGTCAAAGAAAAAGAAATTTGTTCCTGGTTGGCACGTTCACTACAAGTGTACGCCTTTTGTGGAGAAGAACGTCCAGAAGAAACTCCAATAACAATCATCAGAGGGGCTCGAGTCTCCCTTGAATAAGCGGGATCAGCCCTTCATAGATCACGCTGTCCCAATACGGCTTTTCGATTTCACACACGATCTTTGAATTTATTTGCAGGAGTGTGCAGGTTTCCTCTCAATATTTTCCTTAGTGCGACTGATAAACGTACACGTCATGAATTCGAAATTCGAAAGCAGCGCCCCTTATCCACTACACTACCGATGCTCTAGAAGGATAAGATCAATCAATCAAACAGCCTATTGCAGTCCACTGCTGGACTGCTGCCTCCCCAAGGGTATGTCAAAGCGCAAGATCACCCGCTTTCCTCATCCAGCCACCACCAGCGACCTTTCTCAGGTCATCAGTCCACCTGGCAGGGGGGCGTCCCACACTACGCTTCCCGAGACGACTGTAACGAGGCATTCATCCTCTTTCCTGTTTTATGACTGGCAACCTTTCTTGCTGGCAGTTTTTTCTTTCATTTTAAATTCATTTTCAAATTTAGATTTCTCACTTCATGTCCTGATCTCCGATAGAAAATTTCTAAAGCTTATCTACTATTTTTTACTATTTTTCTATGTTAGTTTCCATATATAATATATAAATATATAAATACCTTTTTCCTTCGGACTGAGCCCTGGATATTGCCACATATTATCAACCCTCTACAACACTCTTCATGTGGTGCTCAGCAACTCGAATAATTCATTTCTAAACGAAGGAGTGGTACAAACCCTATCTTCCGTAATTCCTCGATCACCAAGGTTCAGGCGGTTCAGGTACCGCTATAATGCCCGGTCCTTAATCGATACGAGACTGGTTTGCCAGGAGACATTCACCTTAACATAGGCATAGAAACGTGCTTGTATAGGTATACCTAGCCCAGCACTAACCCGCAGAAACGTGTTTGTATACCTGACATATTATAAAGGGTATGGAACTTTAGACGACTGTGTTACATAGCGCTTAGAAAGTGGTAACTATACGTCATTGCTGTTGCAGTACTAATTTACCGACCAAAGTGCGACTCAATAACAGCAATGTATACCGAATTAGACTCTGCATTTAGGCTAAAGTCGCTGAAAGATCTGAAATCAGAATTTGGCGATATTGTCGATGTTGATAGAAATGCCGCCGTGCTAAACTAAATTTACGGTAAATACAAAATTCAAGACTGGCTTTTCTTCCGCAGCTAAACTTATTTTCGATTTTCGGTTTTTACCGGCGGAAAATGATATTTTTTCCCGAATTAAATTTTTTCCTATATCACTTTTGCAGAAATTGAACGGGCTGTATTTAAAAAATTCTGTCGCATGCACCTGGATGGGTGGGCTAGAATAGCCACGGAATGTATTGTAGTGGTGGGCGTGTAAAGACAAATAATATATAATTTATGGGGAAAACAGTGTTTTATTCTGAAGAGAATATTAAAGTACTAGACTAACATGTCGAAAGACTTCTCAAATTAGACTGAGTCAAAACGATATATTTCAAAATCATTTGAAAATACCATTCTAGAACAAAATAGAGCTGCCAGTGTGCATTTATCACATGCCAGCATTTTTAAATAACAGAGTAAGGAGTGTAGGTATTGCTAATAATATATAATTTATGGGGAAAACAGTGTTTTATTCTGAAGAGAATATTAAAGTACTAGACTAACATGTCGAAAGACTTCTCAAATTAGACTGAGTCAAAACAATATATTTCAAAATCATTTGAAAATACCATTCTAGAACAAAATAAAGCTGCCAGTGTGCATTTATCACATGCCAGCATTTTTTAAATAGCAGAATAAGGAGTGTAGGTATTGCTATACCTAACATCCCTTATTGTAATGGTGGGCGTGTGAAGACAAATAAAATATAATTTATGGGGAAAACAGTGTTTTATTCTGAAGAGAATATTAAAGTACTAGACTAACATGTCGAAAGACTTCTCAAATTAGACTGAGTCAAAACAATATATTTCAAAATCATTTGAAAATACCATTCTAGAACAAAATAAAGCTGCCAGTGTGCATTTATCACATGCCAGCATTTTTTAAATAGCAGAATAAGGAGTGTAGGTATTGCTATACCTAACATCCCTTATTGTAATGGTGGGCGTGTGAAGACAAATAAAATATAATTTATGGGGAAAACAGTGTTTTATTCTGAAGAGAATATTAAAGTACTAGACTAACATGTCGAAAGACTTCTCAAATTAGACTGAGTCAAAACAATATATTTCAAAATCATTTGAAAATACCATTCTAGAACAAAATAAAGCTGCCAGTGTGCATTTATCACATGCCAGCATTTTTTAAATAGCAGAATAAGGAGTGTATGTATTGCTATACCTAACATCCCTTATTGTAATGGTGGGCGTGTGAAGACAAATAAAATATAATTTATGGGGAAAACAGTGTTTTATTCTGAAGAGAATATTAAAGTACTAGACTAACATGTCGAAAGACTTCTCAAATTAGACTGAGTCAAAACGATATATTTCAAAATCATTTGAAAATACCATTCTAGAACAAAATAAAGCTGCCAGTGTGCATTTATCACATGCCAGCATTTTTTAAATAGCAGAGTAAGGAGTGTAGGTATTGCTATACCTAACATCCCTTATTGTAGTGGTGGGCGTGTGAAGACAAATAAAATATAATTTATGGGGAAAACAGTGTTTTATTCTGAAGAGAATATTAAAGTACTAGACTAACATGTCGAAAGACTTCTCAAATTAGACTGAGTCAAAACGATATATTACAAAATCATTTGAAAATACCATTCTAGAACAAAATAAAGCTGCCAGTGTGCATTTATCACATGCCAGCATTTTTAAATAACAGAGTAAGGAGTGTAGGTATTGCTATACCTAACAGAATGGGTGCCGGAGGACCGGAGGACGGTCGCCGCCGTCGAGGTCGACCACGAAGACGCTGGCGAGATGACTTGGACGGATTTCTGAAGGGCTGGCATCTAGTGACCCAAGATCGGGAGGAATGGCGAGAGCGAGGGGAGGCCTTTGCCAAGCAGTGGGACACACAAGAGGCTACTTAAAAAATTGTATTATTAATAAAACAACTTCTAGCATCTTGGTATCTCTTTCTCAATTTACTGGACATAATGTCGCGTAAGCATCACCTAGTTGGGAGGAAATTGAACATGAAGGTGAAAGATACTTTTTCAAGATCGAGTTCGTTTAAAGTTTATGTAGCCTCCAAGGATATTTTCAATATCAACATCAACGGCCCGTTACAGTCCAGTGCTGGACTGTGAGCCTCAAGGATATTTTAATTACTAGGTATTCTCTTATTATGTGGAAATGGTACGAATAATGCTGATTATATTTTACAATATAACCTACCTATGTATTTTTTTAGTTTTACTTGTAAAGTATCGAAAAATTTTAATTTAGAAAAAATATATGTGGACTATAAGGTACTATAAGGACGAAATAAAAATTCAAAAGTTAAAACTTAATCTAGTTTACAGACAATTATTCTCTCTATTCTAGTTCGGCTTTACGTTGATTCCCATTACGATGCGTCTTCTTTCAATGAGTGTAAAAAATACATAAATTTCAGCCCGATAGTTTTTAAATCAATATACATAATAGGAAAAATACATTTTATTGAACCTAGGATGTCAACTCAACTCAATACTATTGATTATATAAAGTTTCTGTTCTACAAAGCCATCTCTGTATTTTACAGCGTATTTATTACTTTGTTTTGAATGAACTTTGAATAAACAGAATTATTGCGTCATGATTAATTGTTTTAGAAATTGCCTTTGTGCCATACTTACGTACGTAGGTACTAATTGTTGCAAAGAATTTGATTGCTCTTTGTTTTTCAGGTGCTTTCATAGCTACACTCGTGCTTTGATCTTTAGCCGATTTCTACTTCATGGCAACGATAAAACAAAGAAAAGGTTTTTCTGTAAGTAAAATACAACGTGTTACAACTAAATAACGCAGTCTTCAGCCGACGAAACTGAAAAATATTTGTACCACAACTTTTCAAAATTCTCAAAAAATATAGGTATTTAGAAACTGCATATACGAATAGACTTGGCTAGCTGATCATCTATCATATATATATATATATATATAGATTTTATATTATATAAAAATGAATCCCTATTTCCCTTGGTCACGGCAACGACGACGCTCAAACGGCTGGACCGATTTCGCTAATTCGTTTTTTGTAGTATTTGTTGATGTCAGGAGAAAGTTCCTATGAAAGAAAAAATTTGAAAGTTACGTTATGTAACTGTCAGTTGTTTGAAATTCAGTGGTCTGTCATCTGTCGCGTGAGCTACCTATTTTGTATAAAAAGTCAATTCTCTTGTTGAAGTTTTAGAAAAGGTTAAGTACGGAAGTGGTTCAGTTTCACGGATTTATCAATCACCTATTAAGTTTTGCGTTATCATATCACATTGTATATTCTTCATACAATAAAAAAAACAAGCGCTGAATCCTTCGATCACAGAACTGAATCTCATTATTTCAAGTGTGTTTCAAGTAACGTTTCTAATATTTTTTTAGCATGTTGTTATTCGACTCTGTATTTAAGCAGTATAAATGGCTGAGGTGAATTTGAAAGCTATCCTAAACTTTCTCCTCAAACCCGTTTGTAACTAAAGACTCCAGCTACGATCTAAACCGTGATCTAAACTTAGCGAAAGTACCTACAGTAATAGAAGTATGATTATAATTATAATTTGATGAGAAAGGATCGGGCAAAGCAGTACCATTGAACACTGCAACCGAAGAAGGCCTTATTGTAGTCATTCCCTCCTTTTCTTCTTCATCATGTGGGTTGTAAGGTCGACAGCCAACCTCACTAACCCTAGTGACAGTGTTATAGAGCCGCCAAAGGCCACTGACATGGCTCGTGTAACGACTAGACAGTAGCCGGGACCAACGGCTTATCGTGCCTTCCGAAGCACAGAATCATCTTTCTTTTCGAACAATCAGGTAATTCAGCCTGCAATGTCCTAAACAAACTGGGGAATGTCTCACAATGAGAATTTTGCTTGACAGTGTCCCCACCGAGAATCGAACCTGGAACCTCCGTGGCCACGGTGGCTATAAGCCTCTTCTTACATCTTTAAAGAAGCTGATGGTCGTCGATAAGGGGCTCAAAGCCTGGGCTTCCTGGATGGTAATTTTGGATCCTCTCAGCACCCGGCTTCTCTTAATGGCAAGGGCATCGCACTCACATAGGATAGGAGTAACAAATAAAATACGAAATTGTGTAATGCACGCATACAAAACAATCACAAACACAATGAAAGAAAGCATAGGATGTCTTTGAGCTATTTCTTCCAGGCAAAAGTTGGGTGGAAGCTCGCCGTGCCTGGAAAAGAAAAGTTATGCATCATTCCAAATGTTTACCCTGTGCGAAAGTCGAACCGGCGACCCTGAGCTTCTCAGGGAGGCATACTACCAAGTAGGCTACGGAAATGACAGAAAGAGAGTACACTAACATTTTGGTTCTAGACAGACGGACTACAACTTAACTGCAATCCGACTGCCAAATTGCAGTTGCATTTTTATGCAGTTGGCGCGATTGCAATGAAAGTGCATGTCTAATGCAACGTGCAATTTGATAGCAGTTTTTTTCTTTATTAGGGAAATAAACAGTCGAAAGCTTATATTATAAGTATAGTATTTGTAGGTCAATCAATCAATCAATCAGCCTATTGCAGTCCACTGATGGACGTAGGCCTCCCCAAGGGTACGCCAAAGTGCACGATCACCCGCTTTCCTCATCCAGCCACCACCAGCGACCTTCTTCAGGTCATCAGTCCACCTGGCAGGGGGGCGACCCACAGTACCAGTTTCCCGAGACGCGTATTTGTGGGTACTTTTTAAAAATTTGTTTGTAGGTAGTTTGAGATTCGCCAGTTTGTAGCCGTCGATTACACTGTGCATATCGAGTTCCCGTGTATTATTTCCAAAATAGCCCAAAACAGGTCATTTTGGCGACGAGGATGGGATGTTAGCGCTGGGGCAGAAGCACAGTCGGAGTTTGAGGAGCAACAAGCAAGAAGAAACACTTTTGGTCAGAGAGGAAGCCCCTTTCCTGGTGGCGTCTACAACCAGTTCGGTCCACGAGAAACAAGAATGTTAATTATAAACATTAAATTATGATATAGTTCTAATAAATAGACCTAGAATTTCGTTGTTGACGGGCATTGGACATGCAGTTTCTTTGCAGTCGTGCCAACTGCAGTCGGGCTGCAGTTGTATAGCACTCCGTCTGTCTAGAGCCTTAGTACCAAAGTTAAACCTGAAAGACGCGCCTTGTACGTCTCATTAGGCTTCATTCACAACAAAGTGTCAAGCTTAGTCGAGAGAGGAAGCTTCGCACTTCGAAGCACTTCGCACACGAAAAGGTTGTAGAGTTGGGCGAAATGTGTATGACTCTTCATGAGTTATTTCAAACATTATTTTACCTTGTTTCGGAAATGCATAAGACAAATTCGATTAACTAAAATCAACAAAATTATAATGTTTAAATTTAATTAAATGAAATAAAGCAACACAGCATGGTTATTGTGAATATAAATAAGATTATCAAAATACTCTATCTATCTCTGCACTTTATTATACTTCAAGGATTCTCAGTCAGTCAAAAGACGTTCAAGGATTAGAGCATTAATATTTAAAGGAAAACCGAATAAATTTGACAAAATGGTTATTGGCAAAATATGTTGCTTGAAATTGTACTTATGCAAATTTCCTCGTGATGTTCTCCTTCTTCGCCATAAGAGCGTTATATATAGAAGTCTACTGTTACTGTTTGTTGCTACTGTTACGTGTTTTTTTTTGACAGACCTAATCGCTATTTCTACCAGAGTGGTAATATAGTGGGCGCGGACTTGCGGGGGAGCAGAAGGCTCGTATCCCTTAGGAAATTTATGACAACGTATCTGGGGGGCTACCTGTTATGTCTACTCAATATAGTACAAGTATATCGCTATCATACCCAGATCCACCTTTGTAATAATAAGAATTAAAAATGATATTATTGTGAGTCGGGCGTTGCCAGGTTTTTTAAATATAAACTCCCTACACTTAACAGAATTGCTTTTCTCAATTACCCATTCATTTTTATTTATTATTCGTATGCGCTGTGGTTTTGTTTCGAAAATAGGGGCCTTCTCCGATGCGTTTTTCGCCCTGGCAACGTTCTGGGCCGGGGCCCCTGCCCGTCCGAGGGCGCCCCAGATACGACCACGCTGGCCCAGTGCGGGTTGGTCGACTTCACACACGACCTTTATCTATTTTTAATTTGCACAAAGATCTCCGTCAGGGATCTTTTTAGCATCATATTTTACAGAAATACGATCCTAATTTTAGGTAATTAATCCTTTGTCATTGATAGTGTTCTCTTGATCATTGATAGCAAACATGAAATCCTGTTAGTTGGAGCGAAATGAGCAACCGTGCCGATGACTGCAGGGATGTACTCAGAAATTGATTGAATTCGTGTTTATGAACATGAATGCTGCATACGCCTGAAAATAAATTCGAAGGTTGTGTGTGAAGTCAACCAATCCGGACGAGCAAGCGTGGTCGACTAAGGCCTGATCAAAGATCTAAGGTCAGCCGGATCCCCTCACGTACGTGTACGATCAGAAATAAGCAAAAGTTCAACAAACATTTCATCGGATAACTTATATTCCTCGCATTAAATAACGTTGTCTAGTTAATAAAAAATTATGGTATTTTGTAGATTATGTTGCTATTCCCCAGTACATCTCTGGCCGTCAAAGCAAATACCAACTCGGATGGCATGTAGGTTTATTGAAGTGGTAATTACATGTGGCTAACAGCTTGAAGCTCTGAGTGTCGGCTTACAAAGGACAAGGTAATATTGCAATTAAGTTATATCGTGTCAACAGTTTAGCCGTGTGGTGACGGCAGAGTAGAATACATTTGTCACCAACACCTACTCTTCCCGTGGGTGTCGTAAGAGGCGACTTAGGAACTACACATTGAACAGGGAACGGGCAGCAGCGCTCTCTGATGCAGTAACCTTTTAATCTGCGATCTCCAACCTGCCTGCCACGCGTGGAGATTATGGTAAAACCCTCCACTTAAGTGGAGGAGGCTCATAGTCCAGCAGTGGACTGTAACGGGCCGTTGATGTGTCAACAGTCGCCGTAGCCGACCGTTCGAATATTTGGCTCTTATAACGAAGGTTCCAGGTTCAATTCCCGGGGGAGACACTGTGGTCAATCAAAAATAATTTTGTGAGAATGTTTATAATTTTGTGGAAGCATTGCAGGCTTAACTACCTGATATGAAAAGCAAGATGATTCCGTACTTCAAAAGGAACGTTATGCCTTTGGCACTTCATCAATATCAACAGCTCATATACGTCCCCACCGAAGGGCTCGAGCCTACCCTGAATAAGGGCGATTAGGCCTTAGTCGACCACGCTGGCCCAGTGCGGGTTGGTTGCCTTCACGCACAACCTTTGAATTTCTTCGCAGGAGTGTGCAGGTTTCATCACGATGTTTTCCTTCAACGTAAGAGCGTCGAGTAAACGCACATAATATGAATTCGAAATTCGAAAACACGTTGTTACGTGGTGGGCATCGAACCCGCGTCTCCCGGACGGGACGCAGCAGCCCTAGTCACTAGACCACCGACGCTCTCTACGGAAAATCGTAAATAAATAAATAAATAAAAATAAAGTAATAATTTATTTGCAATGAAAATGGTACAAGTTTGCAGATGTTCGGCACAAGAAAGATAAACACATTCTCAGTCACATCAATGTAACATGCAAATTATAAAAATGTCGTAATAAAATTCACTACATCTTACCTCGAAAGTCAAAGCATAAAAATGTCAAACATAGGTAAAATTATTAAATGTCATGATAAAATCTCAGAATAGAAAAATTTAAAATGGAACAGAATAAAAATAAATGTTAATTCTACTATAAGGGTCAAAACATAAATGACCCATGTCAGAGGCTTACTGCAGTTCAGTAACTTTGACACCAGGGTTTGTGAAGTCGGTCACCACACGAAGAATGTTGTAGAGGTTAATAAAATAAAGTGTGGCAAATAACCAGAGCCCTTTCCTGATTTATGACTGGCAACCTTTCTTGCTGGCAGTTTTATCTTTTATTTTAAATTATTTTCAAATTTAGATTTCTTACGTTTCGATTTTGTCTTTTTTCTGCTAAATTCTTCACTTCATGTCCTGAACTCCGATAGTACATTTCCAAAGCTTTTCTACTATTCTCTACTTTTTTTTCCTTGACAGTCATATAATAATTCTTCTATTGATCTTAATTTGAAATGTATATTTTATCACATTACTAATTAACGTTATTGTATAGTTTGACAACGTCAAGCGAATCTGGCATCAAGACAAACCTACAATGGTTTAATGATGCTTTTATTTAAATTGTATGTATTTTTTGTATCATAAATAAATAAATAAAAAAAATATATAAATACCTTTTTTCCTTCGCACTGTGCCCTGGTTATTGCCACATAACCCTCTACAACACTCTTCGTGTGGTGCCCAGCGGCTTCGTGGCGGCTGCTGGACCACAGGTATATAACAGAATTCAAACATACAATACATACATACATACACATATATAGGTATACATCCCTATTCCCAGAAATATTTAGAATAATTTTGCTTTTCGAATGCACTTAGTGCTGAAACGTATTTTCTACATACCTATAGGTACTATTAGGTACCTATATACAGCATGAAATTTACATCGTTTTGTTCCCGCCGTGTAGTGACCCGTCAAATTGAACAACTTTTCACAAAAAAAAATATCCTGTGACAAAAAAATTTTTGGTCTCTCCATACAAAATGGGTCGGTCGGGAGTCTCACTTTGTATGGAGAGACCAAAAATTTTTTTGTGGTAGGAAATTTTTTTTTCGTATAAAGTTGTTCAGTTTGACGGGTACTATCACTACACGGCGGGAACAAAACGATGTAAATTTCACGGTGTACATATATTCGTGTGATTAAATCTTGATCTCATTCTATCGCATACATTGTGAGTAATTAGAGCGAGACGCGTACGCCCGATGGAGCATGCTATCAATCCCGTTACTTTGACCGAGGTAAAAGTAGTTTTATAGTACAGTCGACGGCAGGACGACCTACACAACTTTGCTTACACCAGTACACGCTGGCTCAGTGCGGGTTGGTCGACGGTTCACTCCACAGATAAATAAAATTGTTCTATGATAATGGTCCATACAATCTTTAAACTTTTTGAAAATTGTGTGCTTTATTTTTTTTACTAGTTTTTCGCCCGTGGCTAAGAATAAGATTTTTCCCGTAATAAGTATCCTATGTGTTAATCCAGAGTACAAACTACCTCCATTCCACATTTTTTATATGTACTAACGGCTCTAATCACGATATATTATTTACTAAGGTAAACAAAACATATCGTGATTAGACCCGTTAGTGCATATCACAGAGTACTAATAATACTGGCGTGTACATATAAAAAATGGGATCCCTTTCTTTGACGTAATATTTTTTTTACTAATATATTTTGGCATACCATGTTTCGCTTAATTTTTTTTCCTCTATTATTTCTTTGAAATATTTTTTTTTTCAAAATATTTGTTTTATGACTACTTTTTTTATGACTACTTTTTTTTTGCATAATGGTTTTATGACTACCATTTTTTTTATGACTACTTTTTTTTTGCATAATGGTTTTATGACTACCATTTTTTTATGACTACTTTTTTTTTGCATAATGGTTTTATGACTACCATTTTTTTATGACTACTTTTTTTTTGCATAATGGTTTTATGACTATTTTTGTTATGACTACTTTTTTTTTTGCATAATGGTTTTATGACTATTTTATTTATGACTACTTTTTTTTGCATAATGGTTTTATGTCAATTTTTTTATGACTACTTTTTTTTTGTATATTGTTTTGTCTACTAATGGTTATTTGTCATAAAGGAGAAATGGCTACAAATGAAACTATTATTACTTAGATAATAATAGACTCAAAATAGGTTGAGGTGCGGCGAGGGCCAGCCACCCCTAAGCCGCCTCTTTGTTTTGTTGGTACAAATAACATATAATAGTTCATGTTGGTGGTGTTCATTTGCTGTTCTACCTTCAGTTTGAGGTGCCTACTAATTGTATTAGAGCAATGTTTAGTGTAATACTTTGTTCTTGCTTTTTTTTAGGTCTTATTCTGCGTTATATTTTTATGCCTATTTTGATTATGGCTTGATATTGTTATGCTTTTATTTAATAATGGTTTTGTATATTATGCTTTATGTGTTATGCTTATATTATTTTATGCGAAATATCATTAGTTTAAAGTACATTATGTTATTCAATATTATGTCTTTAATTTTTATGCAAATATATCTATTTAAAATGTAACCATAAATAATGTGTGAAAATCGCGAGAGTTTAAAACGTTATTTCCATTCCAAATTTCATCCCAATCTGTTTAGTAGTTTAAACGCGAAAACACGAAAGTGGAACAAACATCGAAATAAATTTTATCATTTTATTATATTAGTGTGATTATTAATTAGTAATAATGAAACACATTTTCATGTGGTACGACTCCGCTAGGAGTAATAGTGTTCTGTGAGTACGACGACACGGTTCGAACTGGTGCGTCCCGGACGGGAGGCACCAGCCTTTACCGCCACACCATCCAAGCTCCCCCAATAGGGGATCGTACTACTTTTATTTTATTTTATAAATCCAAACTTCTTAGTTTCTGCTATCGAACACAAAAATAATTTTTGCTCTATCTTTAAAATTTACCGAGTTTTAAATTGAAATTCAAGATTAGACAGAGAGGCACATACCCACTTGTGACGTCATTTGTTAGTAACGCCATATAATCTCCATACAAAAAATCTTTTTTGAAAGGGACAGACATATTAAAACTTTAAAAAATCACTGTAAATTCGATTTCAACCTATTCTGTTTTTTTCTTCGCGAATCGTCTGCTACTAATCTATATTTTAAAAAGTAATTCATAAAATATGGTGAACAGTCCGATCCCCTATTGTATTAATTAAAAAAGCTAGTAGATATCAGCTTAATTAGGTAAAGGTAAAAAGCTGAAAGAATTTAGAAACGATATGAAAATGAAATTCTTAAAATTAATTATTTCAGTAAAATAATCTGTTAGTGTCTACCTAAACATATTATAATCTTATTACAAAAAGCTAAAAGCTACTTGATATTATAATAATTTAAACATAAACTTATAAACTAAATTAAAGTTAAAATAGCTTGTAGGTATCGTATCGCATACGAAGACATTGCTGTCAATTCCCGCAGCAAAACTTAAATTTAAATTTAATCATAGTCTTGTCACTTTCTGACTCACGACGATAAAAAAGGACAGGGGATTGTCAACCATTATGAGCGCCAAATTTTATAGCGCAAATGTCAAGTTTTGACGTGTGCCATGTAATTTTAAGGCGTATTCCGATTCAGACTTTCAGCGGTGTCAGCGATCAGAAAATAAAAAAAAAACGTATGAGTTTTGACAGCGGACAGTAATTCGGAACGCGATTATGGGTGCTTTAATCGATTTCAGCGCGTTTCGGAACGCAGGGTTAAACGGCTTGTTTTAGGATCCTGCTTAAAATTGACGTTTGTGACATAAAATTTGACGTTCAAAAGAGGACGACAATCTCCGTCCTTTGTCATGGTCGTTGGTCAAAAAGTGACAAGACTATGATTAAATTTGAGTTTCGCTGCGGGAATTGACACCATTGTATTTTTTTTTTGTTATCAGTCTTAGATCGTATAAATTATTCAGCTCTATCTTCAAGCCGAAAGGCTCGAGCGAATGCACCTTAAATTAGGGCAATCGGGAACGTATATAAGCTGTTGAAGAGAGAGAGAGAGAGAGGTTTTATTCGACCACATGGCCACATGGGGTCAGTGCAGATTTCACCCTCAAATTATTATTGTAATTGCGCACTCGAGCTGTCAAAGTGGTCAAGTTGGTGGCATTGAATTCACCCGCCTGCTTAGGGTGTATTCCGAATCAGATTTCACGGCTCAAAGTACTGTCAGCGATTACTCGCGTACCGATTCAGAAATCGCGATAATACGACTCATGAGCGAAATCAAAACGGAACGGCGGCATTTGAGCGCGCTGAAACTGCTTATAACTCAGTCTTGCCAGATGTTGATTACCTTACCAAAACTGGCAAATTCTAAATTATTATACGTATTAAAAAAGTATCGTACATCTGTGAAAACAGCACTTTTCGCATGGCTAGTACCCAAAATAAGAATAGGTATGCGAATTTTTAAAAATGGAGATGTAAATAGGCACATGAATTTAAAAAAATAGAAAAAAGAATGTTTGATATTTATATTTTATCAGATTGCCTATAATATTATCTTATGTATGTACCTGAGTCAAAACTATCGTAATATATACATAACCTACTCGATACTTTTACTATCGAACATCTGGCAACCCTAACATACAAAACTGATTGATTTAAGATATTTCAGTAATTTATCGCCATTTCAAAATTGAATAACGTGTTTTTAATTTTGTTCAACCAAATAAATATAAGACACGTTAATTTTACATTTAAACATTTAACTTTTATAAATAAATAAACAATATGTCAAAGTCGAATTTGACATTACGCTTACGAGAATTTCGCTCTGGAGCATGGGTGCCGTTAGCGGAAGATGGCGGCGGTCATGACGCAATCCGTGACGTCACAATGGCTGCCGTAATCCCACTAACAGTGATTCGGTACGCGGTTTTGCAAATATTATGACGTTGACAGGTGCACTGTTATAAAAATTGGGTTATATATGAATATTTTTCGCAGGCGTAATGTTGGTAAAAATTACACACCAAATGAGCCAAAAGATAAATGATTGTTTCCTAATGGCGACCCAGCTACATCATCGATCGTCATTTGTTACAATACATTTAACCACAGTCTTCAAAAACACATTTTGTAAATTCAATGTACATCGAACGGTCCGTTCCCGATATCTTCCCCAACCGCGCAGTGTTAAAAGAAGGCGTACATATTTTTCGCAGATGAGGAAAGTTGAGGCGCATACCTACCATCAATTCTAGTACGATATCCTATTCTGTGTTTATTTCTAGTAAGTGTGCTTTGAAGTTCCCACCACGTACCAATGTGTTTTCGAATTTATATGTTCATATTGTATTCGACGCTCTTACGGTGAAGAAAAACGTCGTGATGAAACATGCACACTCCTGCGAAGAAATTCAAAGGTCAAAGTCAAAGTCAATTTTTTTTATTCAAATTAAGATTTGTACAAATCATTTTCGACGTCAAAGCTATCATGGATGGCACGTTCACTACCAGTGTACGCCCTCTGTGGAGAAGAACGGAACGGAAGGAAGGTTGTGTGTAAAGTCGCCCAACCCACACTGGACCAGCGTGGTTGACTAAGGCCTAATCGCTCTAATTCAGGGTAGGCTCGAGCCCCTCGTATATGAGCTGTTGATGATGTGCTCTGAAGAAACATTATGTATTTATGCATTTGAATTTTAGAAACTATTTGTTTTCTAATGAAAGTATCATCTCTAGTCTAGCCCTTTTAGGAACCTGTCTTGCAGGCGCTGCTATTGGTATGCGTTGTTTCCGCCTTCAGATGAATACATATTTAACGGTAAACGTGCCGATTTTATTATTGATTGACTTTTGTTTGTCGGAACATTTTCCGGAAATATATTTTTTTAAAGTTGCGAATATTGAATTTCTGAATACGCGATTAATCCGACTTGTTTTTCTGTTTCTTTTTTTGGTATTCCTTTTTCAATGGACGGACACCGCCAACGCAGTTTTGGTAAAAAATAAAGCGTCAGGGCTGCCAACTGCTTTAAGCATTAATTAACTACTTCTTGAATTATAATTAATATAGGGTCTAGGATTTTGTCCTATATTTCCATGGTGCAAAATGAAAGTTGGGTACGATTCTAAAAGCCATAGCCTAAACTCGTGTTCATTTTAATTTAATCTTTCGCTTTATAAGAAAAGTCAGGTGCGTGCAAGAGACGAACATCAATTTTTTTCAGCTGTCAAGTGAACTGTTTTACTCATCGAGTTAGGACCATGTTGTGGGTGAATAAAATAATATTAATAATATTACTACCAATTTCTTTCAATGCGCTAAATCGAAAATTATATTCGTCCAACCTTTTTACTTTCAGGGGGCCGTTTTACAAGTACAATTTGATGTACATTGCGTAGACAACGAGGTAAAACGATAAGGGATTCCAACTTTGGCGAATTGGCTACGCTATGCATATCAAATTGTAACTTGTTACAAGTAAATTGTAGCTTCGTAAAACGGGGCCTAGATCATAATTACGTCCCCACCGATGGACTATAAACATTTTTTTTTTCGTTATTTTTTATTCAACGATCGAATTTGAGTCCTTAAAATAACGTCAATTAAAAAAAATTGGGTAGGCGTAAAGATAAGATTATCTTTACTTCAAAACATCATTCATTTATTTATCATATTCGTAACATAGATAAACAGAAAGAGGGTACTATGGGTACACAAATAATGCTTTTCAAAATAACTATTCATTTAATACATCATTTCCTTATATCTTCTGCCCTTTCCCATTTCATATTTATAGAATAAATATATTAATAGAATAAACTAAAATATTACTTAGATTGCATTTAAAATCAAATCAACGGCCCGTTACAGTCCACTGCTGGACTGCACTTGAGGGTTTTGCCATAATCTCCACGCTTGGCAGGCGGGTTGGAGATCGCAGATTAAAAGGTTACTTACTGTATCAGAGAGCGCTGCTGCCCGTTCCCTGTTCAATGTGTAGTCCCTAAGTCGCCTCTTACGACACCCACGGGAAGAGTAGGGGTTGGTGACAAATGTATTCTACTCGGCCGTCACCACACGGCGCTTTTAAAATACGTTAACTAAAATTATGGTAACTTTTGGTGGCTAAGAATAGTTTTTGTACTATTTTATTATAGAACGATAAATAAACGATAAATAATAATGTAGTAATAATGTAGTTTTTGATTGATGTTGAATGTAGTTTTTGTACTGCTAATACTTTCTTGTAAAAGCAGTATAACAATGTTTGAATGTTTAATATTACGCTAGAGCAACGTTGCAATCAGAATCGCAGCGATCAGCTATCCAGAAGGTAATACAAATTCAATTTGAGCTAGACTAAAGAACGAAGAGGCAGCTACTTGCTTCTATCTTTTACATTCCGATTTCACATTCACCCGCGTCTACCAGGCTGTACACACATTCTTACATGATGATGATTTAACAAATACGTTTTTTCCAAGCTCATACGAAAAGACGCAATTAACAATGAAATAGGGTATCGGACTGTTCCTAAATTTACCATATTTTACGAATTATTGTTAAAATATAGATTAGTAGCAGACGATTCGCGAAGTAAAAAACAGAATCGGTTGAAAAACTAATATACTGTCTAATCTTGAATTTCAAACCTTTATAACTCGGTCAATTAAGAAGTTTGGATTTATAAAATAAAAAAAATAAAATAGTCCAATCCCCTATTGTATGAGAAGATGTTAATATTATATTCTCCTAATCAACCCATGTTAAAAGAGAAATATTTTTGAATAGAACTAAAATATTGTATTAAAGCAAAATATTAAAACATAAGCAAGTACAAAAGAAAAATAACCCTGACTATACTTGTACAGTTCTTATATCAAACTAGATACGTACTACGAACATCTGTACATTACGTAGCTTATTAGTTTAATCCAAACCTAAATGTTTGTTATACCATACTGGCTACGCAATGTACATATATTTATTTATACTTAACGTCTTGTAGCTTGTGAGCCACGCCGCCGCTGTAACTGTTGTAGAGCCCCAGGCAGTAAAGAAGAATGTATGTAGGCAATTAATTCACCAGGTCTTTCTAAATGGTTTTGTATTATGCTACAAACAAAGTCAACGTTTACTTTGTAATTTTTGTTACATTTTATTTCTTTCATTTCTGGCTTCCTACTGCTTTCAAAACAATTCGTTATTTCTTTTTGTAATACAAGGTTGGAACTGTGTTTTCAATTTAATTTTTATTCTTTGACTCCCTACATGTTTCCTTCCATTATTGAATTAATGGAATATTTTATGTGACTACAAATATGTTTTTATTTCGTATCTTTGAAACAAAATAAAAATGTGTTTTGTTTTGTTTTGTTTTCTTCATTATTTGAAAATGACAAAAAGAATCAGTATATAACTCAATTATTTTAACTGTGCACTTCGAGCTGTCAAAATCGTCATGTTGGTGGCATTGAATTCACCCGCCCGCTTACTTCCTCACCTCCTCCGACGCCTATCAAAACGGATACCAAACCTACCAACATGCAAATATTATGACGTTGACAGATGCACAGTTATAAAAATTGGGTTATAAGTATGAATAAGCCTTATTTTTCTCTATAATTCTTCGTTCATAAATTAATAACCTGTTTTTAAATTAAATCCTATTAAATAAAAATATTATTATTATATATTTTATTATTTATTATATGTATTATTTATTTTAATTATTATAATAAGATTATTTATACACCGTGAAATTTACATCGTTTTGTTCCCGCCGTGTAGTGATAGTACCCGTCAAACTGAACAGCATTTCACGAAAAAAAATTTCCTGCGACAAAAAAATTTTTGGTCTCTCCATACAAAGTGAGACTCCCGACCAACCCATTTTGTATGGAGAGACCCATTTTGTACGGGTACTATCACTACACGGCGGGAACAAAACGATGTAAATTTCACGGTGTATACAGCTGTCCATACCCATAGTACAAGCTCTGCTTGGTTTGGGATCAGATGGCCGTGTGTGAAGGTGTCCCCACATATTTATTTATTATTTATTTATTTATATGTAATGTTTACAGCAGCCCTACGTTCCGTGTCATGTTAGTTTCGCAGATCGCTTATTTTACAGGGCTCCTTTGGGAAAAAACAGTTTGTCGGGTGCGGTGGCACTGCGCACAGTTTTTATTGCTTTATGGCTTGTTCTTGCAAATTGGACTGGGCCCTGGGGCTTCAGTTTCTACACGTTTTTAGGCGACCAATTAAATAAATAAGTACTTTGTAAGCTTTCGCGGTGTTACTCGTTTTAGATGATATAATAGAATGAAAACGTGAAACAAAGGTTGGAAGACAAAGTTCTCATTATTACGTGGGGAAAAGACAAAGGATTGCTAACAGAAGTTATATATTCACGCTTTTATTCTTAAAGGAGAGAGTAGAGCTTAAACTAGCAAAGAACACGCACTTTTCAACATTCGCATTATTATTTAATTTTTTCATATAAGTTGGCTTGATCAGCCAGATCTTTGAAAGAAAAGTTTATTTTTTTGAGATTTTGTGGAACTTTTGGAACAAAAAAATGTTCAGTTTTCACCCGAGAGGTTGTGCGTTATTGTTTTAACACGTTGAATATTTTTTATTTCATTTTATAACTGAACTGTTACACACCTATAACATTGCCTATATGTAGGTATATAACCTACTTATTATAAAGATCAATTTGAATAACATCGTTCATATACATTCTAAACAAGTAAAATGATATCTGTAAAGGTAACTAAACTGGTAATGATAAATATTAGTCTCACTCGTAGATTAGTTTTGCGTGACAACCCTACTAATTCGCCATTTCTGACGGTTCATCATTCCTACCGAGCCGATCACTTGAGGTTGAGCTCGACTGATATTTTATTTTTGACTCGTGTAGGCGCCCGCTCATCAATATTGGGTAATGATGATCACTTCATTCAGAACCGACTTGATGTAGCTTCACTGAGTCATTCCATTCAAGGATTTTATTTTATACTAATTCATTCAAAAATGTGACGCAGAAGTTGAGCCAGCTCTCCTGTTTTATCGCTTAGTTCTTCGTAGAAACACGTGGTCTCCAAACTCGGAAAAAACGCCTTTGTACATTCATTTCTAATCCTGAGTATGTTTAATTGCGCAATAGAGTGTTATATATATCAAATCAAATCAATCAAATCAACGGCGCGTTACAGTCCACTGTTGGACTATGAGCCTCCTCCACTTAAGTGTTTGGTTTTGCCATAATCTCCACGCTTGGCAGGCGGGTTGGAGATCGCAGATTAAAAGGTTACTGTATCAGAGAGCGCTGCTGCCCGTTCCCTGTTCAATGTGTAGTTCCTAAGTCGCCTCTTACGACACCCACGGGAAGAGTAGGGGTTGGTGACAAATGTATTCTACTCTGCCGTCACCACACGGCTAAGCAAAGCACATCATCTAACAATTTATCAATAACATTCTTTTCTCTTTCACTATACAGTTACGAAAGTCAAACTTCTTAATGTACTATCGGGGACATTTGCGCCTGACCACCACTAAACATATTTTTGCTTGCGCTCGAAAAATGAACGCGCTTTCTAGCCCCGCCCACTTGACGCCAAGGTCAAATAGTTCGTCCGTAAAATTCCCAAAAGAAGTACACAGGATACGTCACGAAGCTGCAAAGTGCAGATTGCAACTAATGAGTTGTCACTTTCTTCTAATAGGCCAAGGGGGCGTGACCCAGCACTTCCGCACGAGCCAGGCGAAAAAAAATTTAACGGAAAAGTCCCCGATAGTACCTATATGACTGATAGATCCACGTTTTTTATCTTGTTCTCTACAAAATGACACATACATCCATTTAGTTTTGGCGTGTAGGTGCCGCTGGGTAATGAGGATGACATCACCAGATGATTGCAGAGCATCAGATCTTCAGAATCCGCCAAATTACTTAGAATTGACGCAGCCTTCGTGTTTGTGCACACCGTTATTGGTATGTTGAAGGGAAGTGTTCGTGGTTCTGTATATTTTTTATCGAGTCGTTTATAAACCGTGTTTAATAATAATGGGTCTGACCAACGATTTTAGCAGAAAATGCCAAAATGTTCTATACAAAATTACAAAAAATACGGTGTTTTTATTTTTTTAATATCTTTATAAATGACTGAGTTATTAACGATCAAAGTGCACACTTCCGCACGAGGCGAGTGGTAGCTGTGACGTCATATTGACGTCATATGCACGCAACGTTCCTATTACACCGCCCGCAACCGCCTGCATATGACGTCACACGCTCGGAACTTCTCGCGGTCATAACTTTGGTAATATTGCATGTATTGAAGTGAAATAAAAAGTAATGTAATGTACATGATATAAACTTTAATATAATGACTGTTTTAATGTGAAATAAGAACCTATCGGTGTTCTCCATTGGTTGATTTTAGTTAAAGGCGTATTCAGTCCGTTCAACTGAACAACTTACCCCAAGGAACATGAGCTGACTAATGAAAAAAAAAAACATCCCTCGATTTAGCTTACCGTGCGGTTTTGTATGTACGGAACGGGTCGTTTTTTTGTCGTTTTACAGCCCATACTCCCTGGGGAAAGTTGTTCAGTTGAATGGACTAAACACGAATATCAACCAATTATATTTCACGGTGTATAAGGTATAATAGACCAATGCTCAGCAACGCATAGAATCTTCTATGGTATCTCAAACTTGAGTGCATTTTAAATTGAGTGAGATGGCGTATTTGATAAAGATAAAGATATTTTATTTGCGATAGATATGGTAGATACAAAGATGTTAGTATGATTAAAAATAAAGCACATATCTAGCCTAAGTTTAAAGCATGCAAATGTCCATCTACTTACAAACTAGAACAATTCTGGCATAATTCAATTTTATGGTCAATAAATTCTTTTATGGAGTAAAAAGTGTGCTGCATTAGCCAAGATCTTACAATTTTTTTAAATCTACGTATTGGACTTATGGATTGAAGACGACATGGTAATTTGTTCCACATTTTTATGCACATAGCGTAGCAATTTTTACGGAATCTTGTACTTTTTGGAATAATGTCATAAACTAGTGCATTAGGATCCCTAAGATTTCTTGTAGTCAGGTCCCTTTTTTTGTAAAAAGATTAATATTTTGATTTACAAATCCTAATAATTCTATAATATAAAGGTTGTGGTAAGACATTTAATGATTTACGAGTAAATAAAGGTCTACAAGATCCCAATTTCACACCAAACTTTAAAAAAAATGTAGTCATTAGTCATAAAAGTTGACACTGATTTTTATAGGGATAGAGACTCAGCATTTTAAAATTTGACAGAATTTTCGGCTTACTTTTAAAAATTCTATTTAGGATCTTTCAGGTATGAGTTCAAGGTAAGTATGCTGCAGCAATACGACGTCAATGCATGCTTATATATTTTGACTTACATTTTCGACACTTCTCTGCGAAATGCCTCGAAATCATATCTTTCAGGTCACAAAATTAATAAAAGCATAGTACGTAAAGAATGCTGAAGTAATGACTCTTTCAATTTGACATCAAAACACAAAAATAAATGTTTACCTAAAGAACCCTAAAAAAATATATTGAATGTAGGTAATTTGTAACAGCAATCTTGTAGGTGTCAGCAATTACTGCCTATATTATTATCCACTTGTGTAGAGTACCGTTTCTTCGTGTAATAGATCTTTCGCCCACATTTTTGCTATACAAGTAATTTTAGGTTCTCTTATAATATAATAATTATATAGTAGTGATTCGATGTAACAAAAACTGCTGTCAAAATTTTTAGTGCAGAATTTTGGTGTTTTTAAGTCATAGCATCCTCCACAGAGCGTCGGTGGTCTAGTGGTAGGGGTCACTGACTTCCGTCCGGGAGACGCGGGTTCGATCCCCACCACGTACCAATATGTTTTCGAATTTCGAATTAATATGTACGTTTATTCGACGCTCTTACGGTGAAAGAAAACACCGTGATGAAACCTGCACTCTTCTGCGAAGAAATTCAAAGGTTGTGTGTGAAGTCGACCAACCCGCACTGGACCAGCGTGGTCGACTAGGCCTTATTGCCTTTATTCAGGGCAGGCTTGAGCCCCTCGGTGGGGACGTTTATGAGACGATTTTAAGAGGCTCGGTTCATCCAACAAAAAGAAAAATAAAGATTCTTTCACATTCGTTTCTAGAATTCACACGTAAAAAATCAACATCACAATTATTAATCTACCTAAAACGAAAGGTAATATTCACTCATAGCCTCATTTATCTACGCATGACAACTGTTACAGAGGAATCATTCCACAAAATGTCGACACCTGTTGTTCAGAAAAACATTCTGTTACCTAACAGATAAAAAAGAAAAAGTATTAATATTTTGTTACCAAAAGTATTATATTGATACTTGAGTCCAATTCCATTGTGTTTCAATTCATATTGTTTTGAAGTAGTTAACAGTCGAGATCGAAACTTTCGCAAGTTAGGAACTTTTCAATTGAATAAAGGTGAACAAACTTACTAACAGTTTCTACTTTGTTAAACATTCGAATAAAATTGTTCAGGAATTAGGAAACCTAGAATTCAAAATACTGAAAGTAATTTACAAGCAGCACAAGACGCGCCAGCTACCTGGTACTACCGAGGACCAAAACCAACTATTTTTTTTTCTTCCTATTTTTCTGCTTCTTGCGATCGGTCTTCCGACCATAAGCAAGAGTTCTCCAGGTACATATCACTTGTGGGTATAATAATCCATCGATTATGTAACTCTTATTTGGTAGAACCAACTATGGCAAACGAATGTTCACTTATGAAGGCGCGCAACTATATAATAATTTACCGTCATCTATAAAAAAAATTATTCAATTTTAATATTTAAAACTAAATTAGCTCAGCATTTCCTCACAAATTCTGTGTAAATGTTTAATTTTTATGAGCGATTTTACGTGTGTGGAAAGGCAATCAATGGTAACAAAATATTATGTAATGTACTTAAAGTTCTTGTAATTTATCGGTGCGAAACGAACGACTGACTACTACCTACATATGTTTATGTAAATTGTTTGTTTTCATGTAAGTAATCTAAGCCTAATTTGTATTTTATTTGCTAAGGTCGAACGTTGACTTTGTTGTAACAGCATTTGATACAAACTAACAGTTGCATAAAAAACGCAAAGCTACAACTTATTATTTAATTGTAACTTGAAACATGGATGTTGGTAGTTTGTAAATGCACCGACAGATGGAACTGTAATGCACTAAGTAAAAAGCAGTGAAAAATGTCGTCGACCTTTCACAGAGGTTGGTGGCATATTGGTAATGCGCCTGTTTCTGGCCCGGATAGCCAAGGAGATGCAGTATTCGAGTCCTGTCCAAGATCGACTAAATTTCTCATTTTCTGCTTTATAATTATTAGTTTTTCGTTAACAGACGTAATCTGTAACAACAATAATCTATAACTTATTATTTATTTACTAGCTCGGCTATGTCCTCGTTCCGTTCGTAATCTTATTCCTACTTTATATTCTTTATAGTAATATTATTAATAGCTACTCTACTAGATACTTTTCTTAAGGAATAAGATTTTCTAAGGATTGGCAGACTTGGTCTACCCTGTCTTTCAAAAGCAAGATGAAGTGTCATGATACTGATGTTGTAATTTCCATCATCATCAACGGCCCGTTACAGTCCACTGCTGGACTATGAGCCTCCTCCACTTAAGTGGAGGGTTTTGCCATAATCTCCACGCTTGGCAGGCGGGTTGGAGATCGCAGATTAAAAGGTTACTGTATCAGAGAGCGCTGCTGCCTGTTCCCTGTTCAATGTGTAGTCCCTAAGTTATTTCCATACAATCTTAAGATTGTGACAAGGTTTTTTGTAGGTCTTGCAATCTAAAATCTTATTCCCTAAGAAAAGTATCTCTATAAGTGGAGTAGCTATTAATAATATTATTTCTTATACAAAATGCTTAATTTTTCGTAACGCACAGATTAAGTAATACCGCTGAGGTTGAAGCACTATACTACTGTAGTACTTACATGACATCTGCTAAGTCGTACTTTGCCGCGGCTGACATTGCCGCTAGTGTAAATAGCCGAATATGCCGTGTTTGTTGTTCTGCCACCCTAGGGCAGTAATTTGTTTTGGAACTCGCGTTTTTTTATGGTGAGCTGATACATATCTAACCCGGTCATTTGTAACGAATGTGTATAATACAGAGATTCGCGTGATAATTTCGTTATACTTTTTTAATTTTGTATTTAATGCAATTTAGGTGATTATTTTGACGAATACAAATGTAAATAAATTAAAATTTGCATACTAAGTAACATATAAACATAAACAAAATAGTAAAAAAAATGTCCCTAGTCGCACTTAGCGTAGCAGCCGCGTATGCATGCGCGCGCATTCCTTGCGGATATACACGTGCTACGAATACTACGTCGTAGTACGCCGCCGCAGCCGCCCGCCGCCGCCCGCCACCCGTAGCGAAAGCCAGATAAAGTTTTGTTACAAGTTATCAAAATAGATGTCGCTATTTGATATGAAAATGGCTTATATTTCTTCTACGAATTTTTAATACCTTTGAAAACCCCTGAAAAGTACCGATTATTATCCATGTACGTACGTACTTACGTACATACTTGCCTAAAACACAACAAAATAACAAGTTTTAAAAATGCATTATAATTCAATTTTATTCTTAAAAGATGTTGCAAACTTGCATGAAAGTATCTACTAAGTAAAATGAAAATCTGAAATGAGCTATTAAACTTTATTGCATCTAAGTATATAGCAGAGGTCAATTCGAACGCTAATGTTGGCGCACTGCAGCTGCAGTTACAAAGTGCTATCAGTACCTCTTAAATCGCTTTTAACTCTTCACAGCTGCTGTAAGGGAAATGCGCTTCCTTATACAGCTGAGTAACAGCAAAAGAGGCTATTAGCATTAAACTTTTTACTATTGTTGACCCGAACCTATTGATAAAATGTTGCTACTTAATCAGCATCATCGCTCATATACATCCCCATCGAGGGGCTCGAGCCTACCCTAAATTTGGGCGATCAGGCCTTAGTCAACCACGCTGGCCCAGTGCGTGTTGGTCGAATTCAAACGCAACCTTTGAATTTATTCGCAACAGGCTTAGATCAGGTTTCATCACGATGTTTTCCTTCACCGTAACCGTGCAGCTACTTATTAAAAATAAAGTACTTTATCATCACATAAAAATAGAAAATGGCTTTTTATTTAAGTATTTCGGTTATTCCTCATCGCATAACATAATCTTGGTATCTTTATAAAGTTTTAATAGCGAACTTTGCCCTACATTAAGCCATTACTGGCTAAGAGGATGATCAGCTGATCTCTATTAATCTGAATATGTAAGCCAAAAATATCGTAAACGAGATAAGTTGATTGAATACGACATTTTCCGACAAAAATCATTTTGCAAGTTGATAAAAAGTACGATCTTGATTCATTTCACTCTGCGGCATGTAGCGCCATCTAGTGTCGAGTAGTGAAACTATTTTGTCGTAATGCTACAAGGTTCGTTTCTTGGGCCAGTTGAGGTGGAAATCATGTTTTCATTTTCAATAGAGAGCGCTACATATCTCACTTTTTTAGTTTTTTGTCAATAAGTTCAGCATAATTAGAATCGTCTTTGTATTTAATTTATTTTGGTGCAATCAAAAATATACTAATCAATCAATCAAGTTTTGAAAGGTTAAGGTTGGCTGGAAGAAGTTGATTGATACCTTTGCAATAAGGCCGCCAGTCTGTCCACTTTACTTCTTGCGTGTATTTTTTCAGTTTATTTCTTGTGTGCATTAAAGTATATTCTATCAGCTATATTCTGAAAGTTTTAAAATAGTCCCTAGCAAAATTTTAATATAATTTTCAGACCGTCTAAGCAACAACATTTCCCAAGGAACATGGGTTGAAAACCCCCAAAAAAAATTCGACCTCCCATACAAATTAGTAAAGTTAATTGTGGTTTTTGTATGAAAAGTCGTTCTTTTTGGGTGTTTTCAACCCATGTTCCTTGGCAAAAGTTGTTGCTTATAATAGTCTGAACATTATATTAAAATTTTGCTAGGGATTACAAAATCATGGTGTATACAACCAAAAGAGCAAGTTTACAGCAATTATGTCTATTTCCGCCTTTTTATTTGTACGATATGACTGGCCTATATGTACTGTGTTCTATTGTGTTATTATAGGTATTAGGTGGCCTCTTATACAGAACAGGCTCGAGCCCCTTGGTGGGGACGTATATGAGCTGGTAGTATACATTAACTACGTTGCTGTAACTTGTATTGAACAGTAAAATAGAGTTCCGCATACTATTTTTTAAGAACGTCGGTGGTGTTGGAGACGTATTTGAGCTGTTGATGACGATACTACTCGTATTTATTGCAAGTAAGCATTTGCTATCATATCAAATCCAATACTACATTTTGCAATATTTATCGTGATAGGTAATATTTCAAAATATCTACCTTACACTACCCATCTAATGAAACTGCCAACCAAATCATAATTCCAGGGAATACCCTAAACTTCCAAGAAGTGCCTAAATGCTTATTCAAATCTAGCAAATTGCTAATTATTTGTTATAGGATGCCAATACTTAGATTGTTGGACTTTGTACTAAGAAATGCGAGATACTAAATAAAAAACTATAAAACAGTCCTATAGCCAACAAACAGTGGTGTGAAGGAGTAGTAATTACGAGAAAACTTAACATCGAGTGTGACAGGACTTCACAAAACTAATACAATACATTATTAGTATAATAATATCATGCTAAGATCATTGACTCGCGAAAAGGGGTAACTAAAGAAATTGGGTTTCTATTATACCTCCTTCCTTCTCCTACGCAATGTATCACGAACGCGTGCAGTCATCCAACAAGACCCGATACGCAATTTCAGGTCCATGCGCTCCCGTGCTTCATATTTTAAAATACATTGCTGTTTTAATTGCGTTTGTTTTAATTGAGTAATTTATTTGCGTTTAGCGATCCGCCCGCGCGTTGTGTAAGATTTTCCCGTGGGAATAAGACTTTTTACTGTAATAAATATAGTATGCATTGGTCTTAGTACAACCTATCTTCATTCCAAATTTCATCCTAATCCGTTCAATAGTTTAGTCGTGAAAGCGGAACAAACATCCAAATATATTTTCACGTTTATAATATTAGTGTGATGTGGTGTGAAGTGTGATATAATGTAACGCTGCGTGTAGAAAACTTAGTTATAAATGTAAAAATAAATGTTAAATGTATGATTTGTTTAATATTAAATGAAAAGTTTATGTAGTGTCCAAAGTATAACAATTAAATAAAACATGTCAAAATTAAAATTAAAACTTAAGCTTACCTACAATCAAACAAACCACCCCGAATCGAACCCGGCGGGAATGTGCCCATCACGCTGACGGCATTGCCTCGTTGCGGCTGTTCGCCTGTTCGTGCAATTTATAGATTAGAAAAAAAATATGTGGGGACACGGCCATCTGACCCCAAACTAAGCAAATCTTGTACTATGGGTATACATTACTTAAACAGATAAATACATACATATATAGATAAACAACATCCAGACACAAGGCAAACACAAGTGCTCATCACACGAATGTTTGCCCTAGGCGGGATTCGAACCCGCGACCCTGTGCTTCGAAGGCAGGCGTACTACCAACTAGGCTACGGAGCCGTCTTTTAAGTTTGATTTGTAATACTAAACAGGCTAGGTTTAATATGAATAACAGGACGGCCTATTTCCTATATAGGGTAGAACTTTTTAATTGTTTTATAGTCAACCCCTCAACCTCTGATAAAAATCTGTCTAGCCCTATGCCAAAGAAATAACTATACATACACGAAAAAGTGTTACTCGGGCAGCGGGCATAAGGGTAATAAAAAAAAGGAACAGACGTCCGCGTGCGCTTTCGTTCGTTCAAATAAACAAGACGACCCGACCGTCGCGTGCAACTACAAATAACGGAAAAACGCTACTGCCTAACACAGTTGCGTGAGTGACTTCGCAACCACTGGACCTATGTTTTGGAGCAAACGTTAATTTAACTTCTAAATCATATTAAGAAATTCAAGTAATGGTAATTTTTAAATAACTCCCTAATCTAGGGAAAAGTTTAATGAAATCAATATTCTGACATTTGTGTCTCAATATATCTATGACAATCTTGTGAATATAAAACGAAATATAAGTAATTTTCAGAAGCACAGTGATATACACAACTTTAATACTAGAAATAAAGACAAGTTGGTTGCTTATGTCAGCCGACTACATAAAATTAGTAATTCTTTCAAAGGCAATTGTATACGCTATTACAATAAGGTCCTTACTGATATTAAAAACTTGCCTTTAGACAAGTTTAAAATAATTATAAAACAGAAATTGTATAAAAAAAGGTTACTATAGGATATCTGATTACTTAGAAAACAGATGTCCATGGGAATAGATTGTTTGAGTAACAGGCTTTTTCGATATATAATAAGCATTTCTTTTCTTTTCGAGTCGATTCGGCGACTAAATTTGGGAAGACCAATACTCTGCCACAGATATGGCATAATTTAATAAGCATTAATTTTGTAATTAACAATATTTTATTTAAAAAAGGAAACGCAAAAGATGCGACGACTGTGGAGTTTCTTCGGTGAGCTCTTCTCCACAGATTCCGCCATTGTGTTAGTGAACTCACCCAAAAAAATGTAATGACGGATCTAAGTGATGTAATAACGTCCTATGGAAATAAATTATTTTGACTTTGACTTTGTTGGATAGCCAGCTAGATGTGCTGTACCAGAATGTTAAATGATTCCGAAAATTATTTAGAATTATGGACTAATGTACCTTTTGGGGATACAGATACTATCACTTACTTCCTGTATGTAGAAAATCTGAAAGTACAAGATATTTGGTATACTCTAGTTAAAACTACTAAATTAAATAAAACATTGTGCATTAGTAGCTAAGCTATAACTGACTTTGACTTTGCTAAAACTGGTGTTTTGTGGCCATTTTCCGCTTAACTATTTAGCTGGAAGCAAGGCTTAACGTCGTTTCCGAAGATTAAGACCACTAACGGCATGGCTTAACGTTTGTAACAGCACGGAATTCTTAACAAGCTATAAGGGCGCAATCAGACGTGCGCGATTTGTATGCGGTTTATAGTAAATAAATGTGGGGAACATCTCACACACGGCCATCTGATCCCAAACTAAGCAGAGCTTGTACTATGTATGGGTATCAGACAGCTGATACTCACCGGCACATCTAACCGCCCACCCTTGAATTTCGGGTTAATTTTAAACTACGCTTATTGTTATACATTACAATTATTATTGATTTATTGATAATTTTACAATAAATTAAACACACTTAAATAAACGTTAAATTAACTACTTTTGAACTAACATCAGCTGTAACTAATAAAATTATAAAGAATCACGAGTATTCCCTGAAATGAAGGGTGGGCGGTTAGTTGTGCCGATGAGTGTATATTACTTAAATGGATAAATACATACTTATATAGATAAACAACATTCAGACCCAAGGCAAACACAAGTTCTCATCACACGAATGTTTGCCCTGGGCGGGTTTCGAACCCGCGACCCTGTGCTTGGAAGGCAGGCATACTACCGATTAGGCTACGGCCGTCAAATGCTGACGAAATATGTACAAATGACAATTAATACAGGATTTTCCAAGCGGACCGTGTTTTTCCATATTGATTGTCATAAATAACCAAATAAAACTAAAAGTGCTCGTAATTTATTGATCCAAACATGCACTACTAACCTAGACAAATATACTAAAATAATCCTATTAATAGTAGATTTTACAACAAGTGCACAAAACGAACCATTTTTATCCGAGGCTTTTAGCAGCCCGAGCCGAAGGTGAGGGCTGATAGTAATGTCGAGGATAAAATGGTTTTGTGGACGAGTTATAAACTCTGCTTTTCACTTCGATTGCGAGGAAATAAAACAGTAGTATAACATAACATTTCTTTAATTAACAAATTTACAAAATTATCGTATACTTTGAGATATTTTTCCCGAGACTTTGGCGGTGATATCTGTTGCACAACTCTCTGTGCATTCATTTCCATAAGCGTATTAGGAGAGAGTGTTAAATCCTCTTCTTCACTGGACATTTTTAAAAATTTTAGCAAATTGAAGAAATTAATAAACGCACGAAAAAACAAGAGCCGTTTCCCGCTGCTTTATTTTTTTTAAATCTTACAACATTGATATTAGGCTTGGGCTGCAGACCTATATTAAATTAATTGTGTAATAATAATTTTCTTAAATTAATTAAATAACCTACCGTACTTGAATTAAAATTTTAATATCTTTTATGTCTTAAAAAACACATACGGCAAATAAATAAAAGTAAATATTACAAAATACCTAATTCTATCTATGAACTTCTTATTGTGTTTGGCTGTATGGCTCATTTTATTTGCCTTAATATAGATACATTTATGAGTAGATACTTTAATGCACTTGTGCACAAAATTCGATTTTGTGCAGCTTATATCCTGCACAAATAAATACTTTCAGAGCATGAGAAGTGAAAAATTAATGATTTGTCAGACAGATTTCGCAAACGCATCAAGTTGTTGCAGCGAATTTCTGAGTCGCATTTTTTAGCGAAAGCGTTATTTGTTTCGTAATTTATTATTAGATTAATTTTTCGAACGCCTTTTTTATAAAAAAACAAATGAAATATAGGTATAGTGTTACAGTCGGATAGGTTGTTTGCTAAGGTTCTTTTCAAACAATCTAATCTCCAATCTAAGGGCTAACGTACATATTTGATCAGCCTGCAAT
The DNA here is from genome assembly GCA_951230895.1 of Carpatolechia fugitivella. NCBI lineage: Eukaryota > Metazoa > Arthropoda > Insecta > Lepidoptera > Gelechiidae > Carpatolechia > Carpatolechia fugitivella. The sequence continues at coordinate 15,971,692 of OX579651.1, forward strand.
CGCAAAGCAACCGCATACAATTCGCGCACGTCTCAACGCGACCTTATTCTGGTCGAGGGGTCTCGATTGCTCTATTCTGGAATCAACGAATTATAGAAGAATAACCGTCTAACAAAGCCCGCTAAAACATGGCACCTAATTAATTTTGACAGACGATGACAGACAGGCAGATGATGTCGCTGCTGTACATTGAAACTTACTTTAGACGTTCTTACAAACCAAGTCATATAAAACATCAAATGATAATTCGTAGAATGCATTTATCGGCGGCGGTTTCCGACCGGTAACGTCACCCGATATCGGTAACATTAGGGACCAATTTCATCGTGATATTGATTTCTCACTAACTCACACATCCGACGGTGAATGGTGGCGTCTGTCAGCAGGTGCATCTGTATTTTCTTTTTCTTTTTTTTCTTCTTCCTAAATAATAATAATAATAATTCTTTATTTCAGGCATTTCAAAAAACCCATAATAATAAAAATACAATAAAACTTATAAAATAAATATCACAAGCGACACATCTTATATAGACGTATTTCGCCAGTGTCGAGTGATATTTGTAGGTTCAAGATATATCCTTGGATGATTGTTCGGTTAATTGAGCTCAGTAATGTGATAGTACAATTACTGAAGCCACCACGAGGCCTCTTGGCATCATCTAAAAATGTCGGCAAACTGTAAGCGATTCAATTGTTTTATTAATGTTTATAGTCCCGAAACATTCACTGGATAATGCACTATCGAAATTATACACTAAACACTTCAATAAACTAAAATAGAAAAATTAAAACGAAGACACGTCCACCCTTGTTTTTTCTTATGTTATTTTCGCAAAAAAAAAATGAAGTCGACACAATAGCTTAATAACTGATCTAAAGAAATAACTTCCAGAATATACAACGGATGGATCATACGTGGATCACAGTGCCTGCCTCTTGTAGACAAAATAAAGAAAGACTAAAAGAAACATATCATCAACAGCTCATATACGTCCCCACCGAGGGGCTCGAGCCTTCCTTGAATTAGGGCGATTAGGCCTTAGTCGGCCAGCGGCCCAGTGCGGGTTGGCCGACTTCACAACCTTTAAATTTCTTCGCAGAAGTGTGTTTTCCTTCACTGTAAGAGCGTCGAATAAACGTACACATGAATTCGAAATTCGAAAACACATTCGATGATCGATTTAAGTCATTCTTTTTGGTCATAAATAGGCCGTATAAAGGTCAAGATATGAAGATGGCTTTACATTATCGACGAAAAAAGCTTTTTTTATGAGGGATTGATTCTGAAGTTATTTTAAATTTTGTTAACTAGTCACTTTTTTATGTAAGCAGTAACAATATAATAGATTGTTTACCAAATAATGATAACGACTAACTAAACACTAGGTATTTTGTTTGAAGCACGAGTGCAGCGAGACGCTTTTAGTGCGAGGGTGGAATTAGTTTCTCACGAGGTGAACACTCTGCTTTTCATCTCTCAAATGTAGTATGTATGTAATGTATGTCAAATAATGACCTCAAAGTAGGGTTGAGAACTTCATCAGTCTGTATGACTAACTCTTTTTATATAGTACAGGCGTACTTGTCTCTTTTCGTTTTGCTGCAACTGGAACCCCACTTTTAGTACTATCTCGCGGGCACTTCAAAGAGCGGAATCACTATAAATAATCTTTTATTTGTGAAGTTCAATGGAAGTGCTTCTCAGATTGCGCGTGCGTCCACTGAAGCCATTATTATTGTTTGTTTATGAAACTAATTCGTCACACTGAGACTTTCTTGATGAAGAGTTTCTAGGAGCTTATAAGAGGAAGTTATTAAAGTTTTTTGTAATAGAAATGATGTTATTAAAGAACTTCAGAATTTGTGGATTGATCGAATTGAGTTTTTTGTATATTTTCTTATAGGTACCTATATTATGTAACATAATAGGGACCAACGAGGAAATAATTAAAGGTTTTTTTTTTAAGGAAAACGTCATTCACGAAATTTGTTCCCATGGATATCTGTCCTCTAAGTAGTCAGATATTCTAAAATAAGCTTTTTTATACAATTTTTGCATAACAATAGCTTTGAACTTATCTAAAGGTATTTTTTCAAAACGGTAGGACCTTATTGTAAATGCGTATACAATTCCCTTTATGAGAATGTGTTATTCTAAACAGTCGGCTAACATGAGCAGCCAACTTATCTATATTTCTAGTATTAAAATTGTGTTTATCACCGTTCTTTTTAAAATTATTGATATTTCTTTTTACATACACTGTCATAGATGTATTGAGACACAAATGTCAGGATATTGATTTATTTAAACTTATCCCTCAGTGACACTCTAGGCCCTAATTTATAAATGACTAATGATACAAACATAGTTATTTTCTTTATAATTTTAAGTAGGCAGATGTTTTATGATTCATGGAGTGCCAACATTCAGCTGTAATTTGCTCTACATGATTTTGAATAGTACTGTAGTGAACTGATATCTATCTGTCATGTGTGGAACTAGTTTTGAACCCGACTTCTTGCGTTCAATAGGTGCACCGCACCTATTGCGGTTAAAATACAAATTTATCATCCGACGTGCGACTCAAATGCAGCAATGTAAATCGAATCAGTCACTACACCTAAGGCGATGTAATCTTTTCTTAAATACGACGACGATACCTAGCCACAATATTAGATTGAAAGGGAGCAGTACAGTAGCTGTAATACTTATCTTAAAATAAAGTAACTGATAAGACCCCCTCTATCGGTTACAGTGTGATAAATGATAATAAAGATATCAAAGTAGAATAGTCCTTCGTCGAGGCCGGCTAAGTATCCAATGATGTTACTGACCGAGCGAGCGAAGCGTCTCCGTGTCAGCTTGGCCAAAATTAATAATAATAATAATAATAATAATAAATTAAATAAATTTGTTCCTCTCTACAGATCGCATTTCTCAACCGATTCTCGTGAAATTTTGTATGCAGATTCGATTCGATTTTTTTATTTCTCTTATCGAGTAAATTTTTGGATTTTTTTAAAATGACAAGGGGTTGCCAGCTTACAAGGTCTACTGGCTGAGGCTGTTTTCCTCTACAGGTTGCAATTCTCAAACAATAAAAAAAATAAACATACAAAATATTTGAAAAAATAAATTTTAAGGGGTCGGGGGCTTGTGGAGAAAAATTAAAAATAAATTATAGGAGTATACAGACTTGCGAGGTCTACAGCTCACAGAGCCACTAGGTAGATGTCGCACTAGCGTGCAGAAATCGAGACGATCAAATTAAGACAAAAAAACAACCGCGTTGCAGCAATAAAATGCTTTGCCAGCATTTAAAAGAATCAAATTTGAACACCGAATAGTGTGAATAGCGTGCACACAGCACGCGTCGAGGCGGAGGCTAAGTTTGCGCCGCAACGCAGCCTCGACTCTTGCAGTGTGCTATACGCCTTACGCTTGTCATTCGAGTCGTAAAGGAGCAGTGCAGTGCCAACTAGACTGACACCGTGCTCCAGATAACAATTATCACGTTATCATTATCAGATTACGCTGACTGATCCGAATTCTTGATGCGTTGCATAATTATCATTTGTTTATCAAGTGTATCAAAGTAGCTATAAGTACTAGGTTTTCAAAGTATAATTCTTCTTTTGAAATTGTGCACAAAGCTAAAAATCTTGTAATTTTAATATGACAAAAATACTAAACTTAGATTAGTCACAGGAGGTCTGTTTTTCACAAATTTCGATACTTGTATTTTTATTTTTTTTAAACTAGTGGCTCAGGGCTGTTAGACCTCGTGAGTATGTATAGGTACTTATATCTTTATATTAATTTTTTCTCCACAAACATCCCCGACCCCTTGAAATTTATTAATCTCAAGTATATATATTTTTTATTCTTTATAACTTTTTTTTTATTATTATTGTTTGAGAAATGTGACCTGCAGAGGAAAACAGCCTCAGCGGTAGACCTTGTAAGCTGGCAACCCCCATAACACCATATTTTTTTTAAATTTTCAAAAACTTTCTCGACAAAACAAAACGATTAATTTATTGAACCTGCTCACGAAATTTCACCTGTAGAGTGGAACAAACAGACAGATGGACAGACAGACATACAAAAGCAATTTTGGCCAAGCTGAAACAGAGACGCTTCGCTCGCTCGGTCAAAAAAACATGTTTACTAGAATAAAAGGATATAAGTAGGTATTTGTCCTTCTTAAAGAGTAGTTCGAGTCCGAGTTCGAGTTCGGTCGAGTAGCGGCTATAGGGTCATGTTGCCTTATGTTCGGGAAGCACCCTACCGTATCGTTTTTTAATATCAAATAATTATCCTACGGTGATCTCGTGCACATGCCTACGAAGAAATTTGAAGGTCGTGTGAGAGTGGACCAACCCGCACTGGGCCCTGGCTTTCTGAGGTCTAGTCTCGTCACCCTAATTCAGGACAGGCTCAAGCCCCTCTGCGGGGACTTAAATAAACTAATAACAACTTATCTATAGCTATTTTCGAAACACACACGTGTTATGTTACCTATTGACCTTTTTCTCACAAAACGACTATTTAAAATTCAAACACGAACCTACTTATACAAATACATCTTTTATAAACTAGTCTACTATCTATACCACTGACATATGAGAAACAAGCCCACCGTATATCTAACGAGACAATCACGCGCAAGCATATTCGATCATTTAATTAACGATCTGAAACTGAAAGAAAATTTAGCTATGACACATGGCGCGAAGTCGAACTCTGAAGAGAAAATTAATTCTTAGCGGCCGGCAGTCACTCTCAACCCACCGTGAAGGGAGCACGCGCCGCGCGACCACGTCCCGTAACCGGCACGTTATAACACCCAATTTCGAACGTTGAATTAGAAAGTTACAGTTCAGAAATTTTCTGCATTTCCCGCCAGTTTTTCTTCGTAGTTTTGTTTTTTTTCAGTGGCCAGTGTTGTGAGTGTGCCCCACGTGACAACAGGTAAATAAAAGCCGGCTTATCGGTAACTTAGATGTATGTAACCACATGTTTCGGAATTGTTTTATAGAGGTGAGGTGATAATGTGACCTTAAGTTGTTTTTGTACAGCGTGATAAAAGGCTTGGCATGTTCCAGGTATTCGAATAAACCTTGGGTTTTAAAGAAGTCATAAAATAAGCAGATAGTTGTGCGATCATTTAAAAAAAAAAATTTGGCGTGTAGTTCAGTAGAAATATTAGAAATATAAACAAATAAAGTACCAAATAAATTTAAATTATATTTTTAATAAGACCCGCGAACTAGACCTCTTTAAAAGCTGTTAAAACTAGTTAAAAACTAAATAACAACATTATATAAGCCAGAAAAGAAAAAGATGATTGTGGTAAAATAAAATTAATAAATTATTTTTGTTTGCCTTAAAAAGTTAAATTTTCATGACTGCTTATAATAGATACAATAAACCCATAAAAATTTCTAAATTGATGAACGAAATAAATAAACACACAATAATATTTAATATTATTTTATAAAAGTAAAAAAGTACCTTAACCCATTATACCTACAGAAGCAATATATTTCAGGCAAGTAACGATATTACATAATATAGAGCCAGAAATGGCCTCTCACTTTCGTTCAGCGATGGCTGTAAATCCTAAGAATATCTAAATAGTAATTCAGGGGAACAAATTACTTTCAAATAATGATGAATGAAATGTGAATAAGAGCGTCGGTGGTCTAGTGGCTAGGGCCGCTGCCCCCCGTCCGGGAGACGCGGGTTCCATTCGCACTCGTACCAATGTGTTTTCGAATTCATTATATACGTTTATTTGACGCTCTTACGGTGAAGGAAAACATCGTGCTGAAACCTGCACACTCCTGCGAAGAAATTCAAAGGTTGTGTGTGAAGTCGACCAACCCGCACTGGGCCAGCGTGGTTGACTAAGGCCTAATCGCCCTAATTCAGGGTCCCTCGAGCCCCTCGGTGGGGACGTATATGAGCTGTTGATGACTAATGATGAATGTATGTTCTTGGCAATTAAATATTGTACGTACTCACTACACGTAGAGACAAAAACCCTGTGAGGATTAAGGGCTTACATTTTAGCTCCGTATTTCGCATAATTACTCCCTGAAGATGACCCTCTGACCCTTTTACAAATTCCAATACTTTGTTACGATTTTTCTAGTCATCTTTATATTTCGAATTTTTAATTCATTCGCACGTTTATTCGACGCTCTCAGCAGAACATCTGTGTACACGCCTGTGAAGGGTTGTGTTTGAAATCGATCAACCCCGGGACAGCGTGGTCAAATCGCCCTTATTCAATAGGCTCAAGTCAGCTCCTCGATGGGGTCGTAACAAGAGCTGATGACAAAATTAATACCTATACATGTAGGAATAAAATCATTTCTGTTTCTGGGACCACATTTTATAAATTACTCAAGAATATTCCGTCGCAAAACAATGTAGGCGTTGTTAAACTGTGTTGACGATTGCTTAAATTTGTAGTCAAATTTATTACATAGTATAACATTATGTTTATTTACATTTTAACCGTCGAAAATAAAATAAAATCAGTAACACTCAGCGTTGTAAATAAATCTTGAAATGTGTATAATTTGACGGACACGAATTACACGAAGTATTTAGAACGTTATTATGAAAGAAGCTCTTTACCTACAATAATTTGAAATTTGTATTATTTTATTTATTATTTATTTAGTTTTAAACAAGATTACATTGTAAAATTACATAATATAGTCCTGCAAACTGTCTCTAATAACAAATTTAATGTAATATTACTAAAAAAGCCTTTAACCAAATGCTATGATATTATGGAAAAGTATCTAATAAATATTTTTTTACGAATAGTTTTAAACTAGACTTATTTTGTTCACGTCGAATATCCTCTGGCAAACTATTTAGAAGATAAGGCAATTATATTTGGCTCACAAAAGATTCTTATGTGCCAGTGGTGTGTGGCCCGTTGGCTGTCTTGTTTTATTCTTTTTTCGAATTCCACGACCTGTTTTGCCGAATTCTGGTCCTGGCGCGACTTCAGCTTAACAAGAGAGTTTCGTTCAATTAAATTTACGTTGTTCCTTATTTGAATTTTCAATACCTTTCTTTATGTTTGATTTTGTTACTGCTTAGCTTATCCTGACTTATATAGTATGGTGATGATCAGGCCTTTCCTGGGCATGTGGACTAAACGAACTGTTCAAATTCACATACATACGACCTCTGAACATTTTTCCAAGCGCGCGCGTTTTTCTTTACCATGAGCGAGTACCCGTAAGCATCAAATAAAATAATTTCGGAATCCTTTGTGAAGAGTTCGAATGAAAAAAAAAAATTGTAAAAAATATTTAAAACTGCGGTCCGCCCGCGGCTACGTTCGCGAAGTGTACAGTCAGCTGACGAATTAGCGGACCCCCCTCGTTCGAAACCGATGAGATTTTCTCAGGTGATTATTTATATTTTTACATAACATTTTATATACTCGTACAGTTTATCTACAGTTAACCTGCACAATTATACGAAATTTTATGATAAAGCAAAAACAATTACCCAAGAAAACTTCATCGGTTTCGAGCGGGGGGGTCAGCTAATTCGTCAGCTGACTGTACGATTTTCTCGTGGGAACAAGACATTTACCCGTAAAAAGTATCCTATGTGTCAATCCAGGTTACGTACTATCTCCAATCCAAATTTTATCCAAATCCGTTGAGTACTTTAAGTGTGAAGGGGGAACAAACATCCAAACATCCAAATATAATTCTCACATTTATTATATTACTGTGATGAGATTTTCATTAACTTTATTATTACAAATTATTGGAGAATATCAGTAAACGCATCGATCACACTTCTATGAATATCGGTTGCTGTTGCGGTACAAATTTATCATCTCAAGTGCAACCTAAACACAGCAATATAATCTCATCATCAATCAACGGCCCGTTACAGTCCACTGCTTGACTATGAGCCTCCTCCACTTAAGTGGAGGCTTTTGCCATAATCTCCACGCTTGGCAGGCGTGTTGGAGATCGCAGATTAAAAGGTTACTGTATCAGAGAGCGCTGCTGCCCGTTCCCTGTTCAATGTGTAGTCCCTAAGTCGCCTCTTACGACACCCACGGGAAGACAAATGACAAATGTTGGTGACAAATGTATTCTACTCTGCCGTCACCACACGGCTAATGCTTCGCTAGATGTAGATAGGTGAAAATCAGACTTTTAGAGTAGCCAAAGTATAAATACTCACCTTACAGATAAATTCATGCTTCAACTAGATCCATGATAGTAAAATGTATTCTAACATACGCTGAGATGAGTGCAACAACGCAATTAAGTTTTACGATGTCTAGACCACTAGCAACAGCAGCCCTTTAGCTATATTACATTAAGAAATTCCAAACTATAGCTTGAACTTCATAACCATCTTGCTACGTTCCAACAGCTGAACAGGCTTCGATGATGGCGCGTTTTAGGAGAGATGTTCACCCGTATTTTAAACTAGCGGTACGCCCTCGGCTAGGCTCGCGTTTTCCCATGGGAATAAGACTTTTCCCGGTAAAAAGTATCCTGTACGTGTTAATCCAGGATACAAACTATCTCTATTCAAGATTTCGTCCTAATCCGTTCAGTAGTTAAGGCGTGAAAGCGGAACAAACATCCAAACATCCAAATATATTTTTGCATTTATAATATTAGTGTGATGATGTGAAGTGTGATGTGATTAATCACCATCATCATGATTATAGCTACAGATTATTATTGTTACAGATTACGTCAAAAATAATTGTAAAGCAGAAAATGAATGTCGATCTTCGACAGGACTCGAACAGACATCTCCTTGGCTTGGGTTTGAAACATGAATGTCGGTAGTTTGTAATATCACCGACAGATGGAGCTGTAATGCAATCTGAGCTTTAAAGTAAAAAGCTGTGACAAATTTCGTCAGCCCAGAGCTTGGTGGCGTAATGCGCATGTTTCTGGCCCGGATAGCCAAGGAGATAAAGGTTCGAGTCCTGTCCAAGATCGACAAAAATTTCCATTTTCTGCTAAGTATATAATTGCCACTTATCTTGTCAATACAAATGTGGGTAGTTCAGGTGCAGACATATCGTGCAGAACAGAGCTCGCTGAAGCGTTACGTTGAATGACTCAACTCAATGTATTCAATGAAAGTATTGCGTAAGATCTATTTAGGAATTTACTATATTAGCACCACAATTACACTTATGCCTTACAGTGAAGATGTACTGGGCGAAATTTAAATTGTTAAAGCATTTTAGAGGCAGTTCGTTAATAAGAAAAAAAATCTCCAAGGAACATAGGTAGTAAAATTAAAACCATGAAAATTACATCGTTTTGTTCCCGCCGTGTAGTGATAGTACCCGTCAAACTGAACAACTTTTCACGAAAAAAAATTTTTGGTTTCTCCATACAAAGTGAGACTCCCGCCCACGCTCCCGCCCGACCGACCCATTTTGTATGGAGAGACCAAAAATTTTTTTGTCACAGGAATATTTTTTTTCGTGAAATGTTGTCCAGTTTGACGGGTACTATCACTACACGGCGGCGCGGCGGGAACAAAACGATGTACATTTCATGCTGTATATGTACAATATATATTAAATAAATATAAATATAGTGACAATTTTCGCCAATCTAATAGAATAGGTAATAGGAACCTTCTTACCCTACATGTAGTAGGTCTGGTAGTATTTGGCCTACCAAAATATTGAATTCTAAAAATAATCGATTTATTTGCGCGTAGTTGATAGCTGCGCAGAAGTGAAATGATGGTGGTGACATGTAAACCAGTTTTACTTTTTATTTTTAACGGAAACTATTACGCACCAGTAATTTAAGACAAGGAAACTTGAACATGTGTTCCAGCCCACAATTTCAATTTCAACCTAAAATCCAACTTATTCAAGCGACATTTATAAAGAACCTTGGGAGTCGCTTTTATAATCCAAGGTTATTCAGATCAGTTCAACACCCATTCGTTCTGTGACGAATTCATTCACTCATTCACACATTCATTCATCGCAGATTTGTTTTCTTTTGAAGACAGAAGTCAAGGTAGATTAAATACATAATTTTAGTGTGTGTTATGTAAAATAATGTATTCTAAATGTTTCACTGAACCAGGACGTGTTATTTGAATATGGAGATCCCAAATATATTAATCGTCTGCTTAAAACCTTGAGAAAGTGTAAAGCGCACGCGATCTCTTTGCAGAACTCATTTTAATAAAGTTTTGGGTTTAAAAAATATATTTAAATATAAAGTTACTTATTTTTTCTTATTTAATAAAGGAAGAACTACCTAGATGAAGGTCAAACCTTTGTTCAAATCAATCAACTTAAGCAGGGCAGTTTTTTTGTATAATACTTTTGTTAAACTTATAATACTTTTGTAAAACAACAAACAAACTCACCGCGTGTTGACAGCTGAATTAATGATATTAGAGATTTATGAAGACATGATAACCAAACTGAAACGCCTAAGCATAACTTATCATCAAGGACATAAAAGTCAATTACTCATTTTTACGTCCACCGAAATGATCTAAACATCGGCACGTGTCGTCTCGAATTTTCCTTGATATCGCCATAAATCGTTCAATTCAAGGATTCCAGTTGACAAGTGTCATAGCCAATCAGCGTCTTGCATTGTCCTGCATTGGACCAATGAGCATCGCATTCGGCCGTTATTGCGGTATTGTCGACTTTGATTAAGGAATATTGAGGCTGAATGCAGTGCAACATCAAAGAGAAGTGAGTCAGTGTACGTGCTGAGCCTTTCGCGACAATGTTAAAAAACTTACCTGTAGCGGTGCTACGCGTCCTCTTTTCCACTTATGATCTTTTTCGTCATTTGTTTTACTTTTAAAATTCAAAATTTCAAAATTCGAATCCCCTTGTCTATTTCTCTATTTTATATTTTTCAGTGTCAGTCTCCGTTGTTAATTTCTGAAAGTCACATCTAGTAGTTTTGTGTTAAGTATTTTTTGTAATTTGTGTTTTTGTACCGTGGTTTCCGTACCGTTATATTATCAAGTTCAAGTTCCTTCGGTTTTTCCTTTCTTCACCTACATCGTGCTTGCGGAGTGGAGCTTTGGATCCTCCTCCCGAGGCCAGCATACCTAATGATGCTGTTAAAACTTACATACTTATAAGTGCTGTTTCAGTCTCGGCTACAAATAGTTTTATTAATACTAGACAGATGCAACAAGTACAAGAAAAACAAAATATTAATAAATACACCTAACAATTTAGTTCAGTTACCGCCATTATTACAATACTATTGCAATAAATTCTTATATGTCGTCGGTGTTTTGTAGAAAGGGCGAAAGCGCCTTTTAATTATTAGGCGCTTTCGCCCATTCTACTAGACACCGACGATGTATAAGGTGTAAATAAATTAACTGACACTATTTTAAAGGATCAACCTACCCATGAAACTGAACAACTTTCCCCAAGAAACATGGGCTCTCGGACGACAAAAAAGTTACTATAGAAGATGCATATTTTTTGTCGTCCGACAGCCCATGTTTCTTGGAGAAAGTTGTTCAGTTTCATGGGTAGGTTGATCCTTTAAAATAGGCTAATTTATTTACACCCTGTATTTAAATAAAAATCAGTAGATCTTAGGCCATTTTATTTCGTAACTACTTATGGTAAAACATGTCAAAAATACCATGCCAGTTTCATATTTTATTATTAGGAGACCGTGTTGTCACAACTCTTGGTCTGATAACACAGAGTACTGCCGACTGTGAAATTGATTTATCGAGCCATTGTAGTGTCAAAACGCGAAATATCATTGTGACAAGTCGCGGCACTTATATTATTATAGGAAGCGGTACACAATTATAGAAAAACTTATAATACTTACTTACACCATGACGAATAAAAAGCCACTAAAATAGGACTAAATTTTACAGTTAGTCGTGAAGTCAAAGACAAAGACAAAATTAACATGTATGGGGAGGTACCCTTAAAAAGGGGTAATTTTAATTTTTTGTATTTTTAAAATTGAGATCTATATCCAAAGTATCGTCGAACCAAGTTACATGTAAATCGGTTCATAAACGTAGAAGATATTGTGCTGTGACAGACTGGGACGGACAGACAGACGGACTGAACGATCTTATAAGGGTTCCTTGTCGGACTACGGAAACCTAAAAATGATAGAAAGTGACAGGACTAATTTTAGTTCAGTTTAGTTGGGCGTATGCCGAATCGAATGAATGAATATACTTACTCGACACCACTATTATGTAGGTAGAGTGCGCGCAACTTTAAAGCGTAGTTGTCAGCTCATTATGTCCTCATTCTAGCCCCTACCCTGGATTAGGGTGATAATTCTTTAGTCTCGATCACGCTGGCCGAGTGTGGGTTGGTTGACTTGACTTCACACACAACCTTTAAATTACTTCAAAGGTATTAGTTTCAACATGATGTTTTCCTTTGTCGTCTCAACTTAACTGTGTATCCCAGTAAAGAGCCTAACCTGAAGGGGTATTCCAATGTGTGCTTACGAATGTGGTATTTGCGCTGGGCTTCTTCTTACCGTGCGGGTTGTAAATTCACTGATTGATCTCACAAGCCCTGGTGTCAGAGTTACTGAACCGTCCAAAGGCTTTGGACATGGTTCACTCACATACGCTGCTGGGCTCTTCATGAAAAGACTACAAAGCATGCAAAGACTACGAATCAGATTAAAAATCACTTCGGAATAGAGGATCCCAGATTTGTCCTGTCAAATCAATTGATTTATGTGCTTAACAAGATCATGATTTATCGGACACCCGATGACACGACAAAATAATAAATAGGAAGCAGTGATACTGATCGTGTGGGCGATAGAACGGAAAGTTTATTGAGGGATGGTTTGATACGCCAGCATGATCAGTAAATTGACGTTTATAATAGTATGAAATTAAGGAGAGTCACAAATAGATAGGTACGCAAAGATGATGACTTAAAAGCATTGATGTTTTAGTACCTACTGTACCTGGGCTGATTGATAACTGGCCGAAACGACGAACTTAAAAAAATGATACGCAAAAAAAAAATATCACATTATATTTTGGCATCTTTTTGAAAATAGAACGCCAAATTTGAATTTAATCGAACTGGTGGAATTTGTTTGATAGGACGTAGAACTTTCTCTGTCGTAAATTTTCTTAACAATGGAAAGAAACGAAATTCGTGCGGTGATAAAGTTTTACGTTTTAAAACAGAAAACAGCAACCCAGATGAAAACCAAGCTAGACAGTGTTTTAGGTAATTCTGCTCCTGCATTGAGTACAATTCATACCTGGGTAACTGATTTTAAACGTGGAAGACAGAGCTGCGAAGACGCCCACAGGTCTGGCCGTCCAAATGAAGTCACGAATCCGGACATGATCAAAAAAATTCACAAATTGTATTGAATGATCGGCGTTTGAAGTTGCGAGAGATAGCAGAGATGGTGAGCATTTCATCTGAACGCGTTTTTAATATTTTGCACCAACATTTGGGAATGAAAAAGCTTTGCGCGCGATGGGTGCCGCGTTTGCTCACTGTTGACCAAAAGCAACGTCGAGTGGACGATTCATCGGAGTGTTTGGCGCTGTTTAACCGAGATCCTAACGAGTTTTCGCGGCGTTATGTAACAGTCGATGAAACCTGGATACATCATTATACTCCCGAGACAAAAGAACAATCTAAGCAGTGGACTGAGAGCGGAAGACCTGCGCCGAAGAAATCAAAAACGGTTTTGTCGGCCGGCAAAGTGATGGCGACTGTTTTTTGGGATGCTCGAGGGATTATTTTAGTGGATTATTTGCAAAAAGGAAAAACAATAAATGGAGAGTACTACGCAAGCTTGCTGCAAAAATTAAGTGAAGAAATCCAGAAAAAACGACCACATTTGGCCAAGAAAAAAGTTTTGTTCCACCATGACAACGCACCTGCACACACGTCAATGGTTGCAGTCGCCAAACTCCATGAATTGCGGTTCGAATTGCTACCGCATCCACCCTATTCCCCGGATCTGGCCCCGTGTGACTTCCACTTATTCTCAAACCTGAATAAATGGTTAGGTGGCCAGAGATTTTCATCAAATGAAGAAGTCATTGTTGCCGTGGACGAGTATTTTGAGGGGTTGGAGAAAACATTTTATCAAACTGGTGTAACGGCATTGGAGAAGCGCTGGACTAAATGCATCGAGGTAGAAGGAAACTACGTTGAGAAATAAATTTATTTTAAATAGATTTTTAAAGTTTTTCTTTGTCGTTTCGGAAACTTATCAATCAGCCCTCGTATATATTTTAATTTGGCTATGTTGTTAGTTTTATAAATTATTTTACAGAAAATACGCCATGATAAAATTTAAAATAAAAAATATCTTGGACAATATTTGAAACTAAATCATCGCTCGAAGTAAATTGTAGGCATAGACACAAAAGGCAATCAATGTAAATCTTACATTTTCATACAAAGCGATTAGAAATTTCTGGTAAATGTGGTTATCTACACAGATAAACAGACTTACAACACACCACACGCACGAATAACAAGTAATTAGCAGACTAACAAAAGAGTTAGTCAACGCTAGCCTTCCAATCAGTCACTAACTAAGAAAACTGACTCTACTAAGTACTAGAGTCAACAATTGCTTCAGAATCTATTGAGAGAAGTGAAATTCTGTCTATTGATTCCAAGGATAATGTATCTATCTTCTATCTATATTTATACAGGTATAAAATCAATTGCTGTTCGTTTGTCTCGCTAAAACTCGAGAATGGCTGGACCGATTTGGCAAATTTTCATCTTGAAATATTTGTGGAAGTTCAGGAAAAGTTTAAACGGTGAGAAAAATAAATAATAAAATAAAAGCGACAAAATAGTCAAGAAAATACTAAAAACGACAATTTAGTTTTCAAATACAAAATGGTCAAGGGTAGGTGTAGGGTTAGGTGTAGGGTAGGTGTAGGGTAGGTGTAGGAAAAATGGCAAGACAACGTCTGCCGGGTCAGCTAGTAAGATATAAAACTAGCTGTCCATCTGCGGCATCGCCCGCGTTGTTTTCGATAATTTCCATCCCTAAACTATTTTTATGGAAGAATCCACCATCATTTCTCAATTCGTGCTATTTTTTTTTATTGAATCATAGCATTTACGAATAAAGCGTTTGACGCATATTTAGATTTAAGTTCATGATCGCACTTGTTGATAACGATGAAGTAGGTAGGTAACGTAGGCAGTATGTGCTACAAAAGCGAAGAAAATTAACGACACGAGGTATCGTAAAAAAAATTGTTTCGACCTTCTTTAGTACGTTTAAATAATATCTCCTACACAAATCTAACTCAAAACTGCATTGGCTCGCTGCCTTTAAATGGGGGAGGTTGATTTACGATAGCAAATCAAATGGTATTTTGTATTTGGTCAAACATCTGTCACTTTAGCAAACAAGGGTGCCGATTATTGCCAATTTCCCCTAAAATATCGACCAGATTGAAAAATGGTTTCATTGATGTTCATTGTAGTATCAAATTTGGTTGGCCGGGTGCAAAATTTGACACCAAATAGATGTATTGTGGACGAAAGATGCTCAGATTACAAAATTTGATGAAAATGCCAAAAACATGCACACAAGAAGAGCGCAAAAACGGGGCATGCGTCCCGTTGATGGATCTATTTGGACATGCTTGTAAAGTTTATTGAATAATGTTATGATATTTTTTGTCTACATTTGTGCTTTTAATGTGTTATCAACTTTTTAATTTTTTTTATTTTTATTTTGCAGGTAACGTCGCGTGATCGCGTTGCTGTGAATATCGCGTAATCGTAGCAGATCCTGGGTATTTAGATCGTATCGCCAAACAAAAAAAAACAAACGTGTACCACCTTTCAATACAGTAACAGTAGGACAACACAGTAAGTAACTTAATTTGGAGTTAGGTTAAAATATTTTTTTAGTAAAAAACATTGTAGGGTCGGTCAAAAACACCCTCTTGATACTTTTAGATCTGTCAGATAACTTATGTTATTCGCATATCATCAACAGCTCATATACGTCCCCACCGAGGGGCTCGAGCCTACCCTGAATTAGGCCGATTAGGCCTTAGTCGACCACGCTGGCCCAGTGCGGGTAGGTTAACACGCAACCTTTGAATTTCTTCGCAGGAGTGTGCAGGTTTCATGACGATGTTTTCCTTCACCGTAAGAGCGTCGAATAAACGTACATATGAATTCGAAATTCGAAACCACATTGGTACGTGGTGGGGATCGAACCTGCCTCTCCCGGACGGAAGGCAGCGGACCTAACCACTACGCCACCGACGCTCTACACGATGTTATTCGCATATATTATGAAATTGCTACATACTTGATTACGAGCTTAGCAATTTCCACCATACACGTAGCATATTAATTCGACTCCAATCAGCAGCAGTTCTACATGCAAATTAGCTATATGGGTCAAGCAATTTGAAACAAAGCTTTGCAATCCGATGAATAAATCAATTTAGCAAGCCCTCCGGCCAATTGAGGGAACGAGCGCAAGGGATTGATACAAAGCTATTAATAACCAGGGAGAGCGATTGGAAAGTATACAGTTTTACAAAACGATAAATTTAAAGTCAAATATAAAATAATGTGTTATATAATGTTCAAGCCGTGTGGTGACGGCAGAGTAGAATACATTTGTCACCAACCCCTACTCTTCCCGTGGGTGTCGTAAAAGGCGACTTAGGGACTACACACTGAACAGGGAAGAGGCAGCAGCGCTCTCTGATACAGTAACCTTTTAATCTGCGATCTCCAACCCGCCTGCCAAGCGTGGATATTATGGCAAAACCCTCCACTTAAGTGGAGGAGGCTCATAGTCCAGCAGTGGACTGTAACGGGCCGTTGATGTTGATGTTACTCTTTGTGATGCCTTCCAGGGAATCGAAAAATTAATACACCTTCAATAGAAAGAAAGAAAGAAAGAAAACATACCAATACAATATTATGTTTTAAATACGACACTATTGCTATAAGATCCTCATTGCCAAATAATGAATTAATGACCCAAATAATGATTGTATAGTTTCGTTCCTCTTCTGTTCGAGTTTATATCACACTAAAACATCACAATAATAATGTTATAAAATGTGAAAATATATTTGGATGTTTGGATGTTTGTTCCGCGGCGCACGCGATATTGTAACATTCCTTTGTCTGCGGCGCTTATCGTCGCCTGCACCGCTGCGTCAATACGTCTTGACAGCCGCAAACAAGAGGATTTGCCGTCAATACGTCTCGACAGCTGCATACAAGGGGTAGTACTGAACGGATTTGAATGAAATTTGGAATGGAGATAGTTTGTAACCTTAATTAATACATAGGATACTTTTTACGGAAAAAAGTCTTATTCCCACGGGAAAATCTCACATAATGCTAGCGTAGCCGCCGGCGGACCGCTAGTTGAACATAAAATCATTACCAATCCTTACGAACAGTAAATGCCAACGGTCAATTTCTTCGCAATAATTTACTATAGTGAACGACTTTTCAGTTGATTCTTGCCCTCTACCAGCGTGTGTCAGTATTAATGTTTATCAGTTGATAAGTACACAGATACTATACTATTTATTATTAGTTCTCGTATTAAAGAGCGTCGGTGAGCTGGTGGTTAGGGCCGCTGCCTCCCATCCGGGAGACGTGGTGGGTTCCCCAGCACGTGCCAATGTGTTTTCGAATTTCGAATTCATATATAATGTACGTTTATTCGACGCTCTTACGGTGCAAGAAAACATCGTGATGAAACCTGCACACTCCTGCGAAGAAATTCAAAGGTTGTGTGTGAAGTCGACCAACCCGCACTGGGCCAGCGTGGTCGACTAAGGCCTAATCACTCTAAATCAGGGTAGGCTCGAGCCCCTCGGTGGGGACGTATATGAGCTGTTGATTATTATTATTAGTATTTACAGAGTACATTAGATTAGACAGTTGCATAATGGACGTGCTTCATTTAAACTTGGCTACATAAAATTGTCAGTTCATTAAAACTTACGCGTACATGGCATACACTTAAAGTTGAAAACTGTTTTCTAAAAGCATAAACATGTTCGAGCTTTGCAGGGGAAAAGTTCTTACAAAATTGTTATTAAAAAGTTTTACTCATTTACGCCAGATTTTATGGAAAAAAATATGAAAAAGTTTCTCTTGACATCCAGGCACCCAGCATCCTCATTATTTTTAATGAAACAAACTCTGGTCAAAAGTATTGAAGTGTTGTTTTTTTTTAAGTAAGCACCTCTTATTTTTAATTATAATACGCGCAAAGTTAATGAGAAAAAACATAACCCTCCTCCTGTGGCAGTCTGGTAAAATGGAACTACTTAATTTCGTTCGTCGTGTCTTCAATTTTGCTCAAACTTTTTTAAAACAGCCAGGAACACTAACATTCTCACAATTCGCGGGTTTGTTACCACGGTAATATTTAATATTGTTACCTCGATATTTCGGAACGGTTACACGCTCCATGGTCACGAGTAGACGCGAGGAGTCTACTCGTAGACGCGAGGAGTCTACTCGTAGACGCGAGGAGTCTACTCGTAGACGCGAGGAGTCTACTCGTAGACGCGAGGAGTCTACTCGTAGACGCGAGGAGTCTACTCGTAGACGCGAGGAGTCTACTCGTAGACGCGAGGAGTCTACTCGTAGACGCGAGGAGTCTACTCGTAGACGCGAGGAGTCTACTCGTAGACGCGAGGAGTCTACTCGTAGACGCGAGGAGTCTACTCGTAGACGCGAGGAGTCTACTCGTAGACGCGAGGAGTCTACTCGTAGACGCTAAGAGTCTACTCGTAGACGCGAGGAGTCTACTCGTAGACGCAAGACCATGGAGCGTGTAACCGTTCCGAAATATCGAGGTAACAATATTAAATATTACCGTGGTAACAAACCCGCGAATTGTGAGAATGTTAGTGTAGTGAACAACCACGAAAATCTTAAAACATAAACAGCCAGGAAGTCACGTTCATATTTTCAAATAAAATCCAGACCTGACTGCGCCATTTTGTTTTTTATGAGGTTTTTATTATAGTCTTTAGTTGTGAAGGTAAAAAATTCTTGGAACAATAGATTCGGAATCTTTAATTTGATTCTAGGTAGGAGTTGTAAGTTATTAGAATTTTGCAGGGCTAGCTTTTTCTGAGAATAAAACGATGAATGTCTGGGAAGGTAGATATTTGTTAAATAACATTTGATATAAAAAAAACAAAAACATGTGGTTTATTTATAGGTGCCAATAAGTGAATCTTTCATAAAAAAAATGCCTTTCGGACCGTGTTGGTTCCACTGCTTGGTTCCACTGGTGGGTCCAGCAAGATTTTTATGTACTCATGGACCCATTTTGGTGGTGGAACTAATGATGTGCCGTTCCCGGTAAATTACTTTTGTGTGGGAATATTCCGGGGAATATTCCCTTGAGAACTTTAACAATGGGAAAGTTATCGAAATCTTCTATTTTTTTTATATATTTATATGTCACAATATGAAGTTTTAGGAGACAAATCACAAGTAATATTTGAATACTTACCAACCTAAGAGATTTCGTATATTCCCAATGTTACCGGGAACAATCACCGGAAATTTCCCACACGCCTGGGAATATTCCCAAAACTCCCAAAAAAATGGGAATATTCCCAGTGTTTTTAGGAATATTCCCAATGTTTCCGGGAATATTCCCGGGCAGATTCTGAAAGTTTTAACTGTATTTTAATAAGAGAAAAAGAAACACAGACGTTAAATTTTGATAGTTTTTATTCATGTGTGTACAAATATGCGTTATCAATATAATCAACAATTAAACATCAATAAAATTTTAGTATTAACAATTTTAAGTATACTAAAATAATTAACAAATCACAGAACGATCAGCATGTTTTTCATAAGTTATAGGTATAAAACAAAGCAACTTTTTTAAAATCCGACCACAAAGATCCAGATTTGTTTTTAAATATCAATAAAATTTCAGTATTAACAATTTAAATTATACTAAAATAATTAACAAATCACAGAACGATCAACATGTTTTTCATAAGTTATAAAGCAAAGCAACTTTTAAAAGCCGACCACAAAGATTCAGATTTATTTTTAACAACGAGGTTTGTATGTTTAAATACGTGCACCAAGTTACAAATTAAATAACAGGTAACTAAAAAAGGACGCTTTCATTGTTTGATGACCTTATTGCCACTCAAATAAAGAGATTCGCAAATAAAATGTTTTTAAAGAGGAAGCGAGACAGTTTATCCACATCTTACAGTCAGCAATGAACAGGCAAACATCTACTTGGCTGTATGTAACTAACAAAACGACTAATACCTATAGTACCTATCTGTAATAAAATTACAGTTTTCTATAGTACCAAGCTAAGGCGCGAAAAGAAAAAAAGGCAGACATCAAGGGTCATTTCTGTGTCTGGGTATTGAATATTTGTCTATCTTTGACACCCATACTCGTAGTACAGGCCTTGCCTAGTTTTGGATCAGATGACCGTGAGTGAAATCTCTCACTTAAATAAAATAAAATTGTCTATATCAAAAATAATCAATTTTGCAAATTAAATCATACTAACCAAACCAGCCAACCAACCAACCAAACTAAATTAAAACACTAGGTAAAGAAAGAATTCAATATATTAAATGTTTCATGTGTAGGGGAATATTCCCGGGAACATTGGAAACTTTGGGTAACTTACCGGGAATATTCCCATAGGGAAAATACTGGGAATGGGAACATTCCCCACGGCACATCTCTAGGTGGAACCAACAATATTAGTTTAAGCAAGAAACATGTGGACAATGTTCAGTACTAATTTAAACTCAAAACATTTATTGAATTACGCTACCATGATTTAGGGAAATAGACACATTAAATATAAAAAAAAACGAGGACATAGAATGCCATGGAGACTACCCTGCTCTTTCACAACTATTCGTCACAGTTATGTATAGATATATAGAATTTTGTGTCCATGGAAGTGGTCGTGAATACGGATGCAGTCACGACTAAATCCCATTGTTTCCCAAGGCTATAAAACTTCAAAAGGAGTAAACTTGACTCCACTTCGCTCTTAAGATTACTTCCTTTCGAATCAGAAGTGGGATTTTATATGTTTTCCGCTTAATTTAAATTGGTTTTTGAAATTTATGGTCTGTGAAATTGGACAAGCTTAGTATACTTACATATCCCACGTAAATGGGAGATGAATAAAAATATTATTCAAACATTAAAATTAATCTATATTTTTTTAAAGTTGTCGTCAGTGTAAATTTTATTTCGTTTAATTTTATGATGTTAAAACTAAAAAAAATGTAAAGATTATCTGCAGTCATTAATTGTGGACAAGTTAAATTATCTTCCAGATTTCTCTAATAAATTCTTCATAGTAGACATTCGTAGACGAAATAAATTCTTTACAGTCCCAACGCAATCCCACCTTATTCTACTGCAGCTGACATTTCGCCAGTTTCCAAAGGTACTTCATAACGGTGCTGTCTGCTGTGTTTACCTCCAGATAGAGCAATCTCCAGCCGCCATCTTCCGCTGGGAAATATATATTTATTATCAAAACCAGCGAGCTTTGCAACCGCATATTTGCTTGACTTGCCTGACTTATTCACGTAAATACAGTTTATAGTAGAAATGCTCGAAGCTTTTCCTTGGAAGCTTGTACTTTGTAGTAGGGAAGTTTTCTTTTCTTTGTGTTCAATTGTATAAAGCCCACTGGCTTTATACAATTGAAACACTAGAGAAATTTATTAAAGTAAGCTGTAGGTATCCCTACATCTCAGTCATTTTGTGGGTAATTGCATATTTGGCTAAAGGTTCAAATTGTATAAATAGACGAACATTTTGATAATAAATCAGATCCGCGCCCACTATATTACCACTCTGGTATAAATAGTGATTAGGTTCGTAAAAAAATATAATAAATCAGATCTGCATGGACCTCACTCGCAATAACAAGTTGTACCATTTCAACCCTCTCCCTGACCAACACACGCTACTCCCCAACCTGTCTGTAAAAAACTTAGACTTTACTATTAGTCAAGCACGAAGAAAAGTTAGTTAATTATTTTTTACTTTATTTAAATACTTTGTACTACTTTCTAACTTAATTTTAGTGTTAATTAAATACCGTCTCGAATGCTAAATAGACAGATTTAGCGACCTTTAATTAAAACGTTGAAGGAATCTGTGTCCCTAAAATGTTTGTTTACCCTTCTTTATTACAAAGTATCTAAATGGGGAAAGATAATTATATTTATTTTTGTATTAATTTAAAAAGCTGTACCTGACTTTACATTTTAAAGCTTATCAATGAATAATACTTTTATATTAAGCTGATATCTGTTATCAAACAGTTATCTAAATTAAATCTAATCTACGTCTGACGGGAGACAGGAACCGGAAACGTCCAGTTGGCGGTAATCCCGTAGCTTGACATTTTCATCTCTAGGGAGATAATGCTGTGCTTACACGCCTCGTACTTTGTACTTTCGACTACTTCTATTACAACTCCTTTTTATCTGAGACTTCATTTAATTAGAAATCATTCGTCGATAAATTTTCTTGTGGTTCAAAAGTATCTGGTAGGCTTGTTTTTTTATGCTTTTTTTATGTCAAAATAAAGTCTAGGTAGTAGCCAGCTAAAGTAACAGCCTCCGTGGCTGAGTGGTCGAGATTTCGACGCCCGTTACGGAGGTTCCGGGTTCGATTCCCGTGGGAATACTGTCAAGCTAAAATCTCTTTGTGAGACTTTCCGCAGTTTGGTTAGGACATTGCAGGCTGAATCACCTGATTGTCCGAAAAGAAAGATGATTCAGCTGATTCTGTGCTTCGGAAGGCACGTTAAGCCGTTGGTCCCGGTTACTATGTAGTCGTTACACGAAGCAAGTCAGTGACCTTAGGCGGCTCTATAACACTGATGAGCTAATGCTATAACTTTTTTTAAATTGTTATGCTTTAATCTTAATTCTTTATATTAAATCTGATTTTGTAGACATTTATTTGAATGCTGAAAGTAATATTACAATATTCTGTCACTAATTCGTTCTATAAATATATGTATGTTTGGCAAAAGCAGTATATAAGTTTCTCATCGTAGCTTTGCTTAGCTTAGCTTATAGCAATAATTTTATCCACACTTTAATCATGAACGTTATAAAATTATCCTGATGTGAATATGTTTTTAATTGCGTAAAACGTTGTTTACTGTCATCAACAGCTCACATACGTCCCCACCGAGGGGCTCGAGCCTACCCTGAATTAGAGCGAATAGGCCTTAGTCGACCACGCTGGCTCAGTGCGGGTTGGTCAACTTCACACACAACCTTTGAAGTTCTTCGCAGGAGTATGCAGGTTTCATTACGATGTTTTCCTTCACCGTAAGAGCGTCGAATAAATGTCCAAATTCAAAATTCAAAAACACACTGGTACGTGGTGGGGATCGAAACCGCGTCTCCCGATCGGGAGGCAGCGGCCCCAGCCACTAGACCACCGATGATTATTAATAATGAAGCTGTTTACAGTAGACAATCGTTCGTTATCAACTTTATTATATTTCTTCCGCTATGGTAAAAAACAATAAAAATTATGTTATTTAAAAAAAAAAAAAAATTTAATAGCCTTCCTTTTAATTTATCTTGCTTGACGTAGACCAGCCTACCTTATTTTCGAAATCTACTGAGTAATGTTTATGAGGTAATTCAAATTTTTCAAATTTTTTTTTTTTTATTTCGGATATTACAGTCCATAGTGTTAGTGAGAGTATACTTAACCTAGTGTTAGTAATAAACAACAATTTAGAACTAATTTAAACTGGCACCGGGCTGGGAACCAGTTGCATGTATGCCGATCCAGTGGCCCAACAGTGGAGAGTCCCACCGATTTGCCAATACGCTGCCACGGACACGCCTCATCATAGAAGCGCTACGTTTGCGGATGATCGCATAAAAGCAGTCAATTTGCGCAGCGGCAAACATTGCAGACGCACTACAAAAACGTGGCAGCCCAAACAACACCCTAAACGCATTGTTATACTGGACGCGCAGAGAACCGTATGTCCGCTGCGTGAAGCTGACCCACAGAGTGCACGTGTAGAAAGACTGACAAAACGCTCTAAAAAGTGTTAGCTTAACTTGTCTACTACAACGCGCAAATCTGCGGGCCAGCATGTTGCCGCGCACACACAACGCTCTGCGCTCCCTCTCTATGTCCAGATCATCCCTCAAATCAAAACTTTTTTTAGTTTTGCATAGTTTTCCATTTCCTAAATTCTTTTATTTTTGTTGACGTATCTGCATTTGGGTTAAAGTTTTTTGAGTTGAAGAATTCAAACGTGTTAGTCTTTCTTTGATCTTGATGTTTTTCAGAGAACTGTAAAAATACTTCTTTAAATTCTACGAAAAACGCTTATCACATTACACTAGTCACATCACACTAATATTATAAATGTGGAAATATATTTGGATGTTTAGATGTTTGGATGTTTGTACCCCCTTCACGCTTAAAGTACTCAACGGATTCGGTTGAAATTTGGAATGGAGATAGTTTGTAGCCTGGATTAACACATAGGATAAGAGGTTTTACGGGGAATAGTCTTATTCCCACGGAAAAATCTTACACAACGCGAGCGTAGCCGCGGGCGGACCGCTAGTTTCAAATTTTTTGATCAGAAGCGCTGGTTATTTTGGGTGCCTGAAACTTTCAGGCGTTTTATATAAATAATACGTGTTCTAATGTTGACTCATGATTTAATTACTGTCTAATTATAGCTTAAAAGAATATTAATTATTAGGTTCCTAAATGAAATATCTGTGAACCTACCATTTGGCCGTAGTACACTTAGTTTTAGCTTACGTAAGAGTTTTGTTTAGAAGTCATATTAACGAAATGCTAAAAAGATTAAAATCATGACCAGATTAAGTTTTATTACCATAAAATTACGACTTACAAATTATAAGAGACTGTGTTGAAAGGGTATTCCAAATATAAAATAGGATTTAAATCATAAAATACGACCTGTCAAGTAAAAATGTCGGCATTTAGAACTGTCACAATCTTAATTGCTACGATTTCTACTAAAATGTCATATTTTAGCGAGACTGTAATGAATGTCAAAGAATTTAGGAAACTCCTACACATATAGTCGTAAAATAAGTCTGCCAATGATATATACTAACTAAAAAATGAGTTAAATTATAATCCCAAATACAATAATATTGTTAGTAATTTATAAAATATGCGAAATTATTTTAATTTATTTGTTTGTCCTGCTGTACCAATTTTGCATTAGAAACTATTATATCTCCTACAATTTTTTATAATTCGTGACTATACTTCATATCGTTTTTCCAATGTTATTTTGTTTTGTTGTTTTGTTTATTATTTTTTTTTGGCAGAAAAAAGCTTATTCGTAATTCACACTTGTCAGCTAATCGAGATCGACAATGTCTGGAAATGTATCCTATAAAATATTTTCTCATTACTCATACTCGGAAAGTAGGTCTGAAGTTGCCTGAGGAGCGGATTGAAGGTAATACTTTTCAGCCCGGAGGGAGAATCCTTTTCAACTGACAGCTGTCAAATTATTTAAAAAAACTAGTTCTCATTTCACATTTCTATTGAACTATGTTCCATCTATCTATACAGCCACTCAATTACAGCGCAATGTTACATTGAAATAACATAAAGTTAAGTATTAATTAAAGAATATATGACTTTATTTTTATTGACTTTCAACTATTTCTTTAAAATAAAATAGATTTGGGCAAAATATATCCCATTTTTCAATGATGGAAATGAAAAATAATGGCTCAAAACCTGGCCGGCTTGGCCACAGAAAAAAATAAAAATAGGCGGAAAAGCAACGATTATCATTAAGGCAGCATGGTCATTGACCTTAGCCTGTTCGAAAGAACGAACAAATTAAAAAAAAATGATTATCATTTGTTTCTCGAGTTATTGGGTTTTGTTTACAATGAGTTCATCTGATTCATTTATGGAAGTCACTCATTTTTCTTTAGTTGATTCGTGTTTTTATTTTTACTTTCCTTGTATTCGTAATGAAAAGCACAGTGCTTACCTCTGGTTAAAGACTTATATACTTATATGCCTCGAACTATTAGGGCCCTCGCTACGTTCAGTCCCCAAACCCCGTCTCGGCGCTAAATAAGTTGCTTTCACC
This sequence comes from Carpatolechia fugitivella, assembly GCA_951230895.1. Lineage (NCBI taxonomy): Eukaryota > Metazoa > Arthropoda > Insecta > Lepidoptera > Gelechiidae > Carpatolechia > Carpatolechia fugitivella. Next base: position 15,997,927 of record OX579651.1, read on the forward strand.
CCTCGTATAACAATGTACTATTCCAATGTTATCTGAAACAGGGTATAGAAAATATATTTTTTCACTTTTATTGAAGCATATTGTTTGCTTCGTCTACTGTTTTATTTCGCTCGTTTGGTTATGCTGTTTTTTATCGATTATAGTATTACACGCAGTGTGAAATGAAGTATTGTTCGATTTATCTTCGTTTTAAGCCAACCGCTGCAGTGACCTTGCGGATCAAATTGTCCGAAGCTATAAAACTGCACAATGCAAGTGTTCGGGTTTCAGTGTTGCCAGGTTAGACGATTTACCGACATTCAAATTTCAAAAATTCAATAATGTTATCTTTGAGATTTAACGATTAATAAAAGTCTCGATGTTTGGGCAGCTTCGTAAGCTTGCCAGTTTCTCCATGTAAAAATTAATTTTCCAAATTTAACCAGTTATGAATAAGAGTATAAATTTATACTCGACGTTATGTAAGTAAGGGTCAATTTTAGACGCAATACATCAGAAATGAATACTTACTACCTATTTACATACATAATTCTATAGACTTTGCACCGTATCCCCTTTATTCCCTTTATTTTTGCCCTACTAGTTCTCAATCATGTCTGGCAACACCAGTTTACGACACTATTATTAGCGAGTTGCACCAAAATGGCGGCGGGTCGGTTTTATTGAGGATGCACCCTCAAGGCTGGCTGATGTCATTCGTGAAAATTATTTTGTGTAATAAAACCATGACAATGAAAGTGTGGTGCAAACTATGATAGAAAAGCGATTTTTGCTTTCCGATTCTCCTACTTATGAATGGGCTTTCTGGATAATATTTCAAATATTATTTTTACACCTTTCACGTTTGGGGGATTACGCATACGCATTTTGAATCATAATATGTTTAATTATTTTTTACAGGCATACTCCTGATAGTAACGCAAGAGTTAGGAATCATACCGTTTGCGTGTTTTATAGTAAAATTATATTTTAATACCAAAATAATTATGATTTACTTTTTTTTTTTTTGTAAATTAATTACAAGTAATTATGGAATAAGACCCCTCCAGGCCCATAATTATTGATTAAGACCCATAATATTAATGAAGAATCATAGTTGTCAAAGTAAACCTTCCTATACATTTTAAAGCGTAGGTGGAGGTGGTATTTCAAATGAAAACTAGATGTTACACGAAATGCTTTTTTTATTTACTTTTTCCCAAGATCTTTACACACGCGCAGCCTAACCTAGAATCCACTCTTTTTTCTCATGTCAAAACTTATCTTCCTAATTAAAATTAAAATAAATGTTTACGGCCAGCAAAAGCCAAAGAGGCAAAGAGGTATAGGTGTGTACATACACATACCTAACACATTTTTAAAGCAGCTAATTCTGACCTTACCAGTGGGTAAGAAGAAGAATTTCAGTATCTACGTTTTAGTTCTCAGGCAATCACACTTATATTATAAATGTAAAAATATATTTGGATGTTTAGTTTGTTCCACCTTCACGCTTAAAGTACTCAACGGAGTTGAATGGAATGAAGATAGATTGTAACCTGGATTAACATGTAGGATTATTTTTACAGGAAAAGTCTTATTAAATTTTGAATTTTATACAACGCGAGCGTAGCCGCGGGCGGACCGCTAGTCTCTTGTAAATTGGAGCACACAACATAAATCTAGTCACGTAATGTCCTCAAGATATTTACGATAGCTTTCAATGCGTGAATTTTATTAGAGGGTCGTTATTAAACGCCCAGAAGACTTGTTTCAGTGGACAAATAGTGGCAATACTACTCAAACGCGAAAGTTTTTATGTATGGATGTTTGTTACTCTTTCACGCAAAAACTACTGAACGGATTGGGATGAAATTTGGAATACAGATAGAGATAGAGTACCCTGGATTAACACATAGGATACTTTTTACGGAAAAAAGTCTTATTCCCACGGGAAAATTTTACACAACGCGAGCGTAGCCGCGGGCGGACCGCTAGTTAATGATAAATTCAATCAATCAGCCTATTGCAGACCACTGCTGGACGGGGGCCTCCCCAAGGGCACGCCAAAGCGCACGATCACGGGTGGTCGTGAATGATAAATAAAATTACTAACGTATTATTATCACTTTAATAAGTACTTGAGATCCCGAGCTTAGCTCTTGTTCAATACACAAGTTTCGTTTTTTTATTAATTTGTACATAAAATTTTAGTACATACCTATGTCGTTAGTAGCATGTTCGTCCCTTTGGCGTTAAAAAAATAGTTTTTGGTTATTAAACGTATTTGCTACGGGATAAAAACCGAAACGAAATCATCCGGCAGAGGTCCAAGGTGGTGCATATCGTCCAGAAATGTAGCAAGCTGAAGTGGCAGTGGGCTGGCCACGTCTGTCGCAGAACCGATGAGCGTTGGAGCAGACGGGTTCTCGAATGGAGACCGCGTCTCGGGAAACGTAGTGTGGGACGCCCCCCTGCCAGGTGGACTGATGACCTGAGGAAGGTGATCGTGCGCTTTGGCGTACCCTTAGACTTCATCATTATTAAGTATATTCATTCATTCATTCATTCATAATCGTTCTCAGCCCACATCCGTCCACTGCAGGCCTCTTACGGCGCCACTCATGGTCCTGTGCTACCCGCATTTAGCCTGATTCTGCCAGTTTAGTGAAATCGCCGAACCACCGGGCTGGTCTGCCCACTGACCTACCTTGTTGTCCTTCTTGGCCATAAACTTAGAAAGTTCTATATAATGATAATTATTAATACTGATCTTCCACACCGCCGTGTGGTAACGGCAGAGTAGAATACATTTGTCAGCAACCCCTACTCTTCCCGTGGGTGTCGTAAGAGGCGACTTAGGGACTACACATTGAACAGGGAACGGGCAGCAGCGCTCTCTGATACAGTAACCTTTTAATCTGCGATCTCCAACCCGCCTGCCAAGCGTGGAGATTATGGCAAAACCCTCCAGTTAAGTGGAGGAGGCTCATAGTCCAGCAGTGGACTGTAACGGGCCGTTGATTTGAATACTGATCTTCTAGCTCTAAGACAATCCTAAGATCATTGACACTCTTTAAAGCTCTACAGCAGCGGTTTGAAACACTGTTGACTTACCGACATCCATTCTTATTCTAACCAGTTGTTGACTCAGATGCAACGAACCGTTTTTGTCATTTAAAGAGGTTTAAATAAAAATGTTACGGGTCTCATTTTTAGGAACAAGAGAATTCTCCGATACTGAATATTTATAACGGTTTCAAGCTTGTCTATAACATTCCAGTAAATCGTGAAAGTAAGTGCAAGTGTATTTTGTACTAGTGGCCATGTTTTTTTTTACAACTGCTGGTGGGCGTGGCGTTATACTGACTACCAAAGTAATTCCTAGACTGGATTTTATCAGATGCCATACGTAATGTCGATGATATATAATTTGTTTTAGATCCCTCATGAAAAATAATTATTTTCTGTTACAACGCCAATTCTGACTGCAATTACTGACCAGGATCGGTTGATAATTATTATCAACCTGTCCTGGTTATATATATTATAGTTTCCTAATGAACAGTACCAGTAAAGCTTACACTTTTCAAACTTTTCAAACTTATCGTACTTTTATGTTTTACTGGCGTGGTGTAAACAAGCTTTAAAGGTTCAGTTCAGAATTTACGCCTGCCAAAGCTATTAAGGTTTGAACCAAACAGGAATGTGACAGAAGGTTGGCCACCACTGTCCTGGGACTAAAGAGATGCTCAACCCTTTGAAGTGGGGAAAATGTTTTAACGAAATTGTTTACGAAAACGAATCTTGCTGTTGACGAGGGTTGCGAAGAGGAAGGCGAGGTGACGTGAGATCTAATACAACCCGACAACTTGCCATTTCGTGGATTTACTGGTTATTTACTGGTTTAAATTGTCTTTGATGCCTAATAACTTTAAGCCATGATTATGTCTTTCTTGCTCCTTGATGGAATATGATAATAACCTTTGATATTTTACTAAAGTAAAAAACTAAAATACCGCAGCCCTGCCAAAAAATATTTAGCTAGTGTCACTTGGACTAATGTAAGGATGCTAACAATCTTTTCACGCATTTATAAGACGTTATAGTCCACGAGTGATATGTATTATGGTGGAAAAAATAAAGTCGCAAACATATATACCTACATACATAATATGTAGTGTTACTTACATGATCCTGAACACATTACTCCTTTTTTTTTGCAGCCGTGTAATAATGAGTCTTTATTATCTACCTACTCGAATATTAGTCATATATTTACTAGAAAGATGTTCTTATAGATTTTACGAGTAAGTCTACCCATCTATAACCTTGGGTCATTAACATCAATTATCAAACCTATATATAACCATTGAATCAACGACTATTTGGATAATCCCTTGACCAAACACGTTTGGCCCACGTTGCCCAACTATGGACAAACATTGCCCACGCTATAATTATCCTTCTAAAGCTATACTACTGGTTTAAACAAAAGCCTTTTTACACCTTCCAAGGAGATACATATTTGATGATATTTGAGAAAGAATGCGACTTGATTTTTGCCTCTATCTTAGTCATCATCATCATCGTCATCGTGTGGGTTGTAAGGTCGACAACCGACCTCACATACCCTGGTGTCAGTGTTATAGAGCCGCCAAAGGCCACTGACTTGGCTCATGTAACGACTAGAAGCATGGAATCGTCTTTCTTTTCGGACAATCATCAGGTGATTCAGCCTGCAATGTTTTGATTCAAAGTTACCGAGTTGGTTAGATAATTGCAACGATACTTATAACTTTGTAATTTTATTCTACGACCGACCCCAGAAACCGCCGCTAAAGGCCTCTCATATGGCTTAATAAACGGTGACATAGCAGGTACTACGATAAAGGCTAGCAGTAGTAGTTACGTCATTATTTACAATCCAAGCACGTCATCTTGATATTTTCCTTGGTATATCCATTTTTAGCTCTGACGCTATTGTCACAACGTTATGTCAAAAAGCATCAGATTGTCAATTTATTCACCACCATGACATTTCATTCGACGCTTATGTCATTAAGCTATGTAATGACAAGTCATCGCGCCTTTGTATTTGGCATGTGATGACTTCCCATTAGCATAATAATTTCCATTTTTGGGGGCACCCTTAAACGATGAATATTCATTTTTATGTGCTTCGAAGACTGTGGGTGGAAGTAAAACGTGAACTGTTGTCGGAGTAATTTTTAAAGTGTTAAATTCAGATGAACTCAGTTATTGGATATATAGAAAGGCTACTGAAATGAACTCTATGACAGGGTACTTTAATAGTTTGTAACTTAGATTAACACACAGGATACTTTTTTATACTTTTGTCAACTTTTTTTTTCACTCACGGCCATCTGTTCCCAAACTAAGCAGCGCTTGTACTATGGGTACCAGACAGCTGCTATACATTACATGAATAGATAAATACATACTTATATAGATAAACAACAACCAGACACAAGGTAAACACAAGTGCTCATCACACGAATGTTTGCCCTGGGTGGGATTCGAACCCGCGACCCTGTGCGTCGAAGGCAGATACACTACCACCTGAGCTACGGAGCCGTCAATCAGTCCATACTCTACCTTTATAATTTTTTCTAATTTTATTTCTTCCTGCAATCGGTGCAATCACTATAAGCAGAACTCCTGTGAGCGGATGTGGCGTGCCGTGCGAGACGGCTCCTCCCATTGGAGCCCTCTTCTTTTATTTAGCTGACTGACAGCGGTCACCGTCTTTCTGGTAGTTACTCTACCTGAGCGTATCTACCATTTATAAAACTAATTGACAAAACAGAATAACAATGTATAAACAGCCGCACATCTGCTTGAATCTTGAGAGGTACACGTACAATTTTTAATTTACAATTATCGTAAATTTAAACAGTCTTTTGTGTCTCCGGCCTTGACATAAAACAGTAAACCCACTTGTTCGGAGAAACAACATATTCACAGCACCACGTAAATTAGGCGTGTTATTTCTGTATGATATTACTACGATATTTCTACGACAAACACATGAAATTTATTTACTTGTGATACTAAGAGAATTGCCCCCTTGGCGAAAATGGAGGGGAGCATTCGCCTCGCGTCCATGTAGAGTAGACGTATTGCAATGTATAGTACGACAAGGCTTTTAATTAACGTGGCAAAAAAAGGATCTAACACCACTATCTTGTGAAACGTCATTTTTGACGTGGCTGTGGCGCCCCCCGCCTGCATTTATTAAAAGCCTTGTCGCACTATATGCTGTTATGACGGTTACAAGTAAAAAAAAATCTTGACATTGTAATTTTAATTAATTTCATATTATTTTGCATTCTCTTGAAAAATATGTATGACCTATTCATGGAAATAAATATTTTCATTTTCTGAAATGTCCTAACCAAACAGGGAACAGTCTGACAAAATAATCTGATTACAAAATCCCCACCGGGATTCGAAACCCAACCACTGGACACCGCATTCTGTATAATTTACTAACAAACTAATTACGATTGGTCCGAGCCCGGAATCTTTGTAATAAGAATCGATCGCTTTACTTTTCGGCCAAGGATTGGATACCGTCTAGAATAATCTAGATCATTCAAGTGTAAAAAGCAATAAATAATAGGTAGCTTTCACTGAACATCGCGCGATTTGTCATCGCCATGTTGGTAGTCACCTGTCATCGCTGTGACAACGTGACAGGGGGAGATGAGCAGCGCGTGCGTTCATTTCATATTAATGTTTTATTGGGCAGGTTCTGAATAAACTATACAAACGACACAAAATTTTATAACGTGACAGCTTACCATGGTGGACTTTAAAAAAATCAGTCGAAGTTTTTTAAGTTTTGAATTTGAAGCTTAACACCGTTATTCTAGACCGACCTTCTTACAGTTTCATACTAAAGATAAGCTTTGACTGTCTATCATCAATAGGTCATATACATCCCAACGAGGTGCTCGAGCCTACCCTGAAATAGGGTGATTAGGCCTTCGTCGACCACGCTGGCCCAGTGCGGGTTGGTTGACTTCACACACAACCTTTGAATTTCTTCGGAGGAGTGTGCAGGTTTCATCACGATGTTTTCCTTCACCGTAAGAGCGTCGAGCGTAGCTTTCAGGCAATGGGCAGGCCATATAGCTCGACGAACTGATAACCGATGGGAAAGAAAGGTTCTCGAATGGTGACCGCGGGCCGGAAGGCGTAGTGTTGGACGGTCTCCCACAAGGTGGACAGATGACTTGGTGAAAGTTGCTGGGCGCCGGTGGATGCAAGTAGCGCAGGACCGTTCACTGTGGAAACCTATGGGGGAGGCCTATGTTCAGCAATGTGGACGTCTTCCGGCTGAGATGATGATGATGATGAAGAGCGTCGAATAAACGTACATATAAATTTGAAATTCGAAAACATATTGGTAGCACCGACGCTCTTTGACTGTCCACGATTTTTAAATTTAAACGGTTACATACAGCAAAATTGCTTTAATATGAACTACTCTCAAACATCATTCACAGATCCAAATTTCAACTCGAGCTTTTTTTCTTGTGATTACTGAACAAGTAGGTGTGACTGCGAAGGAAATAGGAAATCATAAATATGCTGTTGCTACTATCACTTTCTATCACCACACTCACTTCAGGCTATTTGTCATCTGTCATCGCCCCGTATGTTGTCATCTGTCATCGCTAACGATGACGCGCGTGACAGCAGATGACAAGCGCACGCGCTTATATTAACACACTTTAAACATTTTTGAAGGATTTTTAATGAGGTAACGAAGATGCAGCAGCGGTTGATTTGTTAGTTTTGTATATAAATTGTTTATAGATAACTTCTTGATAATTCAAATAAAGTGTAACAAGGTTTTTAGTTTTTCTTTGAATCGATATTAATTGAAACTGATTTAAAGGTATCTAAATCGATAAATCAATGAAAGCTGTCAGGAAAATCTCCCAACGTCATGACTTCAATAAAAACTAAACTTTCAAACTAGATAATTTATCACAAACAAGAGCTAATAGAAAATTTATGACCACTTAAAAAGCGCAATTAAAATTGATTTATTTGCGATATTTTACTTTAGCGACGTAGAAAGATTGCAAAGTTAAGCTGCGCCACAGAATTAAGCTGCGCCTGGGCAGCCTACGCTTAACCCTGACCTACTGAATTATGACGTCATGTCAGTGTGTGAAGCTGGACTTGAGCTACATACGAATGGGAAGGATGATGAACAAACACGAATTTGCATTTTTTTTAAGAAATTAAGTTTGCAAATATTGCCAAAAGTGGTTTTAGTTTGTGGTTCATGAGAGCCTACTAAATTTCTACTCACCCCTTTCGGGACAGAAGGGAGCTTTAATGTATATATAAATGTTTAGGGTACACCTCGTCACGCTTAGCACCTTATTAATAAGCATACTTTGATGCGTTTTAATGTTTCAAGTCATTTAGCAGAAGAGGTGGGAGTGTAGCTTTTCATTGTAAAACTACAGTGTAGCTATTCTGGCAAAGAAACTGCAAGTATGAAATCGTTTGTTACCAACTTATACCCTGTCATGATTCTTACCGGTTGTGCAAGTTTTACCACAATAAAATTCAACTAGTAGGTGACAGAGTGACAGACAATGAGACAATACTACAATGTTGCCATCTTCAACTAACCTAAACAGTTAACCTCTGGTTACTATATCTTCGGTTTCCGTTTTACTAGTTAGTGCGGTAGTTAACACCACAACCATTATTACTGTAGGGTAAGTAGGTGCTAAGCACTTTCTTACTACTTATTTACTGTCTAAATAACCTTTATGTACCTTTGCAACTCTCTTTTGTAGACAAACATACCTACAAAGTGACAGTAAACAGGTGGCCATTTTCTTGGTACTTGCGATGGCTATTTCTAGGTCAGGTATTATAGAACTGTTTAAATTCATCATTGTCATCAATGATATTATGTTGTTTGCATTATAAGGTCGACGACCAACCTCACACACTCTATTATAACCCGCCCAAGGCACGGCTTATGTTTCAATTGAAATGTTAGTTGGTAGTAAATTATTGTATGAAAATTTTGAGTCCATACTACCAACTGTTGAGGAGTGCCCTCGTGGGAAGACAATCCTGACCGCAGCATCAGATTATTTTCATCAGAATTGTACAAGTCGTAAATAAAGAGAAAGAGGTCACATACATTCATGCCATGCATAATAGACTGGTATCTAAAGACTGGCAAACTTGGTTTTCCCCTGTTGGCCAGTCTAGAGGAAGACGATGTCATGACTGTCAATGATGTCATAGGTATGTCATTCCCGTACTAACCTTACCGGATTTTTTGAAGTTCCGGGTGCAGAAATTTAAACGGATCCTAATTAACTATCATTATTCCGATCACGTGCCATGCATTTTATTTTAAAATGATGTCATAATAAATATGACGTAGACAATCTTGCGGTGAGCTCACAAGTCACTCTGTACATATAACTCGCTTGCTCTAGTCCCATCATTTGGGGTCGGTGCAATGTTTTCTTTCTCCATGCATCACTCTCAGTCATCAGTTCAGCACTCACATCCTTCCGAAACATATTATCCTTTACATAATCTATTCATCTTTTATTTGGTCGTCCTCACCCAACATATCCAGCCACATTCAATTTTTTTTTCCTACTTGACGTTCAAATGACTACGTTTAAAATTATCACTACGATAAACTACTCGATTTTACTAATCCTTAGTCTCTACTCTCCCCTACTTTTCCAGCATACTCTAGTATGAATTTCCGCGAGCTTTAAATCTTAGAGAGCTTTGATTCCATTTTGCCTTCTACCAACGTTATTCTTACTAAGAAACTCCTAACCTAACCAGTTTCAGAGTGGGTGTGTGTAGCAAAATTAAATGCTGTAAAGATTATATCATGATTTGCGGCAAATTGTTGCCATGTGTCGTATAAAATTGCATTACAAAAGAGCATTTAATCAATCGAGACCGCCCGATCAGGTGCGCGCGAGTTGTATAACTCCGATGGCTGACTATCACACCAATATACCAGTAATATCTGCTGATTGCTATGTATTTGCCAGTAGCAATATAATAATATATACACATATTTGTCACATATTAGTGCCTTAGGCCCCGGACTCAATGTCAGCGGCGCGGCAGCGGCGAGCGGGGCGGCGAGCGGGGCGGCGAGCGGGGCGGTGAGCGGCGCGGTGACGGGGGGTGGCCACGATGCCAGCGGCGAACGTAGCGGCGGCGGCGCCCCGCTCGCCGCGCCGCTGACATCGAGGCCGGGGCCTAAGAATTAAATTATTATATTGTGAGAGTTTCAAAATGGCGACTAACGTGAATCAAAGGATACATGGTAAAAATTTTTTTTTTTTATAATAAACGTAACAAAAAAAACAACAACTAAATATGCCGTTTTTTATATGCTGTAGTAAAATATAAACGATTATAAAATAATTAGCATAGCTGCCGTAAAATCAGTAGAGTTATCAGCGCATTCCTGCGTAATGATTGAATGGTTTACAAATTGGTGGGTGTGCCCAATCATGAATGTATTAAAGCTCATGACTATCAATTTAACGCTAGTTAATGGCAGCTTGTAAAGGTAAAGTATAGAGAACTAAAATAATGCAAACACTTGAAATTGATACTTTTCGCTGGGCTAAGATGAGCTATAATTTAGAGATATAATGTTGTGATTATATTTGGCTTTGTTATTTGTTAGTAACTACTTGTGTGGTCATTACATTGGTTGGCGTAATATAAATTTATCGGTAAATTTTTTTGGTAAATAAAAATAAGCCTACCAATCCATAGTTAGACGATTAGCAGCAATGGGAAGATGTATTGGATTAGAATGGCACAAACGCACAAAAGCGGAAAACATAGAGCATCAAATAAAAGTCATATAATATACCGAGAACCCCACCCTGTGTGGGCTAAATAAATAGACAACAGAAGTGAGTTTTATGTAATAAACAAAAATCAATCAACGGCCCGTTACAGTCCACTGCTGAACTATGAGCCTCCTCCACTTAAGTGGAGGGTTTTGCCATAATCTCCACGCTTGGCAGGCGGGTTGGAGATCGCAGATTAAAAGGTTACTGTATCAGAGAGCGCTGCTGCCCGTTCCCTGTTCAATGTGTAGTCCCTAAGTCGCCTCTTGCGACACCCACGGGAAGAGTAGGGGTTAGTGAGAAATGTATTCTACTCTGCCGTCACCACACGGCTAAGTGAGTGAATGAGTTTTATGTAAATAAAAAAAAATCGAAGGTAAAATTATCGGTGTGGTGATATTTGCTCCAAGGTGCGGTGTGATAATCACCCTTAAAAGTGATCGTCGCACGTGCACACATTCAACAAAAAAGTTGATTTTTTGCTCAGTGCTAATGTCGAACACGTTCACGCGTAGCTCGGATGCTTGATCTATTACAAAAGCGTTTTTTTTACACCATTTCGTAACATCTTTTTATGGGATTACGTGTCCCGAAAATATTTTATTAACTGCTAAATTTGGACAAAAAATACACAATAGTTTTTGAGGTCCTTTGTGTCTTAGGATTTTTATTGTTGCACAGTATTTAAAGGACATTTTTTATATTGATGTTTTTCTTGAATTTTGTGACGAGGAGGTACGTGAGTTAGTGACTCATTTACTAGCTTACTACTTATGCTACTACATGACTGGCTACCGTATCGATAATTTATTTGAGTATCTTTATTTTATTCGTTGGTCGGGTTACAATACAATTGTGACGTGTCTTAATGACAAAAAGCGATCGAAATAGGAAGTTATCCCATTCAACCTTAACTATTTTGCGAATCTGTCCATTTTATGAGATAAATTAGTAAGTAGGTAGATTACGTAGGTGGTAATTTTACTACCGGATCATAGTCACAATCTATTTAAATTTGCGTATCACATTACTGTTTACATTAACTCCGTCATAGGGTGATTTCACTCCTATGTAAATCTGCAATAAACTGTTCTGAGTCACAAAAACCACAAGATGTTACACAATGTTTTCTGCACTTGGTTAGTGTTACACTGTTCTAAATATTGGATGTTCACAATGCTGTTGCAGTATCAATTTACAGTCTAAAGCACGACCCAGATGCAGCAATGTAATTCAAATTTGTCTCTAGTTCCAGGGAGGTGTAATCGTTGCTAAGACTTTTTCGCTCTAATTTAAAATACGCTCGAACGAGCCCTTTGGTACAACTCATTGATATAAATAAAGGTGATAAAATACCTCATAGTACAATTTATAAAGTTTACCATCACAAATTCTTCTACTGAATTAAATTAACGTTCAAAAACCAATATTGCATGCAGTCGACGTACGGTCATCAACAGTAGAGGTTTTACGCTTTAAGAATCTTTATTATAAAGCCTTAGAACATTTCTAGGTATAGTTCTAAGTGCCGTAGACCGTACTTACTGCAATTTGTTAGCTGACTGACAACCGTTTACATCCTAGCGTAAACACTTAGCAGCATACAAATTGCTGGATTTTCCTATATAATATTCTAATGCGCCGTATATCTTAGCCTTTTATAGAAAGTTAGTGATGGACTGTAATTGCGAGCTAACTCTAGACTACGTGAATTTAGTATGGTTTTACTAATAGCTAGTTTTACTATGATAACGATAGCTTACAATTTTCCTTTATAATAGTGGTTTCCAATCAATCAAATCAACCAATCAGCCTATTGCAGTCCACTGCTGGACGATAGTGGTTTTTACATAAAAATGAAAAAAAAGTAACAAAATGTCTAAAATAAAATACAGCCGAATTGAGAACCTCCTTTTTTGAAGTCGGTTAATAATATTTAGTCATGGTGATGGATGACAGTTTACAAGTGTGAGTAGATTTTTTACAGGTGAATTCTTATCGGCTCATTAATCCCTAACATAACATACCATCCCTAATTACCGTCGAAGGGCTCAAGCCTAAAAAAAGGCGATCAGACAGATAGCAAATCATGCTTGACCAGTGTGGGTTGGCAAAGTAGATCAATATGACAAATAATATTGACTGTGTGGAATTCGTCTCGAGTTTTTCTCTGTTATCATGGATAAAAGCTGTTTTTATGTCAGAAGTTTATAAAAAGTCTTGAAAATGCTAGTCAGGTACAAATGGTACAATACACGGGTCAGGCGTACCTAACCTAAGCGGTAACCACGCTCTCAAAAATATCATTAAATAAACACAAGATAAAATTCTAAGAATATTTGTTCAGTATTCCACTAACACTTGCATAAATGAACCGTAAAGTTTGTGAGTCGCATGAAGATGCGCGTACGCGAGACGGATCAGCCTCCGTTCAAGGTTCCTAAATAACGGGAAAATCGTTACGTAATGTTTACCCGACTGCTTTATTACCCGACAGCTTTAGAAGGAGGGTTATGTTTTTCGAGTGTATGTATGTATGTATGTATGTATATTTCTTTGGCACGCTCTACAGCCT